>LTAT01000001.1:43395269-43427309 GCA_003286495.1 Chlorodrepanis virens | reverse complement strand
CCCTTCCCCTTCCCCTTTCCTTCCCCTTTCCTTTCCCTTTCCCTTCCCCCAGAGAGACTGGAGAGCAGGTATCTGGTTTACACTAAAAGGGAGAAATATTACTTTCCTGCACGATTAATCCCATAATCATTTTTAGGGTTCTCTAGATTGAGTAGAAGAATTAAGGTAATAAACCATGTAAATGGGCATTACAGAAGTAAAACATTTTCAAAATCAGATAAGAGACTGGAAATTAAATGAAATATAGAATTGCTATCAAATATAATAAAAGACAGGTGCTTAGCAATTAAAAAGGATGATCATTGTAACTGGGACAGCTGAAAATGGTAAGAGAACAGATGTTCCTTAATAGTGCTTCCATATTAATTCTATTTTAACAAAGAATGCTTGATTTTCACTTGCTTCCCTGAAAATACTGCGCTACTGCTAACTGGTAAAAAAATTGGAAGCTAGAGATAAGAGTTTCATTAGCAGTTTCATAATACTATAAAATTGCACAATAAAAATAATTTTTTTACACATCAGTTATTGCACAGTTATTTGCTAGACTTACTGAACATTAAATAACACTTCTCAACTACAATTTCTAAAAAGCCATCAGACAGTGGAGGAAACAAACAAAAAATTCTTCTGGAGAATTATCTGTTGACTTGATGAAAGTGCTTTCCCACCTCATTCTTTCTCATCCTAGCAAGTCCTAATGATAAAATATCTCAATTAATATTAGTCTCTCCTTTCCAGATGACATTTTAATGACCAGGTATTTTTACATTATTTATTTTCTTATTGGCGAAATATTTAGAAGAATTATATTTGCACTCTAGCATTTCATAACACTAAATTCATAAGGATGATTCACATTTTTAACAGGGTAATTTTAGAGAGATTTTCCAATGACCAATGCTGGCATTATACACATACAAATGTACAAGAGACATAAGGTTAGATTTTTTAGATTTAGCTTTTTATTTTTGCAAATGTCATTTCACACACAGCTTGAGTGAAGAGGCATGTTTATATTCTTGATTGAATACCCTACCACCAAAGAATCTGACAGCAAGCTGAAGAGAAAGGTTTCCCACTTCTGTAGATTTATGTCTATATCCAGAAGTTATACTGTAGATAATGTATTACAGATCACAGAGATATGTCAAAATCCACTTTCAAAAATACCTGAAATATAATGATGAAAAATACACGTGAAATAAAATATTTACTTCAAACTTATCTGTACCTGTGCAAAATTTTCTTCTCTTTTTTCCTCCTTTTCCCATTATAATTCTCCTCTGCCTTCAGTGTCACTGCCTAGCTGGCTTTCAAAAAGCTTGTGAACTGACTGCCAGGATTACACAGACTGCTCAGAAGTGGCCTGTGCTGCTCTCTGATAACATCACCTAACACCCAAGTGAGAAAGTACAGACTACAGACATCAGCTGTTGAGTCCACTGGTTGATCCAAAGAAGTTGCTCCTGGTGGGACCATAACAACCATTTATTGAGTTTGCTATGAGCTGGCCAAAAGTACATCATTTTCACATTGTTGTTCACCAATTTAAGAGAATTATCAGAAAACTGTAACTGAATTTGTCATTTATTTATTTTTTATGCAACTGGAATTTATTGTAGATTACTTAATTTGAGGGGGAAAATACTAATCTTTCTAGAAGATATACTAAACATACATGTCCAGAAGTAAAATATCCATATTGGATCTTAACCTGCTGAACAGAGATTTCTGTCTTCAGTGTTGTTACTAAGATCTAATACAGTTCTTATGTGCCTAAAATTCAGAGATGACAAAGCATGGCTTTTAGATGCCTCAGGGGTGATTTAGGCTTATATGCTACGTAGAAGAAAATATTGGGACAAAGGAAATTATTCTTGTGTCAATGTTGAACTCTTGTTTTTTAATTTCCTGAAATGGGATTGAAAGTTTCATTCTGAAAAAATCAGAACTGACTGATGTGGAGTCAAAAAATGTCATCAAACCAGCTTCTAATCAGTTTCTAATGCCACCTTTTGAAAGGAAGATAAAAGACAATGATAAGATAATGGAAGAACAGGAAATGTGAAAGAAAGGTGTGAATAATATAAAGCAACAGATAAATTTGTCTAATAACTGAGGTAAAACTAGAAAGTGACATGGCTTTCTCAGTCTGCTCAGATGAATGTGGTCAAACAAACTGCATAATAAAATTAAGACGTATTTTTGCTTTCAGTAATTGAATTTACTAATAAGTATTTGGAGAAAAAAGCTTTTCAAAGCAAAGCAACAGTACACTGTCTGCATCATTATTAGCAATGCAATTTGGCACTTAATTTAAACATTTAGAAGGACACAAATTGTTCCAACTGTATAAAAAAGTTTTTGGTGTGAAGTGTAACTGGTACTGAGATTAAATTATTCTGTTGTCTAAGATTTCCATTTTAATAGTCCAATTTAAAGAGAGTGATTAATACATTTTAGTGGTTCTAAACTAAGTATAAAGGACAAACCCAGCATATTCTCACAACCATTTCCCATGTGTTTGGCATTCTGTCCATATAATTAATGCCTCATTGAATTTAAAAGGCCTTTCGTGCAGTGACTCCAGTGTACTTCACAGTTATTAAAACCCCCAACATTTCATGAGACCATATGAACAAACAAACATACTCAGATGAAGCTGCTCTTTCTATTGCATATTGATTTTACTGGTTTTGTACTAGTGACCTAAACTGGGCCAAAATTTTGCACTTGCAGGTTTCCACACAATGTGTTTCTATTCAAACTGAGTATCTGTCACAGAATCAGAAATTAGTGTGAGTTCTTCACAAACTATTTTAAGGCACTTTACAGTCTGAATGCAATAGGAATGAGGCCTTTCAGCAACTGTATTTCAGCCTGGTGATTTAAATGTTTTAATGATTTCATACTGTTCCTTTCTCTGTTCTCAGTGTATACAAAAAAGTGAGTCTATGCCAGAATAATATTTATTTTACTTCACCAGGAGCCATTCACTTAACAGCAGGAGAGATACCTATATGAGGTATTTGGAACAAAAGTTACCTCTAGGGTTATGCTTTGTGTGGGGAAAATCTTAATTAAGTTACATTGCAATATTGAAACTTGAGAATGAGGTCGTAGCCTGCTGTAGCATGAAAGCCTTTAATTTGCACACTTCTGTTGTATTGAATAATCAAGGAAAGTTTAATTGAGCACTCTAGAGCCCTGGGTGTTCAGGGTTTCTATGCACTTATATTGTGCTCTCTGTGCTGTGGTTTAACTCCACATAGTTATTTAGGAGCTCATTTAAGGCAATTAAAAACTACAGCTGGGTTTTTGTTGGACTGGCTGCGCTCAGCCTAGTTGGGTAATTAGACTCAAATGGATACCTTGCACCCACTTCAGTCCAGAGACATCTGTAAAGCAGAAAAACATTTTTTCCCTCAGATTTTTTGTTCTTACAGAGAACAAACAAATATGTGTGATTTACAATAGGGTCACAAAATTATTTCTTCATTGATAATAACAATTTCACACTAAGGTGACATTTTAAAAAGAATCCAAGGTAGCTTATATTCAAAATATTTTGGCAGCTCTTGGGATTTCTTAGTATTGGCTTAAATCCCATTTAAGATTCTTTCAAAACCTTACTAGCCTCAGACCTCATAAACTTGAAATGTTTGCTGGGGCTCATAAAACCACCTAAGTGCCATTTATGTGTCAGTAGTTGGCTAGGTCTCAAAAGTAGGTCCTCAGGAGCCTGCCTCAGCTGCCAGGCATCCTCGGAGCTCCTGCATCACTTATGCAAACAGCTTCTGCAAAGCAGGTAGGCTGGCAGCTGTGCCTCTGCCTCCAGACTTGCCACAAATCCCCAGCCCACATCCTGTTCAGGGCCATCAAGAGTATTTCACAGCTGTGTCCTTACAAAGCAGGTCCTACCTGCTCTGCCTCCAGCAGCTGGAGGCACAGAGAGGCACTGCAGGGACATCTGTGCTGCTTGGCACACAAGGACCAGGGAGCTCAAGCACTGAGCGCTTCAGAAACTGCCCCTGCATTTATTCCTTGGACATGTTTTGTACCATCCCAATTCACCCCCTTAAGGATGAATCTGCAGCAGCATAGAGGGCTGGTCCTCTCTGGTCTGGAGGCAAGCAGCATTACACAATTTGTAAGGCCAGGGGTAATTTTTGACTCCATAATGACTGGTCATGGACAGCGAGACCCTTTATATTGAACTGGGCTTCCTCCAAAATGCAGCTGGGTCTGTGATAGCATTCTGAGGATTAATTCTCAGCTACACCTGAGGAGATGTAGAACACCCTCAGCCTACAAATACAGCATATTTAAAAGCAGAAATTACTTTCTGAAAGTAGTGGGAGGGAAAAATCATACAAGAAGAAAAAAAAAGGAAAAAAAATACTGATTCTGCAGTCTTGTAGTCTGCCCTTGAGTTGACAAAGATCAGCTGAAGCAAAGAGATATTTTGTATGAAATGGAATAAACTCATCCAAGAAGCACAAGGAATGTGCTGCCTCAAAACACCCCATAGCCCAGCAGACCGAGAGCAGTTTTAGAAAGCTGGACTTAGAATTCAAGAACCTACTCCAAATCAGTCAAAACAGAGGCTGAAAAGCAATTTTCTGAACTTCAGACATGGACATCTTAAACCCCATCATGCTGCTTCATTGTGAAAAAGCCTGAGGAAACTGCTCTTCTCTTTAATATTTACTGTTGATTAACTCATACATCCTGCTTCTCAATATAATGACCCCTGCTAAAATCATCATCAGAATCTGAATTTCCCCACGCATGCTTACAGACATATGTATCTCTGACCCTTCCAAAGGCAGAAAACCTGTTTGCAGCAATTCAACACATTTCCATGCCTAACTACACTGAGTACTGGAAATACTATGGGTATGTTTTTCCCCATTTGGATTTACACTACACCCTGCACAGGGCTGGTTACCCTGCACAAACTGTTGCAGCAATGTCACCATACTGCTTCTTGATCTGAGCTCCTTTATGTCTTTCCATAGTGTTGCTACAAGGTAGGCAGAAATCTCTAAAAATAAAGCATCTGTGTCTTTATCAAATTCAGGCTGCAATCTTCAGTTTTCAGAAGAGCATATATTTAGACCTAATAAAACATGTACATGCCTGTGCATAGCTAAAAAGAAGGTCAATTATTCAAAGAGATGGCAAGGAGAAATATGGTAAGAGCAAGAAGAAAAAACTTACTTCTAACTGCAGATTTGATGTGTTCTGAAGACAAACATATATTGGGGGACTAGAAGAAAAAAATCAAGGTAGCTGTAACAGTAGGACAGAAAGAGAGAACTTACTCATAGAAGCCAGAAGAGGAGACATGAGAGTACCCACACCTTTTTTCCTTTTCCTGTGAAGTGCTTGCAGTTGTTACTTGCATAATGAATTGCATCAGAAAGAGAATTGGGTTTTAAAGCTGAGTTTCTCTATTGAAGAGGTTTAGGCTTTCTGCTCCATTTAGTTATTCTTTATGATGCTGAACTCTGAAAGTAGAGAGCTGCAACTAATAATCCTATTATGCAAGATAATATATGAGTAGTAAATGTCTGCAGTAAGGTAACTATAAAGGAAAAATATTCTTCTTTAAAATATTCTTCAGTGATTTCAAAGAAATATAAAGAAGCTGTGTTCTCTCAAAGGCACAGAATTAAACCAATTTTAGAGTAGTGTAACTACAAATGTAGTTTTGCTTACTTGTCCTGCTACATACGTTTTCTCTGTTTACATGAACAGATGCATAACAATTTTATCAGTTTTGCACTGTTTTTCTTCCTCACAGGAAATATTAAAAAGTTCCGATTATAGCCTTCATTTTCATGTTAACAAGTTAAAAGAATTCTGAAGGGAGATTAAAAAGGATATGTATGCATCTGCATGCACATGCACTGTGACCTACTTAGTTATATTAATAGGGCAGAAGGTTGCAATAAAACTGAGGCAGATCTAAAATACTCACAAACTGTCATCAGTAAGAAAGTCATAAAACATTCCATTTATCTATTAATTTTGTACTTCAATAGCATTGTGTGCTTGTTTACAGTTGTGGCAGTGTAACTAGAAGTACACAACCTCTTGGATTTAGAGATAACCACAGAGAAGACAATAAGAAATGAAAACTTCTATGGAAAATGGTCATGAAGAGAAATTAGACCTTCAGGCCAGCAGATTTTTTCGTTCAGCAGTATAATAAGAACAATGTGCATTTTTAATTGGCTTGTGACTCCTTTCCAATTTCCTGAAATTATGTTGATTGAGACAGTTAAGAATATAATCAAGTTTGCAATAGTAGCTGATAAATGACCTGTATTTTTGCTACATAACATTAGGATTAAAATCTTAATTAAATGGACTCAATTAAAAAACAGTTCGTGTATGCCTCTGTGTTCCACCAGTGAAAAAGGAATTTACCAAATGTGTTCAATGAAGGAGAACTTGTGTTGAGAAAAGTAGTTCAAAACTTGGTTGATACTTTCTATTGTTTAAATTTTAAGGTCTTGAAAGTGGATAGGGAAAACCTTCAGAAAATAAGGTTTTTTGAAAAGATTCAAAGTTTCTTTACCTCCAATTAATTTACGTCTCAGTCGTGCCTTTTTCCTACATGGTTTAACATATTCATATTTTATTCCTGCTTTCTTTCAGCCTGTACTGAGAAATGAGCTGCCCGTTAAATAAATGTGGACTTTTTTTCATATTTAAGAAAAGCAAGCACTCTATGTATTCACGTCTTTATACTGTTTCAGAATCCATTTATATATCTTTTTCAGTACAGGATGAGGAAATAGGATTGATATGCAAAAAAGAAAGAAATTTCAATTTCATAAAATGAAGCATTCGAGAATGGTAGTTCCATCAAAGCAACTGACCTGTTCAAGGCAGCAATCAAAAATTTTTAAATTGCATACAATGAGTACTAGATGGAAACAAACAAAAAAAAAAAGAATGCAAAATCAGATGCCATCATAATAACAGTCTTTTGCTTGCTACCCTTCATGTTGTGCTACAGTGAAGTTAGATCCCACTCCAACCTCAGCCCTACCACATTCAGTGGTCTGAGTTCACATCCTCTCCTTGCCTGCCAGTAGTGTTAACTTCAGCTGGAAAATGCATAATTGTGACAGTGACTTCAAAAGACTTAAACTTTCACATAAGAGTTCAGCACCAAAGTAATTTTATGGTTTTTGAAAGAGTTGCAGAAAAAAATCTTATGACCTGTTCTGTGCAAGAGGTCAGGCTAGCTAGCCTTGGAATTTATTATTTCTTGAATTCTTCTTATCAGGATACATTTGAGACATCATGTATGGCACAGAGGTCAGAATTGTTTTGATCACAACTTTTCTTTCCTTGGGTAAGAAGAATACATGCAGATGTCATGAGTCAAATCCTGTACAAGCACAAGATATTTCCAGACATGTTCACCAGAAATCCAAAAGAGCAAAAAGTCCTTAGTGTATCTTAAAGAGCTTTTGCTTTACAGGCCCTAGGGAGCAGAGGGCCAGGGAACAGTCACTTCACAATGTCATGAGTATATCCTCAGATACATCCACTGTGGCTGGAGATCATTTATTCACACACAACCCTTTGCTGAGGCAGTGCTGCCTGAGCTCTGAGCAGATCTGCAGTTATTCTTCTCATTTTTCAGAGAAGAGGTGGGTCAGCTCCAGTCCTGAAGTCTGTATTAGCTGTAAATTTATAAACCCATCCTCTCCAGGTATGATACCAGCCTCATTGATGTCAGGTTTTTTAATCATCTCAGAATAACCCTACATGGATACTGAGCTCTCACTTGCCGTACACCTGCCCTCTGTACACTGTGCCACACTTCAGACTGCAGAATAACAAGGATGTCCTAAAAGGCCTTGTCATCATCATCTATGTTTAACTATTTATTTTTCTGCCTAGAGAATGCTTTAATGAACATTACCCAATAGAGAGAATAATTGTAATACATCTTCCCTCATCAAGTGCAAATGTAAGAAAATTCATCATTAGAAACCTGCTGAATTAGATCAATAATTTCAGGAAGTTGATAATGATTTACTGGAAGAAGGACATAAACCACGAGCCACATGTAAGACAGAAAAAAATGTCTGGTTGAATATTAGAACTCCTAGATGCAAATCTCGCATAATTGTGAAAAATTGAGTCAGAGGCAAAACACATAAATATTGGGAGTAATTCACACTTCTGCAGAGGTAGTACAATCTCATAACTGCAGACATTTTTTTGTTAAGATGAAAGAATTCTGCAGGCCATAAGGGAAAATAATGGGGCAAATACATGAAAAAAAAGAGATGCAAATATCTAGAAGTGTCTGGAACTCATTAGTTGAATAACAGTTGAAAGTAGGAAAATTAGAAAAGAATTTTCTACTTCAATGTGCTATAGTTAGGGGCTGTTCTGAAGAAGGAGACTATAATGCAATCTCCACATATTGAAAAATACGGGAAGACATGTACATTTTAAAACCATTCCCTAGTCATGACTATAATTCCTGTTCTGTGCTTTGGTGTAGCATTAATAATTACTAAGAAAGTCATAACCCGAGAGAGAGTATTTAATAAGCACATTTTTCAGTTAGTAGAGCTTGCTGAAAATGAACAAGAAAAAGATCAGTCTTTGGGAGATGGAAAAATACAGGGCTTCCTCTGTTTTAAGATGAGTAGTCATCAGGGTTTAGATCTGAAATGGCACACATATGACTGTGTGAATATACTATTTTCTTTGACAGAAATAGAGAATCCAAAACCATTGCTAGATCAGGAACAATAGTTTAGACCAAAAAAAAGGAAGAAAAAAAAAGCTAGTGACAACCAGGCTAAAATTTTAAGTATAAATGTGGAAGTCCTAAAAGAAGTCTAGGAAGGATGATAAAAGTAGTAGCAAAGCATTTAAATTCTTTTATTTTTATAATTTCCTAAGGTGCTTCCCTCAGCTTCATCTGAACAAGTCAGTATTTTATCTGGCAAAAATCCCAACTCTCTTTAGAGGATGTTTTTAGAGGACTTTGAGATTGATAGCTCATCTATATGTATCAGCATCTGGTATTCTTGGGCAATTTATGGCAGCTGAACCAAAGTGACTACCCAGAAACATCAAACAATCAAGTTTTAAATGTCTTTGCTATTTTTCCCCCAAAGCACAAACATATTCCTGGTGATCCTGGGCAATGACTGATTTCGCCATCCCAGTTTGTAGATTTCTATTCTGTTCAAATTATTATCCTGTGCCAAATGCCTGTTTGGTCATAGGCTGCTGCAGAAGGAAGATGAGAAATTAGATCAATGTGCTGGAGGTATGGAAGAACAGAAAAACAGTTAAGGGCCAGGCCATGTATCCTGCAGCCATCAGGTGTGGTACCTCTATGGTGGATGCAAGCTGACTGGTTTCCAAAGGCATGGCATGAATACCTCACTTAACTTGTTCTATTTATCCATATATGGGGTTTTTGCCTATTTAAACAATTCTGAAAATGAGTAAAATGTTAACAATCTTTTTTTTTCTTTTTTTCCCCCTTGGTTTGGTTTTTTTTTGTTTGTTTGTTTGTTTGTTTGGGGTTTTTTTGTTTGTTTTTTTTCTTTGGTTTTTTTTTTGCTTAGCAGCTGCTCTCTTCACAATGGTCCTAAATTAAGTTAATCCTCAGAATCTTTCAGTGCTTCCTGCTTTCTCTGGGCTCCTTCAGTTATTTTCTGCTCAACAGGGGACTGTATAGGATTGGTTACATTTGCAGTTCAAGTAGAAATACAGAAGAGAAGAAAATCTCATAAAAACCCCAGCTCATCCCTATAACAAAACTCAGACACTTTTTATTTACAAATGTTATCACCAGTATCATCTGATTTTTACCTCTTCTTCAAGATTTTAGGGTATTTGCCAGGTTTTTATACAAGCAAGGGGAACAGAGACTGCATATGTAGTTATTTTACATGTAGATGTCAAAGTTTTGGCAGTGGGGGACTGCAGGATTGGCCTCTGTGAAATGAGAGCAGGGACTGACCAATGCCAGAACAGCTGACTGCAGAATGCACCCACCACATGGCACTGTTGAGCTCATCAGCCAAGCCTGTGGTGCCTTTGGGATGACATATTTAAGAAAGGGCAAAGACACAGAAGAAGGAGGAGGTGCTGCATGCCCAGGAGCAGAAACTCTCCTGCAGCTCATGTAGGACCCTTGCTGAAGCATGTATTTCTCTGCAGCCAGTTGAGGATCTGATTCTGGAGCAGGTGGATGGATATCTCTGAAGGAAGCTATAGACCATGAGGAGACCCCCGCACAGGAACAGAGGGAAAGTGTGATGAGGGAGGAGGAGTACCACAACCCCTATTTGCCAACCCGCCACCCCGATCTTCTCTAGAAGAGATGGGGAAGTTGGACATGAAGTTGAGCTTGGGAAGATAGGGTGAAGAAAAGTTATTGGTTTAAGGTTTGTCTTTTTTCCTCACTCCCAGAATCTATTCTAATTAGCAGTAAATAATTTATTGCCCACAATATGAATTGGCAAATGTTCTCCCCATCTTTATCTTGACCCATGAGCTTTCTTGTCCAATCTTCTCCCACTGCCTTACTGAAGAGAGTAAGGGAGTGTCTTGGTGGGAGTGTAGCCCTTAGCCAAGGTCAGCCTACCAGAGCTGTTGGATGTGGTAGGAAAGACCCCTACCCCAGTCTCTGCTATGGACAACAGCAAAACTGCAGCGAAATTGGCTGTCAGCCAGTCACTCTGCTGTCTTGTCCACTTTTCCATCTGCCATGTTTGTTCTTAGAGCAGCCTTAGCATTTCTCCTCAGTATATTCTCAATGGGGTTTTCCACTGACTACAATTCTGCATAGATAATTGAGTCGAGTGGTAACACTCAATTTTGAAAAGACAATGGTTAGTTCAGGTTTGCATTCAAAGATAGATTTTCTCTATATTGTTTAAAATGGGATAGAGCAGAACATAATGGTGCAAAGGGAGCTTAAGGGTAAATAGAGTTATTGAGAAAATCTTCCATTTGGAAGAGCCAATGTATGCATGTGTGGCATTAATCTATTTTTGTGATTCATTAAGCGTAAAATGTTTCAATTTGATGTTCTAATAGATAGTTTACTTAGCCATAGAGAAATATCTAGGAATGAAGACGTGATAAAAAGATGATTAAGAAAGCAAAGATGATAAATAAATACTATCTTGCATAATATTGTATAGACTCTATTTTTGTCACCACAAAGACACTTCAATATTGTGAAAACAGTACAACATAATTTCTTTGATTTAGAGTGTCAATGACCTGATTTATTGAGTGCATCTAATGCAGGCCTCCTACCAACTATTACTGCAATTATTTAAAGATTAAGACTCCCTAAAGGTACACAATATGATAAACTACAACAAATCCTCTAAAATGTATGGTCTGAAGATATCCCACTGAACTACAGATAATGATTTATGGTCTGTTGGTAAGAGATGCAATTTAATTGCACTTTGAAATATTCCTAAAGCAGCAATCATCATGTCACAGAGTACCTGCAAAATGTCAAACTCTAATTAATTTTCATGACAGTGTTTCTCTAATTTGTCTGTGGTAATCTTTCACTCTGAAGGCTCATCCACAGAAAATGAAATATCAAAAAAATTATGCTCAGCTGTCATCATTACCATGTGCAATTTTTGCCTAAATATTTCCAGAATGTGAAAATGGAGAGGTCACCTGGACTGTTACGGAGATAATCCTAATATCCTTCATACTTACCAAGCTATAGCTAGTTTAGAAAATTATGCCTAGGAATTTACAGGTAGATACATAGATAGAAGCTTTATGTATTTCAAGAAAAAAAAACCCTAATTTTTAGCCCTGTGGTTAGATTCCATCCTGCTTTCCTGTATTTTGGCACCTGTGGAACTGTAGTGCTTTTAATGGAATTAAAAGCATCAGCATACATTTGGCCAGAGTGAAAGCTGTCTTTCTCAGTTTCATCAGGGGAAGCAAAGCCAAACACACACCCCCAAAAAAACAACTAACCAAGCAAAAAAAACCCAAACGCCTCAACCAACAGCAAATTAGGTACTCTGTGAAATTCCTATCCCCTTATCACAAACTCTAAATTTGCAAATACATTATTTCAGTCTATCCTCTTCAAGCAGATCCACTGTCTCTCTCCCCGTGCTTCTCTAGCTGTTATTTGTGGTGGAGTCTCTGATGCTTTTTTTACAATTTGGAAGTGCCCCAGAGATTTTTCCCTTTATCTCATAGTTGCCCTTTGATCTTTATCTCACAAGAATACCTCCTCAGCTGGTCCTGAAGGTCCATGCTGTGATTATGTCTGGATACACTTCCCTCTGGAATCCACATAGAGGTTGTTCTTGGCTGTCCTAGAGGCACGTAAGTCAAACCACTGCAATTCAAACAGAAGCCTAAGGGCAAATCTTAGTTTAAAATTCAGTAATTGTGAGTCTGAATTAAGTTATTACTCGTTCCTATATTCATGTCACGTGCCTCCAAAAATCTCTGCTCATGGGCACACACCATATACTTTAGAACATGAAAAACAAACCTGGAAGGCCTGCAATCAGAAAGTATGGGGGAAGACAGGAAACCTTATCTGAAGGTGAATAAAAAACTGTAGAAGAAAAGTTGAAGGACTTCATTGAAAGCAGTGGTAGTGTGTGTCTGGGCATTGCAAAGCAGTGCACGTGGCTCACAGGGGAGACACTGGCCCTGCATGTGCACTTTGAGTCCAGGACTGACTTCATCACATATCTCAAAGGACAGAGAGACTTAGTTCCCTTCATTAAACCCTATGGCAACTACAAGTGATTTGCTTTTTATACTATTCAAATTGTATATAGAGAGCTGGTAGAAATGCAGATTTTACTATACAGACATATGCTTATAACAGTTTGCACAAGCATATTTCCAAGAAATTCCAGAGACAATTTATATTGTATTTCTCATTGTGTTCAGTACAGCTCAGTTGCAAAAGCTTAGTTATTTTGCTTATAAAGCTTTTGTAATCAAAGATAAGTAAAATGCCTCTTTCTAATGCAGAGCTTAATGCTTATGTGACATCTAAGAATTTTGAGTGAAACTTTTGCATGATTTGTTACTGCTCTAGCACCAGGAAGCTTTGAGTCATAAAACACAATCACTGAACAGCTGAAGTCAGAAAAGGCCTCTAAGACCATTGAGTCCAACCATTAATTGATCTACCATTAAGTCCACCACTAAACCCCTCGCCTAAGTGCCACATCTACATATCTTTTAGATACCTCCAACGATTTTGACTCTCTACATCCCTAGGCAGCCTGTTTCAATGCTCAACAACCCTTTCAGTGTAGAAATTTTTTCCTAATATCCAGTCTAAACCTCCTCTGTCACAACTTGAGGCCATTTCTTCAGCCTGTCACTTGTGGCCTGGCAGAAGAGACTGACCCCCACCTCAACAGGTAGTTGTAGAGAATCATAAGATTTCTTCTGAGCCTCCTTTTCTATAGGCTAAGCAACCCTAGCTCTCTCAGCTGCTCCTCATAGGACTTATGCTCTAGACCAGAAGTTGCCTTATTTCACATTTATCTGAACAATGGTCTCAGCTGGACCATGCAGGTGAGAAAAATGGAGAAATCATCCTCTTTCTGTATCCTACATTGTTTTGGGCATTGCACTGTCCCATAGTGAGTTGCACAGGAATAGAAATGGTTAAGCACAGATATTTTACCATTGGCGCATATTCAACACTGCTGCATATTCAAGGTAGTCTAGATATTAAATTACATGTTAGAGAACCTACCTTTTGCACATCAATTGCCTAATTTTCTTTGTGAGTCTTCCCCTTATTTCTTAGTTGTAATACTGTCCAAAGACCTGGTCTTACCTCATAAATGTTTCCCTACACAGAGAGAGAAAGCAAGTCCACGTTCTCAGATGCATTAAACAAATGGCTTTCTTATTATCCTTTTATGGATGAGCTACCATCATAACCCTTGGAAGGAACAATTAAAACTGTTTGAGGCAAAGGAGGTTTGTTGCAAGACAAGAGGATATGTCACTGAAAAGTGTCCTATAATGTAATAATAAGCTCTAAAATTTATGGCTGTTTTCTTCCTTCTGGTGTTTTTCAATACACTTTTATTACAGGCTCTAAATTACATTCTCACAGAAAAGGTCTCTCTTTAAACCTTTAGGTCAGAATTGTTCAGATCTTTTCACACTGAATCAAACAGTTTTAAGCTGGCACAATCCTTGGCAGGCTTGTAAATCTTTCAAAGATCTTATCCAATTACCCTTCATGGTCCACAGGCTTCAACTGTGTGATTGTTTCCTACCATGTGAGGAATTAAGTGCTCATGAAAGGTTAGGAACCAATAGAGTTGAAAAGTAAGCCAGCACATTTTTCCGTAGTTCAGATACCATGGCTGTACCTTGAGAGACAGTGTAGAGATCTATGGAGAAATTCAATTGTGATCAGGAACACTGACTGTTTTGAGTACGGAACTTAAAGGCCAGGAATTTTTAGATTTTTTTTTACCTCTGACAAAGGATATCAGGAGAAACCCAAAGCTGACCATTGGGGTTTTGTAGCCAGGGCTATTAAGGATCAGAAACCCTCTACACTCCAAACGAAAAAGAAATATTAGCATCCTATGAGAATGTTCAAGCCATCTCAGAAATTGTTGGGAAGAAGCCTGTCTCCTCTTGGGCTGTGATTGCTATGCTACACTGGATTTTCAAAAAAACCATCCCCTCGACAAATCGCAACCAGTGCTGCACTAAGTAGCAATAATTACACAAGGAGCCCAAATGGGAAAACCAAATTCCCCAGGAAGAGATTATGGACTAGCCAGAAGGAAGAGACTTTGGAATATTGCATGAGAAGGTGACTTGTGCCCAAGAAGCCCCACCAAATAATGAGTTATCAGAAAATGAAAAAGGCTATGCTCTATTTACTGATGGATCTTAAGATGAAAAGCTGCTGTGTGGAGTCCCACACAAGGAGTTGTTGGGGCTGCTGAAGAAAAAAGCAAGTCAAGCCAATCTGCTGAAGGGACAGCCATCCAACTAGCCCCAGAGATTGCTGAATGAGCCTGAAAGTGGCCTGTACTCTATCTCTATACTGACTCCTGACACCCTGTGGGGGTGGCTGCAGCAAAGGAAGAGCAATTGGCAATGCAGGGATGAACCCCTCTGGGCTGCTGCAGTATGGCAGGACATTGCTGTACAGGTAGAAAACATGACTCTGAAGGTACTCATGTGCCCAGACTCTGGTGTTCACCTGCCCAAAAGTTGCATCACTGAAAAACATCAAAACAGGTAGATAAGGCTGCCAAAATTGAGATAGCTCAGGTGGACTTGGACTGGGAGTGGAAGGGTGAGGTATTTATAGCCCCATGGGCCCATGGAATATCAGGACATCTAGGAAGTGATGCAGCACACAGGTGCGCTTCAGACTGAGGGGTAGACCTGATCATGGAGGTTATCAAAGAGGTCATTCATGAATGCAAGATGTGCTGCAAACAAGTGAGCCACATAAGTAAAATATCCTTGGAATGTCAGACATAAAATCTAAGGGAAAGGAGGAGGAGGAGATGGTGTCATTCATTGTTTACAATGCTTCCCTTACAGAGAAACTGCTACAGGTGTTGAAGCCCTGCTTCCTGGGAAGGTGCTGAACATCACTTGCTGATAGGAAGTAGAGAAGGAACTTATTTTTTCTCTGCTTGTGAGCTGTAAACTTTCACATTTGCTTTTGTAAACTGCCTCATCCGAACCTACGAGCCATTTTCCACCTTATTTTCTCTCCCTGTTCCAGCTGGGAAGGGGAATGATAGAGCAGCTTGGGCACCTGGCATGCAGTCAAGGTCAACCCACCATAACATCTAAGGTCTTAAATCTTGTCTAGGACCACAAAATAGATCTCATTTTCTCTGTACCTATCAAAAAAACTTATTCTTTGTTATATGTAATATACTTTCTTCAGGAGAAGTGACAAGGGGTCACAGACTTCCTAGGGTTTTTAAATACGAAAAGGATTATAGTGAAGAGTGATCTCTGAAGAAAGTACTTTTTTCCATTATTTTATATACTTTTGTAACATCTTCATTAACTAAGGGAATATAAAAACTTAATATAATAAATTTTAATAAATACTTAATTTTAATAAATACTAAGGTATTTATTAAAATCAGAAAGAATTTTTGATGTCAGCAGGTTTAACCTGCAGTATTTATTCCAGTGACCTATAAACTGCAATTACCAAGCTCTTGCAGAAATGGAAGAAAATCATTTTTCACATGTAACAAAGAAATATTATTTCATGTCACTCTCTTGGCCAGTATTACTAGAAAAATGCTCTTCCAAAAAAATGACATTGGTAATAAAGTCACAGTTAAGAACAAATGAGTAAATGCAGGCTGTATCTTTGAGGGAGAGCTTAAAGAATTACTTTTTTGTAATGCAAAAAAAAAGAAAGATATTGCACTGAAAGAAATCCAGCTGCATCTTGAACCTCTGTTAGTTGAACCTCTGTTAGTGGTTCTGACATACCGTAATTTCAAATTTATACATAAACACACATATTGAGATATATATATTTATTTTGTTAGGTACATGTATGTTTATTTATATAAAATTTTCTCTTTTTTTTTCACTTCACATTAAAAAGGACTGTTATTTCTCAGCTGAAGAGTTAAATGGCAATCAACTGATATTCCAGGACCTTTCTTTGGTACTCCAAGACCTTTCCATGTCTGATTTCAATTGTATCTTTTATAATTATTCATTCTTATTGGTACAAGACAGCAGGCTCTTGAAATGGGAAACTTCACACTATGGAACTAACTGAAAAGCAATCAACACAAGTAGAATTAGCTCCGTGTTAGTTCATTTATTTCTAACACATTTCCATTCTGAATAGGGAAATTAAGTTAAAAGAAATTTTCCTATGCAGCTTTTAAAAAGCTTTCAATTTAACAGATTGTGCTTCATTGTACTGTTACCTCAACAAAACTTGTACTCATTTCAAACAAGAGTGTAAAATGGAGGGAGGAAATAAAAACTCAATATGATGCCAAACTCCATAGTTAGAGGGCTTATATATGTATAAGAAAAACACTGTTACTCATTTAAAGAAGAATATTAAGGTGGTCTGGGTTTCTGCAGAGCTCAACCTTTCTGAGACTTTCATGTTTATAGATAAAAAGTATTCTACCTAATGACACTTTGTCCTTGTGTTCAGATCCTTGTGAGCTTGTCAATGTCATGTCACCTCAAACCAAATTTCATTTATAAGCTCATCTGTCATATAAATAAAAGGTCACGTCTTGGTTTGCAGCAAGAAATTGCTTATTATTTAAAAGGAATTTTACAGATCCATGGGAGACTAGTGCTGCATTCTAAAGAGAGGAAAGTTCATTACTAATTGTATTGCTTATGGTTATTCCACAAAATTAAAAAATACAACCCAGAGCTGGAATTAAGCAGAAAAGTTTTTTCTATGTTTTATTTACCAGTGCTGTACTTTACAATTTGAGTACTCACATAAGTTGTTGAGAATTCCACAGAAGGTCTTTTTATATGGTGTTCAACCATAGCCTTGGAGCTTTTCACCTTAACAGATATACAGGAGAAAAATGGAATAAAGTGCATGGGTGCACTCAATACAAATAATAAATTTGGATGGTTATCAGCGATGTGAGGTATATCAAACTTCTGTATAGAACTGCACTTAATTGAAATCACATGCATAAATGTTTCACCTCAACTGGTAATGCCTGTTAGAGCAGGATCAATATTTTCGTGTACCAAAAACATAATCAATGTCTTATAAAAATTGGTGTTTGTTAAAGAAAAAGAAAATGAGAAAAATATTTCACTTTATGAATTCAGAAAGGAACATAATTTTAAAGATGAAGCAAAAAAAAAATAAAAGCTGCTCTAAAACAGTATATTGGTTCTTACGAGCCTCCTCTATCTGTTTTTTACTAAAAGAAAAAAAAAAACACTACTAACTGAGTTCCATAAGCATTTCCCCAACATTTTCATGGGTTTGATTTTTTTAAAGATTATTTGAATAATGATTGCTATTAGAAAAGATTGAAGACCAAGTAAGGGTCCAACAAGGGAAACATCGCCCCTCTTCTTAAAAAGGTGAGAAAGGAGGGTACAAGTAACTGCAAACTGGTTAGCATCCCATCTCTCCCTGGGAAGATCATAGAGAAGAATCTCATGGAAACTGTGTTGAGACACATACAAGACATGGAGGCAGAATGGCTTTTCTGAGGCCAAATGTAAAAGAACCTCAGAGAGAAAAACATGAGAATGTAGTGAGCAACTGAATATTCTAGCCTATCATTTTGATTTTGATACTTTCAGGCTCTAATTCAACTGATTCAACTTAATATGAAGATCCCAAGAGTAAAGAAAACTTTTGTTTATATCTTTTATCTACAGTCACTGTATAATACTTTTCTGGAATGAAAAAGGTTACGTATCCTCAAATCACTAAAACTTGGTGTAAAATCATGGCACCCTCCAAAGATTATATTACCGTGTTGTAGTTATGTCAGTCATTAAGATGGAAAGTGTCTGCTCTTACTGTTACCTTTTGCTAACACTTGAACCATTTAGAGTCAGGTTTTTCATTCAATTGTGGGTTGACAATCATTATTGATGAAAATGTATAAACTGCCAGCTCAAGCTGTTATGTCACGAGTAATGTTTCAAACCTTGAAGGATTTGTCATTATGAAGAGGGAAGGCACAAAACAAAAGGCATATCTATCCAAGCAAATGAGAATCATTACAGTACCCAGTATAATTCAGAAAGGTTTTTGAGCCTGTTCAACTTGTGAATGGCCACTCACAGCTCCAGAGGCATTCAGTGATGCGTTGGGTTTTTGGAAGACCTATTTGCATGATCCCTGGCTGAGGGAAACAGCAGATTGAGTAATTCCTGAATTATTTCTGCAGTGTGAACATTCACTTTGAAAACAGAGATAATCAGGGTTTCCCCAGAGACTCTTCCCCAGATGGGGTACCAACCATTTTATTCACACCTTCTACATTTTCCAACTGAGCTTTTATCATTTTTTTTATTGTCAAGTTTGAATTAAATTTAAGATGAAAGAATGCATTCCATATTTTGCCAAAATTATGACTGACTTCAGTAATTAATATATTGATTTTTTATTTTTCTCATTTCATCTGTCTTTTTGATTTATCAAACTGTGACTAGTACAAAATAGAATAAATTTGTAAAATGTCAAAAGCTTTTAAAAAGGTCATTTATGTAAACTCAAAATAATTCATTTATTTAATTCTTAGTACTTAAGATAGGGTTTTATTTTTAATTTAAAAGTGTCCAGTTCCTGTGAAGCTGTTATTCTATTCCTCATGCTTGTCAACATGTATCATTTAGAATTCCCAGGGTTCACATGAGTAAAGACTAATCTTCACTTCTACCTCAGAATCACTCTGTGGTTGATGTTGGACCTCAGGAGATCATCTACTTAAATCCTCCTGCTCAAAGCAGACAGCTAGAGCAGGCTCTCCAGGATTATGTCCAGTTGATTTTTTTGTATCTCCAAGGATGGAGGCTCCACAGACTCTATGAACAATCTGTTCCAAGGTTTCCTGGCCCTCACAGTGAAAAAATTTTCTTAGGCTTAAATGGAGTGTGATGAATTTCACTAATGCTCAGTGTGGTGAGTTAACTGACATTGCCTCACACATTCTGACCAAGCCCCTCTCACTCCTGCTCAGCAGAATGGAGAGAAAATAGTATTTTAAATCTCATGGGATCACATAAAGACATTGAAATCCCTGACCTTTACAATTACCATCACCAGCTGCACAACCAGTTTAATGTAAAGGATCCATCCAGTTGTCCACAATCCTTTCCCCTTTGCCAGAAAGATTCAGAATACAAACATTGCATTAAGAAATAAAGCACCAGTAAAATGAAGGCATCAGATGTTCTAATTTGAGTGACAAAGCTGCAAGTCTCATTTCAAATAGAAAGGCTTTTGAACTTGGCTGTTGTAAATCAGAATCTGCCCCATGAAGTAATAAAGAAAAGAAACTAGAAGTTCTATTTTCCTCTATTCTCAGTCCTTTGTTCTATTTTTTTTTTTCCTTGGACTGTAAACTTCTTATTGATTTTTTCACTATCTGCACCACTCATTCAATAAGCTTATCACCAAACATGGCCCTAAAAGATGCTCACAGCCAAAGAGAAAGTGCGATATCTATTCTCCTTCAGTAATGACTAAATTCTCCTTAGTTACAGAGGAGCCCTTATGGAAAAAATTAAACTCCAGCAAAAAATTAGAAGATGGAGTCAAGCATCATATTTACCAGCATGAGCACATAGGAAGATCTGGTCAAAGGACAAAGGAAATTATTTGCTGGGATGCATCCTTGAAGACAATAGTTTGATAGTTAAAGTTCACTGCTTCTCCCATATATTAAAAATCTGGAAATGCAGGAGTGGTCAGATTCTTTATGGAATGAGATATGCTTGAGTCATCCCTTCATAACCTAAAATGGAAAAAGCAATGACAGGCCAAGATTTCCTTGCAGGAATCCTCTAGGATCATTGTAGAAGAGATGATATACTGTCATTGATGGAAAATTTAAAAACACATCAAAAAAAACCCCAAATCAACTCACAGACAGTCCCATAATCCTACAAGGATCTACAGGTCTTTTTGCCTCCACACAGGCACTCATAATATCGCTGTGATATTCTTTGATTTAGACTTCTTTTGTTCTTTCTACATAGTCCCAATCTTTATGTTTTCAGTGCATCACTGTATATTTCAAACATCATAAAGATGCTCTTTCAAAATCCATGGTATCTTAAAATACTTTTATAAAAATAACATTAAAAGTAACAAGATGCCAAAGTTTATCTCTTTGATCACTTTTATATATTTGACAACACCACAGAAAATGAGTTATCTGTGTTACTTGAAAATTGACTCAGTTTATCTACTTCAAAAAATGTGATTTGACTGAAAGGAGTTGTACAAAAAGAAATAAGCCAGAAATAAATGGTATCAGACAGGAAACCCCAGAGGCCCAAGAAACCTTAAGGGATGAAAAGGGTGAAAGTTCCTTATTTGTGTTTTAGTATTAGGGCATCTAATGACATCTAAACATCTAAACATCTCTGAGATATGTACTTTGTGAGTATAGCCCCATCTCACTGGCTGTATTCATTTGGGTGAATAAATGGTGCATCTATTTAGAATTAACCTGAATCACTTTTAATCAGCTCACAGGATTCAGGAAAGAGGTGTCTTAAAGATGATAATTATCATTAGTAGGCAGATATGGCATTATGTGATAAGATGGAGGAGGGCAATGATATCTGCCATTCTTTCTATTTGAGCCTATTCTTCTATTTGACAGAAGAGCAAAATTATTTGGTTTGCAGAGATATGCCCCAGATTCAACTTGTCTACAAAATGTACAGGAAAATATTTAAAACTTGGAGGTAAGGTTCAGGGGGACTAGGGAGTATTTATACACTAAACTTTCCTGTAGGTCATTACATGAACTGAAAAAATATCTTATTTGTCTGTTTCTAAAAAGTCTTAGAGCTTTAAGAATTAATTCTTTAGTATGCTTAAAGAAAAGATCTCTCATATACAGAAAAGTTTTCTATGCAGCTCTTTTTCAGGTATCTCTTACTGTTATTAGCTTCTGTGCAGTGATTCAGCAACAAGCCTTCTAGAAGTAAACTTTGGGATTTGTCTGTGTAGGATTTCTTACAAGATTAATTCTGGCTTCTTTTAGTGACCATTCCTTTGGTTTCTTGAACCTATCTTTAACTACAGGTAATATTCTATTTTAAAAATTAATACTCTGAAAAAACATTTCTCATTTATTTCCAGAAGATGAAGGAAAACTGGCATTTTTAATGTCTATTTGAGAGTTAAATGTGAAATTCTTTATTATATATTTATTCTGAGATAACTTTCAATACCTTTTTACCTTTGAATACAAACATCTTAGACTTACTTATATGTGCAAACTTTAAAGAAAAGAAGAAAATACATCAATTCTTAATCTGGACAGAAAATTAGAGCAATGAGACTTTTAGGCAGGGTTTTCTACAGAATTATAATTGTATTTTTTATATAATATTCTACTGATATGCTTCAATATCAGAGACACCAATTATTTAAAAATACTGCAACAAGTTCTGCCTTGATGCTGTGGAGACAACCCCACAGACAGGAAGCTAACAATGCAGAGCTCTGAAGTACCTCTGTTTAGGTAATCATTACTATACCTCCTACTGGCTTCCACAACTTCAAAGGAAAATCTGGTCAATTATTTCCTAATGGATGGACATGGAAATCTAAAGAGTTATAGATATGTAACCCCTCCATTATGGTAGTGAGCCAAGTCTATTGCCAAAGGAAGAGTGAATCAGATAAACAGTCAGAAGCACAGAAAGTTTAGGGTTTGATGTTAAAACTTTTTTATAATATTCTTTTCTGTCCAGAAGCACCAGCTGAATGGCATAAACTTTTTACATGAAGAATAATTTTCAATATATATGGAGGGAAAAAAACGGATTTTATGCTGGCTAGTGAGGTAAACTCTGGCCTAATTTATACTAGGAATTTTGCAGCTCTCAAGTGTCCAAGGATGCCCACGCTTGAACAAGGATTTGTACAGTATCAGTTAAACCATCAAGAAAAAAAACCCCAAAAACCAGGGAAATGAAGCAAAGTCAATATTTTTATAATCTTATAAATTTTCTAATAATTATGTTTCTGATAACATAATATTAATTAGTAATGTTGAACTGTCTAAAATCTCTCTAAGGAGTTATGAAAGAACAAGTCTGTTGTGTCAGGAACAGTTCAAATTTAAAACAAGATACCATCACCACTTCAGAGAACTTTCCACTACAAAGATTGAATCAATAATCTTTAATCCACTTGTCTCACCTTAATAATTCTGCTGAAAACCTAGTAAGAGGAGCTAGGCACTTAGCAGAATTACACCAGCTGAGCTAAATTATCCTGTGGCATGCCAATCATTTTGTCCCACTGCTGAAATGTCACCTGTGATCCAGGAAACTGCTATCAAAAAACGAGGCCCTGAATATAATACATTGCAGAGGATAGAAGAAGTCCTCTAGGGAAGGATACCTTAGGAAACACAGATGAATGTCACCAGAGATCATCACCTCCACCTGTCCTGCTGAACTTTCCTCTTTCACCAATTTTAGCCTTGGATAACTTTTTATATTTCCTGCTGGGCTTAAAAGAGATCCAGCTGATGTTAAAAGGCAAATTTGAATTCTTTGGTTACTTGAAAGTCCTAAAGTGGAATGGTTGCACTGGGTTTAAGGCAGCTGAAAACTTTTTCAGTTTTCACTGACCATTTCAGTGGGGCACGTTTCCACAGTGAGCATTTTAAATTCATCAACAACAAGATTATAATAATATGAGTTATTTCTTGATATGATCTTTTTCAGATTACTTGAGATCTTCCCTGAATAGTACAAGAAAATAGTCACTAAATAATATATTCTCTTTCTCAGGACAAACCAGCATCACATCTCAGATTACTTGATATTGATTATCTCTCCTAATTTTCTGTACACAATTTAGACAGTGGCATAGAACACGGTAATAAAACATGATAGCAACAATTTTCTTCCCCTAGATTTTTTACTTTTCTCCAAGATTTTACTTAGACAAGCTGGAAACCTCTCAGATCCACAGGAATGGTTGCATTCACAGGAATAGATAAATCCCATGGTTTTTAAGAAGGTTATAAGTTACGTACAGATTTAATTTAGATTTGCAGGAGTTTTTTCAGTGACTTAATGCAAAACAGAATCTGCAGATGAGCAGATTTGCAAGATGAACTGTAAACTTTCAACACACATAAAATGGCATTATTTTGGAGAAATTCTTCAAAACTAGAGTGTATATAGTCTGGGAATGGATTTGCTTTTCCAGGGAGACGCAGTGGCAAAGACAGTTCATACATGGCCAATTATTTAAATCTAGGTTGACTCCTTGCAGCATGTTTTTGCTTGGTCATTGTTCTTGTGATAGTCTACCCTTAATTCCATTTATCTGAATATTTCAATGGACTTTAAACATTTTGAATAACCAGAAATAGGTTTCATGGATTTTCAGTCCACAAGTAATGACTGGACACAGCTTTGATCTTTCCTTAACGGTAGATCACTAATTTTCATCTACTTAATTCCAGTCTTAATAATCTGCCTTCGTTATATTACCTCCTTGGAAGTTCATTCTAATATTCCTATACTCTTGCAAGAAAAATCTGCTCATCATTTGAATTTTCCCAGTCACCTACAACACGAAATGTCAGACTGCAGGTTATCTTCCTTCATGTGCCTGGGTGGAGAGTGCCAAGCAGTATCGATGGTCAGCACTGCTGCAAGCCTGCTATCACCAGTAATAAAAGGCAAAGCTGTGCCCGAGTGTGTGGGCTACTTCCAACGTGAGCTCTGCAGTCCCTCCGAGGGTTAACTGAAGCCGGAGGAACCTAATTTAGCTCAATGAAATTGTGGGTGTGCTCATTTCCTGGTGCTGAGCATCCTCAGTTGGGCTATTTCAGTGAACACAAGGCTGCACTCGGGGTGTTTTGTGATCAGAGCAGTTCTGGAGAGGTCAAACCCCCTGCTGCAGTGTCAGCCTTTGAAACTGCAAAGCGCAAAGGAAGCCGCAGGGAGTCGAGCCTCTCCTGCGGGGCAGGCGGCAAAATGGACTTTGCTGTGTTTGATTATTGTGTCTTTTGTTCTCCTGTTAGTGGGCCTGGTCCTGCCCACCTTCCCAGAGAAAACTAGCCTGATTTCCAAGAATTTTTTGCTTTTCAGGACCAGCATGTTTGGGCTTAGGTGTTCTTAGTGGAGTGAAAAAAGGGATCTTGATCTGTTTTCTGTATCAAAATGTAGCTTCATTTTATTATCCTCGAGGATACATTAGTATAGTACTTAAGGAAGAGGTAGAATTATCAAAAATTAACCAAAATTGTTGGATAGAGTGTAAGTTCATTACTTTCAGAGAGTGTATATATTTTATAAAACAGAATATACACCATCATGTTAGGAAACCTTAACGACCCATGAATATATCTGTGTGACGGTATTTGAACTCATTTTAATTTTTTAATTTGAATTAATTACCATTAACTGGAGTTAAGTTTTCTGTTACCTTTGTAACAACCCACAAGAAACACTCCTGATGTGACAAGCCCTACACTATCTTTAACCTTGTATTTTAGAAAGGGTAGCCCTGCAGCAAGCTAACAAAGTGAAAAATTGTAAACCCTACTAGCATTAATTATTTAATGACAGTGATTTACAAAGCCTGTTGCAAAATTACTGTTGATTTGCTGAAAAACTTGAAGAGTTTTACTACTTATAGTGAATTTCCAAAAAGGTCTGTATTTCTCATGGGGGAAAAAATGTACAGAGGGAAGGGAAGGTTGTCTTGAAGTAGATTTGAAACTGTTTTTACTGAAAAAAGAGATGGTTTGCTTTGTGCCTGGAAATTAAGCACCAGTACAGTAGTTTTTGTATTCATAAATGTAAAGCAAAGAGATTGATACTGACATTAATGTAATTCTGAAGAGGCAGCACTAATAAAATAAGAATTAAAAAATGGAAATATATTCTATCTAATCTCATTAATATGTTTTTCTTTTAGAATTCTCCCTTAGAAAATATTAAGAGAATAATTCACATCTCTAACTGGGAAGAACTGTATATGGAAAACAAGGCAGAAATACAAATGGAAATGTATAGCTGGTGTGGAGGGAGTGCCAGAGAATATATAACATATCTGGGGACTCTTTTGGCCCTGGAACCTCTCTAGAACGCAGGAACAAGCAAGGGATGGGACACCCAAGGAAGTCAGCAATGTCACAGCCTTTTTGTCTTTGGTCCCCCAAATGGAAAATTTTCAAAGGCAGTCACCATTGCAAATCCTGTTTCCAAACCAATTTGAGAGGTTCACCCTGTAGGGACCCCAAGAGTGAGAGGCTTTAATCTGATTCATAAGTGAGCCAACAGCAATTGAGAGAGAAATTAACAGTTGCAGCAGAAAAATACGTTTGCTACATTTTTTAAGCTGCCAAACCCTTAAAAATGACATTGCTTCTGACCTGAAGTAAAGGCATCTTGAAAGAGAACTTGATCTTAGAACAGAAAACCCAATTAGCAAAGTATAAGCAACCTGTTCATGCATGAAGATTTGAAAGTAAAATTTCTGTGTGTCCGTTCATCACATGTGCGCCTTTTAGCAAATGAGAGAAGTAAGCATTTTCAGGAGGTAATACGTGTGATTTTAGACAGATATGTGAGAGATGTACTGCCTTTTAGAGGCGACATTTTTCTCTCCATTGATCACCACGGTGACCTAGCATGAACTAGATCAGGTTTTGATGTCTGCTCTGTAGATAAGTTGAGAAAAATTGTTTCTCAAGTTAGATTTTTGTCCTTTCTTTCTGAAATAAAATGTTCTGGTCCCTCCAATCACAGAACATGTACAAGAAATATTTTTTCTTCAAGACTTATATTTCCCTTTACTGGAAATATTTTTAAATGTCTATTTGATCTTTGGGGATCAAATCACATAAATTGTAAAGAAAATATATTAAAATACATTTAAATGCTCAAAAATAATTGAAAATAGAGAAACAGATTTCACCCAAACAAAATTTTCTCAACAATATTAAAAAGCCTCTCCCTGTCTTTTTTGCCATGAGCATATTACCAGCTTTGAAAGACCAGCTGTGACAGTCCTAAGATATTGTATCTGCTTCCCTCATTCATTTGAAAAAACAAAGACTATGATGTTGTGCCCTCATATTAAAAAAAAACCTATATAAAAATGGAAAGTCATACTGAATAGGCAATTCATTTACAGCTATCACAGATTCACTAAAATAATCCATTTTTAAATAAAAAGTATGATTTACAAAACAAGGAAATGTAAAATATATGTGTTATATATACTTTTTTGTCCTCTTAATATATCTGCCAAAATTATGGTGAAAGAGAGCCAAGGGTTTAGGGTTTTTTTCCCATAATTTCCTGAAAAAGCAGCTGTGGAAATTACGTTAATAACCTCAGATGAGTTTTGCTTGTTAGAGTGTTGGGTTTGGCTGGGATAGAGTTAATTTTCTTCACAGTAGCTGGTATGGGCCCGTGTTTTGGTTTCATGCTGAACACAGTGTTGATAACTCAAGGAGGTTTTTGTTATTTCTAAGCAATGCTTGCACAGTTTCCTGGCCTTTCCTGCCTCTCAGCCCACTCCAGCAGGCTGGAGGGCGCAAGGATTTGTGAGGGGACACAGCTGTGACAGCTGCTCACCACTGAGCAAAGGGAGCACAGCACATGGCTCAGCAAATAAACTGAGGGGAATGAGCTTTGCTTTGCCTGTGCACACAGCTTCTGCTTTACCTGTTGAACTGCCTTTATTTCAACTTTACTTCCATGAGTTTTCTCATTTTTACCCTTTCTGTTCTCCCTTCTGTGATAAGTGAGTAATGCGAAGATTGACTCTCACAATTAATGGACAAATATCCCATATATGGGTTAAGAAAAGCTTATAGATTTATAGTTATGTTGTACCTCCTCGCGTGGTTATCAAGGGACAACGGGAGTTGGGACATCTGGGAAAGCTGGCTTGTCACTATGGTGACATCTGACCTCCACTGGGATTTGAGGAAGAGATCTCCACCACTGGACAACGAAGAGGTTGATGGACAGAACTTTGGGTGGGGTTAAAGGGTTAAAAAGGGTAAAACCTCCATTGTGAGGGGGCTGAGCACACGGTGGGGAAAATCCTTTGCTCCCAGCACCGAAACCTTTTTTCTTTATTCAGTCTTCCGTTGTATTTTTGACAAGGTTTAATAAACCTTCCTAAACTATGAAAAGTGAGTAACTATTTCTCACGCCTCCATCCCACTGGGCCAGGGGCAGTCAGCAAAGAGGTGCACGGGGCTTAGTTGCCAGCATGAGGCTGTGTGGCTCTGTGTGGAAAACAGTGATTTTTGACCATGTTTTAGTTTTAGCCCCTCTTGATTCCACCATCTTGTTCTGTACCAGGGTGAAGTGAAAACAAGATCCAGAGCACAATCCACATCCATCTTTCTTCTTGTCTGAGACTTTCTTTTGAAATCCTGGGACCAGTGCTAGTGCAAGATGCAGCAAGGAAAAGCATCTGTTAAGAATTTAGGGGGTTTTAGGCTGTCTCTTTCAAAGCTATTTTCTAGTGACATAGTCTCACAGGCATTTCAAACTCAGGTGAACAAAAAAGCTGCTGTTGGTCAGCACAGTATAAACATACACAAAGGGGATCACAAAGACCTTTTCTGGCATAGCTTTACACTTTAGACACAGGTGTACTATAACAAAACAAACAACAAAACCAAACCAACAAACAAGAGAAAAAATCTATTTTGTAGCATTCGTTTTCTGGAAAACCTGAATGTTTCATGTCTAAGGTAAACTACCAGACCTTACCCATTTCCTATGTGGTGATCATTTCTGTCCACATTTGATGTCTCCATGTCAAAGTGCTAGTGATGGCAATGGGAAATCTTTATAGACAGCATTTGAAAGTTATGGTGCAAAGGCTCCATCAATGCAAACTGTCACAGGTATAGGGCAAAAAAAAAAGTATTCATGACAACTGAAAAGTTGCTTCAAAAACATATGTTTTCTCTCTTTAAAATGGCTTGTTAGCATAGATAAACCCTGTATTTCTTTAAATTTCTGAATAGATAGGTTTTCCTCTCTCTGAACAATTTGAACAGTCCATAGGGAAGAGTACCTTAAGGATCCTATCCAGGCTCAAGTCCACATGGTATGTCTCCAGTACCACCATTTATTAGATTTTAACTACTAAATAATTTTCCTGGTAAAATTATTTAGTTAATTTAGAAAATCAAAGGTTGAAGCTAGTTCCTTTTCTATTTCTTGATTTAGAAGGTTCATTTTATTGTATTTAGTGCAGATGATTTCTATTCTGACAAATGAAATATCCTAAAGGGGAAAAAAAAAAAGTGAAGTGCTTAATTTTCACTAGCAGAATGCCTATGGCATTCCCTTAACCAAGATACTGCTTTTCTTAAATGAAAATTTAGGAAAAAAAGCAAAGTCTAATGAGCAGAGTCTTTTTAATAGAATTTAGACAGATAACATGTGCAGGAGAACCCTTAGCCTGCCTAAAAGAAAGCAAGAATTTAAAACTATAAAATAGGGGAGTCAGTAACAGAAAGGAAGGACCTTCATACTTACTTCTTTCTTTCATCATGCATTATTCTACCTTTTTCATAGTCAGAGGTTGAATAGAGGCATATGATGCAAACAATGAAATAGGCTGTCTTCCTCTTCCTAGAATAATCAAATTGAATTAAAATGTTAGCATTGAATTATAATTTTTAAAATACAGACATAAAAGTGATGACTTTAAAAGTAAAACTACTTTATAAATTTGACTGATTCTAAATTAGCCATTTAAAATGTGACTCTTAAACAGAACTTAAAAGCTTTCAAAGAATCACAGAATGAGGTTGGAAGGGACATCTGGTGGTCAGCTTGTCAAACCCCCTGCTCAAGCAGGGCCACATAGGGTCTGCTGTTCAGGACCATTTCCTAAAGTTCAGAGGGAACCTTCTGTGTTTCAGTTTGTGCCCATTGCCTCTGGTCCTGTCAGTGGGTACCACTGAGCAGAGCCTGCCTCTGTTCTCTACACACCCTGTCTGAAGGTGTTTATACAGACTTTGATGAGATTCCCCTGTGCTTTCTCTTCTTCAGGGTAAACAGGCCCAACTCTCTCTGCCTTTCTTCATTTGTGAGGTGCTGCAGTCCCTTCATCACAGTCTATTTTCTCTCTACTTATTCTTTAAGAATTCTAAGTTTATTAGCACGCACATGCACAATGGGGACACCACACTTAGACACACATGCTGAAGTGACCATCCTTCTTAAAACAGCATTGACTTCATTCTATTCTGAAAGTATTCATTCCTGCTTTATCCTGCAGACCTATTGAAGTCTTTAACAGAGAAAGCTTTACTGGAAGCATAGGCAATGGACAGCTCTCCTAGCAGTTTATGTTTTGAAATGTACTACCTTTTCCTGGCTCTAGAGGATTTGCTTTCTGAATGTTTCCAAAATGTGATCTTTACAAACCATTCCCTTCTGATCCCCACAGAGAATACTCAAAGCTTACTGCCAAATACTACTTTGTTCTGCATCAGTGGATGATGTGGTCCCTTCTTTGAACCTCACAGGCTGAGCATTAGACAAAACACAGCCAAGTGGCTTAACATGACCACTCACCTCTCCAGAAGTTCTACTGTAATGACCTGGTAGAGAGGACAGTGTGAATCCTGCTATCAGTACTATAATGTCCTTGGACATCATGGCCTGTATAAGGCAGAAAGAAGCAACATACATACAAGTCTAACACAGGATCTTTTTGGATTAAAATTTAAAATAAAGACCTGACAGATTAATAATAATATTAGCATTTTAGAAGAAAATTAAGTGCAATAAAATAACTTCAGAGATACACAGGAATTAGTTCACCAGCAATTTTTTATTATATTATCATAATATTTTTTAAATTGAAGGATAGTAAGGCTCCATCACATTGAGATCTAAACATTAAAATTCCAGCTTTTAATTTCTTTAAATGGCTATTTTGTTTGCATTATAAAGAAACAGATGAGGTGGTGATGGTCTTTTTCCTCATGCTTCATTAGACAGCTAAGGTGTGCATAAATCTGCACTACTTGATGCTCTGCCTGGCCTTGCCCTGATTACTTTAATGAAGTTTTATTGGGGGAACTATAATAATAACAACTAAGCTGCAGCTCTGAAGCAGTCCTGCAGTGTATGACATTACAGGAAGAGAACCTCGGGGTGTTGTTTTTCATGTCTGGTTTCTTTTAGCTTTGTATTAAAAGGAAAAAGAAAGAAAGAAAAAAAAAAGTAGAAAAGTGATAAAACACTAACGCTTAGAATAAGAAATAAACGAATGTATAGAAAGAAATACACAATGCCCTAAAGTTTCCAGCAGTGCTGCAAAGGTACTGCCATGTGAACATTGCCATCTAATGGTTTATTTGAGGTTAGTAGCTAGAACAATTTAGCAGCATTCCCATGTTGAGGCAGAGTTAATACCTAAGCAGTATCAGGAACATTAACAAAATATTTATTGGTAGAATCCTGCATTGTCATAATTTAGAGAAATGACATTTTTATGTTATTTTTATTGGGTTTGACACTGTTCTTATTTTAATGTATAACATTTAGAGTTGATTGCAACATGTAAAAATCACACAGATATTTGTTTTAAAAGAAAACTGCAACAATCTCAGTATTGAAATCATAAAAATAAAAATATCTTTTGATACCGTATATTAAAATATTTTTAACCTAGAAATCAAGAAATAAAAGGTCAGAATGAAAAATAAGGTGGTACTGACAAAGCAGAAAAACGGGGAGAAACCTCTGAATTACAGTTTTATGCCATTCTTAGCTGAATGCAAAAGCTGAACCATAAGAACTGAAGAACTCCTATTTCTCTAGTCCTTTTGACCTCTGGGTCCTTATTCTATCTTCCTTTAATAATAAAGTACATATTGGGGTGTTTTTACTTCATGATTTTACCTCAAGTTGATTTTGGTTATGCAGCAATATTTTCAGTGTAGTGTCTTCATGGAATTTAATGCTGAAAAACAACCTTTATGTACAGCAAGAATTCTACACAAGGAATATGTTTCCCTTGCACTAAGATGGCTTAGAATAAATAGAACAAGAAGCTTCCTATGGAACTTTAAACCATCTTATAAAATCCAGTATTCCTGTCACAGTATTCTGTAAAAATCTGTAGGGATGACAACATACTCTCAACTCATATGGTATTTTTTTTTCTGCAGGGGAAAAAAAAACCAACTGTAGCCACAAAAAAAAAAAAAAAAAAAAAAAAAAAAAAAAAAAAAAAAAAAAAAAAAA
>LTAT01000001.1:43354468-43395239 GCA_003286495.1 Chlorodrepanis virens | reverse complement strand
GGGGAAAAAAAAACCAACTATAGCCACAAAAAAAAAAAAAAAAGAAAGAAAAAAAAGAAAATAAAACCAAAACAAATAAACAAACAAACAAAAAAAACCAAACCAAAGATTATTGCTGTAATAAAGCTACAGGCCATGTTTTATTAAGCTATAAACACAACCTTCAGCCACAAAATAAGCTAGCTGTCTTTAGCCTGCTCACCAAATAGATACGTTTTCAGATGCTGCATGATAACACTGAGATTCTAATTATTAAAATTCCAAGCTATAACCTGTGCAGTTCAGGAAATGCAGAAAACATCTTGTAATGATGTGTACTCGATGCTACTGATACCTATGTTGCAATATCCCAAGGAACTTTAACAGCAGTTAATGAAGTATAATTAAAGATGACCTTGTTCTTGAGGGCCAGAGCTGTGCATACATTCTAGTGCAAAATTCCATCTTAACGTTTCCACCTCGAGTGCTCTGCTCTCCTTACAGTGGAAAACTGCCACTAATGTTAAAGAAATAAGCAAAAAATTAAATAAATATTAATACAAAATAAAAGAAATCAGAAGTGGTTCATATCTGCCATGCCATAGAAATGAGGGTGTGGAAGATATTTCAAGAGATCAGAAATTATGGAGGAAGATCATTCTCTATACTTACTGTGCAAAAATTCAGGGAAGCACATAACACAGTCTCACAGTGTTGCACCATTCTCAAATTTAGAATAACATTTCTCATACTAAAAATAAAGTTGTTTTATTCTTCCAATTAAACTACTGTCATAACTTTTTCTTTGTATAATTATCATTTCCTAAAAATTCCATCTTAACTATCTTCAAGATCAAACAGCGCAGAGCAGGCTTTCCCCCTGCCTGCTTCATGCTTTCCAAACCTTTTAGTATATTTTATTTTTGTCCTGTGAATTCTGTCTAAACCATTTATGTCTTCTTTAACACCTGGTGCTGAAAATGGAACGAGTACTCTGTGTGAGGCCTCTCCTGCTCTGGCCAGAGTGTGACAATGAATTCCTCCCCACAGTTCATGAGCAGTGCTGCTGCTAATGCACTTCAGAGTGGGAATTGAGTGTTTAGCGGCACACAGCATGGACAGCTCAGTTTTGTGTTCAAGCATGATTTCAAATTTACTTTCCCCAGTACTGTTGCTTATCCAGGTTTTCCTCAGGCTGAGGGCTCCCCACCAGGCAGTGGGACAGGGGCTAGCCAGCCAAGGATCATTACAGCCCCCTGCCAAGAGCAGGACAATTTAGGACACTGGGGCAGCCCCAGCCCCTGGCACTGGGCACATTCCTGGGGCTGGAAACAGAATGGGGATGAAGACAGGCTGGGGCCAAGCCAGGACATCAGGTCAGCAAGACAGGGTCAGGATCAGCAGGAATGAGGCCAGCCAGAGGCATGATAGCTCAGGCCTGAGCGGTTCCTAAGGGTAAGGAAGCAGGAGCATCCCCATGTCTCCCTAATTTCTCCCAGCTCTTTCTCCTCCCACACTTCCTCAGCAGCTGGGTTCAAGGCCACAGAGCCAAGGAGTATTAGAGCTGGCCAGTACAGGCTGCCAGCACAGCTCCTGGGAACAGGAAGAGCAGTCACAGCCCAGGACCCTGTCATTTCCAATCCCACTGTAGGAGGTTTGTATGGCCAAGCTTTGGAAGCAGGGGGCTACAGGGATGGCTTCTGTGAGAAGCTGCCAGAAGCTTCCTCAGTGTCCAGCAGAGCCAGTCCCGGACAGCTCCAAAGATGGACGTGATGCTGGGCCAATCAGGAATGGTGGGAACGCCTCCGTGATAACATAGCTAAGAAGAGAAAAGAGAGTTGTTGTGCAGATGTAATTGTGGCCAAAGAAGAGTGGAGCGAGAATGTGCAAGAGAAAGAACTCTGCAGACACCAAGGTCAGTGCAGAAGGAGGGGCAGGAGGTGCTGCAGGTGCCAGAGCTGAGCCCGTGGTGCAGCCAGCCCATGGAGAGGCAGCTGTGTCCCTGCAGCCCATGGAAATCCACAGGGATGCAGAGATCCCCCTGTAGCCCATGGAGGAGATCCACACTGGAGCCGGTGAGTGCCTGAAGGAGGCTGTGAACCTGGGAGAATCCCATGGTGGAGCAGGGTCCTGGCAGGGCCTTGCAGGCCCATGGAGAGAGGACACCCCCTGGAGCAGGTTTCCTGGTAGGACCTGTGAATGCATGGGGAATCCATGATTGGAGCCGCCTGTCCTTGAAGGGCTGCACCCCATGGAAGAGTTGGAGCACCCACACTGGAGCAGCTTGCAGAGAGCTCTTGCTTCTGGGATGGATTCATGCTCACTTCTCATTATCCTGCTCTGATTTTATTAGTAAGAAATTCAAGTCATGTCTCTACTTCGAGCCTGTTTTGCCCATAATAGTAATCAGTGAGTGATCTCTGTCTGTCCTTATCTCAACTCATGAACATTTCATTATATTTTCTTTCCCCTGTCCAGCTGCAGAGAGTGAAAGAGCAGCATCGGTAGGTGCCTGGCATCCAGACAGGGTCAACACACTAAAACCACCTAAAACTAACTCCCACTTTGACCAGAAATAACCAAAACTTCTTTTTGCTCTATGGCTTTGTGACCATATTGTGCACAAACTTCATGGTAATTTCATCACTGTCATAAAATTTTGATTCATCGCCACCACATGCCATTTCTACTGAGCAGGAAAAACAAGCTGCAGAGGCTTGTTAGGTTGAATAGGGCATTTCTTCTTTGCTCTCCACTGAACAAGGGGGTTATGGTCACAAAGACAGAGGTCACCCTAGTTTGCAGACAGGAGTTCACAGAATTTTGACCAGTCTATCAGGCACCAGCTGCACAGAGGTGATGGCTTGGCAGGCAGCTTTAGCATCCAGTTGGGAATTAGTCTGACCAGCAGTTCTGTGACAGGCATGCAGGCAGATGGGTTTCAAGGTAAAAAGCTGTCCTGAAGCAAGTGTTGCTAAGATTTGGGAGTGACTCAGGTGGGTGAGTCGTTTTGCCATCACCATCTCATGAGTCAACCAAATAAACTATAATGACTCATTTTGAAAACCCAGGCACTGGGCAACGACTGCACAGCTTATGATTTCATCCTCGTCACTTATAGAGAGAGTACAAAGCTTGAATTCAGAATGTCTTTTAAAATAGTATTAGGGCACTGGAGGTGAGTCAGTGAAATGATCAGTAATTCTGATATGTAAAAAGTGCAATCTGTTGGTTTGATGCCCAGATCCTTTACTCAAAATCTTATGATCCTCCATGCTTTTCCACTAATCTCCACTGCTTTTTCTGGCATTCCCTGCGACCTCTCTAACCTTTACTCCTCATTTTGAAAAGTGTGCATCCTTTATCCCTTCCACCTGTATCAGTTCTATATCAAGACTTTCCCCACATCCCTCTCTTTATTCTCCGGGGCTTTTAATTAATCTCCACTTCAAAAGCACTATTTGCCCTTCCCTCTACCACTCACACAAACAGATTTTATGAAGTCATAAGCCCTGGAACTTGCACACGTTTGCAATAAATATTTAATGTGAATTCTTGTTGGAAACGGGAAAATAAAACCCAACGTTTGACACGATTCTCCGGGGGTGTCTCGCCCTTGGCGGAACGCCCTGAAGCGAAGCCGTACCTTGATCAATGCTGCCATCTCTCGCCCGTCGGAAAAACTGAAATCCCTGACCTACTTTAGACCCATTTAGCTCTTTCCTTGCCTCAATTACTTCAGAGCAGGCATCCAGTGAAGTGTGTAAGGAGATAGCTCCGAAACTGTCATTTAACATTATATTCTAGTTTCATGTGATGAATTTAGATTTTGTGCCAAATAGTGCACTTACTAGAAATATTTTGGGGGGTTTTCTCCCATAAAGAAATATATAGACAAAATAAATATTTTTTTTAAATCAACGATTTGTTATTTAACAAGAATAAGAGTTTTTTATTCAAATGTTTTGTAGATATTTCATTTTCTCATATATCTTTTCCAGCATCAGTTTATATTACAAAGGATTTTTTCCTATACTCTGAAAAGAAATAAAATTATAGAGAAGTGCCATTCACTTCGGGGGATGAAGACCAGACCTATGTCAAAAGCTATAAAATAATTGCAAGGATAGAGTTTTATTTTAAAATAAATCTAAAGCATGAGTGTTCAAGCATTTTCCAGGTAAAAAATCTGTCTTGACAATTCATGAAACATATTCCTTTTCTCCCAGGATAACTTCATTTGTGCCTACACTCAAAGTTAGAATACTGAACAAATCTCTCTCAGGAGTCTTTCAATGACATCTGCTTTTCTCTATTGATTTTACAGGTTGTTAAATGTTAGTTTAAGAGGACTGGATCCTAAAACTTGAAATACCTTCCTCCAACAGAATCCCTGCTAGATTTTTTTTCCATCAGTGAAAGACTGTGCCATAGATTAAGAGCATTTTTCCTAACAATCAGTCTTGCACTGCCTGCAAGTGTTTTGTATCAGTGCATGGGATGGCGGGCAGATAGTTTGGGAAACTGAAGAGGGATGGAAGTGCTAAACTTCTTGGGCACAAGCCGGCTGAGAGATAACAAAAAAGTTACAACTCTGAATGAATATGAAAGCCTGAGCAGAACCTATTCATTATCATTCTAAAGAGGTTACAATTTGTTTATTCCAAAGCCTACTCATCGCTAAGAATATTATTGGTCTTCCCCCTATATTTCTGTGACAAATTCCCTAGAAATTCAATCTTTACTCCAACAGTGGAATTAGTAAACAACATAAATATTTCCAGTGCAGATACTTACCATAAAGTCATCTTCCCTAATTCATAACCCTGGGATGGAAAGGGAATCTGTTTTCTAAAAGCCTTGTTTTCATACACTTCTTTAAAATAAATGGAATTGTTCTATAGAATTACACCATGCTTTCACTTAGCTATAAGCCAAACTATTTTAGATATTTTTATACCTAGTCACAATACTGTGAATCATTATCACTGTGCTGAGCAGTTCCTTCAAAATAACAAGGGTAAAATAGTTCAGTGCATTTAATAACTAAGTTTTCATTCAGATATGGTTTTATTCCTTTCTTCTTGACAATCATCAAAATAAAATTAGCATTAGGAGCAGTTCAGAGAAAAGGGGAGAGTGAAATGGTTATATCTGTGCTTAACTGTACCATTTTGTTCACAGTGATGAGAATCAGCTGCCAAATGAGAAAATTGTTGCAGGCTCAAACAGAGGACTGGATGAAAGTAGTGAAAAAGATCTCACCTCTATAAAGTCTAGCAAAACATTTGATGTTATGCCATATTGAGAAGCTTGTTATTTACACAAGGATACTGTGATTAGTAGATGAATTTGTAAATTAGTTGAGCTTAGTAAATTTCTTCCTAAATGTGAAGGGGGCAACAAGCTATGCAGAAATGGAAGTTTCACCATCCAGACTGAAAATGGGGGAAAAATACATTATTCCAGATCATTCTTGAATCTGGTCTTATATAAAATTTTGGTTGTAGGAGCATCACACTAAAAGCTGGGAGCTGCAGATGGATTTTGAACATGGTGCAAGGGGGATGTTCAATACTGGAACCAGTATTAAAGGCTGGATTAGTGAAGTGGGAAGAAGTGAAAAAGAGTAGATTGCATTCAAAGACCAACTAAATCAGAACATAGAAGAAAATGAAAATAACATTATCACTCAGAACATACAAGAAAACTGATATCCTGAACTGAAAATTTAGCAGCCTTAAAATGAAAGAGGACAAAACCCAATTTTGTTTCTCCCACCCTGAGTTGCCACTGTGGTACAGCCAAAGCAGATATAATCCTTTCCAGCTAACAAACTGGAAGTTTGCTTGTTCTGTTGTTCTGCTGAGAATTTGAGGAACTGTGCATAATTCTGATGAACCTGTTAAAGAAAGGGGTTGTTCATAAAACAAAATTTCAAATAGACATAGGGGAGATCATGTGGGCTTAAGAGGAAAAGGAAAGAAGCCCCAAAGACTAGCATAGTTCAGTGAAAAAAAAAAAAGGATATAATTAATGGTCCTTCCCTTCTCCTACTGAAAAAAAAATGAACCTCTTCCAAGTGAGAACTTAAGTTAGTGTCATTTCTTGTGATTAAAACCAGATATATTCTGTCTATTCTGCTTTGATATCTTCCAGTGAGGAGAGAATTAAAGGGGAGAAGAGGAAGAAAAAGGCAAGCTATTTTGGCCCAATGGAATGATCCCTGAGTGATCATTCCACCCAGAATGACTTTAAAACTACTTGAAATTTTCTACAAAGCTATTTTTTACACTGTACTACTAGGATCTTGGGGCTTTCACTCTTCAGCTATGCCTACCATGAGTTGAATCACAGAGCAAATGTCTAATTATATCAACAGTGTCACACATTCAGACTGCAGATCTCTCACTAGTCACCTAAGGCTCCCTTCAGAGTCAACGGGAGAAAAGTGGGACTTACAGGCACATTTTATCTGCCTTATCATAAATTTATCAGTTAAATAGCATCCCAGAAGCTTATGCTGAATAATTAGCTGAGAAATGGAGTTCTAAAACACAGCAAGCAAGATGAATCTCACTCTATCTTTCTAAAATACACATATTAAAACACAGGCTCTATGTGGTACCCACAGTCCCCAGATACCACAGACTCAGGAGAAAATGACAGCAACTCTGCCTGTGATAAAGACAGAACTCAGAACAGCTGTGGTCTGAGCCATTTATTTAATACATATTTTAGTAAGAGCTGCACATGCTAGAAGCATTTCTCACAGAATTAAAAAAAAAAAAAATCTCCAGAATTAATGCAAGGACTGAAATTATTTAGGGAGTCCTTTTATTATCATAAGCTATCATCATGAGAATTCAACTGGAATCAGTTTCTGTGAGTCAGCAAATCCAAAGCAATGAATGTAGCTCTGCATGCACTTTGGGATTGTACTATGCCTTTTAAAATCTTTGTTTGCAACTTGGCATCCTGAAATTTCCTGAAAAATCAAAGGCCTTCACCATTCAGTGTGTAGGGCTCTGAAATGCTACTAAAGACTATGAGGAGCAAGAATGAATACTGCCCAAATAACTTCCTTTGTAGAAACACTCTGTCCTTGAAAGTCCATTACTACAGACTATGGGTTTGATATTTTTCCTTCTTTTGCACACAGATTGCAAAGGGATGAACATTTTTCTGTGTTTGTAGCTGTGATTACAAATGATTTTCACTTCCTTTTGTTAGTTGAATGTAAACAACAATACTTAAGTCTGTGGGGTGACAGACAAGCATATAAGTGACAACTTTGCTATTAACAGTTGTTTAATTGATTCTAAGATGAATAATAAAGTGACACTGGATAGTATAGTCCATTGATATTCTATGAACTATGCTTAAATAATAATCATCCCTTCTCATAGCATATAGTATGTAGGTCATGGGAACTCTCATTTTTTGTTGGTTTCTTTTTCTGAATTCAATACAAAAGGAAATAATCACAATTATCACTGTGAAATCAGCATATACACCTACATACTCATGTAGATGAAAGAGATTTAGTGCATATATCTCCATTATCTGTTTCAGAATTTTTCAGGGGTCAGCAAAGCCAGATTTTCTGGCACCCTATTTTTTGAGTAGCATATGGATTGGCTTTGGGCAATTTATTTTCCTAAGTTAATTTTTTGTTATGTCCAGTGAAGCTCAGAAAGAGAAGTTATGGGTTTGTGAACACAGTGGCTACCCAAGTCACCTGTGATACATTTATTTATATAAAATCCCACAACCTAATAAATAAGGCAGATATCCTTAAAATGATACTCCTTGAATTTCAAAAATCTTACTGCCTTTTATTAAATGAACTGGATTAAGATATACTGCTTTACATAGACACAAGTTAAAACATATATCTGAGTAGGATATAACATCTGAAACAAAAAAAAATCTTGAGCATCCACATGTTTGTTATTTTTGGAAACACGATTTTCTGATACGGTGACAATGCACCTAAGAGCTCAGCTATCAAACAAGCCATGTTCTTGTGAGATACTGTAGCAGTGTTGTACACAGTATATCTCCATAAGCAAAGTGATCCAGACATGCAATTCCTCTGAGATCAGTAATAAAGTCCTTGTTCTTGTCAGTTGAGGAGTTGATCTAATACATGAAAGTCATAAATAAAAATATTTAATTATCTTCTCCTAAGTTGTCTGGTTAACAATGGCCTCATATTTTTTTATTTTTTTTTTAGCCCAACAATATTATTCCTTGCATTTCATGAGATTAATGCTGTGGGGTTTTATAAAAGAACACTTGTGAGAGACCAGAATGCATCGTACAGAACTATGCTTTTTTAAAATTTCCTAAAATCACCAGCTCCTTAGTTCCAAAGAACCCAAAGACCAACTGTGCTTCTGATACCAACCCAAATGTATTTACATGAACATTTCTCCAGATTTCCTGTTGATCTACAAGGTCAATAGATTTTTTGAGATTTTTAAGAAAAATAACTTAGAAAAATTCTAAGGGTGGGCATTTTCTTCACCATTTGCTGTTTAATCAGAAGAAATTTAGGGAAAACCCCTCAACTTTTATAATGAAATTAAATAATTAAAAAATTAATTATTTAAGATTTAGCATACACAAAAGAAAAAAGCCCCTAGGAACTCACATTTCAGTGTTCTGAACTGACTACTAAAGCTATTGGTGATATCTTGGATCCTGGAAGTTTTCCCACATCTACTTTACTTTTGGGTGTTATGCCAATTAATAAAATTGTATTTTTTGTAAAATGTAATGTCTTATCTAACTTCCGTCATTATTCTGTTGCTTTTGCATGATTGCCCCAAATGGAAAAGAGGGAAAAGGAGAAGGAAAAGGAAAAGGATAAGGAAAAGGGAAAAGGGAAAAAAAAACTCTGGATCAATCCATTCAGTTACACTCATATTTCATAGGAGAGCTGAGCTAAATTCTAAAAAAACGCCTCTTTGATCTCCCCTCTTGTCCATGTTACCCTGCCTAAAATCTTGACAGCTAGAAACAAATGCAAGTTATGGCTGATCAAAAAATATGGGCCACGAGTTTACATGATTAGAAGCAACTTGGCTGGACTTATTTGGCACTTGGTTGGGAAAAGAGAAAAGACTTGCTTTTCTCAGCTTTTTTTTTCAGTTATTTACAAATTTGAACAACTGGAAAGTATGTTTAACACAATCAACTACAACTCTTCAATTTAACAATTAAATATTATACCAGACTTCCACATGCTAAAATGTGATTTTAAATTCCTCTGAAGCAAAATATGAAAATGAATCAGTAGATTAATATTTTAGGCCCCAGTGGAAAAATATCTTTTTTGTTTTAACTAGGAGTTTTATAAAGTGAAGACTTAGGAACAAAATACAATTCAGTTATCTTACCACTTAGCACAAAGTGCCAGCTTAGAGCAGACATGGCCAAATTCATAAAAACTTCACAGTCTCATGTCATTTACTCCACAGAAGCCTGAACCATTGTTTCAGCAACTCTTAATAGTGTAATTTCCCTGGTCTGCAGTTTAAAAAGGACAACTTAAAAAGAACATGTGTTTCTTTTAATTCTCTTAGGACTTGAAACCAACCACAGGGACTTTGCTCTTGGTACAGAGACCAAGCACATAACACTTCAGCTCCAAAGGGAGATGCGTCAGAAAGTATCATGGAAATTGTTCTATGACCTTCACAACAGTGGAGACAAGTAACAGCTACTGCAATTAAGAAGTCCTGTGGAAGCAAAGTGACAGAAGTCAAACTGTGTATCCCTTTTGATCTCTGTAAAGTTCTGATGCAGAGATAATAAGAATGTAGACCAAATTCTACCACTGTTGAGTTTCAGGAGAAATTCACAGTATAGCTACCTGCAGGATAATAAAGACTTTGTGTCACTCTGCCAGCATCAGCTCTGACTTTAAGGTAACTATTTGGTCCATTATCTTCTGTGTGATGCATTGTGAAAATTATATTTTCGTGAAAAAGTATTTGTACATTGATAAATCTCTGCATACCAAAATTGCATCTCTGTTTTTTTTTTTTTATTGTACTCTAAATAAATATTAAGGGTATCATATTTCTTTTTAAAAGAATATGCAAATTATGCTTTGTTAAAAATTGTGAATTAGAAAAACTCTGACAGAAGAGCATAAAAAACATAATGAAAGAGATGCAAATTCCAAGCAGCTGTTTCAACATCTACCCAAGAAATTATTTTCACTTATTCTGATAATTAGGGGCTTCTTAATTGCTAAAAAGGTTAACTGAAACTTTCTCTTTTTCCCCAATTCTATTTAAACTGAATACTGGAATCACTTTATCTCATGTGTTTTTCTTTAACCAAATTGTTGATGTTTTCTCTACTCCAATTCTTGGATTTATTTTTTTTTTTATCACATGGAAATAATCAAATCTATCCAAAAGCATTAGTCATATTTATTATCCACATGATAAGTGGAAATTAGGATCTCTCTAAACCACTCAGTTTTGAGTGCTGTTCAGTTTTGTATCAAATCTAATCTCTCTACAACTCTCTCAGCCTATCCCTGAGTCCTGCAGCTGAGGTTCTGTGCAGGTAGTGCCTGAATTATATTTGTAGAGCTACCAAGGATTATTTTGGATGTGCTGAACACATGTGCCTTCATGCACACACAACTCAACAATTCTAGAAAATGTGATCTTGCACTGGCATTTGCAAATACTTTTAAAAATTGGATTTGCAAATACATCTCGAATAACCTAGAGTCTTGGTCTGAAAAATGGATTTTTGTCACCACTGCTCTTCCAGAATATTTTTCTAAATGTAATGGCGGGGGAGGGGGGTTGGAAATCCTCCTAAACTCTCTCTAAATGGCAGAAATCCTGAAGTTGCAGCACTGATGCTCTGGATTGCCCTGCTGGTCTCTGTGTGTTTTCCCTCTGTCCCGGTAGGTGGCAGCCTCAAGTGGCTCTGGTTTGTAATGATCATCCTTCCAGGCTCAGAAGGAACTTTCATGGTTACATAAAATATTGTTCAAATACCCAGATGTAAACGATTTTTTAAGAAATCCACTTAAGCTGAACAAATTCATGAATACTCAGCCTCAGGTTGCTGTCAATTACTTAACAGAGGAACTTCCCAAGACAATTTATTACATCTGGTGGATTTCTGGCATGTGTCCACTTCACAAATCCTGTGCTAAAGACACAGTCTGTACTACATCTCACACAACATAGTCAGTCTTACCCTTAAATAACTAAATATACTTTCAGCACTTCATTAAGGGCTTTCAATCTCGTGTGTAGACAGACTGGCCTTAAATGACGCTGAAATAATAAAAACTGGGGCTACTCTCTTAGCTGGAAAAAAACAAATAGAAAAACTTTTTTTTTTCCTATTCCTATATCAATTTTAAAAAGTTTCTTCAGGATAAAAATTCTTGAAAAGAAAACACATTCTGAACTTAAAAAGAAAAAAGAAGTATTAATAAATTTGCTTCTTGCAAAGACTGTGTGTCTGGAAAGGTGTTGTGTTAATTCAGTGCTCCTGTGCTCCCACTCCCAGCCTGCAACAAGTATCTGATAAACAGGTTTTAAACTGAGGATTTTGTAAGCTGCAACTGTGCCCAACATCCCATTATTGCTAATGGAAGCTACCTACACACTCTCTGGATATTTTTTGATGTTTTTCTTAATTTCCTTGAAAAGTACATTATCTAAAGCACTTAGCACAGTGGAAGCTAATGGCAAGCACAATTTAAAGAGAGAAGCACTAGTGATGTGTAAAGTGGATCTCAGTTTGTCTGCTTGACATGATTTCTGCTGTCTTTTCTCAATTCTTTTTCTGTGATGTTAAACATTTTAATTTACATTGAATGCTGCAAAAAAAGCAAAATTACCCAAGAAATAGTTTATTTCTCAGTTTAGAAAAGTACCAAGATTTATGGCCATGGGTGTTAGCTGTTCCCTATTTTAAAAATGTTAAGCTCCACTGACAGCAGAAAATTTTAGCATTATCAGTAAAAGAAGAGGCTGACCCTGTTTGTTTAAGCAGAAAAGCTTTGTCCTACCAGCCTCAGCCAAGGAGGTCTGTCCACATGGGGACTCTCCTCTCAGTTGTACAAGGCATTACCTAAAAATTTTCATACACCTTGTGCTACACTTTCTTCAGCTAAGTTGCATGACTAGGAGTAGACCAAACCCCCGCATGGGTAACAGTATGAAAGTTTTACTTGACATTTTTGTTTTATTCCGGGGAAAACGGTTTTACATGATATCTATGTGCCTCTAGACATACAAGCAGAGGAGACAAACTACTACATCACCTACAAGTAGCTATGACAAGCTACTTCAAGACAACACATTTTTACCAGAACTTTTCGGTTAATACACTTATTTAACACGTTTGTGCGTGTCCCTTTTTCTGGTACACACTCGTATCTCTGATCTTCTCATTTTCTGCATGCATGTAGCAATCAGCAATGCCTCCTCCCAAGCCCTTGCACGGCTCAGCAGAGGCGGTAGTCTCTTACTGTGTGACGTCTTTCCATGTAAATCTTTAGAAAACCATCACACAAGCTGGGCTGATAGGATTATTTCCCCCCAAAGAACAATGCATCTTTCTATAAAGAAGCATAATGTGGGATCTGTAAATGAGTGAAAGAAAAAGAGGCACAGAGAGAAAAGACTGTTTATTCAGAGGAATTGGACACTTTTCTTACCATGCAAGAACATGCTTTGGTTCAAAGTGACATAATAAGTGTGTATTGTTTAATATAAACAATTTTCAAGTCATATTCTTGAAAAGTGATCCTTTGCATCTTAAACCAAATATAAGTAGATAATGTCAAGATATGCAAAGCTATTTACAAAGATAACTTCCCAGATGAGCTGTTGATGCTCCTGGGAAACAGCCGGTGTCAGGCTGTTCACAACAGCAACAACAACAAGACAAACCAAACCAAAGGAAATCATTTCAGGTTTCTCTTTATTATAACTCTGCCTATTTTTAAGGGAGGATTACAGATTCTCCTTTCTTCAAAGAGAATAAACAAGAGAAGACTACCTCTTTATTCATAAATCCAAGTCTGGTTTTTGGTCAGCTCTGAGCCTAAAAGGAGCTCTCCTTGTCTCTCTCTTGGCTTCTTTCTGAAGCAATGCTCCCACTGCTTCCCTCACTGTAGAGTTGTTTTCAGACCTGCATTAATACACTTGATTACTCATGGCTGGGGATGTGTGAAAGCACATGCATTGCTTTGTTCATTTTAATCCAAATACAGTAGTGATCATCTCCATTTATGCAAAAAAAGCATTTCAGTTACTTGGGCCAGCTAATGTTCAGTGCTGACCTATGACTGGGCACAAGTGTCCTAACACTTCAGCATGAATTAAAAAAGGTGCTTACCTACACCTTCAAACTGCTTGAATGAGACAGAAATTAAAAAGATATTCTCTGCATGAGCCTGGCAGCAACATCATTTAACATCATGATTTCAGGTCAGAGGAAGTTTGTTACATTATTTAGCTCTCACTTAGTGTCTTCATCTTTTATGCAGAATTAGTCTCTTTCTAAGGTAATGTGTTTGTTGCCTAAACTGAACACTATCTGGGGGACACCTCACCTACCCTGGTCTTGTTTTACTTAGATTTTTTTTCATATGCTGCTGTGATGGTTTTGTGTCCATCCTACTCTCAAGTCTGTGTAGTGGCACAGCAGTCACTGGCCTTTAACTCTGGGCACATGAGCTGACTTCAGGATGCTTCTCTTACAAGAGCTCTGCTGCAGCTGTCTTTACAATGCTTTTACATGTTTATGCCTTCTGAGGATGGATGACTCTCCATGAAATGGTCTTCTGAGATGTAAATTGGAGTGGATTGAGACATGGATCCTCAAGGAGAAAAAGGCAAATTACTGCTATCAGAGTTGAAACAAACAAACAAACAAACAAACAAACAAACAAACAAAATAATAATAATAATAATAATAATAATAATAATAATAATAATAGTAACTAGAGCATCAAAGTTATTACTTGCAGAGTTGACTATAGCATGCAATCATTTTCTTTTCAGGGCCTATTATATTTTTCTATTGTCTTAGCAGTGCTCAGTCTTGGTTACAGAGTTAAACTATTTCCTTGACAATGTTCTAGGCCTAGCCCTCTATTTTGATATTGGTTTTGATTCAGCATCAAAGGGTGTGAAAATTTTTGAGTCTTCAGACAATCTTGAGTTATATTTGCTTAACTCAAATATAAACTATCTACCAAAAAAACCTCAAAAAATCTCCCTTCTAAATACTAAAACTTCTGTAGTGGTTGGGGGTAGGGGAGATGACCAGAAAAATATTTAAAACAATAATTCTTTGGAAATCAATTTTTAAAATTAAATATAATAATTAGTCAGAACTATTCTGTCAAGAATATCTAAGCTAGGAATAAGAGAGCAGCAGACATATTTAATTTTTTTACATTCACCTCCACATGTGCAGATGTCCTCTTTGGCATATCCATGAAAGCCACTTTCATGACCTTATTTCAGCTTTAGCTTCTCATGTCCTCAGTCCTCAGCTGAGAACTGTGGTAAATGGATTAGAAGACATGAAGAGAATTTCTTTGTGTTTAGAAGCAGCAGTTTGTCAGTGAAATAAAAAGCAGATAGTTAGCAAGTAATGAAGAAAGAGATGATAACAAGCAAGTTTTTAAGGCCTTGAGTTTTGCTGTGATACATGTATCTCACATGTGATGCTGTACTGATTTTCCATTCTCATTTTCATGATCTACCTACGGGTAATACTGTATTTCCAGGAACACCCATGGCTTCAGAAGTTTTGTAAAGGAAAGTTCTCCATCCTGTCAGTGATAGGACCAAAATGCCTTCACTATATCAAATGACAAGGGAATTTCTTTACAGGAAGACAAATTCATAGCAATAAATATCTTTAGTTCTATGACCACAGCTGATGTTTGTACCTTATCTCTCATGCTACTCTTTTAGGAAAATCTGACAGAAGATGAGAACAAATTTTATTCTTCAAAGAAGCTTTGTCATTAAATTCTGAGAACCTAAACCAGCTAATATATTACTATGAGGGTCAAGTAAGTCCTTCACATTAAGGTATCAGCCTGTTTTTCAAATACCATTTTCCTGATGGAGTTCCTCTGAAATTCACATCTTTTTGACTGTTCCAATCTGAAAGTTTTAATTTTTACTCCGTATCATTACTTACAATATATTTTTCCTCTCTTTCACAGCCTAGCACTGTTGTTGGAGGACAAGCAAGTTCACAAAAAATGGGACAAAGCTAGTCAGATTAAAATATATAAATAGCTATTTAGCAGAATGTCTAGCAGTCAATATTGAATCCATAATAAACATAGCATTCAAGTCACTAAAGATTTTTGCATCAGTACAGAAAATTTTGGTGTGTAAACATACTATCATTTAATCCAAATGTCAATGATGAAAAAATAAATCCTTCCCTTATCTAGAAACTGGAATTGCCCTATGGATAAAATTATGATTAAGAGTATCCCAGCATGTCTCTTGCCAATTATTTCCTCTATCCTCACATACACCATTACACATATAGACAAAAAAAAGGCTCCTTCTTTATTCTGTAAAATTAGAGAATTAATACCTTCTAATCCCATATGGTACTGGGAATTAGGGCTACTTCTCTACTTTAACTTCAAAATCATGGATTCTGGTAAGTATCCAAAGTAAGGGAAATTACTTTTGCATACAGTAAAGAAGCCTATGTAAATGAGGTTTTTAAGTTGCTGTCATCAGGCTTCTTCTGATGACCTGTGTAGGTACATATATATATATACATATATTTATGTGTGTGTCTCTCTATAAATGACAGGATGTACACAGATTACACAAAGTAGTCAAAACAATCCAGCAACATATGCTGATTTCTTAGTGTTTTTACAATGTACTCATTGAGCTTGTTTTTAATAAATTCAGCTACTTTTCATGAACTGACCCTTGTAATTTGTAGCATTTTCATGTGCTGTTGAAAAGCAACCATTAATTTAGCTACTGTAACTGTTGGATGCCGTATTCATCTAAAATGCCCATTATCCAAGCTGTATTAATTAATTTTACATAGATAACTAAATATGCTGTTTCTTCCTTTCCTATTAGCTAAATATACAGGATGGATGAATTACTGACCACTTAAAGAAATGAGCAGTGCTGGTCAAGTTTGTGCAATCTTGCTTCATTTTATGAACACTTAATAAACTACACAGTTCTTAAAAGCTGCTAGCTAGTTAATTGTGAAGAGTCCACTCTTGAGACTAGTTACAAGAAACTGTTCTCTTAATTTGTTGTGAATGCACTGCTCTAAGTCCCATTGAAGACTTGTCAACAGAAGGGAAAAGAATTTAAAAGAATCTCTAAATTTTACTTGTTAGACTTTGTTTTGGTTTTTTTTTCCCCTTAGGCAAACTAATAGTGAAATCCTTCATTTTTTAAGGTATTTTGAAATGGATTTTTTTTTTTTATAAAGTCTGGGATTTACAGAAAAATATTTCAACTGACCAAAAAATAAAAGTGCTTGTTCAAAGAATGTCAACACACAACTTTTCTTTTTTCTTTAATAGGAGGCAGTCATGATTTCTTTTTGTCTAATATATCTGTAGAAAATTCTTGTTTGTTCACTATTGTCTAATTCTGAACATACAACACCAGATGCACCAGGAATGCAGTATTGTATAGTACTCACAGTCCCCATATCACCATGTTAACTAGCTTATTTATGAGAAACAAAGAAGGAAACAAACAAACACTCCTCTTAAACACCTTTCACCATGTTTTTTTAAATAAATTAGATTTATGCTATTCTCCCACCTTTCAGGACTTTGAAATACAGTTTACTTTTGCTTGTCTATAGGACATATATATGTAGGTGACTAACCTGTAGCTGATGAAGTGAATTCATTTACTCCAGAGTAATCAAAGGTCTGCATATGTACACCAGCAGTGGTTTGGAGCACTACAGTATAAGCTAAACTCTTCATAAAACAGGAAAAGAGAATAATGATTCTTTAATATCCATGCAGCTTATTTGAAAATATCTCTGGGAAGTCCCTTCTGTAAGTCCAGGTAATTGTCCATGCCTCACTTCCTTCAGCATTAAAAATCAAAGAATAGTTGCTGCCATGCTATGCTCAGCAGCAAATTAAAAAGCCCAGATTCTCATTTTCATCTCAACTACTGTATCAAATTCTTACTCAGCATCTAAATATCTATTCAGAGTTAGTAAGAGTTTTGCTTCTGATTCAATGAGATGTTAGTTGTCTGTAATTTCTTTGAACTGAAACCCCCTGTTCTCCTGGAGACAACGGCCAGCAGTAATCAGATCCGGTGGCAACAATGATCTTCTGGCTGTGATTGACATGCCTCTCACCACATCCTCTGATGTTTCCAGGTTATAAAATTATTTGGTTTTGAGGGTTCAGTTAGGAAATTAATGCAACAGTCTTTGTTTGTGTTTACTTGGTTTAGTTGGAGGGACTAGCTAAGCTAGTCAGATACCCAGCTAACCAAGGGTGAGTCTTGTTAACATCTTCAAGATTAAAAGGGTCAAAAGGAGAGAACATGCTCCACAAGACCAATTAAGTGTACTTAGTTTTAATTTATTAAGGACAACAGAGAACCAATTATCGGGTTTTTTTAACTAGTTCTAGTTACAGCAATTAGGCATGGGGGCAGGGAGGAAAGAGATAAACCTCTCCAAGGACAGGAAGGGAAGTACACCCAGATCTTACTGGCAAACAAACATGTCAGAAACTAAGAGTAAACTATAGTAAAAAAATATCTGAAGCTCTAATTCTTTGTTGAATAGAAAGTTTTCAGCTATTGAAAACTGATGAAAAACAATACCAAAATGGAAATGAGCTCATTTATTCCATTGTAGTCCATAAACATAAGAGCTAAAGGTTTCCATAGAGTCATTAACTCATAAATGCACAAATTGTTCTGTGAAGTACACAGTAGTCCAGTCAACAGTTGAAAATGCTTCAGATACATAATACTGGCAAATTACTATTGCTATGGAAACCTTAATTTGTATTCTCCATTTATTTTTACTTTAGGTTTGCAATGCAAATAGCCTAAAATATAATTTTCTATTGCACTTTCTCTCCACCACCTCCCCATTTAACTTAAAAGGAAAACAAAAACTGGACTTAAAGGTGGTTCACCACAGCAAAGTATGCAAGTACTTTTCTTTAGTGTCAGCTCACAAAATATTTGAGTTTTTCTTGTTTATTACTTCAAGCCTGCCTCTTAAAATTCATGTATTTCTCCCACTTAAAACCAAAAATATTTAGAATAAATATTCTGATAAATTGCAGATCTTGTGTAGCAGCTCCACCAATACATGGCAAACCCAAATGTCCAAACTAGATACATGCTTCCGCTGTGAGTAGGTTCTAGAGTTAAGACCCTGATGCTCCCAGGAAATTTTGTTTGTTTGCTTGTTTGTTTTGTGTAGTGCACAGGTTGCCTTGCCATGCACTGGAAGTTCAGCTTTTCCAATATGGATTTACCAGTCATGAAGAGAAGCCTCTGTGTACTGCACACGCGGTACCATACATTGAACTAATGCCATCTGTAACATCACAGTTTCTTGGACATGATTTTATAAAGCATTCAACACTATTTCCATCTGGGAGTTCTCACAGGACACATTCCAGCTTAGCCCATGCCAAACACTGTTGCACACATGCAAATCAAAATCTATCAAATTATGTCAGTGCAGAGACAAACCTTAGCACCAGTTCCTGGTTCCTATTTCATTAATTAGGACACATCCCTTATGCCTGCTAAAATCTGAGCATAATGTAAGATGGTAAAACTTCATCCCACAAATTGCTATATGTATCACGTCATTCATGGAAAAATTAAGGAAATAAAATTGGTTGTCTCTGGCCCATGTTCCCAGCACTTCTGGTTTTGGCCTCAGGATGAACAAAGGTTTATTTGGTGTCTCCAGCTTGGTCAGTGGTATCTTTTGCTTCACAGTGCACTGGTTTCATTGCTTTCATGTTAACTAATCGCTAATTAATGAAGAACAAGTAAACTATTAGAGAGTGCCTAAGTAAAATAATGAAAAGCTAAAATCTAAAAGCTTTCTTGAAGTCTTATTAAACTGAAATAAGAAAAGACTTATTTTTTCTGTTAAATCTGAAACACCATAACTGTGAAACTCTTATTTTGACATTTAGTTTTCCAAGACCAAGAAATCTACAATTTGTGAAAGAGAAATGAAAGTATTTTTCAGCTCTTCTGCTTTCTTTATTCTCACTGAAATTCACAGCCCTAAAATAATTCAGTTCCACCTAACTGCCTACTATTTCTCCTAATCATTTCACAAGTTTCCTTAACCTGGAATATCACAAACAGGAAATGCCTTGCCACTCTCTACTAAATGTGTTTTGGTATCTGGAGGCAATGATGTTGGCAGATAATACATCAGTGCAGATGGCAGTTGGTGTTCAATGCAAACCACAGGTCAATGTGCCACACTGTTAGTAGCCATAATAAATTATTAAGAGGAACTACCTATGGCACTTTCAGGATGTGTGTTAGCCCTACATGGAATGTTTTTATCACAATTCATAAATATCTTCTTAATTACATGCAAAGTGACACAATCTTGCAATAATCTATAGCTGCTCAGGATTTAACTAGAAATTATTGAAGGAACAGAAAAGAAAAGCTTTCTGGTTTTTTTGCCACTTTAACCTTTCAGGCTGAAATGCTTAACTTAGGCAATTCATTTTAAGTGCTAAAATGAGTTCTTGACCTATGTGTGAAATGTACAACCTATCTCCTAGTTCCTGCATGAAAACTAATAAAATGTGAATTGATAAGAACAATTCTGGTAATTTATATAAAAATTTTGTGTATGAGTTTGTCCAAGACTGCCATTCCATTTCTTTTAGAATCAGAATAGGCTTTTTAGTACCAGGAAAAGACATTCCCAGATCTTATGTGTTGTTATTATAAAGTAATTGCTTTCTTTGAGCAAGAACACTCAGTAGGTTCCTAAACTCAAAATAGCTCAATTTTACTATTAATGCAATGTAAAACAGCTGCTGTTCACCTAAATGAAAGGGTTTTTCAGATACATATGCTTGTGCAGTCTATACAGCATTTGGTCTGTATGATCCCATGTGTGTATCCAGTCTGGGTGGATTACATTTTGTGTGAGGGACATCCTGAGTCTGATTGACTCAAGTGAACAACAGCCCTGCAACCTCTTCAGTAGATTTTATCATCAGCTAAAAATTGACTAAATATTTTCTGTAACCATTCTTAATGGATCAAGGAGTTTCATCACTTTGGATTACCTAAAAACTTGTGTTTTGCTACTTAAATCATTGTCCATTATTACAGTCATTTGTACTTCAGTTATGTTCTGAGGTACAGCCTCTCCTCACAGGGCAAGTAATCCACTTCCAACCAGCTTGGTGACCATCCTTTAGGTTTGCCCCAGCCTGATAATGTCTTAATTGCTTTGGGAGAGGAATTGTATGCAGTAGCCTGTATGTGGACTGAAAAATGGAAGCCTAAGGGGGATATTCAGCCTCCTGGTTACATTCACTTCAGGTCACTCTGCTCACATCTGTTTAGACATCTATCAATGCCAGACTTCTTTGGTTTTCCCAGAGATCAAAGGAAGGAAAGTCCTTTTGTGGTGCTCACAAGAGCACCTTCTAGCTTGCCAGATACTGTCCTTTTTCCTCCAAATATCATTGTAAATTATGTAATAAAAAAAGAAAAATGTTAAGAAAGGAAATGTGTTTAGGTATTACCTAGAAGATTCTATATTCCATTAAACATTTCATCATCTAAATAGGCAAATTTCACAAGTTAAGTTATGGACTTCAATTTTAAAATTCTCCCATTCATCTTCATAACTGTCACAGCTACTGCTAGTTATTTGTTGCATGCAAAAGTTTATCCAGATGCTTATGTGGACTCAAAATTGATTCTGCATACAGCATAAACAGCATGCTTCTTGGGCACTTTCCTGGAAATCATTATTACTTCTTTGCATCTCATGACTTTATTATGCTGAAACTATAAATTTGGCCAAAATTTATCCCTAGTTTAATTTTCTTCAGATCTGAAGTACAGATTTGAAAAGGATAATAACAGAAAAGCCACAAATCTTCCAGAAGCGTATGGAATAAGGCTGAGCCTTGCCTTCAGTGATTTCAGTCTTTTTTGACTCACAGAGACAAAAGACTTGCACAATGACTACAGCTAGTGACTGATCGAGGTCCCAAACACATTGTCTTCTCCAATAGACATAAACACGTTCCTACTTGCTCAGAGGATGATAAGGACAATAGGGACAGTCGTGTAGGTTAATGCTAGAAATTGCAATTTCTTAGCTCTCGCTTTTATTGCATTAACCCTAACAGCATATTCCCATCTTTCACAGGACTGCTTTTCCTGCTCATTATTGTAGCATTCAACATGAAAATATGGAGAGTTTGGGCTTGTTTGCATACACTCCAAAACTCTAAATTCTGTCAATGGGCTTTCGATTGCATCTTTTTCTCCCAGTTCCAACTAAATTTGGTGTCATACACAGTACCCCGATTTTCTAAAATATCCCTGTTCAATCAGTAAAAGAAAGATACAATGTCAGAAAAAGAGTGCATTTTTAACTGAAGGGGTTTTGTTCCCTAGAAAGAAGAACTTGTGCTGAAGAGCCTTTTCAATTTGCTTCAGTTTAGTGAAAGTGGCAGATGGCAGTTATCTCTGTTCTTCTCCCAGTCCTGCTCTCTGTATGTCTTCTCTCTGTTGTTCAAAGGAGCACCACACTCTATACAAATTTCAGAAAAAGGAATATTAAGGTGGTAGCTGAAAGAAATGCTTTCATGAAAAGCAGGAAGCTGCTCTGTGGAGAAAAAACGAGCTCGTTATTGATGGAACAGGATGGGGCAGGGGGCAGAGCAGCTCAATTTTAAGTGGCAACAGAATGCACCAGAATTTGAGTATCACCCTCCAGAACTTACTAATATTTGACTAAACCTAAATTGCAATAATACTGAAAGAAAAATGGAGGCAAAGGTTTCTGAGTCTTTTACTACATTAAGAACAATTTCTCACCTCAGATGGTATTTTGTGTTGAACAGGAAATTCAGCTTGTGAATTTCCCAGGACCAATTGTATATCAATACTTTGTGAATGCTCATTTTATTAAAAAAAAAAAAATAGTTTCATGTGATTCTTTAGTTCACTTTAATTGGCATAATAAATCCAAATTAATGGCATACATTCTGGTATGAGTATATAGTGGCTTGACATACTAATTTCTCAGAATTTAAGTAAAACCAGATAATTCTCTAGCTATAATTATTTTTTTCAATTTTTAAAGAACTTTATGCATAGATAACTGTATACATTTTCAATAAGTAACTTCCACACTTTAATTTCGACCAAATTTATGCACTGTAAAATAATTAAAGACTCTCTTTCCTACTGTCGCTTCACTTACTAACAGTTTGCTTCTGGCATATTTAAGGTTTGAAGATCATTCAGATTCCACTTTGCTGGGTGCTGTGCATATGCAGTAATAATCCTGAACTACCAGACTTCCACTAAAAATAGAAAAAAATCTAAGAGGAGAATGGTAATTTATTGGTTTTAGATTAAAAAATAAAATGTTTAAATGCTTATGGAAAATTATTTTTAAAAAGGTTATGACTTTTAATTATTTTGAATTTTTATAATTTAAAACAAATAATGCTTCAAAGTAGATATTTTTCCCTTCCATGTTCCCTTTCATTTAAAAAAATTAAATTGGAGAACAGAATCAAAATACTTATTTACTCTCTTCCTTTTTCCTCACTGAAAATTAAAAGGAAAATTTTAATGATCAAAGAGAAATGAAAGTCAGGATAAGAATAAGAAGTGGAAAGTAAAAGTGGGATTCAAAAGGAATTTTTTTAATCATTTTTCCAGAAAAATGAAAGGTAAAAGCATGGAAAGAACTTTTAAAACCTTTAGTTTGACTCTGTTGCTTTTTTCCATAAATATAGCTTCTTCTCTAAGATAAACAACCACGAGAAACAGGGAATCAGTAGAAAGACAAGCCCTGAAATCCCAAAAAGAAGTTAGGATTTTGTAAATAAGTACATATCTCTCTTTCAAAACCTTTTTTTTTCTTTTACAATTTAAAACAAAAACGAATTCAAGGTCAAAGTGTTGACTAGCATATTTTAGTGGGATTCAGCTTTCTCACTAAGTTTATACAGCCACACTCCCCCAATACCATTTATTTGTGCAGCTGATCAGGAGATATGTACCTCAAGGAGCACATTGAACTGCTCTACCACCCATCAACTGGAAGAGTTAGAGGAAAAAAAAAACCAGTATCACCAAACAAAAAAACCAAAACAGGTTTATATGTACCTTTATCTGCTTTTCTCTGCATGAAATGTCCTAATCATATGAAGAGAGGGATCAAATAAACAAATTCTGAAATATCAATATTTTTTTTTTTGTTTAAGGAAGACAAGCATGGGTTACCAATATTTTTGTCTATAGTTTTACCTATAAAGAAAATTCACCCTTTATTTTATCCAAGCAACCAGATGAATCTAAAGTTTTATGAGGGATTTTTTTTTTCTATTAGGTAAAGAAAATATTTTTGTGTCTTTCTTTCCTCTAAATGTCAAAAAATTAAAACGAACATTGTTGCTTAGAACCCCAAATCTCATTTTTCCTAGCACTCTAGTCTCTTGTGGCTAAAGTAGTGTGTTGCAAGATAAGGGCTTATATTCACAGATTCACAGAATATTCTGAGTTGGAATGAATCCACAAGGATCACTGAGTTCAACCCTTATGTAAATGTGTAAGGGGATTGAACCTACAACCTTGGTGGTGTTGGTACCATGCTCTGTTCTGTCTCTGGGTCTTTCTCTATGCCTTCCACAGGTAGGTCATTTTCTTAGTTTGCCATGCATTTAGCTCCAGCAAATATTGGCACAGTGCTTCATGTGAGTTTCTGTCTTAAGGAAATTCCTTCTAACAACAAAATTTTACTTCCAAAGGTGCTCTGTGTTTTAGACGCTGGCTCCTATTTTTCAGTTATATGTTCCACAAACCAATGTATTTACCTTTCACATCTATCCTGGATATATGGCAAAAGTCATGTCCATAAGCTTCAGAAACATTTCCATTGTCTCTGAGAGCAAACATCAGGTTGCCCATAGAGCTTCAGGGTAGGCTTCTGAAGTACAGCAGGGACTGAAAGCTTTTTCTTTCTCAAAAGAGAAACTTTTGCTCTTCATTCCCATCTGCACTAGCCCACACTCCTACAGCTTACTTAAAACAAGTGCTGGTGATAATTTGATCACAAAACAAACTGATTTGTCTCATTAAATTAGCAAAAAAACCCCTAACTTTGCAGAAAAAACCCCAAACAATTGAAAAAAACACCTAATACCAACAAGTGCTGCAGGGAAGGCTTAGCCTAGGCTAAAGATGCAGAATGTTAAAGCCAGTACCAGACAGGAGTAAATAACTCAGCTGATAGCAGGAACAAGTACAGGAAGGAAGCAAAGAAGAGATGACTCAAATGAGCTTATAAAAAGGTAAATTTTTTCATTTCTTTTTTCTTTTTCTGTTACTGCTATCCAGTAACTTGGCACAAATGTAAAGAGAAATCAAAACAAATTAAACTGAGCAGGCATTGTCAACTCATATTTAACTTTGAAGTCTGTTGCTTCTACAACAGACTTAAGGGATTGTATGTTCTTTTTCCAACTAAACTGGCTATTCTAAGAAAAGATCTTGCCTCTGCAGCCATGTCACACCTTTTCTCAGTACAACTGACTGCTAGATTTGTCTATTATGATTCTTAAGGCTGCCTGTAATATGCCAACGTACAGATAAGACACAAAAATTGTTAATTTTTGTTAATGGTGCTTGTTTCAGTTGAAGGCAGTAAGACAGACAGTAGCAGCTATGTTCTTCCTAGCAGAGACAGAGCCTCTGTCAGAGACAGATCCTGTGTCTCAGGATTAGGAACTCTGACAGCTTGCAGAGGCTAACCAGCACTGCATAGATCTTCTGTGAAAAGTTGCATCTTGTGCCACCAGTGTGTTAGAAAGCTCCATGCTGATTGCCAGTTGCTAAAGCTTCTGTAAGGAAGCTTCAATCCCATCTGAAGTGTAAGAGAGGAGATCTGAAGATGACTAAGGAAAAACAGATGTAAAATGGTTGAAGATGCAACTCAGATATGGGGTGCTTTATAAATGGGGAGTTAGCTGGGAATTTACAATTAAAAATAGTGCATCAAATAATTGCAGAAGCCTTGGCTGATTGACAAGATCTGAAAATTCAGCTCCGTACAGGAACACTGTTAATACTTTTCTATGGTAGGATGTGGCAAAAACTGGGACTTGGTTTCAGGCAAAAGAAACTGATGGCTCTGTTCTCTTTGTCAGGAAGACTCACTGAAGAGAAATAGTGACAGTCTCAGTCACCCCTAAAATGAACTATTTTAACCAAGTATTCCACTCACTTCTATTGCCAAATTAATTTGACATATAGTCTGTTCAGGAAAGGTCACAGAGAAGACTGTGCCAGTGATGAATCCCACTGCTTCCCCAGTACATCATAAAGCCAAAAAAGTTCCTAGGTCCTGACTACGAGGATGCCAAAGGTCATTCTTTGGAAAAGCATGTTTGAGAATCTCTGAATTATTGGGGTTGGAAGGGACCTCTAGAAATCATCTATATATTTTATAAATGATTTCCCAAATCACATACTCACGAGAAGGAAATCTGTTGATCTAGGACAACAAACAAAAAGTCTTCTATGACCCAGAGAGAGTGAATGAATCAGAATTTTCAGATTCTTCATGGGTTTTTTTTGCATGTGCAAAAAGCGCCACTCCATTTGATTTGGTTCATTTTATCCATCCTACTTCAAAACTGCAAAATTCATTGGTAAGGTCTCAAAATTGCATTACTGAGCAGTTGCTTAGTGGAGCAAAAAATACATGCCAGGGCCAGTGTTAAACAGAAACTGAGCCCATTGAGATTATGAGATAGTTTGAGTGACAGATATAGTCTTTCTGTTTGCCAAAGTAATTGTTTGCTCTTGTACACCCACTACACATTTGCCAAACCTATTTTTAAAATTTCAAATATTTGAATTTTCACTGCTTTCCCAGAGAGACCATTCCACAGCCTAATAAATTTAGCTGTCAAGATGTAAAAGACGAATACTGAGTATTTTCACTTTCTTATGAACAGTTCTGCCTACATTCCTTCTCAAGCCTAAATCAGCTATTTTTTTATCCTGAAAATTTGCTTCAGATTTCTGCTAGTCTAGCCTTGCAAGTTTTAAATGATACATGACTAACCTACATCAGGGACCAACTGGAAGTACTAAAGTTGGAACTACTGACTGTTTCTAAATATTGTATAATCTTGAGAGAATGAGAGGAAACACATTTTCTTTCAAAGGCCTCTGCAGAGAGAGCCCTCTTAGCATGTGTCAGATTACATCTCTGACATGCCTCTGGGTGAGCCTCAACACTAACTTCCTTCCAGAACAGTATGTAGCTTGATGTAAATTTTTACATTTTTTTTTTCCTAATCAAATTTTATGCAGTTTTTTTCCATAAATTTCACTACAGTGTTTTTTATACTGTATTATATTTAATATATGTTGAGAGTGCTTTGGAAATGAAGTCTAGTCAATTGGAATGAATTGTTATTTCCTATTTTATCTCTCTCAGTCTGAAAATAATAGCCAAAAATTTATACTTATATTCAATATAATCTTCTGTATCTTCCAGTCATCCTTTTGTCAGAACAATACCCAGACCAATTTTTCTTTTTTGTGTTTGTTGTATTTTAAATAACTTGGGTCATTCACTTTGTGCTTGACTGCTTTGCCTTTTATAATCTGGCACCATTATTGCCTACTCATAATCTGGCATTATAAATTCAGACTGGTTGAATGGATTCTTTTTTTAGTACACATATTGGAAAAGTAAACAAATTATTCTATCATATGATCCTTTCAACAAGTCAGAAAAAAATCATCAGGAAGTAAAAGGATTGATTTATGCTAATTTCTCTTTTACTTTAATGGTTAAAATCAGATTAAAATCTGAAAAAATAATAAAAATAGAAATCTACCTGAAACATAGTACAGACACATTGCTGTGTCACTCCCAGCTCTTTGGAGCCTCAGTGGTATGAGAAGGTTCAATTTTCTGATTTGATAGCAGCTAATAAATTAATACATTTCAGCTGGTCAGCTTGATCCAGTTTTAGAAATTAGGGTCTGTCATGAAGACCAGTTTTGGTTTATCCAGAAGTAGCTGTTTCAACTTTAGAGGATACAAGGAGGTTCTATCAACTGATTGGCAGCTGACTCTGGTTATTGATGGTTCAAATCTTGAAAGGTTCACCATTAAACTACTCCTTGCTTAAAAGCAATTATATCCTTTCTGTGGGTAGTGAGATGTCTGTTCTCATACTTTAGTTCAGCAAATTAAAGTTATTAAATGCATTTTTAAATACTCAAAATATTACTATTACATTAATACTTTCAAGTATTTCTGTCTTGTTCTAAATGCAAAGAATATTGTCTTATCACTCTACTGTGCCTGAACTGAACTTGTTTCTTCACAAATCTGTGGGTTTGAACATATATTTCAGTATTTAGCTTAACTAGAGGGAACCTAATATGTTCCTGTAAAATAGGATGCTTCAGTACCCCGTTAAAAATAGTAATTTAAACTCTTGCCAGTAACTGATATTAAGGTTAACCACCTCCTCAGGAATTGCATTAAGCTTGAGGATGATTGATATAACCGAACCCAATTTGAGTAAAGTAATTTAACATGCAGCAGATGATATTCACAGATGGGATTTCCCACTTGTGTCACTTTGGGGATAGAGCAAGTGTTATGGAAAAAATAAATCATACCATTTTTTACATACTTACTATAGGAACTCCCCTAAAGAACACTGAAACTGGCAAGAATTTTGTTTCAACACATTCAATCAATGCTTTTTGAGATAGAGGCAACCTTTCCGAGAAAATCAGAACTTAATCCAACTTAATTTATGCCCTTTTTTTGGATAGTAATTTGCCAAAACTACAGAAAAACGTTGAAAACACATTGATTTAGTTGCCTTCTTTGATTACTTTTTTCAATCAACCTGTTCACCCTTGTCACATGCTAATGAGCAACTGTTCCACTTTAACTCTTAGCAGATCATCTATAAGCAAAATTAAGAACTAAAATTACATAGTTCAGAGAAAATGTGTTCAAAACACAAGCTCATGTTTTATTCTAGATATATAAGTTAATATATGGAAAAATATAAAACTCATTGACTTTCAGTGTTCTTATGTTGAGGCTATGAATAGAAATATGAACTGGGAATTTGTATCATGAAACTCAAAATACAAAGGTAATAAATATTAATTGTTCTTATTTAAGTAAATACAATTGCTTATGTGAGTAGCAACAGAAGATCAGGATCCCAGTGTTCACAGTATTCAATAAATACAGGACAGAATACATGGTATAACCCCATTCCCCAGAAGCCAGAATATGAGCACGCCTCATAACTTCGTAATTTTGAGTATTTACAGTTTTATCAACAACACTGTTTGTTTAGGTATTTTTGTTTTTAAAACTACATATGTAAGACAAGGACATAGACAATAACATCGTAATATATCCTAACAAAAAGAAGCATGTACATCCCTTCTTGCCTGACAGCTGAAACCTACATATTCCCAAAAATGTACTATCCAGGACTCATTCACACTGTAGGTTATGCATGCTCCAGGCTTCCCATAAAAATGTTCCAGAGAACATGATTAAGATTTACTTTTAAGATAATCTTTTTTTTCAGTAACAGTTGGCTCGGTTTTGTATTTTTAATCATTAACACACTCCAATTTACAATGGTAATACTGAATCAAGGTACCAAACAGGTGAAAACTACCTTATCATTATTGTCAGCCATCTATGGGCAGAAGAAGATCATTCCTTAATTCTTGGCAACCACTCTTTTATTCATATTCCAGATAAGGTTATACTACTGCACCTGATTTGACTTTAAAATCCTGCTACAAAGTTATATTTTCCTTCTGTCTGAAGTAGACGGAAATACTGAGACTGCTTTACATTAAAAGTTATGCAATTGTTCTTCAAGCATCTGAAAAACTTTATTATACCACCCTATGAACTCTAGAGTTTGCTTTTCCATACCTTCCAATGCTTTGTACAGCAGGACAAGTCTTTGAATTTTTCAGTGACAGAATATATGCAGTTTGATTTCCAACTGAATTTCTCAGTTTTATGACAAATGAGGTTTCACTGAAACCAATGAGATCCAATTGCAACTCAAAATAGTTCTTTGCTGGCACAGTGCCATTTGGAACAAGGAGGTATAGACAGTAGACGACCTGTTTTTAGCTATACTCACCTCTGAGGGGAAGCAAGATGGTGAATTGAGTAACCCCAGTATATGTAACTCAGAACTTGAACTGAAAATTAGGTGTGTGATGTTTTACACACTTGACTGTAAACTGCACCTGCTCAGGTACAAGTGCAATTCTGCTTAGCACAGAAGGCAGGCTTTTGGGGAAGAAAAATTTGGCTTAGACCCAACTCAGCTAAATCCATGCATATTTCTGAGCTACCATCCTAGCTATTATAACTAACTCCATAGAACACAAATTAAATCTCTCCCAGTCTGATTCTCTTGCATAGAGCCAAGAGACTTCTTTTATAAAACCATAATATACAGATTATCCTTCTTTTCAATGACCAAAGCAGAAATCTATCAAGTTAAAATTTGGTGTATGGAGTGTGCAATTGGAAGATGACGTCTATAAATATTAATTTTATCTCATTGAGCATTACTATGTTTCAGGTAGAAAAGGAGGGAAAATGAAAAAGACTTAAGTACAAAATAATAAGGGATGAAAGTTATAATTAAACACAACAGAATGAGAATGAATTAGCAAATGCTCTCAGTGTACTGCCTTCACAGCAAGAAGAGAAGACATGTTCATTTGAGTGAGGAGCTCATTCTGCAGCCCAAATGATGTGAGGGATATTCAGTAACCTTTTCGCGCAATGGTGTGAAACTGGCACCAGTAACAGACAGTACCGCACTGTGCCATTGCAGCTGGGTAGGAGTCCAAGTGCTAGCTTTTTGAAAACCTAACAAAGATTCTTTTGGAGTCTTTACATTTCAATGTAACTGAATTAAAGTACTGACACATTCCAGTTTATCTGTCATCCTTCTGCCAATGGAGAAGCTTAAACAGAAATGGATACTGCATTTTCCCTGGGTAGTTGCTTACAAAACATTAACATTTTCACTGATTTTTGGGTTTTAATTTGCATCAACCAAATATGTAACAATAAAGAACTGCTTTAAAAAAAATCATAATCCACTATAAAATTCTGTGTGTACTATACCTATAAAGTACCAATGATATGAAAGAATTTCCCCTCTCCTTAGCTATATCACAAAGAATTTATTGTAAACAGTTGAAAAATTGTTCTTCTGATAATTTTTTCCAAGATAGGAAAAAAAATTCAAAAAATAAATAAATTGTGGGAAATATACATATTAGGGAAAAGATTGCAACAGCCTTACTCACTCCGAATTGTAATGTTAATCATAACTGGTTCCACTGTCGTCAAAGAGATTGCTCACAAAAAGAAGGCAGTTTTTATATGAGGAAGAAAAATCTAGATCTAGGAAAGTAATAAGATTATGTGATTAAAAAATATACACAGATAAATATCATGGTGACATTTACTGTTTTCTACAAGCTGAATCATAAAAAGCTCCTCTATCGGCAACCAAGAAATATTGTGACCAAACAAGATATTTAGAGAAAAGAATATGTGTCATATACTCACCAAACTCAGCACAAACACTCTATTTTGTTTTCACTCTATTTTGTTTTGTTGCGTCACAAAAGGAGTGCACAAGTATAACTGCTGGGGGGCTGGGACCCAGAGCATAGACATGATCTTAATATTTTAGTCACAACAAGATCTACATTATATCTCTTACACACCAACCTGTCTTCATTTTCTAAATGATGATGTCATCACTTATCAACTCTCAAATATTATGTTCCCATTACTGCTATATTCCCTGCTCCACAAATTGGATTTAGGATGATTTCTCTATTCACTCAAAAGCCAAAATCATTTTGGAAGTGCACAGGGCTGCACTTCTAAAGTTTGCAGCTTCACAAATTTCAGAACTCAGAGGGATCTAATCTTATTTTCAAGCAATTTCAATACAATTACAGTTCTACCTAAATATTTAAAATAGATTCACTGCAAATTGAACCTGTTTCAGCAAAGTCTCAGTTTACAGAAAGTAGATAACAGTTGCAAAAATACCCAAACCCTATGCAAATTCTTTGTGTGGTCCAAATAAAAAAGCAAGATCTTTCTTCCTGGAGATCAATGACTGTGATTTTGCAAGTCTATCATACTTTCCTAGAGTTTGTCTTTGGTAGCAATTTGACAAAAGTTCTCTTTGGAGGACACCTTTTCTAAATAAGAGTTAGGTAACTGGCCACCTATTCTGTCTGCCAGTTTTATTCTGGAATCTTTTTAGTTGTGCTTCCCTAGACAACTAGAGAAAATCCTTACAGTGGGCCAGAATTTTCAAGGAATTTATTCCTAAAGAAAATACATCTCTGATCTTACTGTAAAACCAAGTAGAACAATGTATTTCATGAAAATGCAGAATCCATCCAGTTGGACAGATGAGATACATGAAGAAAATGTTGACATCTTTCCAGTCTTGTTTTCCATCTAGCAAATTTAAGTGGGGTTTTTTTTGTTGCAAAAAAACATACTCCATTAGAAGTCTTCATCTCTAGGAAAATCTCTTGGTCACTGTCTTGAGTTTGGCAATTCATGGCAATTCATCTGTTCCTGCCTTAGGGATCACTTCTATGTATTTTTTTTCACTCCTCTGTGCCCTAAGACTATACAGTGAAAGTTTCCCACCAAAGCCTACCCTGAACCGTTAGGAGACATTTTGGCATGGTGTTCCCTGGCACACCACCTTGAATTTATACATTCTGTTCCACCTGGAAAAGGCAAACAAGCACACTGGTTTTTCTGAACACCCACAGAAATTTCTTGGACACAGCACGAAACACATGTCCTGGTTCTGGATTTTGTTGGGTTTGGGGATTTTGTTGTTGTTGTTGTTGCTTTGGGGGTTTTTTTGGTTGGTTGGTTTTTTGGGTGTTTTTTTGGTTTGGTTTTTTTTTTTTTTTGAGAGGAAGGCAGTATCATATTGTCTTTAATTTTATTTGGCCTCCATTTCAATACCTAGTGGTTTTTTTCCCATTTTATATTTCTCCAGGCGTTTTTCTGGAATCACTAATTCACTTCAGTTCAGCAGAACCATTCCCATCAGTGACAGAGTTTGCTATGCCTTCTGTGAGCTAAATAGCCATAAACAAATCACTGAACATAAACTGTTTCCTTTCAGAAAAGAAACTGATGAGTCACTCATTTGGTGTAAATCCCAGAGTTAGAGTTGTAACTATTAGCATTTCACATAAATGCTCACTTTCTTCAGCTTTTACTCAATGACAAATACATTATCACAGAGGTTATGTCATGCTTTGTATCCTTCTTTTTGCTTTTAGGGATATCTCTCTTTCTGAAGATGTAGTTCAGTGACAGGTATGAGCCAGCTGTTGCTATGGGAGGTGTCTGTGGACACCAAGCCCTTCTCCTCATTGTCTGCTTGCATACCCAGCTGTGCAGGTCACATTCCTCTCCTGCTATGTCTCTGGCTCTTCCTGGAAATGTCCTTTTGTTTGATTTCAGCCTCTGAAGACCTGACAACTAAGCTTTCCTTTATCATGTTAATTTTCTATTCATTAATAAAACAACTTGCTCAGGATATTCTGCAAAGTGCTACAGTGGGTGCAGAGGGGGACCACCGGGATGGGCATAGGAGGAGCAGAACCATCTCAGCACTCAGGGGGCAGTTGGATTTTGCATTAGCCATTTTGTTGATCTGTATCTACACATGCAGCACTTCACTAGAACAAGATTCACAATCTCTTCACCTGCTTTATTTACATTTCTGTCAGATTACCTCACATTTGTGTCCATTTGGAGTACTGACATGCAGGTATGTTTGAGCTGTGGACTCTTTTGTTTTACTGTTGGGAGGTAATTATAAGGGATTCTAACAGGCCCTTAAAATTAAAACTAGACATTTAAAGGAAGAGTAAAGACTTCACTCTTATGCCTCATTCAGTGCATATTAACATATTCAAAATTTGTAAAAATTCTGTCAAAACTTGTGTGCTGATTGATGAGGCCAATACTAGGCATATGCTACACATATTTCTTGATAACAGCCCACCACCAACAAAAAAGGGATTAAAATAATTAAAATAGTAACCTCTAAGAAGCACAGAAAGAAATACGCAATGTCAAAAAATGGATAACAGCACAGACACAAAATGGTATTTGGTGGCAGTATAAAGGATAATTTGCAGAATTCTCCTCTTGACCACAATATGAGATACAGTGCCTCTCCCACTTCCACTGGGAATATTTTATCTCTGACCATGTTTTACAACCGGTTCTGGGTTTGGATGTGGTCCCTTGTCTTTTATTCATTTTTGGACCATATTACTCCCTCCTTGCTGTTGTATTTTCTTTGAGTGCTATTGTTTTTCTTCTTCTGCCAGCTTTAGCTCTTGCTTGATGTTAAAATTTCACTATTTGTTTCTTTCTATTCAGCAATAAAATACAGCATTTAGTTACTGTATTTGTGCCAGGCATAGGTGGAGAAAGCTTGCTAGCTGCAGGCTGCTTTTTTGTTCCCTGAACTCCTGACAAACTGAGGGTTCATCTGCATGCTTTTGAGCTGTCTGCTGTTATGCCATTATGTATAAAACACAAAGAGAACTTTGGCACATTCATCCATTGCTTACACTGTGTCTAGTTCTTTTAGTGTTTTTACTGATTTACCTTGTCATGAACAGGGTAACGCTATAAAAATAAAGTAGATCTCAATAACGAGAAAGCCAGCATTTTCTTGGGGTTTTTGGTTGTTGTTTAACATTCTGTATTTTGTTTTTCTTCTTTTCAACTTATTTAAAGCAGAAAGAATAGCTGGACTTGCTATTAGCACTGCTCTCTTCTCATTTAATAGGTGATATCTTTCATTACATAAATTTAGCAACAGAGGCATCATGTTAGGACTATAGTCAAACAAAGCAGGAATACAAGTTCCTTATTCACACCGTAAAAGAGACTGTAACCTACAATTACTCCTGTCCTGAGAGATTTATATTTCTCTTAAGTGGATATTCACACAGATTTGAACTGTGGGCACTTCCCTCCAAGTTAGCTGTGTCAGTCTGTGTTTACCACTTTTAGAGACAAAATGTGTCTTTGCCTACTCCTTCGTCAATCAGATTTAAAATCCTTTTTTACAATTATGCATCCAGATCTTGTCCCATTATGGTTAGTCTGTAAAGAAAAACTCATTCTTGACATATGGAAGATGAAGTTTTCTTCAACATAATCATGTCAGGTAGTTTCTGTTCCATACCAGGAGTAAAACATTCCATTTTCTCTTAATTTAACTAGTTTCCATAATGGACTGAGTTTTAGCAATTCCAAATTTGTTTTCACTCTTACAGATTGACTGATACCTACATATTTGGCAGAATATTATCCAAGTAACATACACAGATCTCTGGAACACACTTCATGTAGAACTAACTTATTTTAAATTCCATCTCTGGATTTCAAAGTATTTCCTAAATATCAGTTAATTGTGTCTCCTTAAACCTCTGTGAAAATGAAAACCATTTTACAGTTGAAGAAACCCAGGCCCAGATCATTACAAAAAACTTACAAAAACATATTCAAGTATTCTGGCTATTAAAATAAGGAACTTAGTGTAACCAGATTTTTCTTCCCTTCAGCAAGCAAAAAAAAGCTGCAACTGAGAGCAACTCGATGAAAAGAAACTGAACTATTCTGATACATTTTATTTACTGTCTCTGTCTTATGTCACAATAATTTGTAAGTTATTATCTGGCTCTTACTACTGGAAACAGAATCCCTTGGCAAAATCTGTCTTAAAAAATATCTGAAGTTAGAACATTTTCCATCACTCTTTCTAGGCAATCCTAATGATCCATCATATTTAATTACCCTAGAAAATTAAGAGTTGATTATTAATCATCATCAGTAGATGGAAGTCCAAATAGCAAAACAGAGGAAGAGGTTGCTGTCGGACCCAATGGGTTTGGGTTTTTTTCTTTAAAATAGAAATACACTGTCAGAATGTTTGACTGATTAATCTTCCTTTTAAATGTGCAAAAGAACATTATTCTGAAAGTTTTAACATCTTCATTTCTTTCCACAGGGAGTTTTAGCAATATGATGAGAGGAAACTGGCTGCCAGTCTCTACCACTACACAAATACTTTTTCTTCCATATGGTTACAGAAATATATTAAAAATATTAGGGGTATGAAATAATAATAATCCTTTCCTCAGTGCCAAGGGCAAAGTTTTATTAAGGAGTACAGCGATGTTTACTTCCTACCAATAGGAACAAGAGCTGGTTGACTGACTCCTAAAGGCAAATATGGTATTCCTAATGCACTACAGTAAACATTTAAGGAATTTAATAACGAAGTATTGCATGAAGCATATTCAGACTGCTGACCAAACACCAATACCTTCTGCAGAAGATGCAGCGCTGCAACAATGCCACATTCTGTCTCTTTCCATAACACATCCAGGATTTCACCACATAGCTCAGCCCCAGTGTTGCCTGCACTTGAAGTATTTCATGGCTGGACACTACAAGCAGGCTCCAGAAGTCTGAGCACACCACTTCTGAGCTCCAGAAGTCTGAGTAGTGTGATATTCTGAATTTTGGTTGCAATTTCTAAAACTGCCACCATTCAAACTGGGAATTTTGCATTCCAAGTAGCTAAGAGACATCCTGGAATTCTGTCTTTTTCCATTCTTCCTGCACTAATTTCTTTGTTTCACAATGATTTGTATTTACCTCCCTACGGTATTTATGCTTTACAGCTCAGCTCCTCCACTAGTCTTTCAGCCTTCAGGTTTTTATCTCAAAGAAACCAGCTAGCAAACTCCTCACTCCACTCTTAACTCTCCCATATCTGCAGCTTTTATCTGTTTGGTACAGTGAAATCAGGTAGCATTTTTTCTACTGTCTTCGTTGCTGGAGTCATCTCAAAATCTGTGGTCAACAGTGAGCTCATCTTCATCCTTTTGCCATCTCAAAGGAAATGCCCACAGCTTTTCCACTATCAGTGTTCACCAAAGCCCAGATGTCTTGATCTGTGCCTTCCCTTTCCATATTTATTAGCATCAGGTACCCCTGCATTTCTCCTAATCATATCCAGAAGGCCAAAAATACCAATTCAACACTTTAAGAGGGTAAATATAAAAGTGCTAAGAAATCCATCCTTAAACCCATAGAGTTATCCTGAGGCTAAGTGTGTGACTAACTTACAAACATTTACAGACATGTTGCCATAAAACTGCCATTTCTGCCCCCTTTCACTGCCCCCTCCCATTTTTTCTTGGGGCCACACTTCCCAGCTGGTTGAGGTCCCCAGCTGCAGAGCTTATCATCAGCATACTCAGAATCATATCACCAAATCATCTCTTCATTTAACTAAAGTTAGGGAAAAAATATTTTTTTTTTTAGTAACTCCTCAGGAATCCACACTGGAAGTTTCAGGGGAAGACACTATGAATAAACCTTCTGGGCTGATTTACTGATCTGACAGATTCTGCTGAAACGAAAGAAGGCTAAAGTCTTCCAATAAAGTGCCAGTATTTATTTTTATAGAGAAAAAAAGTCAAGCTTATGTGTAGAAACAAGGATATCTCAAGTGTGTTATATGGTTGAAATAGTGTCTCAATTCATATATTTTTCAGTAGGTGCACACAGTATTTTCTAAAAGGTATATAAAAATATATGAGCTCCAGATGTGCATGAAACCCCTGAGTTTCTACTTAATGTTTTCAAGAAAATACAGTCTATCTTTTTATTATGGTATACTAGAACAGAAAATGATTAAGCCAGGTTTGAAATGTATGAACAGGGGAAAATACAAGTTCTTGACTGAGATGCCTGGAAAAATGTCTATTTTGACACTCTGCTTATATCAGCTGGTGTATGAAAGATACTAACTATCCTGACTGATTAGGATAGGTAGTATATCTATATTCTTTAATCATCACTTCTACAACAGCATCTCTACCTCTAATATATTATACATAATTTTCCATGTTAATATTGCTCATTGTTTTGGAAAATTATTTTTGTTAGACTGTGTTTTAATTTGTGATCAAATCAGAAAATGTCAATATGGAATTTTAAAGTCTTGATATGGAAAAGTAAAAGTCACATTTCCTACAGTAATTTATGTGAAAAATACTAATGTATTTAGGAAATCCTTTTACAGGTTATCTTAATGTAAAAGCCCATGTGACCATTGGTTATAGGCAAGTATTTACGCACTGAATGTAGTATAACTGCCTTGTTTTTGTTTAACTTACTTACTTCCAATTTTATAGGATTTTCTTATTTATATATTATGTTACACTTAACAACCCTCAAAAAAAATTCAAGTGAAAAGAGTGAACAATTTCACTTTAAATACCTTCTGGAGACTGCCAAATTCAATCTTTTTAAGTACTGCAAACAGATTGACAATATTTCTTGCAATATATTGCCATCTAGAGGAAAAAATGTATGTTGCTACAAACTAAATATGAGCATTTAGGTGCTATTTATAATTCCAACATTTTAGTGTGGAAAACACACGCTGTGTTTTTTAGGCAAACTGATGTGTCATAATCACAAAGTCAGCTGGATATAAACACATAAGCACAAAATGTGCAATAAGACATTAGTGCAGTTGTTGAAGGCTGTATGTGATCCAATCACATACACAGACACACACAAATATATGTATATGTATATGTATGTATGTATGTATGTATGTATGTATATAAGCCAAACAAATATTATTGGAAATTTCAGTCTGTCGCCACAAATAAAACAGTTTCTAAATAATTCATTTTGTGCATCCCAAACCTGTAACTGAATTTCTAATTAAGGCTAAGTAGCACTCTTTTCAGATAGTGGCACCAAAAATATTAAATTTACTGATTAGATGAACAGGAATAATTGAGATGCACTGCAGGGTAGCTCTGTAGCTACATAGTTGATTGTACCTAGAAATAAATGGGATATATGAGTCTAATACAAATAACTGAGGGTATTAGGTCTGAGTTCTTTCATGTAATATATAATAAAAATATTCTGCATACATTACTGAAGCAGATTAGATGTTGAATTCATTTGGCCTGTCAAGGTCTCAAAACTAAATTAGGCAATAAATACTTTTCTGAATCAAGACCTCTATTCTCAACTGTCATTCTTATCTTAAATATGACTGCTCATGGATATTTTAAATATGTACTAATGATAAAAAATATTTTGTTACACATAGAATTCATTTTCATTAAAGGTTTCTAGCTGTGTTTCAAATGTTAAAATAGTAAAAAAGAAATACACTCAAATACATAAATGAGGGAAATAGAAATTTGAGCTTAAAACCCTCTACCCCAGAATGAGGTCAATAAGTACAACTAAACTCACCCATAGCAAACTCCATTGCAGGTACTCCTTATCTCAGACTCCTCAAGTGCAGTTAAATACGGACTGATCTGTACACACAAAGTAGTGACCTTAGGTTTTCCAAAAGGTGGCAAAAAATATTAAGCACCTCAAAGAAGTAAGAATGTTAATTCCTTCTTTAGAAGAATAAGAAAAATGCAGACACTGACATTAGAGGTTCCACCTGAGAAGGAACAACCCTGGGCACCAAGGACAGGCTGAGGGCCACATAGATGGAAAGAACCTGAGTGTCCTGCTGGACACCAAACTGAACATGAGACAGAGATGTGCCACTGTGGCAAAGAGGGTTATCAGCATGCAGGGATGCAACAAGGGTAGTGTTACCAGCAGGTCAAGGGAGGTGGTTCTTCCCCTACACTCAAGGCTGGTGAGGACACACCTGGGTACTGCATCCAGTTCTGGGCTCCTCACTAGAAGGGACACATGGACGTGCTGGAGTGAGTCGAACAAACAGCCACAAAGCTGATGATGGACTGGACAATCTTTCATATTATTATTCAGCTGAGAGAGCTGAGACTGCTAGGTGTGGAGAAGTGTCGGGGGTAACTCATCAATGTGTACAATACCTGAAGGAAGGGTGCAAAGAAAAGAGGGCCAGGCTCTTCTCGATCATACCCAGTGACAGGACCAGAGGCAACGTGTGCAAACTGAAACACAAGAGTTTCCCTCAGAACATCAGGAAGCACTTTTTCACTGTGAGGATGACCAAGGACTGGCACAGATTGCTCAGAGAGGCCGTAGAGTCTCCATCCTTGGAAATATTTTAAGAAGCCCATCTGGACACACACCTGATAAACCTGGCATAGGTGGCACTGTTTGGACAAACAGGTTGGACCAGCTGGCATGTAGAGGTTCTGTCCAACCTCAGCATCAATCATTCTGTGATTCTATGATATGAATACATATTGCTGGTATCCAGACATTTCAAGATGGGAAAAATATATTTATTGACAACCAGTGCAGACAGTGGGGGGTACTCCATCCTCCACTATTTTATTATTGTCTTTTTATATCCCTCAGAGGAGATGGAAGCACAGATTTCACTAATTTTCACTTCTGGTTTCTTTCTGAGACATACTTATATACCATAAATTTACTAAATTTGTTTTTCACTGAAGCAAAGCAATACAAGCATATAAATATATATTTTGTCAGGAAATAAAGGAAATCATGCATTCACAGCAAGGAGCTTCCCTGAAGGTCATTTTTCTCCTGAAAAACAGAACTGATGTCTTCCTATAGATTGCTTCCTTGCATTGGAAACTGACTTGAAAATTAAAAATCAGGCCACAAAGAACTGTGGGTGTGGTTATTTTAGCAGGACACTAAGTGAATAAATTTTTAATTAAAACTTTCAAAATGAAGGAAAAGAAAAACTTTCCTTTGTTGGCATGAGTGCTGCATTTGAAATTTGGGTGGTCTCTGGAAATCAAATTATTCCAGTCGTGTTTTGTTTGCTTTTCTTAAAGCTGTTATTTTTGTAAGATAATCAGTAGCAACTTTGGTAATAATATAACAATGGTTCCTATAACAGAGGACTTAAGTAATTGTCAGTGTCTGTTTGTATTATACATTAGTGTTAGCAAAATAAAAAAAATCATTAGTAATACTCTAATATTATTCTGTTTTCACTTTTCATTGAGAGTCGGGTAAATCGAATCTCATGTTTAGTTATGTAAAGATGTATCAAACATGACATTTAGTGGGAGTTTCACTAAAAAAAACTTGAAGCTAATAGTATAGCTAGTAAAAAATATACTGCAAGAAAATATCGTAAAGAAAATGACAAATGAAACTGGAAAACTAGTTTTTTATACAATATGCAGAGGCTTACTGGCTGGTGATTAATATGTATAATAAATATAAACTTTTAATAAAAGCCAGCAGTCTACAAGACTAACAAGAGGTACTACTTCTCTGAAATCAATTGTTCTAATTATCAAATTTTGTGTATATATATATATAGATATATATACATATATATATA
>LTAT01000001.1:43316744-43346493 GCA_003286495.1 Chlorodrepanis virens | reverse complement strand
GTATCGGTGCCTGTGCCGGTGCCGGTGCTGTGCCCGCTGCCTGCCCGGCCCGACACCGCGCTGCTGTGCCCGGAACAAAGAGCCCCTTGCCGGCACTCGGAGGTGTCCCGGCCGCTACTGCGGCTGCAGAAACACCCTGTCCTGCTTAGGTCACGGCCAGAGAGCTCCCAGGAGTGGTGGGGCTGGCAGTGACTTGCTGCGAGGAAGGACCAAGGTCTGCACCAGCTATGGCATCAGTGCCCCCGGCAATGGGCCCGAGGTGGCATCAAGGCAGCAGCAGGCAGATGCCGTGGTACGGGTACAGAGCATCCTGTCACTGCCCCGTCGCCTACAAAAAGGGTGGCCAAGAGACTGAGGAAAATCACAGTGCCCCTCTTCTGGACACTGGGAGCTGGCAGATGACAGGGGGTGCTGGGGTCTCGCACTTACAGGAGACAGTGGTCAGGTAATGGTGTCTAAGATAGTCGGTGCCTAAAACATGCCCTACAAGAAAGATGGGGAGGGGAAGTGAACTTTGGTGGTCCTGAAGGGCTTAGTGATTGCTTCTAACTGCTTGAAAGGCCACTATGGAGGTGACAGTAGTGCCAGATGATGTAGCAAGAGTGCTAAATGTGCAGTCAGGAGGGTTATTCAAGGCTAGGAGTTGTCAGGACTGTCCTTGGAGCACTTCAGACATCATCCCTGACCTGGGAGTGGGGTAACAGTCCCCCTTCAGGTAGGAGATTGGACTCTTATCACCTCCAGAAACCTTCCAACCATGATATAGCGACTCCATGGTTTGTATGCCTGTCAACTTTGACATCTCTGTTTCTCTACATAAATCAAGAACATACAGAAAAGGACAAAACTTACCAATAAAGTTTTGTGATTATGTTGTACAAAGAGTAGAGTACTACACATGGTTTATTATTTTTGCACATTATTTCTGGATGTCCCAACATCTGTAAATCCCTTAATAGTTAGGTGAATGAGATTAAGAATTCATTTGTTTCTATGATGGAAGAAAATTCCTTTGAGACAAACCTTATGTCCTGGTTTAACCGCTTGGTTAAACTACGATACCTTAATACAGGAATTTCAGCTTGTAGGCATCCCTGTCCTGCAGCTATTTAACGAAATAAATTAGTTGACCCATTTTGAATCTCTTGGCTCACTAGGTGTGGGTAGTTTGAAAGCACTTTTTATCTTAGTATTACTAACTGACAAAAACTTTGCCTCAGACATCAGGGGCTGCTGCTAGAAGATAATAAATCTGTGAAGCAGGTGTTGTGTTATGCCTCCTTGTTGCATGTGGATCTTTGGATAGATACTAGGAGTAATCAAATGATAAATCCTAATCTAAAGAACAGTGATTTTTTTTTCCCTCAGTAGCTCAAAGGAGCAGCACTACCAGTGAGAACTGTATCTATTTACTCCTGACTACAGAGTCTAATTTATCAAGATACCATATAAACAAAATTAAATTTGTGAAAATACACTTGACTACATTCAAGTGGCCTCCTCTAGAAGCAAACATGAGTCTTAACAAAAATTTAATCTCACAAATTCCATTGTAGTCCCAACATGTGTGGGTTTTCATGCTTTTAATTTTTTTTTTTTTTGAAGCAAAACTCACCTTTATTTTCCTCAGAAACTGTAGCTTTAGGCAAAAGTAGAAATTTGAAGCATTACTGGTAGCAACTACAATGAGAAATACCTAACTGCAGTATTTAACAGGGAAAGAAAGTCTAAGCAGCTGAAATCTCCTTACATTTTTGCAAACCCTGTTTAAATTGGGGTTTTTCTATAATTTTACTGATTTATAAGTAATCAGCACATTTCAATATATTAAAAGAACATCCCAGGTTTCCTGCTTTTTAGCCAAGAAAAAGGATGCTGTTTTGTAGGGTCGAGAAGTGTGGGATTTGATCAGAAAAGTTCTCTCTTTATAGTTCAGGAGTCATGGACTAAACATACATTTCAATGTATTAATAAAAAAAAAAAAAAAAAAAAAACCAAAACATTATAATTAAATCTTCAATTCTATATCTTTTTTCTCATTCTTCAAACATCTCATTTACATAACTGACCTAACAAAGTTCACAATATTTGTTTCTTCAACATAATGCCTGCTGAAATTTTTTTAGGATTAACGTCTCTGTGTCAGTTGGGATGACTGGAATTAAAAATGAACTCATCTTACACTGGATCTCATCCTAAATAATATTTACCATTGCATTCTACATCATATCTGTGCTCTGAGCTCTCACCTGGCTTCTGTCAGGACTGCTGTGGTGCTGGTGGTTAACTTCATCCGCAGAAAACCATGAATGTCAGGTTTTCCTTAGGAAGCAAATGCTATCTGCACAAGCCCCCTTTCCAAAGTGTAAGACAACTAAGCAAGAAACAACTACTAATGCCCTTATAAGAGGTGCAGAATGGCTTCAGGGAATTCCTTTCCCTTGAGCATTCTCAATCCTCTCTGAAGGCAAAGGGGTAATAGAAAGACAGAGGTATGTCTGAATGACATTTTTCTTCACCCTTATGACCTTAATATTGTTCTACAACCTGTACTTTTTTTGAAGCACAAAAAAATGTGAGAAGGTCTTCACATACTCAGAGAATGGTTGAGGTTGGAAGGGACCACTGGAGGTCATTGAGTTCAACCTCCCCACTCAAGCAGAGTCCCCTGGAGAATTTTACTCAGGATTGCATTCAGACATCTTCTGAGTGTCTCTGAAGAAGGAAACTCTACAACATCTCTGAGCAGCCTGTTCTAGCACTCAGTTTACTGCATGATAGAGAAGTTCTTCCTCATATTCAGGTTGAACTTCTGTGCATCAGTCTCTGCCTGTTGTCTCTTGTCATATTGTTTGGCACCACAAAGCTAAACATGAGAAAGGGAGTGTAGGAAAATGTTATCAAATCTTTTACAAGATAAAGGCCAAATTTTATGTTTTCCAACATAACAAAAAGCAGAATGTTCTCAATTTTTTTAGTGTTGTGATGATAAACAGTGATAATAGATAGAATAACAAGCACTATTTGTGCATTGTACAGATTTGTTTTATCAAACATCTAGTGTGGATATGCGTTTGCATGCATGCACAAGTAGACTACAAAGGTTTCTGCTAAGAGCTATATAGTGTTACTCCTAAAAAATATGAGAGCTGCCAGTAGAGTGAACTGTCCCCAAAGCTGTTAGCTTTGTTGTAAAAGAAACTGGCCTTGGTTTTTTGGGGTTTTTTTTGTCCAGAAAAAAAGACCATAAATGCATTAATGCTTATATAGTGTGAACGATAAGGAGGTGAGGGCTCAGAAGTAAACTGGGGAGGTATGCCATTTCATACAGAAGCAGATGTATGTTTTGAAATCTAATTTAATTTGAGATTTACACCATCCTCCAAAACAAAATTTAAGTAATAGTTAACGGTTGATATGGATTGGGGTGTTTTTTTCAGCTTTTCGAAATGGAAAAGAAACATGAATGATAAAGTCTACACATAATTTTTATAATGGAATTATAATGGAGTTGGGCACTTCTGGAATTAGTCTTAGACTGGTGCTTTTAATGACAATTGGACAGAGCATTTCCCCAGTTACACCAAATGGCAATTATTTCTATTTATAATATTGAATTCTGCATTTTTTTTCTATGAGAGTGTGTTTTTGAGGAAAAGCCATAAACAGAGGGGTTTTACTTTACCAATGCTTCGGTGTTTACTTAATAATTGCAACATTCAATTATAGATTAAACTTTGAACAGCTTCATCATAATCAAAGGGTTATTCTTCATATTTCAGAATGTGCCAAAGGCCTTATGCTTCCAGCTTAAGAAAGTAGTTAAACAAATACTTTAGTAAATCATATTGCTTTACTAAAAGACAATATAAATAATAATAAATAAACAATACACACATAAAAATGGAAGAAATTATCTTTAATACGAATATAATGTTTGATCTCTTCAGAATATAAAATGAATATAAACAATTTTTAAATGGTAGAAATAATTTTAAAGACTATATTGACTCTTAAGGAATGAAAATGGTGTTTATGAAAATTAACCAAACAGTCCTTATTCATTATGTGAACAAAACAGTAATTAGGAAAAAAAATTTAGAAAAAGACATATTTGGACAAATTATTTCAGCTAAATTTAAAATTGCATTGATAACTGTATAAATAACATGGAGTCAATACTCCCAATTCTCCCCAGCTGCAGAGAGAACACAAATATTCTAATGCATTACTTTGAAAACAGCTGGAAATAGCACCAGCTCACATTTCTTTTTACAATTAAAACTGGAAGAAAACTATTCTTTCTATGAATAGGTCACATTACATGTGAGATTAATATCTGCATTAACAAATTCATGTTCCATTTGAAACCTTCCTAAAGGTGTCAGTTTTTTTACACCTAAAACTTTCAGAAGTACAAAAGCGATGAACGTTTTTCATTCCACAGTGATTTTTAGGGTAAAATTCCTCTCAGCAGATTGTAGACATCAGTCATGTAAACAATTGCACCTGAGCCAGTCATAGGCTCTTCTTGGAGAGAACTCTTAGGATACAATTCATCTGACCAGCTTAAAGATTCTTTAGTCATTTGTGTTAAATTAAACCAAATAATCACCTGTTTCTTTCCACTGACTGTGAGAAAAAGGACTGCATCACATCCTACCCTTTGCCACCCAACTGTCCTTTAGAGCTTTGCCTTCTATTTAAATATAATCAGCAGAGTAGATTCTGCCTGCATTCCTAAAATATTAGATTTTTTGTATTATATATTTTGACATGTAACTGTTTCAACATAATTTGATTTCTCTGAGTCTGAATAACCGTGAAAATATACCAGAATCAGTTTTATCTACAGTACTTTAGATTACTGAATATTATTAGCCCTTCTTTTTCTACTGGGCTTGTTCAGGTTTTCTTTCCCTGATTTTCAATAGTTGTTTTGAAATATTTACAGATACTGTAAAGTTGTTTCAAAGGGTGTCTCAATTTGAAATTTTCATCACTCCAAAAGAACAAATATGTACATAAAAACCAAAATTTATAGAAAAATTTCTGAACAGGAAGATCCATGTATGTAGCTGGAACTGCGCTACATGAACAAGCATTTGAGAGTGTGTTGTACTAAATATTGACTTTGGGAAGGACATAGAATACCAAGAGCATGTTTCAAAGCTTCATTTACCTGGTGTTCTTCTGCATGTAAGATGTCATCACTGCCTCAAAAACATACATAAAAAGCCAGTACAGCACTCACAGTCTGTAGTTTTAAAATCTTATCTCATCTGCATCACTGACAGATATATCAGTTTACTGAATTTTTACCTCATAACTATACATTGTTGGCAAAGCTAAATAATATGAGCAAGACTATCTGACTGGTAAAGTAAAAACTAGTTATAAATATTTATAAGAGCTCATGTGAACAGTCAGCATCAATTTGTACATATCAGGGAAATTCAATTCCTTGTAGAAGCCTGAAAAATTAAAAAAAAAAAAAAGACTGAAAATTTAAAATGTAACAGAAGATTTTCTTTTGTGTAAATGGGAAGTTGTATTATGGCATCTACATCACCAAAACCTAAAACCCTCAAAACCCCTAGTAAAGCACTTTATAACAGAAAAAGTAACAGTTAAGCCTTAATAACAGAAAAAAACAGTGGTTAATGTAATCTGACTTTCTAATGCAACTAATTTTGAACAGATTGTTAAAATTCCTACTTCCATATTTTTTACAGCAGTATGGAGGGAAGAGAGAAATCTTCAACAAAGCAAATCTCAGTTTACAAATTAAACATTCATCCTTGATGGATGAGGGGAACTTGCAGGGGGAATTGGACTAAATGATCTTTATAGGTCCCTTCCAATTGAACTATTCTCTATTCTCTTCTCACATTATTCCCCTGTCTGCTGTCTCCTCACAACTATTTCTATATCTGAGGTTCTAAATGCATTGTCTTGGTTTGCTCTTCTGTTTCATTCATTTTATATCAGAATTATTTCAACAAAATCTCAAGCTGTGCTTCCAGGCACAGAGAAGCCTTCATCTTTTGAAGGATTTTTTCTGGTCCTTCAAATTTTCAGGAGACTTGCCAATCATGTTCAACTGTCCCCTAATCAGAATGAGAAGATGTTTCAGTCTTTGTTTTACAATACATCCATTCTGTTAATATTTTCCCTGGTGGAAAATCCTCAGTATTGGATGATCATGGACTGGAATCTATTATAGAGTTAGTTATAGCAGATGTAGAGTCAGATGTCAATTAGATGTCAATATAGAGATGTAGATGCATCAGATGTCAATTTGAAACAATTATTATTACATAATTAATATTTTCATAGATAAATATATGTCTCTTTCCAGGCTGAAGGTTTAATTTCCCACCACTGCAGCTCTGAAATTTTCAGTAGCACTGTTCATCTTCAAATGAAACCTTTACCAAAATATTGCTAAGAGAAACTTTCAAAAACTATTATTTAACTTACTAGCTTTCCTATTTTTATAAAGTAAAATTATAGAACTGACAAAGTTTGTGCAGAAACTGTTGCTATGTCTGTTTGGAAAAGTAATTTCATTTTGGCTGACTTTGCACCCACTTTCTTTGCTTACCCTAAAATTTCTTTGTATCTTAAACAAAACATTCTCCAGAAACCAAAAACGACATGGCTCAGTTTTACTGCACTTCAGACCCCTTGAAATTTGTGCAATGGCACTAGAAAAATAGTTTTGGCTGAGGAATTGACAGCCTAATATCATATTTATCTGTGAAGGATGCTTGAACTCATTAGAGAAAATATTTGTCAGTACCTTACAGACAAAACTTTGCCAACTAAAACTGAATTTTGGATATTTGTTAGCTATTCCTTTTCAAAGGGTAAAAGAAAGATCTCAGATATTAGAGATTGAAAAATCTATTGAATTCATAAATAAAGGTTGAGAAAGAGAAAATCATGTTTTGTGACTTAGAATTTCAGACTTTAAAGAGCACTGACAGTGGCAGCTCTTCTGAACCAGATTCTTTAGAAATCCATGATGAGCTAAACCTTTTGATTCTTGGTTTCCAGACAAAACTGGAAAACTGCACTACTGAAAAATTTGTGTTAAAAACATAGATCTGGTTTCCAGCATGTCTGTTCTTCTGTGTGCTTCAGTACTTTTTCCTAAAGTACAGAAATTGATGAATGCAGCCACTTGTGAATACTTACAAATATTCTAGGTACTCTGTGAGATACAGTAGCTAAGGCTAGTGATTTGTTGTATGCTATTAACCAAAGTGATTAGTTATTCTAAATGTGTTAAGAACATAGCTTTCTATAATGCAATGTATTTATTATGTAAGCTTTTTCCTTAATACCCCTCCTTAACAGAGGAGGTCTTTTTTTTTTTTATGTTTTAAGTAGGACTTTCTACATAACTGCACTTCTGTTCTTTTTTTGGAGGTTGGTTTAGATTTTGTATTGGAAATAGTGACTCTGTATTAAAGGTTGCTGTTTCCCTGTATTTTCTTCTAGCAAGCTTTTGGAGGAAGGAGATGGAGGAAAAAAACAGGCTTGGAAGGAAGCCTAAAATATACAGAGGGGAAGTGAATGGTATTGATATTTTTTCTTTCTTTTTAGCTCTAGTTCCTAAGAAGTATAGACAACTTCTATTATATGACAGATACAAATTCTTTAATAAACTAAGATAATTAAGGAACCAGAATTTTAAAAAATGCTATCCCTTCAGTCATGCCTGGATCCTGCTGTTATGCCTGTAGTACTAATAAGCAGGATGAGGGCATATATACTCAAGCACCACCAGCAAATGGTCTCCTGTACAATTTGATTTGCTAGCACAAAAGCTTCTCTGCTTTTGGTCCTTCAAGAGGCTCTGTTTAGATGTTTAGATGCTGTCTAGGAAATACCACTGGACACAGACTTCTCTCTGCTGGGCAGTAAGCAAGAGGCCATCTTGTATGGGAATGAGAAAATATTTTCTCTTTGTGGGTGTGTTTGCTGCTGCCATCAGGAACAGTAGACCACCCCTTATCCTTTTCATTTATTCGTATATCTGTAGCCTCAGGGTTTGCCCTAGATGATTGGCAGCCAGATGATAACCAAATAAAACATTATTGCTTTAATATGAGTGCCATTGTTTTAATGGGCCTATGACTTGTTTGTTATTCTGCTGAGATTGTCCTAGCAAAGTAGGATAAACTACTCAGTGAAATAATTGGAAAAAAGAATTAGAAAGTTAGAAAAGGCACAAAAAAATTAAGAGGGGTATTTAGAATATGCCTTTAAATAAGTCCTTAAATTCTGCTCGTGGTTGATCATAGGATTTCCTCGTGTATATGTCAGCCACAGAGACCGAGGAAAAAATTCAGCTACAGCCCATCCCTGAGTGCTGCCTTTTGGAATCAGTTCCAAGCTTTCCCAGGGACAGGAAAACGCTACCATTTCTCCCAAGCCTCCACAGTGCTGCAGCCTTGAGCAATTTTATTTCTGTCTGGTACAAATGCATCCTCTCTTCCTTCTTTTTTTTTTTCTTTGTCTTCTGCTGTTATTCTCAGTCTGACTTGTCTGCTGTTCAGAGCAAATCCATCAAGTAGACCTCATTGTTCTTTCAGGTAGCTTGTTTGATTCCTAGTGTATTATTTATTTGCATGTTTCTTCTACTTTAAATGATCTTCTAGTTAACAAACTGTTTGCAAAATTCATATAATGTTTTATGGATATCCTTAAAGAAGTATTTTTATATATGTGTGCATATATGTATGTGCATATATACACACACACCCCCCACAAAAATTGCTGTCCCTAAACTTCTGTTTAAATCTTCACAGCATAAATTATGACGATGGTGTGCCAAGCAAGGGGTCTTATTGAAAACACCACAGTTTCTTCTCTACTCATCCAAAGAGCCATAATTGCTGTCATCCAACTAAAAAGCAAATGGATTATACACCTGGATTCACTAGCTGGAAAATGCTCCAAGGTTCCTCAGTTTAGACAAGTTCTTAATAATACGAATTATATTACCAGTATAGGTGAAAAATCAGACATGTTAGAATCGGACATGTTTTGCCTTTTCCTGCATATCTTTTGTAATTTTTTGGTAATCTTCTCCTATTGTGGTAACAGATTATAAAAATTACAGTATGAACATTAGTTTTAATACTAAATACTAGAATTTAATAACACTCATGTTGTTAAGGTTCTTCAACAAACACAAGACTAAAGAAATGTGAAAAAAGAAATCTGCTCATCTTTATTAGACACCTAAATGCCTTGAGCTTGTTGAAGCTATCTTTTAAAGCAAGTGGTTAAGTTTCCTGGACATTCAACAGTTAGACTTTGTTTCTCAAGAGGGTGATTTTGCCTCATTCAGTTTAACGAGCAAAGTTAAGGTAATTGGATTTCCTTATGGTATCTTCAAATAAAACCTAGTCTTCATCATTGACTCCTTAGGGAACTCCAGTATTGTGAGAACAGTTCAGTAGCTTCCAGGATGGGATTCATCATACCTGATTTAAACTGTTTAAAATCAGATTGTCTAGTCTAACCTTTTTCTGTACATTTCAATGGTCATCAACAGCAAAGATCTTTTCTAGCACAACTCATTTTATCCTTTGGAGATGTCTGTTAGCTCCACAGACTGTGGATACCCTTTTGTGAAATAAAAAAAAATCATCAGGGAATTAGTTCAAACACTGGATAAATATTTAAAATACTTAATACTTAAAATACTTAATTCTTTGTTATTTGGAAGTGCCTCAGATTTACAACTTATTTTCTCCTAGCCAAAGCCACCGTATAAAATGTGGATGCTACAATAGACGTTAAGACTGTTAAGTGAGCACCAGAATCAATGAAAATCTGAAGCTGAACTCTGTCAGTCTTTATCAGATACCTTACACCTAGGTTTCGTGTGTTTGTAGAAGCAGATCTTCTCAAAAAAGCACCTAAGTTTCCTGGAGAGTGAACAGTGCTATTAGTGAGGGCTAGTCCTTAGCCATGTTTCACTCCACACTACAGACATAGCCAGTACAACTAACCTGGGTAAATAATTCTCAGATGGCCACTACTGGTGAGGTAACTCTTACCTAAGCTGTAGGTGGGAACAAGATATCCAAGTCAGATAAATTGAATTCTTGTGCTGACAAGTTCATAGCAGGCAGTGAATCGCCCTACCGAAGCTGGTTATTTGGTTTGATTTGTTTTTACAGCTCTTTCCCCTCTGCAGTCCCTGGCCTTTATGATGAAGATTTTCTTTTGTGTATATTAATAGGGTCTTCTCTTCCCAAGTACCAATTTTTATGAAAACTCCAGGAGCTTGCATATCTTTGGTACTCCCAGCTCTCTGTCAGAAGTAACTGATCAAGCAGAAAGTGACTGAAATTAAGTTAGTAGCGTACACATACCATTCGCACACAGCCAGTGTCGCCACAGGAGTCTTGTTTCCTTAGGGAAAGGAAGGATCATCTGAAAATGTTTTACTAATGATCAATAAAGGCAAAGACAATGTAATGTCTTGTCCTTGGTTTTGGGACAAGACTGTGAGATATTTGTTAAAAAATAAGTGATCTTCCCATATGCCTTAAGCTTTTATGAGAATGCATGCATCAGTTGGTCTGATAATAATTTGTCATTGCACATCATACTAGCTTACTTTTATCAATATTTTTATAAGCCAGGTGTATTAGGAAATAATTTATTAATAAAAAATATTGGAATAATAATGCATGTTATGGCATAAGACATAATGTAATACATTTTTCCAAAAATTATCATCATCCACCTCCATCCTTAGAGTCACAGGACTGGTCATTCTGAAGGTTTTCTACATATATTCTCTTAGACTGACTGTTTGCAAACTGATATAAGTGAGAGCCCGACAGAGTGATAACAGACTCAAATAGCAGCATATTTTTCCCAAGAGTTACAGCAAAATGAAAGCTTCATAAGTATAGTTGTTTAATGTATCAAAAAATACACAAAAGATCTGAAATGTGCTTTTCTCCTAGCTTATCATGCTGTGAGGTTACTGACTCTCTTTGAGACCTTTCAACTTCAGCTAGTATCATTTATACCATTTCATAAGACCAAAGGCCAAAACTGTTGTAACCAGCTGGAAGCAACAATACCCTAACAAAAACAGAAAAGAAAATATTTTTTTCCTTCTGCTTCTTCCCATAAAACTTTTGTCTAAACCAATTCTTTTTAAATTCTCTTACCTTCAATTTCATGGTTTCTTCTACGCTGTCCTTTAAGTCTTGAAGAAAATAATATATATCACTGAAATATTTCTGTAAGACAGCCTTTTATTCCTTTTGGCAGAAATCCATGTTATAATAAAATTTAAAATAAGATGCACACCAATTTAAAACTTCATCTTTAAACTGGACAGCTGGGAAATTTTCTGTTTGGACTGCATTATCCATCTAATTGAACTGCTTTCTGAGCAATGCAGATTGTGTTGAAAGGTGCCCTCTAGCAAGATGGCATTTCTAATTGACTCATCTGAACTGTAACATTATTGCTGCCTTTCATTTGATTGTGTCATGATGAGTACATCATGATGCCTGCGATCTTTAGGGAAGGTGGATCACCTCCCTAAATTTAGGATGCTATGAATTATGGGCTGCAAAACTGTCCTTTGCATACAAACAACCAACTGAATTTCTTCCTGACATGGCCTGTTACTACAAAGACATTAGAGATGCTATTTTAAGACACATGTGCAAGCTGCCTGGAGACCATAATCAGGTTGACTAATCAGGTGGTATGGCAAATTTGGCCTGTCATATGGTACATTGAATCCACTGTCTTTGTATTCAACTCTAATATTTTTTACTTACTGAGAAAATAAAATCTCTTTTCTCTTCACTTCTGCTTAAACTCAACTCATCCAGAAAAGTGGGTATACAGTTGCACTAGACTAGTCAGTTATGTGTAAGCATCAGATATAGGGTAAAACCTCAGGGTTTTTTCCTGTATAATAACTAGGGGCTCTTATAATCATTATTATATTGCATCTGCTCTTGTTTCAGAGCCTTGATTAAAGACAGAATGAAGTCTGTGTTGCTAATGGTTGGTTGGTTTGTGGCTCATTTGCTAGTTCTTCCTTTCCAAAATATTGTTTGCATATTTTGTAGTCCATGATTGTGCAGAAACAAAACCACAGATGTTTGTGTTACTGAGGTTTCCCTCTTCTAACTGCATACTCTCTTAAGCACATCCCGTGAAAAATCTGTCTTGCCCATTCATTTCATAATCACATTAGAGATCTTTTAGAAGTAGCATTTTATGGGGTTCTTTGTGATTCTCCTCAATCTCTTTGTCTTCCATTCTTAATTTCTTTCTTTCCTGCATGTCTCCTATCTCATTGGCATGCCTGACTTTTGGCAATATGGTTAAGACATCCATCCGCTTCTGTTGTTGTGCTTCAGATTCATTAATCAATCACTGGAGTGATTATCCAGTGGCCAAATGTCAGCTAGATGTTCTTCACGAAGTCAAACTAGTCCCCAGTGGCACAGTCATACCAATGGTAGAAACTTTGGAATAAAAAAATATTTGTTGTCTTTCTCCAAAGACATGAAATTTGGTTTGCCTTCTGTCTAATCAAAATATTTCTGTAGAGAAAGGAGGTTGGGAAGGATAACCAACAGGAGGATCAAATTAAGAGATCTGACTGTAGCTGTCTAAATCATAGCCGGCCTATATTTTTCATCTAGGCTTCTTACTGTAGAAAAATAGAAATGTAAGGATGATTCATGCCAGTTGTCCTTAACAGACAGGAGTCATTCTTTTGAAAGACCATGCATCATTGCCCATAACGGGAACCAGCTTATAATTTTAATGCATCTGCAATGGTAAAAGGATGTTCTGCTTCAAGATCCAGTGGAGGAAAAGCTAGCTATTCAAGACAAATTCTGCAAACCTTGGAAAAAAAAGTAACAGGAAGGGACTTCAAGTTACAATGAAGATACAAAGGAAGCTTGTATTATCGAATAATTTCAGAATTCATGTATCTCTTACAGAGTTAGGAAAGAATATTTCATCATTGCCAGAAAAAGGCTAAAGTGGGAGCAATGACAGAGCAACTGCTATGCCAGCAAGAGGCTGTTGCATTAATCAAGGAGCTTAAGATAATACTGAGCGTGTTAATCACATTTTCTCATAATTTTTGTTAAAGATGTATACATAGATGTATACTCTTAAATATTGACATAAATACTGTTGCTCCATATAAATATTGCCGTTCTCTCCATTATGGTGCTGCTGTTCTCTTTGGTTTCAAAATAATAGTAAAATACATTTCGCTTTCCCTCACCACAAGAACATAGCTGAAAGCAAGAATTCAAAGGAAATAGAACTGTGAGTGAAAGGACAAACTTGTTAGTACCACAGCTACCCTCATCTGATATTAAGATTGCAGGTTGGTAACAAGTAAAATACTTCATAATACAGTCCATGATAATTATAAAGAAACTATCTTCCTTTTATAAAAGTCAGGTTCCAAACCAGTGTCATTTTTTTTCAGAACAATCACTATCAAGTTATGTCCAATCACATCTTCACGATCATTCAAGTTACAAAGCTACATATTTCCTTGCTTTAAGTAGACGTCTTTGCTCACATCAAAGTTCTCCGCAACTGATCATAAAATGAACAATGGTAAGGCACCAGAATGTCATTATTTCTACCTCTGCTCTATTTCTAGAAACATACCTTGAACCTCTTTATTTTCTTTCTAGAGAAACATCCTGAATAATCCCAGACTGAAACAGTGCAGGTATACTTTGACACAATTCAGTATTCTTCTGTGAACTTTTAAAGTTATACCATTTTCTCACTTCAGTTTGAACTCTTCAAAATTCTTCTATTTGCAGACAATAAATACACCAACACAGCAGTAATAACCCTTTAAAACAGTTTATTACAACAGTAATAATCCTGTTGTTCCAAACTCGAGACATAAAACCCGAGGAAAGATTGAATGAGATGGGAATGTAGACAGTAAGGAACTTGGAAGTTGGATCATGTTGAGACAGAGTTTAGATCAATAATAGTGTGTGTATGCAAAAGCATAGAATACTTTTGTGCAACAGGTGTCTGGAAGGAGTTGGATGATCCATCAGTTATTGTGAATGTCACATGCAATGCTAACTTTTGGGGTAACAAAAGGTGATCAAAGGTATTTGTGGGTTGCAAGACTTCTTTAGATTAGGTCTTGGTGGCTGATCTGCACATATATGAAGGCATGCTATTTTGAGTGGAAAAGGAAATGAAACATTTGCTAGCACATAGTACATACAACTCAGTAGTCTTAGGTATCTGCAATACCTAAGCTTGAGCTAGTCAGGGTAGACTTCATTTATATGTAGATGAAAGGAAAGGCACTTTTAGGAATTTATTATGGACTTCAGTATGTAAAAAATCCATAGTAGAAGGAACTGTTTTCTACAGTGTAAAAAAGGAAGGCCAGATGACTACATCAAGTCAAGATGTAAAAGAGTCCTACAGTTAACATATGTGCATGTGCTAAGCATCTATTTGTTTTAACTAGCAACATTGTTTAACTTAACTTCATCTATGGCCAAAAAAGGTCTTGACTTATACTGGCTGACCACCCCTCAATAACTAAACACTGAAATTATTTCTCAGTTAGTGTCTGATTAGGAAATCAGTTGGAATTCACATTGACTCTTCAGCTATTTTTTGGTTCAGGAAACATGTAATAGAGTTTTTGTTTTGCTTTAGCTTTTTTGTTTGTTCTCCTTTTTTATCTAGTTTGTGGTGTGAATATGGGTAGAAAGTCCATATTAAAAAACCAACATATTCAGCCTGTTTACATAAATTAAATTCATAAGAATATTAGAAGGTAGAGATAAACCCAACATAATTTAGATAAAACTCAAGATGACTTCTACATAGGGTGGAAAAACATCAAGACCAAAATAGTGAAATTTACAATAAAAGAAACAAAGGAACCATTTTGTAAAAAACACACACTGCTTCCCAATTTGTGCAGTAGCATAAAAAATTGCAGAATAGAAGTCGTTGATATTCAAGATCCACATCCAAAAAATAACTTTATGGGGCAAAATTTAATGTCTTCCTGTCTATCTATTAAATGTGTGAAACAATTTTGAATACACTAAGACAGGCTTCTTTGATGTTGATCAGTTTGACCTAGAGTCCTATGAATGAGTTAAACTATCTTCTACAGTAAAGGGACGTTTTGACATCATGGAGGTGTGTCATACCAGAACCAATTAGGTTATAGTTCTTTTCTTTTTCCTTCCTTTTTAACTTTTTTTCTCTCCAAAAAACTGAGAATTAGATTCTTAAACTTAAGAACACAAGTCTCTCACTCTGTCTAGTCTCTCACCATTGACTAGTGGTGTAGTAACTTAGCACTAGCAAAAGTCAGGACCCAGTACCCACACAGAATAATAGAAATCATACTCCTAATTACTTCTGTTTAATGTAATGTCATCTGTCCATGTAGCTGTTCTTCTGGCATGTAGCCGTGGAGACACTTTGAATCTCAAATGGCTGTAGACAAGATGGGCGACTGAAGATTTCAGTATTTTTAGGTTTGAGAACCTGAAACCTGAACTTCAGCAGCAACAGTACATCTGGCAGAAAAAAATGAAGATGCATTTTTGCATTTCACCTTTATCTCTGATGGTGCTTTCAACAACTCTATATTGTTATGTCTTGTTCCAAGCCAATAAAGACAGGATATCCTTTCTGTGAAGCTTGGCCCTGAGAGGCCCCACATTGTCTTTTGTACCAAACTAAAACGTAACATGCCAAAAGCTAACAATAACGTAGTACATGATACAAATGCTTATAGCCAACTGGACACTAACTATGCTAACACTGCAGCAAAGTGGTCATTATTAACAGCCCTCCAGAATTACAGACTTGTTTTAACCTGGAGAGGTTAAGCCCTGGTGTACTGAGGCTGTGCAGCCTCACACGCTCTGAAACTTTAAGGCCTAATTTATTTCATTCTTCCACTTACCCATCCACAGGTAGAGATGACTTTTCCTTTCTGTTTCTGTTGAACAAATATCAAGACAAGACACAACATGCTGTGTAAGTGCTATTCGACAAAATGAATATGGAGATAAATATGGACTAGAATTTGGTTTGTCATCATTTTTACTAAGTACCTTAATAATGATCCTATTGTATTATATAAGGTAAATGTAGACCCTTGCTTGCATATCTAAACTTATATTTCAAATCAAAGAAAATTCATTAAATCACAGTCAAACAGTGTTAAGCAATGATAAAAACAGACCAGACACACAATCACCTATTTAGTTTCTAGATGAGCTACTGTTTAAAAATGAGAAAATCTAGAACAAACAAAATAGACAGATTTCTATTATATTTTAAGAAACATAGAAACACTTATGTTTTGAGAGCATTTTTCCTGTCATCTAGGCAGATTCTTTCACTTCACTTCACTTTTATGTAGCCTTTACTTTCTGTATTTATAACTATGAATAAATCACCTCCATATTCACACGGTATAGCAAAGCATTTGCTAGATCTTCTTTGCCAATGGTAGTATTGTTTTCTGATTAATGTCAGTTAATAGCACATGCCCCTCCATAAATAAAGAAACAGAAGCAGTTACAGGCATGACATAAAAACGAAATTTCCTTCTTATTTGTGCTTGCTGATGGTCAGGTGTTGTTAATATTGATGCATAAACTGTGTGTTCCATTTCATCCATACAAAAATGAACCAATTTCTAAACATTCCTGGAGTCAACCAACAGCAGCTTAGAGAACTGCACAAATTTTCATATCATATCAGTATTTAGGCATCTAAGCTTTGCCTTCAGTTTGTCAGCTTTTCCTAGCTGAATATGTGAATCTTGCTGTTTGCCTTTGATTTTCACTGGATATCTTTGCACAGAAACAGCATTTGGGTGCCACTCAGGATACCTATATTGCTAGAACTAAATTTATAGCATAGTTTAGCAGTGCAAGGATTCATATGTAGTTTCCAGTATCTAATGGCATACGGTACTTGAGATGTTTTTTTATTCTCTATCCATTTCCAGCTAGGTATGTATGTATAAAACCAGAATATTCAGGCAGGGTGTCCAGCATGTCTGGGAAACTCAGTCCTTAGTGGCAGTTTGCCTTATCATAAGCAGCAGCCTTCTCCTATTTTTTCCATTTTCTGGATTTAAAAGTTTTGAACTATTACCAAATTGCATATGCATATCTATATATTAAACAATCATTTATAAGAAATGAGATATCAATAGCAAATAAAATATAAAAACACACAAAGATGAAACATGAGTCAAAACCTAAAATTGTACTGAAAACCCAATTTTTTTAAAAAAAATCAAACCACAGAATTGAAATACAACCCCACTGAACCAAACTGAAACACTGATTCAAAGTAACATGAAAATGTAATTTTCTTATTTATATTCACTTATACAGCATCCATGGCTTCAAGTTTTACTCTGCATCCAGGAAGATGAAAACTTTTTTTAAAAGAAAATTGAACTATCTTGTGATTGAAGAGGCACCTAAAAAAAACCCCACAAGAATTGTCTGCATTTGGTAAGACACAGAATGACATAATGAGAGAGCACACTATATGAGATTGAAATTCAGCTCTACTTAGCAACAATTTATAATGGGTGAATAGTTAATTTTCAAAATGATGAACTGAGAATACAGTGAACTGGGAGAAAAGCCCTAAGCTCACAGAGCAACTTTCATGCATTTCAAGGACGTAGATAAATTAGAGATTATTGTGTGAAAGAAGAACAAGCAAATTTTACATGTGGGAAATTTAAATAGTTAAATTTGAAAATTTAGCATTGAAAACCTTGAGAAGTACAGATTTGTTTACAATTAAATATTTAAGGATTTCAATAAACAAGATCAAAATACCAGGAAAAGTAGTAGCATCAACAAGAAGAGCTAAATAATGAAGATAATGGATGCATTTTGTTAATGTAATGAAAGATTACAAAAGTAAAAGTACTATAACAGATAATTCTGTTTAGTGACTTTTAAGGTCAGGAACTTGTTTTTAACCTCCAGGCTTGCAATTAATTTTATCACTTATTTGTTCTGCAGAAGACTTCTTGTAAAACAATGGGAAAACAGATGATGGCTTTGAACTCAAGCAGAGTAGCATGCCAGAATGTGAAAAAGAAGGCTGTGTCTGGAAGTCAAAACATTTTAATTAACAAGACAATAATACATTTAACTGTTTGAATATTAATTTCATAACAAAAATTTATATATGTGAAAAGAAAAAAACATTAGCACTTTCTAGGCTGTAATGATATTAAATAGAACACTATCACAATATGATTCCTGATGTCTTCAAATATGAGCATATATGTGCATACTCACATACATATTTTTTTTTTTTCCCCCAAATATACTATACTTTGGGATTTGTTTTCCATAAAGCTACAGCATGGTCATTTGAAAAAGATCCAGCATGGTGGTTTGTTTTTTTTCTTTTTTTTCAGAGCAAGCTGTAGAGGTTAATATCCTAGTGTATGCAAAAGTCTATGTTTGTTGTTAATTTTTATTACATCTATTTGTGTTAGAGACTCATAAATGCTGTCATTCTGGACCATTTGATTCATCTAGCTGAGTCTATTTGCCTGTGTTAGTTGACAACAGATGTTATTTCATCGTGTAACAGATGTGGTATTTATCGTAAAGTACAAATGGTACTGAAGAAATCATAAAAGCAGAAAGAGAAGGTAGAATCCACCTTTCCCAAAGAGAACTTCTTGACAGGTCTGAACAACAGCACATGGCAATAAGGATATTTAGCTGTCTGTTGTGGATGTCTTTACAGCTCTGTTGCTCAATTCTGGCCTGGCATTCTAATCTTGGTTTCATATCTGGTCACCTCAGCTGTTTAAATCATGTTGTCCTGTCGTGGGGGATTTTCGACAGGATCATCCAATCTCACTGTTGTGCTATCTTCTTACCAGAATCAAAAACTTACAAAGAGAATGAAACTCACTACAAAGTCCAGTTAATTAAGTTTTGTGCTGAGTTTTTGGTGTTTGAGGGTTTTTGTTGTTGTTTTCTTTCTTGCTTTCATGTGTATAAACACAAATAATTAAATGCTGTTAAAAAAAAAAATCTGTAATTAAGTGGGAAATTTCTGGAAGACAGATTTCAACAGAGTTTTCCAAAGAGCTGTCTTCTCATTTCTCCTCTCCCCTTAAATCAGCATATTGGAAGTATGCATTTGTACTGTAGTAATGAGGAGTTAATTTACAGATTCTTCATTCCTTATTTGGAGAAATCCATATGAAGAGGGGAAACTATTTTTGCTATAGGAACATATGGAAAGAAAAACGGGAATTCACATCTAACATTATCCATAATCTTCAAAATCGGAATAAAGACAATGATATTGAAGACTAACTAACTGAACACCTTTGTATTTTTTTAAAGTATGAATAAATATAATCATATTTCTCCCACTGTTCTATTTCTCCTTATTATTATGATTACATCTACAACTTTCTTATTCCTTTCTGCTGTCTATGAAAGTTGATTCCTCAGTTTGATAGAGCATAAGGTCTTGGGTTGTAATTCACTTTATATTGTCAGTATCAGTTTGACTACACCCTCTTCTATTCTGCAATGAATTTGTTTTTATCTTCAGTCTTGCATTTGTTGGATCAAGTTGCTAGCTACCATAAGGTGTCAAAATCTACTAAAATTATGTTACTGATAAATCTGTCTCATGTTTACTGGCCAGAAAAAGCTATTGAGAAGAATCAATATTATGTTAAATATTTTGCTTAGATACTGGGCTGCGGAAAAAGACAGAGTAAAGCAGAGTAGTGCAACTTCTTTTCCCCCCTTTTGGTAAAGCACTATCTTAAAAAGGTTTAGATTACAAATTTTAAAAAGGTAATAATTTTTACAGATTGTACAATCTCATTATTTCATACTGCTTATCTTTCTTATTCACAAGAGTTTGAGCCTGACGTTCTCATTTTAGAGGTTCTAGAATACTTCCCCATTGTGATAAAAATTAAACCTTTCTGTGGGTGCCACAATAGCAAAGGTACATTGCAACCCCCAAAGTATCCAATTCATCCAATATAAAATGGAAGAGTTTAAGTTCAGGTTAATTTTAAGCTATTAATATTGCTTGTCTGCTGATTAGATAACATTACTAGAAAGACGTTGACTGGTGTAACTTACCAAAGCTGAAATTGTTTTGTAAACTAAAAGGTATGGGTAGTTTCCTGTGCTGCATTCATCAGAGAAAAATGGTAAAATATCTAAAGAAATGTCAATCTGTCTAACACAAATATCACTGCAGATTTTTTGTCACAAATATCCGCTGATCAATAGCATATGCATATGTGCACTATGAAAATAAATTTGAATGTTTTTTTTTGTTTTGACATTACAGCAAAACATCATTCTCAGTCTTAGAGACTGAAAGACAATAAAGCATGCTGCTAATATCAGTTTGCAAATACAGCTATACAATAAATATTTGAAGTACATTTCTGAAATTCATAATAACAAAGTACAATGCCATGGTCAAAATGTTGCACTCATATTTCTGATTTGTTCTTATTTCAGCACATAGGGAGGCAATGAGTGTATTAAAACCCCAGCAGGAGCATTCAGGGCATTTAGCATCTTGCAAATTACTGGGGCTCAGCAGTTTTAGGGGAAACAATAAAAAGCATTTTGCAAGTGCATCCACAGGCTACTACGCTGCAGCATGGTGCTGTGATACCTAAAGGAGCTTCCTCTGAGTACCCGAAACGTGTTCATTGTGCTTGGGCTAATTATAGCCTGAGAAGTCTTCTTGAGGGAGGAACCTAGAGAGTGATGCAGATGGAAAAAGAGATGATGGAATAAAACAAAATAAGAAAATATTTTGAAGAGAAGTAGAGAAAGTATACATCTGAGGCTTTTCTTAAAAATATTTTCATTTAAAAATATTTTCATTAAAACAATTTTTATCTCACAAGGTGGAACAAGATTTGCTCATTTTGAATAATTTTTTTTTCTTTTCTTAAAAAAAATAAGTAAGGTGAGGTTTTGTTTTTTTTTTTTGGACAATCAGCATTTCATCAGAGCTAAAAATAGAGATTATAATATTATTTGCTCATGTAGGGAAATGGTGCAGCTGAGGTCAAAAATAGCTCCTTTACCATTGCTTCAAAAGGAACACGACTAAGCTTAATTAATGTGTTATTCTGCAAAACATTTTTAAACATATATCTAACAGTCATAACTGTTATGTTTCTTAATGACTACAATAAATTCTCACAAAAGAATGGGATATTTTTATTTGTTTTCCTTAATAAAATTCCTATTTTACCTCTTCATTTGTCTTGTATTGTTCTGTTCCAATTATAATATTAGGTCAAAGTATTACCAATTATTTTGCATATCAACAAAATTATTTAGCATATTTTTAATTTTTAGTGTATCATTCAATGGCAAAAAAATTGATTTCTTCACTGTTCAATGTCTATGGGTTTTTTTTCACTTAAATAAATCTGAGGCCATATTCCATTGATTGAGCTTAGCATTACTGCCAAATTTTTTTCACTGTAAAAATGACCAATCAGCTAGCTGAAACTGCAGCAGATCTTTTATTTTGAAAACTATTAGATACTTATTTTTACACACACACCTGTACAACCCTGATAATTCAACACTACTGGCCTCAATTTTTAACTTGTCAGTTAAGATTAAGAGTTGTAATATGTTGTTGTGCAAGTCTCTAACTTCACACTCAAACTCTTGTGTAGCATAAGCGAACTAAAATTTATACACTTCATTCACATTGCGTAACTTCATTCACACACTTTCTTTCATTTAAGGAAATCTGTCATTTAAATTATATGTAGTTAATTTATCCTAAATAAAAAGATGAAGATAGCAAATGGATTTGGTTGCTCTTTTTTTTTTTTTTAATCCTAATGTGGTGGCTTCTGAACATTGAAATAGTATGAAAATATGCTGTTTGTTTATGTCCCTGAAGAAATAAGGAGCTTTTACAAATTAAACTCATTTAACAGCTCTATTGATGATGGAAACAGAACTGAGAAAAGTATACCACAATCTTTCATGGACACTCTTTTTTTTCCCCTTAGGTTTAATAAGTAAGGACTAATCAAACAGATTTTTTTAATCAGTAGACTAATATGACATGGATTAAATGCAAGGAGCAGATCCACGGAATAAGCAGAGTCAATTTCTACAAGCATACTTCACTCTATAAACACACTTGATCAACTTCAATTCTATTGTAACAAGAAGTCCTTAACTGAATTTATTTCATTAGAAGAAACTAGGGGCTCTCTCATTTAAATGTTATGCATAGCTTACTGATATGCGTAACATTTAAAAGTAAAAGTTAAGTTTATATTAAAAAGATATTACTTATCAGAGCATTTGAAAGTCTCTTAATGCAAAACCGTTAGAACATTTGAATAAACAAAGTTATTTTTAAAATTAATTCCTATTGTAACTTAATTAAAAGTTATCTGTCCTCTGAATATGAAAATTGTGATTCTCATATTTTTAATTTTCAAATAGTATTTGTCAGATCCTCCAGAAGAGTATTTGTTCATGACTTTTTATATCTATATTTTCATTCACTCATTACATTTGTATTTATAATTGTTTCTACATTTTGCTATCTTCAGATAAATAGATGAGATTTTGAAAAGTGTGGATTTATTTTGTTTTGAAAAACCAGTATTAATGTTTTTTAAGATTTACTCTGCCAATGAACACTGCATATCAAGGGCATGAAAAGTGACTTGTAGTATATGAAAGCTCAGCAAATGTGGCATTTGTTTTGCTGTAGTTCAGTATTTTAAGTTCCATGCTACATTTTAGCTCAGCTCTTGAACACGCTATATTCAGTTAAGATAAATCTCTGTTCATGAAAGAATCTAGATTAGCTTCAAAGTAGTTGCAGACAGTACTGCAAAAACACAGCTGAGATACACTCAGCTGGAAAAATATTTAAGAAGCTGACAAAAAGGTGATGAAATTTGTCTAAATGTAGTTGAAAACACATTTATTTGCATCTGATAAGTATGTACCTATCTGCACAAGAAGACTGCATGTCTAAAGTATGTGTCACAGATGGTGGTCAAACTAATTAATCACAGGTCCTGACACAGAACCATTTTTTCTTCTTTTTTCCCACTCTATTACTACTCTGCTACTGACCACATCACTCTTGTCCAAGTCTCCATTTCTGGAAGAAATTAAATTTTCTTTCCTACTGATGGAATATGAATTGTAGAATAGGAGACACAGGGAATGGTGGGTTTTGCTGTCAGTGCAGTGACAGCATCTATTATATTATCTCACTTCTAAACCTCTCAGTAGCCTCCCTACCACTTTGAGTAGGAGAAAAAAATACAATATTGAATAATACAGATTCACAAAATTCAGCTAAATGTTGCCTACTCTATACTTACTGTGCACTATGGGCTAGTCAGAAATACCTTCCAAGCAACAGAGCTCTCTCCATCAGTCAGGTGCACCAACTGATACAGATATCTTGCTAGCAACATCTAGTGAAAATCACCATTAGAATAATGGAAATATTTTTTGTTCATTGCTTGCAGACATCTAAAATGGGAGGTAAGCAATTTGGGAATTTCTCTTAAAAAATGTCCTATCACTTTTCTGGAACCAGCGTATTCAACCTAGCTTGCAACTGTTGAAAATTCCCACAGGTCACTGACCGGACAAAGGATTTTAATCAGTGTGCACAATGATGTCACCAAGAACCACTAGTCTCACTGACACAAAGCTATGGAGAAAGATAAAATCTTGGCCAATATTCTACAGTAGACTAGGGCAGGTTGAATGCTTAGGACATCATTACCATTTTTATTGGTGGATACATGCATCGACACATATGTTTATTTTTGTATAGCACTTTCAGCACAGTCTCACAATGAAGGGTAGAGTCACTGTGTTCTTCACTACATACATATCAACAGCCATGTAATTGAATTCAGTGACTATCCTCACTAATAAGAAAGAATGCTTTTCAAAAGTCTGCACACAGCTAGCCTACCTGCCCAGATAATGTTGGAAAAAAATGAAACTACTATATTTTTCTGTGATAAAGTAAGAGGTTTGAGCTAAAGCTACATTAGAAGGAGGGAAAATAAATACCTGAAGTTTGTTCCTACCTTGACTAATGTCTTAAAATTATTTAAAATGAGAAGAGTATGTATATCCTTTTCATCTATATTTTTTTCACAGTTTCTCACCTTAGAAGAAGGGATGGTTGCTCCACAAAGCTTTTTAAGAGCTGAGGATGGCACTGGAGAGGAAAAGAAGGACTGAGTGTTTGCAGAAGCGCTAAATAAAGGCGGGGGCCTTTACAATGGAGAGCAGGCAGCTCTCTCAGGCTGGAGAGCTTCATTCTCCCTTGGGATGAGGATATGCCAGGTGTACCCAGATCCAGACACACTCCAACGAGGGGTTGTCAAAGGATGTCTTTGATATGTAACGCTCATTATCAACAGATATGCTGACAGTAAATGGAAGTCTAATGTTTATTACTATACATTGCCCATAAACACTAAGTATCTCAGTCCTATGCACAACCCAAATATTCAGGACTCTGACTGGGCAGCTAGGTTATGTTTGGTCAAAAAAGCTGCCAAACGCTTCAAAAAACATTAGCTTCAGATCCTCTGAGGTATTACTTTGATCCTGGTGCCAGGGTGGTCCTTTACACACTGGCTTATTTCAGAGTGAAAGGCAGAAGACCTAAAGTACAATTTTATCATCAGTACTTCAGATTCTGGGGACAGACAGACGTATAAATTTCTTAAGTACAAATATCAAGAGTTTACAGATATTATTCTGAAGAACATCAATAATATCTACAGGTGTTACTGTAACATTCAAAAGGTCTCACTGTGCCTTGGTATTCAGCTCATGCTCTCACTTGAACATAAAAAAATCTCTCAAATTCCCAGTTTTTTCACCACTCATCATTTTCTCTTCATTACTCAATAATTCCCTCTTCCATACTAATTCTCTCTCTCCCTTAGTCTATTAATCACCATATTCCCAAATCCCTGCACTACATATGTTGCCCCAGTCCTTCCATCTACCATAGTCATCCTTTTCCGCTCCTTCATTGCTAATCTTCATTCTCTAATTAATCTAGGAGACAGGTGGCTGTATTAAGCATTTGGGTTAGCTAGCCCAGGTACATCTCTAAAAGACAGCCATGTCTGTATAACCACATGCATTTCACTAACTGCTCTTACACACCTGTGAAGGTATATCACATAATTATTTGCATTAACGCGCCAGGATTCACTCCTTACACAACAGTTTAAAAATGCTCCCAATTGAGTGTGGAGAGGGGATTTTGGGGAAGGGTACAACAGCCACTTTGCTTTATCTCTCCTGGCATGTTCATTTATTTAGCCTCAAAAAAGCCACTGTGAGGCTTGAAACCATGTTCTTAAGTAATTCTGAATGTTTGCAAGCAAGACAAGAAGTATCTGCTTCTTGCATGGATGCCAAGGGAACAGAAGACAAGAATTACATCCATCAGTACTGAGAAAGGCTGAAGGATAGAGTAACTTATTGAACATTTATAAAAACCATGTCAGAGCACAACTTCATCCTGGAGAGATCCTGTCCAAATTGCTCTCAACCTTTTCCCTCCCCTCTTTTCAGAGTCTGTTCTTAAGCATCTTTTTCTTACTTTCCAAATCCCTTCTTACCATGCTCACACCTTTGCTTTTCCCCTCCCTCTCCCCCCACAATGCTTTTAGATCCAGTTTGGTCTGAAGTAAATCCTGTGGCTTCTATTTTCCAGTTCAGTGTTTTTCACGATACCTCCCTCTAGACTGTGAAAAACACAGGTAAGATACTTTTCTCTTAGGAACTGAGAAAAGGAAAGGCAGTGAACAGGTTGAAACAGTAAACAAGAGAGAGAGAGTTTCAACAGCCAAGGAAGTAAGCTTGTGAGATAGAGGACAGAATACTTGAAGATGAGGCAGCGTATTTTCAGTCTTTCTCTCCCCAGCAACGTTTGCTTCCTGTAGCTGAGTCTGGATCACATAACAGAAACATCTCTCCAAACTATTTCATAGTAGCACAACATCCTATTAGGGAATATTTCCAGTTTCTTATTAGCATTCTTGAGAAACCTAAGGCAGATCCTGCAGCAAAACTTGTCTGTGTAAAAAAACACAGCAGCAGAGGCTTTTGGCCAGCTTGAGAGGGAGAGGGATTTAAGGGTCCTCCTGCCTGTATGCAGCCACTCCAGCCTCAGAGAGTATAAAACTTGAACTGCAAAGGACAGAGGTAAAAGGGAAACACTGCTGCAAATGCAACACTCTCTAGTTATAAACATTTCTTTTCATGCTGCTTCAGCTCTTAAATTTTCAACTCTGCAGATGGTGAAAAATACCCAGAGATTAGAGACTTCCATACCTCAAATGAAACTAACATATAAAGGGGAACATTTTAACAAGTGAAATGAATAGCTAGAGTCTGTGCAAACACTGATCTCCAGATAGGATAACATCATAAACACTGGGAAATAAAATTAATGGTTGAATGATAGCAGTAAGTACTATGCTCCCAAGAATAATAATCAGATATAGATGTTTAACTGCCTGTGACTGAGGACTCCTGTATCTTGTTATAACTCACCTCCCTACAGAGTACATGCCTCCTTCTAAATACAAATATTTGAAATTATGATTCACATGTATTTGAGTATGATAAAATGAGCAGGAATTTTAAAGCTTTGATTTTTAAAAAATGGTATGACTGAAAAGGATAATCTAATCCTAAAAACAAGCCTCTTTGCACCATTATATTTGTTGTTTGGGCACTTTTATGTATTGTTTTTGAAACTGTTTTTGAATAGCAAAAATTAGCTCGGAAAAAATCAGTAATTCCAAAATGTTTTACTTTAGACGAGTTATTTTTTTAACTGTTCATGCATTAGCAGTGCTAAGTAAATATAAAAAACATATTGAGGAATTGTTTGTCCTGTTTTCTCCTTTTTGACTGAAATCTACTAAATCTGTCATGTCTGTTACAAATAAAGTTTGCAGTACTTTGATTTAATAACTTTTTTTTTTAGTGAAATTTTTAAAGTTGGGAGTAAAATACCAAACCAGAGCACCTTCTGTTGGTCTGTCATTTATTTTTTTTAGAAATAAAAGACCCTAAAAGTACCAAAAAGAATGTAACAAATTCTATTTAATAAGTGTCACTCTAATGAAGAGCGTAAGGACAAGGAGCTGACATCACTACTGTACATCTCACTAGACAATACTGGTTTTTTAACAAGCTTATGAAAGTTTTATTTTTCCTTCAGATAATTTTTCTTTTCTTTTTAGAGGTAGCTTGATAAAGTAGCAAATTCCTAAGATATCTTAGTAGTGTGTACTGCATAACATTCACATTACCTGTGATCCTGGGTGATGTATAAAGGATACTAATTTATTCCTTATTCTTTTTATCAATTTAAATAGAACAAACTGGCCTTTGCTAAGGAGCCAGTCTTGGCTTTGAATATGCTAATTTCTGTACCTTATTATATCAGACTCCTTATCTGTTACACGGGCATAGTAATTGCCATGCCACACTATTGTGAAGGTAGGTATTATGATGTGATATTCTCACCTACTGTAGCAAAGAAAAATAAGATGGGCAGTGCTTTATAAAGGACAAACAGATAAGTTCATTTATGTTAAAGGACAGTAACCTTAGGGCCTTAATTTCTCAGTGTCTTTTTTCAAGATACAGAACAGTATTTACTGGTTTAAATTTTTTTTTTTTTTCTTAAAGGGCATTTAGAATTGTGTCACTTTTTCCTCTTTAGGAAACCTGTTCTCAATTTAATAGATTCTACTCCAAAGTTACATTTAAGTGAAGTTATCTGTAGGAGAAACCACTAGAGCCATGAAACACAAAACAGTGACATGTGTGCTCGTGGATGACCAGTGCACACAATGGCTTTGTGAAGACCACTCCACTGGTTTCAGTAGCAGACAGATTGGATTCTATGAGCCCAACCATTTGAATCAGTGAAGTAATACATTTTTCTTCATCAGTAGCCTGTTTCTTCTAGCTGTGGGGAGAACACAAGACACTTAGGTCCTGAATGCAGTATTCTCTCTGAATAAAGTCACTGAAAAAAAAAAAAAATCAGTCTAGTCGTCTTCCTCACTTATGCTTTTGTTGGCTCTTTTCAGCCAGTGGAAAGTTTGGTATGCTGCGATGTTACTTTCCCTATCACTTCATTTACTCTAGATTCTGAGAATCCCTGCCCAGCTTTGCAAAAGCCATTTGGAATCTTTGGATATAAGACAAGGGTTGAAACTTTACCTGTTCAATCAGTGGGACTATTGCCATTAACTTTGTCAAAGCATGGAGTTCATCCAAAGCAGCAAGACAAAAATACTTTTCTATTTGCATCTTACTATCTTTTGTTGGCCTTTTTGCCAAAAGTTAGAGGATTACAGAGAAAAAAAAAATGAAACAAAGGAAAAAAGAATTTAAAATTATAGAAATGGTTTTGGGGGTGTGGGGAAGTAAACAGGGCCAAAGGTGCAAGAAAGGAGCCTCAGGGCCAAGGAAGCACAACTTCAGTTTTACTAAAAGAAAATGTAAAACTAATTGCATTTTCCATTACTGTGGTTTTAAAAATCAGCTATGGTACTGAAAACAGAATTGTAAAATATTTTTTGTGTACATCAGTAAATACATATTTAAGAGAAACAAAATCAAACCAAAACTACAAGGTGAGGATGAGAAAAAACCTACAATCTACTTGTGTGACATTTGACATCACATATGAATACTAAAACATAACACCAAACACAACTCTAGTTTATTAGATGCCTAAGGTTCAAACACAGCTAAGTCACATAAAAGATACTGTTGTAGCTTTATTGAAATATATTAACAAGCATAGGAACTACTGGCGTCCTATTCTGAAAAGCTACAAAATTAGACAAACTGAGAAGAGGCAAACTTTTTTGGCTATGTGCAGAAGGTTACTAGAATAATTTATAAAAACAAATATGCTACTGTCTGCAAAAATCACTGGACAACAGCATAATATGACAGCAAACAAACCCTCGAAGTGCGTTAGAAATGGCAAATTCAGGCTAGGGATTTTCTGGTGTTTTATTCAGAAGGCAAAGTGATTTTTCTGTTTATAATGACGCAAAGAACTGTAGATCTATAAATGTTGATCTATAAAATATCACTGTTGTGCAAAACAATGTAATATAATATCAACAACTAAATGCACTTTCACCTTTTAAAATACAGGATTGATCTGGTCTGTAAAAGAATATCTACGTGATGAAAACGTATGTTGCTCTCCAACTATCATTTCCTATCACAATCAGAAAACTGAGGCAAAGACTAAAAAAAAAAAAAAACAAACAAAACCAAAAATCAAACCGAGGGCCATAAAAAAACCTAGACACACACTTCACTTAAGCACTTTGCCCCGTCATCTACGCAGCTTTATGACAATGAACACCCATCCGTCCCCACAGGTCCTGGCACCTCTGCCCGCCCCGGGTCTCCGCGGGCCCTCGGGGCAGCCGCAGGCGATGGTGGCTCCGAGCGGGACTCAGGTCCCAGGGCTCGCCCGCAGAGCGCCTGCCCAAGACGGCGGGTGACACCGGGGAGAGCCCAGCGCAGCCTCCGGG
>LTAT01000001.1:43294554-43307141 GCA_003286495.1 Chlorodrepanis virens | reverse complement strand
TTTTTTTTTTTTTTTGGGGTTTTTTTTTTTTGTTTGTTTGTTTTTGTTTTGTTTTGTTTTTTGGGAGGGGTGGGGGGCTGATTTGTTTTCGAGAGGTAAAAAAAAAAAGCCTGCAGAACTCTGCTGGACTGGTAGACTAGTCTCATTTCTTGTCTTAATTCTAACACAGCTCTTGAATGTGTATTTTGACTTTTCTGAGGTAGTCCATTCCACTCTAGTGATGTATTTCACATAGGGAGGCTTAGTAGTTTTGGGGGGAAGGTTTTTTTTTTTTTGCATTTATAAGAGAAAATGCAGGAGTATTAAGAGTTTTGAAGTATTTCACTAATAGGGTAAGTGAAGTCCTCTTCATTATAACATGAGTTCCTTAAATATAGACAATAGAATACACATAACTGTTTCAAATTGGTGGTTTTCAAATTGTTTTTCTTTTTTTGTAAAAATACAAACTTTTATCTTAATAAATTTTCACTGTGAGAATGAAGAGTGGTTAAAAAAGGAATGAGAGCTTTGGTGAATCCTTTCTGCAGTATTTTGTGATGGAGTATTTAAAGACTGTCCTGGATTCTGTCTGAAGATGCAGGTACTCTTGTATTAACACTAGTTTCTTTTCCTCCCCAAATCATGAAGTTGTTTCCTGGCAACATTCCCTAGTATATCAAAAAGTCAGCCTTGCACTGATTGGATGTTTTTCTGGGTTACTTTCATGTAGCAGTTGTCAAAATAGCATGTCTGGACTTAACCTGGAATTTGAGCTCTATCCTTCACCTACTGAGAAAATTCCCATCCGAACTTGAGCAGCATCATTGGCTGTGACAGACATACTTCATACTCTGATGTACAAGTGGTTACCTGGAAAAATAGTTTGTGGGAGATGCTGAAAGTGTTGTACGTACTGAGGTATTCAGTATTGACAGCTGGGAGCCACATTCTGGTATCTGCAACCATGTGGAGTTAAGCTTGAAAATTATTTGCTCCATCTGTGCATGTATAGTTCACTTGCTAAGTGCCTCTCTAGTACTAAATTCAGAGCTCAGTCTAAAGTGTACAGATTTGTAGGCCTGTTCTCCTTTGGGAATAGGAAAGCTATAGGATGTTAGGGATCACCTACTTCAGAAATCTGATTTCTAGGACATTTAAATTAGGTTACATTCTACCTTATATTCTTTTATAAGAAGTGTGGGGAGCCAACAGGAATGTAAGCATGTTTTTACAGACATAGCAGAAGCAAAAGAACTGTCTAGAATTCAAGAAAGAAGGGATTATCTGTATTCATAAAACATGAACTAGGTGTTTCAGAGTTTTGCTAGCGATAAACTGAGCCTTCCCTCTGTAGCCTAAAGGGAGCCTTGGCCAAGGAATCCAAACAACAAATGGGTAAAATTAGTTTACTAATAATCTTCTGGGGAGTTCTAATAAAGCACAAAACAAAAGCTAGAGCAAGATTTTATAAAAATATGCAGGTGTATGTCTTGCCCGTCTGTATGGCTGCTCAGAAGCATTCACTGGGATTAAGTGGTCCTTGGTGGTGTGATAAAATCGGTTCCTTGCATGAACGCGAGATCTTTTTAAAGTCTCTTGCACTCCCAAGTTGCTTTGAATGTCTTTCTGGATGTCTGTTCCTGATGTGAAGGGGGCATTGCTAAGGAGTACATACACCTGGTGCAGGTAGCTGGGCTTGAAAGCTGCAGATGTATATGGGAGTAGAGCTCCCAGGACAAGAAGCTGGGAGCTGCCAACCTTTGGGATGACAAAGCGCATGAGGATGGATGCTGCCAGCCAGGTGAATAGACACTGAGAGACACAGCCAGGAATTGTTTGGATAACAAAGGAGATGAAGACTGGAGACCCAGTGAGATGGATGGACACAGTGATGAAGCAGGAGCATGGGAGACTGAGGGGATAAAAGCCCAGGGGTTCCTCAGTGAGTTCTTCCTCGGAGGCATCATCTTGGGCTCTGTCTGTGGAACTGTGCTGGGAATAAATAGATTCCTGTAATGAGGCATCCAAGACCTTGCTGTGGGAAACTTGGTCTGACTGTGTGAGTGGGGTGAGTGGGGAGCCAAGCAGGGCTCCCATCAGGGGAAGGGGTTTCAGTCCCAGCTCTGGAAGTCTAGCCTTGGAGAGTGTGACTGGTAGGGAGCCTGTGAATGGTCAGAGTGGGAAGTTTCCTTACCAGCACTTGATAAAATACATGATGGCACAATTTGAGCTGGTGTGCAGTGTGCTCAAGAGACCAGTGCTGTTTCCATAGGGCAGCAACACTACCATGTGTTTGACTGGCACGCAGGGCAAGTGGTGTTCTTTTATGTGGTACTGTAACTGTAGAACTGGTGCATTAATCAGTATTTGAACACCCTGTCAGAGCTGCAGCTCTCTGCTCTGCTAGTCTTTTCACTAACTAGAGATTTATCTCTATTTTACTCACTCAGTACATCCTCATCGATTGGCTTTTTATGGCCCCAACAAAATCAAACTTCCCTGGTGTCTGGATCTCTGGTGTGCTCCTGATTGATAGGTCGTAAATTGCACATATGTGGTAAGGATATAGACATTTATAATCTTGATTCATCTGATTGGTCAGTTCTAGTATCAGGGTTATGTTTGTCTTTTGCTAGGAGTTCTCAGGCTCCTTTAAGATCTGCCAACAAGTCTGAAGTGCAGCTTTTTTATCACTCTTCCTAAGCTTTGTTTAAAAGTTTTCTAAAAAGTTTATCTTTGTATGTAGATAATTAACCTTTTTTATAATTGCTAAGAAATATTACAATGTTAGTTTAAGCGTGCTGTATTTTGGTCAGAATTTTAATAAGTACTGTGGATTTCAGGGAACATTTTGGGGAAGCTTTTAGTAAAACTTTATATATTTGCAATTTCTCTGATTTCCTCTGACTTGCTTTTAGAGCCAGCCTTTTCCTAAGCATAAAAGGTCAAAAAAAGTAACTATGCTCCCAAATGACATTTCCTTTTTGTCCTTGAGGGGCCTAAGAAATGGGTTATAGACAAACCAGCAGCTTTTATTACTTTCTTCCAACTTCAGGAATTGTTCTTTCTTCACAGCTGCCTTTTGTTTCCCTATAATAATCAGCTTGTAGTTGTTTTAGTAAGATAGTTGCTGTGGAGTCTGCCTCAGTATATATATATTTTCTTAAATGTTTGAGTTATTATTTTATAGTAATGAGTGCAACATTGCATTAAGGAAAAGTAAAACTGATCAAAGTTCTGGGTTTCTCATAGTTGAACTGTGCAGTTGACTTACCTTGTAGCTTTCTTGTTCTGTCTTCTACCTGGAGACTGCAGTGGTGTAATATAAACTCATCTTGTTCCAAGATGCCTTGCAAACTGAAATTTGCACTGTATACTGTTGCCTAATGGTTAAAATTCTGGAAATTTATTGTACTCATTTTCAGGTGTTCCTTATCTTGTGCTGATTGAATTCAGGTAAAAATAGTTCAGTTGGAAGTGACCTACAACAATCACCTAATCCGACTGCCTTGACCACTTCAAAAAATTAAAGCATGTTCCTCAGGGCATTGTCCCAGTGCCTCTTCAATATTGTCAGGCTCAAAGCATTGACCACCTCTTCAGGAAGCCTGTTTCAGAGTTTCACCACCTTCTCAGTAAAGAAATTATTACCTGATGCAGCTCTGAACTGTTCCCACATGTCCTATAACTGATCTCAGAAGAGATCAGCACCTCTCTCTTCACTTCTCCTCAGGAAGCTGTAGAGAACAATGTGGTTGTTCCTTAGTCTCCTTCTTTTCAAACTAAACAACAAAATCCTCAGTCACTCCTCATGGAACATCCTTTCCAGCCCTTCCATCAGCTTGGCTGCCCTCCTTTGGACACATACAAGCACCTCAATATCCTTCTTAAATTGTGGACCCAGCACTGCATACAGCAGTCAAGGTGAGGCCACAGCAGTGCTGAATAGAGAGGCATAATCCCCTCTCTTGACAGGTTGGTGATGCTTCCTTTGATGCACCAAGAGGTGTTTTCACCTCTGGGATGCCAGGACACACAGCTGACTCACATTGATCCTGCTGCCAATGACAACACCAGACCCCTTTCTACAGGGCTGCTCTCCAGCCACTCCTCTCCCAATTTGTCCTGAATGCAGAATTTGGTATTTAGATTTGTTAAATTTCACTTCATTGATGATTATCCCGTGCTCCAATCTATCTAGATCCTTCTGCAAGGTCTCTTGTTTCTCTAGAGAGTCAACAGCACTCTCTAGAGAGTCCCAGTTTAGTGTCATCAGCAAACTTGCAAATAGTGTGTTCAACTCCACAGAATGTCAGAGCTTGGGACAACTGAGATGGCTGCCTTAACTGAGTTGGTAGAGCTCAGTTACAGAAATTTATGGTTAAAGTAGGCACTGTAAGGAAATTAAATAGAGGGAATTAAAACATACGTGTATTTGAAAACAAAAGTTCAAGATCAACTTAAAAAACAACAAGGTGTTCTTTTGGCAGAACATGTGGTTGTTTTTAGAGTGTGCTCTGAGGTAACTCTGCATTCATTTTGCTCATTAATAAAATAATTATGTTTAAGTATTTTAAAATTCTGGATATAGTGCTTTGCAGTAACAAATGTATAAAATTCATTATGAAAGGCTTGCTTGAACTTCTTATCTAGTGTGTGAGGAAATGCATCTGCTGCTTAGTTATATGTAACTGTCTTTCATTTGAGTGTCTAATTGAAAGGAGAACTGCAAGAGCTTCTAGGATACTAGATAAATGTTGTATTTTTAGAGATGGCAATATAATAATTTGAGATATGAAATAACTTTTTATGAAATAAAAAAGTTTTCATAATTTTAATGGGATAAATATGATTTTATGTCTTAAGTAATGAAAGAAACTCAGTGGACCCAAAACTTCGCATGATGTGTTCTGTATTTACTATTCTGGAATAGAAGTTAGGTAGCTGTTGCCATGTTTGAACAGTTGGTGGCTCCAATGCTTTGCGGCTATCACAATGCATACTGCTGAAACAAGTTAGTTCAATTCTAGCTGTACCAAACTAGTTGAAAGTGTGAAAGAAAAATTGGAATCAGGAACTTAGTAAATAGCCAAACACTTGCAACTTGCACTTTATGCCACTAGGTAAATATCCCCTTTTTAGCTCTTAGATGAGCATAAACTCCACTATTGCTCTCTAGCTTAGATAAATTATAAAGGGGCTCCTTTACAAAGTGCCAGTTCATAATCAGTAGCAATATTATTAAAAACAGCATAGCTGCCATCATCCCTGCTCCATATTGCTGCATTATACAGGCAGAACAAATTACAGCTATCCTGACCAAGAAAAAGGAGGGAGAGAATAATCAATCCATTTCTGGAAAAAAGGCAGAGATGAGCATGTAGGCAGTCTTTAAACTGAGACTTGCTCAAGTGCTTATGTACCTAAAAGGAAAAGTACTTTTGTTTGTGGAAATAAAGGATTGGTGGCCACTGGTACTTGATAAAACAAGATGGCAACTTCTAACAGAAGAGCAGGTGCTACTTTTAGCTGTTTTTTCAGTCATTGCAGGAACATTTAATAGACACAGAACTTGAAGAGTATGAAAAAGGTTGTGAAAAATGTTAGTCCTAGAATTCTGGAGAAAGTCTTAGATAAATGTGTAGACATGAGACCAGAAATGTCTGGTGATGACTTCTTCCAGCTTTTTGACCCCAAAAAATATGACTGGAGAGATGGAACATTACTCCACAGGTTTTCCATGTTCTAGAGAAAAGAAAAATATAGAATATATTTTGTTCACCACTGTTGGAAATCTACAGTCTATCTGTTTTTGATTAAATATTTGTATTATGCTATCCTGAACTAGTATAGGTACTCTGTTACAGTATTTTGCCTTTTTTTTTCATCTGGATTGTTATTACCATGTTTTGTTCTTGAAACTTCTGCAGTTTATGATAGAAACAGCGCTTCAGGACAATCACAGGGAATGCAGCCTTGCAGGTACAGCATGGCTCTCCAAACCACAGTGAGGTAAAGAGCAGTTTGAGAAGACACAGTGAATGAAATCATATAGTGACCCAAAGTTATATGCAAGTGCAGTCTGGATGTAGATTTTCTTTCTGTACAGTTGAATGTTATGTGCTAAAGAAATTCTGTTTGGGGCTGAAAAAATGGGGGAAAGGATTTGAGGAGTCTTTATAATGTGCAAACTTAAGACCCTTCATTTTTATTTCCTTCTGTTTCTGGAGGAGATGAACAAAAATTAGCTCTGCTGATCAGAATTTTTGTGTCCATTTTGATTGCTATATAGCATTATACCATCCCAGCAATATTTCATCAAACATATACTAGCAAGGTGAAGCAAAAAAAGTATCAGTTCAATACCTACCCTCACTTCTATTTTTCTTTTTAAATTAAAAATTTTTAACTAATTTCTTTATATTCAAGTAATCTAAGAGCTGCACTTGAAGACAAGGCTGGAATATAGTTAGACATACAATATTTACTGTAGAACTCCCTTAGCTTTTCTTCTAAGCCTATAACATTCTTTTCAAGTATGTTTTGTGATCGCTTTTTTGAATTTTAGTAATATTTCTATTAATATTAATTGTTGATAAATTTTATTGAAACCAGGTAGTACTAAGATTGAACTTACAGGCTTGTATTATCTACACAGTACTCCGGAGCAGCCAGTAGACAACAGCAGACTAGCATCTCGAAGTATTTCCAGGCTGCACTGATTAATTCTTTTTCCTACAGTGGACTCCCAAGTTGCTCACATGTAATATAGAGCTTCCATGAAATATACGTTAATGTTATTGAGAAGACGGGGAAAACACACTGATCTGAGCCCCAGGACTAGTCAGCTCATTAGTGGCAATCAGTTTGGTTTCAGCTTCTGAAAGGATTTGTTTCTTTAAGAAAAAATTCATGTCTTCTGTGTGGCAGTAAGATGTGGTAGGAAAATTTGTGCTATGTATTTCCTTAAGCACACTATTTTTTTTTCTTTACTGAGGACTTTGGCCTTACTTTTTCCAGGTACTGGTTGCATTTTGCTGTTTAATACAAAATGAGAAATAAACTTGAAGTATGCTTCACAAGTAGCTCAGGGATAACAGTGTTCATGAAACTTTGTGTGGTGGATGGCTTTGGTATTCACATTATTTCCACTAGAAGATTTTTCCTGTAACTGAAGCATGTTGGATATCTCATGCCTATAACAGCAGAGAAATACCTATTAACACATAACTGTATGCATTAGGCATATAGCCATTAACATCATTACACAATTGCTGTAATTGATATCATTACAATTGACTTCGCATTGTGAATTTCATTATCAAGTTTCTGTGCTGATTGAAGTTGTGTCCTGATAAATATAGACTGATCCATGAAAAGAACACATGATGTGGCTCAGCAGGAGGTTCAACAGCCTTTGAATAGAAAGCTGTGGCTGTATTTTGTGTATTTATAATACAGGAAAAAATCAGTGCTAGCATTTTTAGATTAAATTCTTGGTCATGTGTAGCAAGGATATCCCACTTGGAAGACTGGTGTTCTTGTTTTCCCCGGACCAGCTGCTACAACTACTACAGTGCATGTTAGGATAAGATAATATCAGAGATTGATTGCATAGCCTTGCCACTTTAAAAAATACATTAATGTCTCGCATGTTCACTTGGGAGGTGGGAAAGTTTGGATCTGTGTCAAGCAGACAGAGACAGCTAGTCACTTGAATCTTGAATGTGTGAATGGTATTAAAGAAAATGAAGGTGACTGCATTAATTTTCTTTGATACTTAGTTACACCAGGTGTAACAGTTACTGTGTTTTGGTCTAAATTGAGACTTCCTATGAATTCTTCTCCTTACTGTGTCAATTCAGGGGAACCTAATGGTGAGGTAGGTCACCTGTTCAACACAGGCAGCCTGTAGCTCCTAGTAATCTAAAAACAGATGTATGGGAGTTGTTACTAATGGAAACTTAAACCTTTCCTGCCTTTCAGGAGGGCCTAGGTCTGTCCTGATTTTTAAAATGAAAAGAAAATAAGAGATTAAGAGTGTTCACCCCAGAATATCTGAGGAAGTCTCCATGGAAACAGTGTACCTAGCAGTAAGAAGAAGTACTTTTAAGAGTAAATGGCTGACTGCTGAGCTATGTTTGAAGTATAAATTATTAAATGAATAAAACCTTTATGAAAATAGATGTGCAATTACCTTCTGGATACAGTACTCTGAAGTAAGTACTGGAATTTGGAATTACTGTGAAGAACGGAAGCTGTGCCTGTGTAGGCAGGATCCCAGGTCTGAACTTCTGCACCCTTTTTAATTGAAAAGAGAAGTCAGTCCTGCAGAGCTCGGGGCCAGGGGCCGTGGTGATGTATGGCGGGGAGAAGACCTTTCCCCCCACCCCCATGTCCCCAAGCCGAGGGAGCGCCTGCGGGAGCGGGACAGTCCCCGGGAGCCGCGGCAGCAGGCAGGCACAGCGTTTCCTCGAGTCTGCCTGCCTGTGGCTTTTCCTGGGTGGCAGCAGCTGGCTGATTTCACCGGGAAGGTGAAGAGCCTGTAGAGAGTAATGGAGAGGCCGGGAGCTGGGACAGAAGAGATGCTGGGACCGCAATGCCCAGGGGAAGCCTCAGCTGAAGTTAATGGAAAATAGCATCTGCTGCGTGCTTGGGGGCGGGAGGAGCAATGCTGGTGGTCTGTCATTGTTGAAGATGTCCCTGCTCGTCACAGGGGAATTGGACTAGAGGACTTTTAAGGTCCCTTCCAAACTGTCCTGTGATTGTAATAAACTCCTCTGTGGTCTTCATCTGTTTCCCCAGTGTTCTCTCTCTCTCATGTGTCCCTACCCAGAGTTCTCAGCTGACAACTCTTTGTCGTTGCAAGCATGAAACAATAATACAGTTTCCTCATTAAGAGTTCAAAAGATTTTCAGTTAAAATTAATATTTTCCCCTTCCTTAAAAAAATCAAAATATCCCAACCAGCATTTTTGAGAATTTATCTCAAAATCAGGTAAAAGATTTGCAAGACTAGTATAAACTCTTCCAGTTCTACTTTTAATGAATGATTAGATGAAATAAACTTGAGTTGTGTGTGAAGTCTTACAGGCCTCACTAAGTTTATGGTATCATTGGTATGTGTGGCATTGTTGTGAATATACAATGCTGTGTAGCTTTTATTCTTACTTCACCAGCTTTATTATCCCAACCTAAAACAAGATAACTGTTAGGGAGTTTTTTTTTGGTTTTGTTTTTCTTTTTGGTTGTGGTTTGTCTTCTTTTCCTTACTATCTATAGAATCATTATAATAACTCTGTTTAACTGAAGAAAAAGTTGGTGATTTATTGTGTGTTTTTTGTTTTGTTGTTGTTCCTCCCTATCCTGTTGCTGTAACTTCAAGAAGTTGTTTCAGTCCTATGATCCCCACTCTGTTCAAAGCTATATAAAAATCAAAAGGATAGTATCCAGAGAGCATATATTAGATCAGAAATAGAATCTGACACTGGGAGGTGATGTGAACATGGCAGTCAACACAGACACTAGTCTGACTCCTTAATTAATAAAGATTGATTTCCTTTCTTTACTGTGGTATGTATAAAAATAATAATCAAAACACTTATTCTAAATCACTCTTCAATTTTTTTACTATGAGGCAGCTTAATAGATATTTTAACTACTTTCAGATACATGAGAATACATAGCATGAAAGTATATGATCATTTCAGAATGTGGAGACAGGTGCTGTAGTCCTTGGGAAGTAGAAACTCCCCTTTGCATCCTGAGAAGGGACCACTTAGAAGGATATGCAACCAAAGGCAAGCAACTTGTGTTTGACACAATAAGGAATATGAGAAAAGTGAACATGGTCTAAGCAACAAGTTGGAAAGGGTTTTTTTTTTGTAGTAGCTCTCAGAAGAGATGAAAACAGGAAAGGTGGCACAGCCATATAAAGTGTTTTCAGTCATTACAAGATGACAGTCCAAAGGAGAATGTCATTTGTGTAGACGAAGAGGAAACTCAGCTGTGTTCCAAAAATAATAGAAATCTTCATTTTAGCTTCCTGTGATTTAGAGGGATAGATTGAAGAGCCTCCTCTGGCATTGCACCAGTGTTTCAGGTAATAGAGTAGTATTGTTTATGATTAAGGAAAACAGAAGGAGAATTTGTAGAAGGAATATTCTCAAGTCATCTTGTGCTAAGAGCTAGATATCCATGAGGACCCATCAGGTGTGTATGTTCAGGCTTTGGCCAAGAAGATGTAAGTCTAGCCAATGCTAATGTTCTCTCATAAACTTCATATACATGTATATATATTGTCATGTTAAATGAGAGGAGTTGCTTTTTTCTGCAAACCTGCTCAATCACAGGCATCTTGCAGGGTCACATCCTCTTTCAGGCATCCACCTGCTCTGGCATGGGGTTCTCCAAGGGCTGCAAGTGGATCTCTTCTCCATCATTCACTCATTCACAGGTCACAGACCTTTCAAAGTTCCAGCCTGTCCAGTACAGCAGGACAGGAACAGCAGCCACCACACTCTGGCCACCTGCCATCTCTTGGAGGCACATCTGAATGGCTGCTATCAAAGCATTCCCAGGCACGATACTGTAAGGTGAAAAAGCAAAATACAGTAAGCAAAATGTGCCCACTAAAAAGCAGTTGATTCAAAATACAGTCACAAAAGTGAGCCACATGGCACGACAGAGGAGCCTGGTCATTACTAGCAAAACAGCACTAGCAAATATAAATTCAGTCTAGTATATCCCAGAATAATTAATTCTTGAAACTTGTTAGCTAAAATGCACATTTTAAGACTAAAATCAGGGAAGCTTTGAAGCATAAAAACTGAAATTAAACTCAATATCCTAATGGAGCAAAAAATAATTATTTCCTTCACAGTTCCTATGTTAAAGCTATTAAAAACAAAATAAAAAATTGAAAAACCAACTCTCCAAATCCCCCAACAAACAAAAAACCACTTCACCTTTTGGAACAAACCAGAATCTTTTTCATATGGTAAGCTCTAGTTAAAACATGTACATTCAATTTCTGACCAAAAACCTTCCTTTTCCCTTAAACTAGAGTTGGAGGATAGAGGTTTCTCTGAATTGCTGTTAGTGGAGGACATGAGAAAGTACTGGTTCCATTTGAAGCAAAGGGGTTCTAGAGATTTGCCAACATCATCTATTGCTGTCGGCAAACTTCCATGTGGTTGTGGGGTAAAGGAGAAATCTGCAAGTAGGAATACTTATATGTTTTTCTTAACTTGCAAGAATTTCTCCTTGAATACTAGTACTTTATTTTCATAAGTTTACTGTGAGTGCTGTTGATGATGGCATTTTATAATTTCCAGAATTTGCTCTACCATCTTCAAATTGCTGAATAAGGTCCTGTGTTCTCTGGCTCTCATGTTCAGGTTGTTTTCCCCAGTGGTATTTTTCAATATCTTAAAAAAGACTATTTTACTGAATGACAAGGGGTTCACTGCCTACTACCAGCTTCCATACAAGACATTGCAATTTATTTTTTTATTTATTTACTTTAATCTAAACCAAATCTTTATATTTGCTCTAGGACTCACTGTTTTTTTCCCTTCCCCCCCCCCCTTTTTTCTCATGGGGGCTAAAATGTCTTTAGCTGTAGTGTGCTTTATCAAGAAGACTGTAACCTGTCATCTGTGTACACTCTTTATACATCAATGTATAAGAAAAGTACAACAAATTCTGTTAAAGGACATTTCATATAATCTACGTTGGAGCTTGCTGACAGAAGGAAGTTGCCAAGCCCAGGAGTATGGATGATTGAGAAATACTAGTCCTATCCCCTTCTTATGAGCTGTCATTCAGTAGACTGGATAATGACATTGTTTTATTGCTTTGCTCAGTAGTGGTTGATCTCTACTGCAAATTTTAATAACTTATGTTTCGGTTTGTTAACTGTATTCACATAATCCACACTTAGAACTGGTTTTGCAGTCTTGTGTTGAAATTGCTGACATGGTTTAAAGATTTCTTTTAAATTGAAATCCTTATGTTTTACAGTGCTGAATGACCACTTGCAGCTTTGAAGCACACTAAGAAAAATTTCTGGCTGTCAGGGGTAAGGTGTGACGTTTAAAATTTGTGCATGGAGAAAATTCTTGATTTTGGCATCAAGGAAGCTGTTCTTAAAAATAACCTGATGCCTCCCAGATGCTTCCTTGGCTTCTCTAACAGCTCCCATCGGACTTCAGCTTGTAGACAGGACAGGAGTTTATAAATTGGTCCCGTGTCACGTTTGCCTCAGGAAACTGAAACTTCTGAAGATGCCCTGAAGACTGCGGAATTCTTGGAAACTTTTGTCAGAAAAACAAGTTTGGCATTTCAAGCCAAACTGAACGGCGTACCTTACTGACAGCGTTAAGCCTGTTGCTGGCATTCCCCAAAGCGCTGTATTTTTTTTTTTTTTTTCCGGAATTGCTCCCCTACCATGCCAGCGCTTGCTTTGCCTTTGGGTTTCTTCTCCGCAGCCCGCACTCTCCGCACCCCGGGCGTACGTGGTAGGGCGTGGGGGTTTCCTCTTGTCCCCAGCCCCGACACGGGCGCTGGGCACCGCCCTCCCGCTGCCGCCCTGGGCGTGGGGCC
>LTAT01000001.1:43276149-43294544 GCA_003286495.1 Chlorodrepanis virens | reverse complement strand
CGGCGGGGCGGCGGCGGCTCGGGGCGCCGTCGGCCGCGGCAGCCGGCAGCGGTCGTGGGCGTAGTCGGGGGGGAAGACGCGTTCTGCCTCGGCGTCCTGACCGTCGCCGTCCTGCTCCTGGCCGCCGCCTCGCAAGGTGCGGAGCCGCCGCCGAGCTGCGAGACGGTCCGGAAAGTTTTCCAGCTGCGGCGGCTCGGCCCGTTCGGCGGCGTCCCGGAGTTCCCGCGGGCAGGTAAGGCGGAGCTGGCGGGGCAGGAGGCACCGGCGGCGGCGCGGCCGCCGGGTGTGAATTCGGTACCGCCGGCGGCGATGGGCGGGTGGTGTTGGTGGCGGGGCTGCGCACCGCGGGCACATCGGGTCCCCCCTTCGTAGCGACATCGCGGCTGGCCCCTTACTCTAGAGAGAAAACGCTCTTCCCGGGCTGTGGGCACCGGAGCACCCCGACACCTGCCTAAAACGCCCTTGTGCCCACCCACTTCCCCTCCGTGCCGCGCAGAGCAGAGCGAGCCGGCTTCAGCTGGGGGCATCCTGCTTCCAGCCGGCTGTGGGCAGGCGCAGGTGCATCGGTGCCAACCCTGGAGGCTGGGGACAGCCACCGGACTGCGTCTGGGGCTGCTGGAGTCACTCTGCTGGGAAATGAGAATGACTTACACCGCTGCCAGTGGTCGGGCTGCGCATTTTCCGTACTGGATATCTGCCTGTCACCGGAACGTAATGGAATAAAATTCCCGGGAAAGTAGAGTCTTCATGGCAGTTTGAGTATATCTAGCATTTTTATCAGCAGTGATTTTTTTTTTTTTAAAGTAGATGCTCAATAACATTGCAAAGCACGTATATAGTAAAGTGTACGTTTTTAGGTTTGAGGTTTTGGTTCCAGGTTTGTGAGAACTTCAGTTGAACTCAGAGGATTAAAATGCAAGTATTTCAGTAATCGGCGATATAGGATGAAAACCAACTTTTTTTTACACATCTGTAAAGTATGTTCATGTTTGGATGACAAGTTAACTAGTAAATATGAGTCAGTGCGTTTTAGACAGAAAGTGCAACAAAAGCTGAGTAATGTCCCCCTCACTTTAAAATATCCATAACTAACCTCATTGGTTTTTTAAAGACAGTTTGTGTGGTTTTTATTAACTCTGCAAGTTGAGATAAGGTGTACTAGGTTTATTTTAAAGGAATCCCTCCAAAATAGAGCTTTTAATAACTCTAGCTTTAAATGTGACAGATAATGCTTAACACAGTCAATACTGCAGTGTGTAGTTTATAAATGGGAGTACTGTATTTATTACCAGTACATTTATCAACATGCGTGGTTGTCTTCTTGCATTGTCCTAACCTAAAGATTTTATAATTGTCTTTGATAAAAAGAAAATAAACATTTCAATTGGAAAGCCTGACGAGACAGGTACTGTGCAAATAAAGGTGTCTGTAAAGTGAAATCTGAGTTACAGTCCTGTAGGTGATTTAGTTTTTCTGTGCTGATCATTTGTATGAATAATCTCAGTATGAATGATATGGTATCACTTTATCTATGTTCCTCTCATTCCATAGCCTAGTGTAAATTTTATGCTTTCTCCGTTATTATTATTTGTTTTGGTTACTATGCCGTTCATTTGTGTACTAGGGATAGGGAGGAAATATGTTGACTCAAGAGAAAAGAACTGTAGTGCCTTATATATGTTTCTTCTGCTCTGCTCCTCTGATTTCCTCCTTTCCCCTATAATATTTTTTATACCATCACTCACTTTTTTCTTTTGATTTTGACTTTTCTGCATTTCCTGCTCGTAGGAAAAACCATGTTTGAATTGTAAGAATAGAAAAGAATTCCTTTCTCTGCTGCCCTTGCAAACAGTGAGCAGCAGGAGGTGTGGTACAGCTGTATGGTCATCAGCCTTTCACTTTTTGAAGGAATTACAGTGCTGTGGGCTGCCAGAGTTCTTGTTCTGAGTAGCATTGATCTCAGATATCATGAAACGAATAATTGCAAACACTAAAATCTGTCCAGAAGTGCAATGACAAGAAAATGGGGATTAAATGAGTATTTTAGAAGGTTTAGGTGTGATTAAAGGTATTAGTAGGCTCGAAGTGTAATGTGAAGAGAAATGTCAGTTTTTTTTGCTACTGATCTTCTATATTAAGCCTCTTTTGAAGCAAGATGTAAAAATATTTTAAAACCTTTTCTGATGACACTAAGAAATGTGTTTATGTGTAAGATGCACCCATACAACACACACAAGTGTAGGTGTCCACTTATGAAAATAGGTGTCCAAGCTGCCTTTGCAAGGTTTAATTTTTGTGCTGAAATATAGGCATCTAGCAGCATTTTAATTTTCTTAGGGTTTCCATAATGTTCCCAGTGGGGCTGACAGATGCAATAACTCTGGGAAACTTAGGTCTTTCTGGTAGTGGAAACTTAGATCTTTCTGGTAGTGCAGTGTGCAGTGGGTGGGATACCTTTGGCATCTCAGGTGCTCTTTGTGGGCAACCACAGTGGACAGCCAGTGCAGCTTGTGGCATCTTGGAGCTACTCCATTATCAAATGTTGGTGTTGTCTTCAGAATAAGCTGCATAAATGCTTCTACTGCATTGCCTCTGTGTCTTCATTTTAGTGGTACCTTAGACATAACTTAAGAACACTTTCATTTAAATGTCTTAAGCTGACTCTTTGGGGTAGAGCATGATCACCAGCTGAAGAACAGCAGGAATGCTGCTTGATGTATGGTTTTGTATGCAGTGGAAGTCAATAAAATTATAGGGTTTATATTTGCCTTGTTCTTGTTGCATGTATAAAAAAAGGCTGTACCATTGCCATTCTTTCTGCTTCTTAGTAGGAATAAAACCAGCAGCCTTATATCAGTAAGTCATGCAAATTCTAGTTCTGGAGGTTGTCATATGTCTGTATTTTGAATATATGTTAGCTCAAAAACCTATACATTATTTTACAGAATTAGTTTTGCAGCGATTGTATAAAGGTTGTGTATCTTTAAGGGAGAAAAAAAAATACCTCTGTTATCCTATGCAGAAATGACATATATATGTACATGAAGGTGATCTTGAAGGATATGGAAACTACAAATTTGAGTTTGTGTTATCATCCACATAGGACAATAGAGTTGAAAATGGCAACTAATAATCAAGATAAATTAATATATTTACCAATCCCGAGATACTTATTGTTACCCCTAACAGTCATGACATTTGACTAACTGTTCTTGGTCTTTTGTAAATGTGATTTGGGAACTATAGTACAGACTTATGCTCAGCCTCATCACATGCTATATTGGAACATTAATTGCATTCATGCTGATTTTAAATGTTAGTTGCAAAAATGCTTTGGTTTTCTCCTCTCTGGTTCTGTGCTACAAGTACATTTTTGGTGGGACTGTACAGAATAACCTCAGTAATTAAAAATCCTGAAAGACACTTTTTTGCTCTATGAACAATGAAATAAATATAAAAAGTACTCAGAGGTTAGGTCTGGAGTTTTTTGTTTTATTTTTGTTGATCAATATCACTTGCATTCTTAAAAAAATAGAAATTGCTGTCTGCAAAATACTTTTTAACATATTTTTATTTCCTTTCTGGTATTGTAACCCAAGATTTCTTGAAGATTTCCACTCTTTTACCCTATATGCTAGTAAATCTAGAGCTTTTAGCTAACTTCAGCAGCTCTTTTTTTTTTTTCCAGACAGATTAAATGGGAGCTCTGAGCTCTTGTTATCTTGGTTGTAAATAATATTTATTTTTCAGTTTCTTTCTCTCAGAATACCTAGAAGAGAAGAGTTGTGGATCCCCAATCCCTGGAAGAGTTCAAGGCCAGGCATGATGGGGCTTTGAAAAACCTGGTCTAATGAAATATTTCCTTGCCCATGGTGGAGGGTTGAAACTGGATATTCTGAAAGGGCCTTCCAACCCAGACCATTCTATGATACAATTTTAGGCACAGCAGAATAGGACGGCTGGTAAACCATTCACTCTTGCCTTCCTAACAGAGAGCCTCCAGTAGGTATGTCAGTGAAAAAAAAATCAGGTTTCTGTTTGCACCAAAAAGCTGAATTCTGTGACTTATTGAAAAATGTTACATTTACTGTCACTGTAGGATCAAGCAATTCCCAATGAAGTGTGGGGGGGAAAGTGCTGGAGATGTTTTTTCTCAGCAGTTTGTTTTTGGTTGGTTTCTGTTTGTTTGCTTTTTTTGATTTTGGGTTGGTTTATTTTTTCAGGGATCAATCTAGGCTTCTTTTCAGCAAACATTGGGAGATCATGTGTGCAATTATGAGAATAATAAGCATAAAAGAGAGTGAAGACTGTGATTATTTAAAATTTTACTGTAAAGGCTTTTTGGTAGAGAACCGTTATGAATATGAAGTGGAATAAATGAGATAAACCTTGCTGGAAAGATGAGATAATGTCAGAAAAAGTTGGTCTGTGGTACTGTTGTTAAGTCTAGTTAAAATATTCTTGCTAATTCCCCTAAAGTAACAATAAAAGTTAGTTTAAAATCCAGCAGGTTACTTTAATGCAATTCCAAGATCATATTTGAATTTTAATTTGGGTTTCTAGTATAATTTACATTCCAGTAATTTGGATTTTGGTTCTACCAAAGTCAAATTATTTTTTTTTTTTTCTTTTGTTGTATGGAGACAGGGGCACTTCTAATTACTCTATTTGTTTAACAGGCATTCAGAGCTCTGGAATATGATTTAGTCAGCGACAAAAAGTGAATTGCTCTGTCAAATCAGTTACTGATGTTCATTATATCACATCTGTTTTTGTAAGGACTGTTTCCAACAGCATAATTTTGTGTGTGTGAACATTTCACCTCTGGATCCACAAAATGATCACTGTGAAAAGAAATTTGACAACATTTTGAGCTTAAAATCAACAAAAAAGTGGGCTTAGCTATATAGCAATTCCCCGTCTCAATCTCCAGTCTTTCAGCTTCTCTAGGAAGTCATCAGTGCTCGATAGTCTTGATCTGGCTGGGTTGGCCTGAAAGGTGGTGCAGCTCAAGGATTACCTCCTGGCTCTCATGCTGAGTGGAACAGAGCAGGGTTATGTCTACATTGCTTAAGGCTGGTGTCCTGTAGAAGGAATGGACTGTCCTCACTCCATAGGATTTTCTCTTGAATCTTCCTGGGGACCAGTACGATGCTTTTGTAATGCCAAGACACCGTGTGTTCCCTTGCCCTGAAATTCAAGCAGTCTCAAAAATAAGAGGCCTTTTGGACAGGATGACATGTTTTGTTCTGTGAACTGTTGTGTGGGTGTATGAAGGGATGGTTTCATCTTGCTAGAATGCTTCTTAGTAGGCAGAAAGGTAAGTGTATAAGGAGTGCATAAGGTGTTGGAGTGTATAAGGAAGGATCCAAAATTGTACTACATTTTGCCTGGAGTGTCCTTTGAAAGCAGTATATAGAATTTACCATCTCTTGAAGTGCAGGTGAGAGAAATACTGCAGAATAGAGCCACAGAAAAAAGTGAGATGATAGTTCAACAGTATCAGCAGTCAGGGCCAGGTGCTTGACGCTGATCCCCATCTCTTTTACTGAGCAAAGCTGAAGTACTTCACAACAATAGTGATAGAAGTAGTACTAAATCTGGAGTGGTGCTTATAACAAAAATAAATTAGTAAATATTAAAGGATAAGCATGAGGTCTGATACAGGTTCCAAATCCATTTTAATATAAACATTTGATTTGACAATTGCATCCAAGCCATATGGCATTTCAGTGCTGGCTTTTGAAAGACTGTCATGACAATCCTAAATCTGTTTTGGGATTTTTCAGACCCTGGATTTGATCTCTCGGAAGTCTAAATAGACAGGCAGAAATTTACCACAGATCTGGCATTTGCTCTTCCTGGCGGTTAATGTCCTCATCCTGTCAGCATTTGTTTATCTCAAGGTACTGAAAATACAGATTTGTACAGCTGAGACCATGAATAAAAATTTGAAATCAGTTCCGGATAGGTAAACTTGCACCTTAGAACAATTATGTTTTTCTTTCCAAACTGTCTTTCTTAGACTCATGTAGATTCTTTTCAGTTCTAAAACCTTTCTTATACCATGACTGTTTAATTCAATATATTTTTATTACCGGCTAAGGTATTTGACTTCTAGCTGTCTTGTGATCTTGTTTCAAAATGGATCACAGTGTAGAGCCATCAGAATTTGGTATTGAAAAGAGCCAATATGCCTTTTTGGAATAAAAAGTATTTTCTCCCTCCATTTTAAAATTGGTTATTGATAAAACAGTCCTTGTGGAAGACAGAAAGTTTTTTAGATGTGAAAACTCAGAAAATAATTGTGTGGGGTTTTTTTTAATATTGGTTGTTCTGAAATGGAAAGACCTGTTTCACATTCTGGTTTGTGTGTCTTCTGAAACATGATCTGTAAGCTCTTCCTTGTTCTGTAGATCTCTAAAAAAAACAACTGGAAAACTGCTCTGTGGGTTTTGAGCAACAATTCAATTTTTGGTCAGTTGTGTTCTTTGTAAGTTGTATTTGGTTACGTTTTCCTGGCCAGTGAAAGCAGCTGTGCTTAATGAGCTGGAACAAAAGTAGATCAATAAAATGTACTTCATATGTATATGATTAGTAGTCTTAAAACTATAAAACAAAATTCACTTACGGTTGGGAATGAGATCCATGTTTGAAAGATGCTGCTTAAAAATACTTTTCATAACATCAAGGAAATAAAATAATACTGAAGTTTCATCTGAAGCCATATACAAATATTCATTATTATTTTTGGGTTTTACTGAAAGTGTGTCTTCTTGAAGCTATACTCAAGTCCATAAAGTCTAGATAAAGTTTCAAATTAGTTTCTGTAGCAGTGATACCTATATCTTCTGCTTTACAAGAACATCTATATATCTATATATCTATACTTCTGCTTTACAAGTGGCAAAGGTTTGAAAGTTAAGCAGTGTCTAACAATTGTTTAAAATACTAAGAAGAGTTTGGGTAATAGACCTAATTTTAAGTTGTTTCATTTTAATATTAGACAAGTGTTATTAATGTCTATGCCTGTGTACCCAGGGAACTGCATGTTACCCTGTATATTATTTGTTAATAATGGAAATGTAGAAGTTGAAAGGTCATGCAGATGAAAATAAGTTTCTCACTATGTTCCCACGAAATCTCGTCATATTTGTCAGTGCAATAAAGTATTTGAGAACAAAATTTGGATTGGGCTGTTAAGTTTTGTATTAATATAACTTAAATTATCATATTTATTCTTTCATGATATGTTTGTTCTTTATATTAGAAAGCATTGCTTAGATACAGTATTAAAAAAGAAAAGGATTTTGAATACCATATGATGACAAGGAAGGTGAATCATGCTTTTTATGCTTGATTATGCTCCAGTTGTAAGGTTATAAAAGTAATGAATTTTCCCTCTGGGATTTCAGCATGCCCAAGATGAAGAAAAAAGACACTTGTAGAAGTGTCTCCCAACCTGTTAGGGAAGTAGGGAGTTGGTGTCAGGGATTCATGGGGATGTTTGGTGTTAGAGAATGACACAGGGAGATTAGACTGGAAGTTAGGATTGCTCCATGTAGAAGTTAGTAAAAGCATATTCATTATTCATTATTCAGCTGTCAGGAATGAGCTTTCCACTGGTGTGTTTGTAATGTTTGGAAGTAGTTAGCTTTTTTTAGTGCAAGATTTACAGAAGCACAGGAGTGCCAGCCATGAGCTGCTCTAGCAGTTCAATATTCTAGAGGATCATAGAATCACAGAATAGTTTGTGTTGGAAGGGACGCCTAAAGTTATCTAGTCTCCAGTGAGCAGGGACATCTTAACTAGATCAGGTTGTCCAGAGCCCCATCTGAGCAGATCTTGAGTGTTTCCAGGAGTGGGACATCTACCACTTGTATTGTGATGTACAATGCATATTCAACATATCTGACCAACATTAGTTAGCAATATTCACAGCTGGAACAAGATTACATTGTCAGGGAAATTACATTATGTGACTTTAATTAACTGTATTAAGTGTACTCTTTCCACAGAATTTTAATTAGTATTCCTTTCTGTTGAACAAGACCAAATGTTTTAAAGTTTTGGGTATTTCTTCTGTGCCATTACCCATGTTAAAAAAAAAACTCTTTGGTGTTTGTGTATTGCATACTTCTGTTTTATATTAATCAGTGTAACTGCCTTTTCCTTAGGTGTTGATCTCCAGGTTTGTGCTTCTAAAAATCCAACGTGCTGTACCAAAAAGATGGAAGAAAGGTATCAGATTGCAGCAAAGCAAGATATACAGCAAGTGCTTCAAACATCAAGTGCTACATTAAAATTTTTAATATCTCGTAATGCAGCTGCTTTTCAAGGTAAAGCTTTCTGCTTTTTGTTTCCAAACTTGTTCATACTTTTCTTGATTTTAATATTTGATTATTATGGTGCAATTAAAGTTATCTATTAATTTTTAGCTTCTCCCTATGCTTTTATGCTTTCAAATAAGGAGTACTAAATCATTCAGGTGATTAGAAACTGCATTGCTTTTGGAATTTGGCTTTAAAAAAATTATATTTGATAAAAAGTAAGAAAACATTCTACTAAGATGCTTTGATTTTAGTTGTAAACCCATAACTTCACCTTCCTTTTAATTTCTTTATCTTGGGCCACACTTAAATGCAAAATTAATACCTGGAGTGCTACAAAAGAGAGATTTTTTTTATACCACCGTTTCACCCCACTATATTCTTTGTCTTTTTCTAGTAGACATTCTTGGGTAGTTTGATTTTGAGATTCTTTTTTCAGATCTAGTTTTTCAGACTCTTGAGTTTCTAAATATGATAGAAAAAACAATTGCACGTTGAACCATAGTTGTTTATTAATAGACAACAGGAGGTTACCTGATAAATAATAGTTATTTGGACTGGCGGTGGGGTTTCCTTTTTGTGATTACTCTTTGTATACTGTTAGTTTCTTTTGATTTAATTAGGCATAAGTTTATGCAGAAATTGTTTAAGGAGCTGAGAAGATGTGAAAATAGTAGAGATATGAGGTTGTATGTGATGGAAGGAGGTACAGAGTTTACATGTGTTGAGGACAAAGCCCTAAAGTCTTGTCATTAGTCTGTTAATATGTACTTATTAACCTTTATGACCACTTCATTGGGAAGGATAACATGGCTTGGGAAGTTGTCCTTCTGGCAGCTCTCTTGTTTTTAACCTGTGATGCTGAAATAATTAGCAGAATGGGGTCATAAAATGCAAAACTGGCTTTGAAGTCTGAAAGCCTCCTCTTTTTTTTTTATTTTTTCCTTTTTTTAGTTTAGGCTGTCAAATGCTAAAAACAAGCTGGAGTTGGGAGTTGCTCTCCACCTTTTGGGAGTTTTGCCATTTAGCCTGCCTAACACTACTGTCAAAGGGTATTACAGTCAGGGAGTCATTGATAAAATGTACAGAGAAATTTTTCCATCTCTTTTCTGCCTTTCTTCTTCCTTTCAAATTCTGTGTATTACCTTTTTCTTGCTACCATAAGAGTAAACCTAGAGTTTGGTACATATTATAATATGTTAAATTTGCTCTCCTGTCTTTGGGTCATCATTTGCATTTAAAAAAATACTTTTCAAAGCATATACTTAAAAGTGAAATCTATTTTATATATCTTATACACTTCACATATTTTCGAAGTACATGCTCTAGTAGTTTTGTCTTTACTTTCTTTTTATGTAAAGAAGTATAACAGAGAGAATGTTGCATGGATTCTGGTATTATTTGGATTTAAAACCTTGTTTAACTTTGAAGTAATTATTTGTGGAAAAGCATGCCATTGAATATACCACTAAGTTTTGAAGAATTGCAACTATTGCTAACTAAAATTGAAGCTAAATTATTTCAGATTCAGAAACAATAGAAAGATGCTGCTGATGTTTTTTCAGCTTGGAATTCTAGGTACATAGTAAGACGTTCTATCTGATTTGAATTCAGTTTTGTACCTGCTTTGAGCAGGACTACTACTTTGACCTGCTTTGGGCTGGACACTTCTTTAAGGTCCTTTCCAATCTGAATTATAGTATGACAGGGTGCCTATCTCACCACCAAATGTTTAAGCACGCCTTTTGTTTTTAGATGAGGCTGGGCTGGGCAGATAGGAGTGTGATTATCTCTTTTGCTACTTTGACAACTGGACAGACATCTCAGGAGTCACGCAAAAAGCTTGAAGGGGATTGTTGGGGTGTGTAGAGAACAGAGCGGATGTCATGGATTTTATCACTGCTGTCACCTGCTTCTTCTCAAAGTATCTTAAGGTTGGCCTTAAAGGGGTGGACTAGATCCCAGCAGATCAAATAGCTAATTTTTTGTCTCAGTTTCTTATATGTTCAGTAGAGAGAAGTAGGCAGTTAAAATAAGTGATCTGTGTCTGACTCTGGAGGTCTTCAGAGGTGTGTTTCCATTCAGCATTAAATACAGTCTAGAGATCCTGAGTCTTCAGGGTGTCTAACTACCAGGACTTTATGGTGACTGTGTTGGTCAAATGAGGCAGCTGTCCGCCTATCTGTCTATTAACTTGTCACATATGTGCACGTGTCTTTATATAAGAGTAATTAATCTATATATATTGACATATCTTTGTCACCTTCTAATGTTTGTGAAAATTCCATGGTTCTGTATTGTGATAAGTGCTGCCTCCTGACAATTTGAATCCTTTGAAAATTGCATCCTGGCAATTTTCAAAGGATTCAAAAATTCCATGCCTCTTAGGACATGTTAAGCTACATGGTGCAAATTGCACTACTTGTGTACTGAGCCCTACTGAGTACTGTTAGTTTTTTCGGGGTGTTTCAGAATGTGTGTTTTCTTTCTCATTGTGAATCTTCTATTTCTTTTTTAATAGCTTTGAGGAATGGTAAGGGAACAGAAGGATGGGTGGCAATGAAGTTAAATAAGATATTAATCCAGTAAGTGGGAGATACATTACGGAGAGCAAGAAATAATTTTTCTCTTGGGAAAGGTGATTAGAGAACTTTAGCTGTATGATAATTCTGTTTCAAGACAGTAATTTTGATAGGATAACATTATGGCACATTTCTGATTTCTAGTATTTCTTATCTTAATATTTGTGGAAGAGATTGATGCTGCTGTACAGGGATTGCTATAACATCTCCATTCTAGTAACCATAAACCCAAATGCTTTTTAAACCTTACATTTGTGTGTCATAGACATATCTCAATATGTACACACTCATTTTGTATAGTTCTTAGATGTTACTCAGAGTTCACACTGGCCTTTTTCTATACCTGTAATCAAAAGATTAACAAGTGCCACCAGGGTTACAGTGTAGTCACATTGCAGCGCTGGGTTTTGTGTAGAGAAAAAAAGAAATCCCTACAATTTCTAAAATTTGGAGAGGAATTGAATAGGCATCTAAGAATCTGGTGAACTGGGGTAGGATGGAGTGCTGTGCAGCAGAATAGCAGATCTTGTGTCACTTCACTGTTTTTCTACAAGAGAGCTCATAACCCTTTAAAAAGTGGCCATGTATGACATAGAGCAAGATAAGAGCTCGTCTGGTTGAAAGGGAAGTTTAGAGATAAGAATTCAGTTGTGGAGTCTAAAGCAAATGGACTTTTCTTTGTGCTACTATATTTGGCACCTCTAGTAGTGTAGCATAGTTTTCATAAATATGGAAGCATCAATCATTTCTGAATGAGGCTGCCTGTCACTGAAACAGAGGACTTGGCAAGTGTGTGTCTGTATGCAATATGTAATAAACTGCACTCTTCAATAGAGCATTACCTGACACTTCCTACTGTGTAGGAAAAATTTAATGCCTTTGCCATGTAAGTTCTGAAGTATATTGAATCAGGCTTTCTTGATGAAGTTTCATAGTTTTCTTTGAAATTATTGCTACACAGTAGATCAATTTCCACTTTATCCTAAAGCATAATCAAATGAAGTCAAATTGTTGCATCATATTGTTTGAGATCGCAGTACAATTATTACATTTAAATAGGAAAAAGTTTTAGTCAGTAGGTAAAGTAATTGTGTGAACTAGAAAATGGGTTGAAATCTTCTGAGCTGCTCTCTCTGGTAATCCATAAGAAATAAGGGAATTTCTGTTCATCTTTGTGAAACTAAATGTGCCCTGGCACTAATTCAATTGCTTTCCACTTGTGAAATTTTCTGAAGAATGATTTGAAGATCAGAAAACTTCCAGCTAGAGCTGCTATATCTCTCATGGTTTCAAATGATATGTTGCCTGTCAGATAATTTGCAATACAAACTGCTTTGATGTTCTAACATAATCTTCTTTCACATCTCCATAATCCTTTATATTTTAAGTGTGATATAAATAAGTCTAAATCTAAATACTGGTGAATCCCACTTCTTTTAATTAAATGAAGTTTAGGGATTCTATTAAAAGACAAAAATGTGGACAGGTTGAGAGACTCCATTTGTCACTCTGTTATATTGAGGGATGAGAGTCTCAAAAATATCTGTGGTTCACCAGAGTTATGTTCCTCTTTCTCGACTGCTCTGCAGCCCTTCCCCACAGCTATGAGCATGCTACCCTCTGGACTGAAAAAGTAGGGAATTTTAATAACACAGAAAAATCATTGTACCCACTGATGGGTCTACGGAACAAAGCTGTTATACAGACTTTATTCTTCAGAAATCATCTATTCATATGGTATTTTGAGTCCTTTATAATAAAAAGCGGGATAAACATTATGCTAATATAACTTAGATTTGGGCCCAGTATGTCTGTATATATGTAAAACACAGCACTAGGGGACTGCTGTAAGTGCAGAAATGTAGAGATTTAGATTAATACCTAAAATTTCATTATTAATCCTGAGCTTTATTTCTGTATTGCAAGCAAGTCTTTTATCATTCCAAAGGAATTTGGTTCTACTCTATCTCATTCTTATCTTCTTGCCGGCATGTGAGCTGTGCCTGTAGGCACTCCTGGGGTATATACATCTATCTGTATACGCACAGGGTTTCTGTGTGTATATATATATATATATATATATGTGTGTGTGTGTGTGTGTGTGTGTGTGTGTGTGTGTGTATGCACATGGGCTTCTGTAACAGTTTTTACCACATCAGTCTTTTCTTAAATTGTTCTTTTCAAGTGTTCACTTGTGCTCCTGTATTCTAGTCTCAGCCTGTTCATTTACCATCGATTATTTCTCCTAGTTACAGTAGTGTCTGAGTTACAATTAAACTAATGGCGGTGCACTGTTCAGTCTCATACTTGGTGAGTACTAAGATTTTTTTTTCATATTTTTGTTAGTATCCAGCTAACTACTATTTTGGTTTATGTTTCTGTAACACAGTGATCAGTTCAGACATATGCTAATGTAGTTTTTTTATGCTTTATGTAGTTCTTATGCATTTGAAAAAGGAAGTGAAATACAAATTTAAAGCATCATTCCCTTGGGAGCAGTGGCCATAGAAAATTTGTGTTTTCATGGATGCCTGCTTCCTGCTTATTCTGAGAACTTTGGGAAGCTAATAGCTGACAAAATGCAGGAGTTTGAAAGAATGAACTCCAGCAGAGAAGGTAGTATAAAATTGATGGTTTTGAATGAATTTTTGATATTATTTCAAAGGTAGAATTGCCTGCAGCCTTTTAGATTTTCAAGATTTTCAAATATGCATGGAAGTTTTCACTTTGTATTTTTATTCTGTGTTAAAAAAAGTAAAACCCCAAAAAGTTAGCAAGTCAAGTCTTGTTGAAAGACAGAACTCAAAATGGTCCTGACACGATGGAGACAAAGTGCGAAAAAATTGTTGTTCAATAGGAACAAATGCAAAGTGCTCCATTTAGCTGGGGAGGAGCAGTGGACGACATGATAGTATGGGGGATATCGTGCAATGGATTTGTTCTGTAGGAGAAGTTCTGTGAATAATGATAGATCAAAAGATGACAAAAGTCATCAGTTTCATACTGTTGTCAGGCAGGCAGCTATTTTAAGGTTCTTAAACAGAAAGACAGCAGAGAATTGAAACTCCTGTTTTGCATAGATCAACTGGAGAGCATTGTTCAGTTTTGGACAGTGTACTAGGAAGACACAGACCAATTGGAAAGAAGAGAGAAAAAATATGCTCTGAAATCTACATAGAAAAAACTACACATAAGAAAGTGCTTATCTGTACTCCTTTATAGTAGATAAAGCCGCAGTGATGTCAAACTGCAAAAATATACAGGCAAAGAAAATACAAAGAAAATACATGCTTAATATTAGCAAATATTCTCCAATGACAATATTAAAATGCTTTTGGTTAACAGTTTTGGGAATTCTACATCTTAGAAACAAGCTGGACAAGAAAACGGTTGCCAAGAATTGTTGTAAATAAGATTAATTCTGCTTGAGGGCCAGGGGTTAGACTGGTCTGCTCAACAGACTTTTCTTGGCCTTAGGACAGGTTTAAAATGTGATTTACAGAGAAAAGCTAAGTGATTTGGATGTTTTAACTAGTTTTAAGATTAAACTGTGGGTGTTATGCTCTAGCAAAAAGGGTTTGTTCATTAATCTCTCTCCAAGAAGATTACGCAGTTCTTTACTATAACATAATGGGATGGATTGCTTCAGTCATAGACTCTTGCAGAATGGGTTTAAATTTAGAATATTATATGTCAGTATTAAAAGAACATGTATTTGTTCATAACTTGATACATGATTTTTTTTTTTCATTATTAGTTCTACAGTGGAACTATTGCACATAGAACAAATAGGTCTGTACACTGTCACTTCAACAGATACTTATGCTATTATGAACTACATATTCTACATGGGAAATTCAAAGAATTGTGCAGTTTTTACAGTACAGACAGTCTTTTTTTTAACCTTTTTTACTTTACAAATTGGATCTTGGTGAACCTGACATACTGCTTAGAAGTGGAGTCATGTACTGCATTTCAAAGGCTTTGTGAGAGGTAAAACCAGTTTGGTTTCCCAACAGACATAAACGTTAACTGGTTTGACGTGGAATTTTTAAAGATAGGTATGATTACATCTAGAGTGGATAAATCTGATTATATTTTAAGTGACTTTTTAAATTAGAAAACGATTGTGTCAAAACAGCAAAAAGGAAAAGTGAGGAAGGATAGAATTGCATTAAATCGGAATTAATCAAGCATTAAAATACAGTATTGTAAAATTCAGAAAAACAAGCACTGACTTTTCCTGTAAAAAACCTATACCAGTACTTAAAGTAGATGAAGTATATTAAAGAGAGAATTAAAAAGACCGTACTGTACACATAAAGCTGGGAGGAGAATTTTGCTCTGTGGAGACAAAAACCGAAGGTTGTTACTGAAGACCCCAGGACTTGCCAAATACCACTGGAAACCTAAGCTTAGACAACTGAGCTGAGCCCAGTGTCACCATTGACTGTAATGACAGTTTGGACACTTAGCTAAATTTCACGCTTTTAGATACCTACACCGAGGTGTGTCTGAAGCTGTGCCCCAGTGAGCCTATTCTACACATCAAAGTAAGAGCTCTCAGAAGTTCCCTACTCTCTGAAACCTTACAGCCACCCTATCTGACAGTCCAAGCTATGAGTGAAGTTTGGGAACAAAAGCAGGTTGTTGAGCAGTAAGCTCACACTTGAGTTTCCAGCCTGTCCGCTGCTTGGAGGCGATTGGTCTTATCCTGATGTCAAAGAAAACTGGCTTACTTCTTCCCTCTTGCTGAAGAGGTAGAAATGTGCAAGAAGATTCAGTAAACATAGTGTCAAATCTATTATTCACTCTTTTGCTTATCATGTGGCAATTTGTTTACATGTAAAATAAGAAGTGAATATCTACTTTTCTTTCTGTTCTTCTTGATTTAAGCTGAAAGGTATGAGTGCGGTGTAACGAAGTAGGTGACAGTGATTTTAACAGTGCTAATGAAAGAAACTTACTAATATAAAACACATCATGAGCAAGTGTAAGTAGCTGTACTTTGATTCTTAAAAGAGCTATTGATACTAGTATTATCCATTTTTAATAAACTACAAATTTCATCTTGTATTAAAGGCTTGAACTTAGGTCTGTGCAGACTAGAGGAGTGCCATGATAGAAATCTGCTGATCCTCGAGTTCTGGAAGAGACCATTTTGTATTCACTATTTCAGTGCATTTGAAATGCATATGCATTGCAGGTCAAAATACAGCATGCTGCAGATCTGCTGTAGATCAGCTGCATAGCCATTCAGTACTTGTACAGTAGCCATTTATCTAGGGGTTTTCAGTAGTGTCTAAAAATGCAGCAGAATTTACAGAGGAGAGTTGGCTGTTTTCTGGTTTATTTATTTTGCAGTGTGTAATTCTTTCCTGTTCCAGCTGTCTGTGTCTCTATAGCTATGTAATATCGACTGTGATAGAAGCAAAGTGAAAAATTAGCCCTGTAGTAGTTTAGTGATTAGGGTACTTGTGTGCCACAAAGCAAGGGTACTGCTCCAGTGAGTATTTTAAATTATTTGTATAATTTATAAATATAATCTGCACTTGCAGGCCTGATTCACTTCAGAACAAGTGTTTTTCAAGATATGTAGGAGATCTGGGCTGGATATACTACCAGTGTCCAGATCTCATCTATTTTATTGCCTTTTTCAGTGAATCCTCTAAGGTCACCAGACTTCTTACAAAAAGGAATTATTTGCTGTTTGGGCGACAATTAATTAACTTCTTTTAAGAACCAAGAGATATGTATCCACTGGACATTTCCCTCCATTGCTGCCATTGTGATAGTCATGGGCTGGCTGCTTGTGGAAGTAAACTTGTGCAAAGATGTCTGCAGGGTCAGGCTTGCTGAGAAGATTTCTTTCAAATCAAGTGTATATGTTATTTTTAAACTGAAGTATACCAATCTTTGTTCCATACTTATGTAAAACACATTATGGATATGTAACTATATTTATTTATTGTTAGGCATCTGAAAATAATTAAATATTTGAAGTATTCATTTCTCTTTATGTTGTGCCTATGAGGTCTTTTGAGTTTTGTAAGATGGGATAATGTAGTTATAATTTACAAGGTTTAGAGATGTACAGAGAAGGATTAGAAATTTGAAGTTATAAAATGGCTTTTCTTCGTGTTTGCATTATGTCATAACAGTTTCAAACTAAAATAGTTTACAAGCAAATTTTCTTTGTTTTCCCTAACACAATTTTAATGTCATGTTATTTTAAACAAATTGCTGGTACCATAAAATGCCTGATTATCACCAATGAGTAGTTTTTTTTTCACTCTGGATCTGTTGCTTAAAAGCTGCAAGCCAGGATCCTATAAGCAAAGTAAGATCTAGTTCAACCATATTAAAATTCTGTGTACATTTTCATTTGATTTTGGCTGTGTGACCATGTCATACTGAAGCTATTACCTGGCTCAGTGGTCCCACAGACAATTTCCCTTTCTCGCTCTGATTTTATTGTAAATGATTGTCAGCATAGTACAGGAAACTGCAAATTCAATTTTGATCAGTCCCATGAGAGACTTGATTCTTCATGACTTACTCTTGTTGTTTTGAAGGTAAATTGAAGTAGCCATCTAATTTAAGGATTTCCTTCAGAGTAGAGGATTAAAATCTGTAATTTGTTTCATGCAAGGTCTTTTTCTTTATTGTGTTATTAGGTAGAAGCTAATATTTAAGGAAATTTTGTAGTGATTGCTCCCATGGGAGAGATGTAGTTCTTCATTTAATAATTCCATTTTATATTTAATGGTTTATTAAGCTGGCTTTTTTCCCCTTTCTTTTACACCTGGGGATCATAAACCTGCTGTTTTCTTTTAAAGACAATGTTTTTTGAGTACTTACTATAATTTAGGATTTAAAGATAGCCCTTCCTCCTCTCATTGCGCTTAGTCCTTACTGTGAGGCCAATTAATGACCCCTTTGGTTTAAAGAAATTTGATTTTGCTTCCTCTTTCAGTGCTGTTACTGTGATACGAACTAGCCCAGAACATGGAAGATGAAATAGTGAGAAGTTAGAAGGGCACCATGAAGAGAAGAAAAGGTAACTGCCTAAGAGCTAAATGGTTTAATGGCATAGTTCAGTGTGACCCTCCCAGAGGCAAAGGTGTTAGCAGTAGGTCATTGGGATGAGATTCAGGGCTTGATTCAGCTGCACAACAGGCATCTCTCTAGTGCTGTTTTAGCTGTCTTCGGGTGTCCTTTCTGTTCTCCAGGCCAAACACTACAGCAAAGTGCTGATCCCACAGAGGATATCCTACAAAACCTTGAGAAAAGAAAATTACTGTATTCTGGAAAAAGATTCAAGTTCACTCTTTCAGAATGTAGAAGTAAACAATGCATGTGAGGTAGGGGCATTTAGTCCCATTATGTTCAAAGGAAATGAGATCAAATATGTCTGTTTTAAATGGAGTCAAGTAAGTCCAATGATTTCTCCTTTTTACTTACAATGAACTGTATATATGTA
>LTAT01000001.1:43254067-43276139 GCA_003286495.1 Chlorodrepanis virens | reverse complement strand
ACCCTCCCAGAGGCAAAGGTGTTAGCAGTAGGTCATTGGGATGAGATTCAGGGCTTGATTCAGCTGCACAACAGGCATCTCTCTAGTGCTGTTTTAGCTGTCTTCGGGTGTCCTTTCTGTTCTCCAGGCCAAACACTACAGCAAAGTGCTGATCCCACAGACGATATCCTACAAAACCTTGAGAAAAGAAAATTACTGTATTCTGGACAAAAGATTCAAGTTCACTCTTTCAAAATGTAGAAGTAAACAATGCAGTGTCTGCATGTGAGGTAGGGGCATTTAGTCCCATTATGTTCAAAGGAAATGAGATCAAATATGTCTGTTTTAAATGGAGTCAAGTAAGTCCAATGATTTCTCCTTTTTACTTACAATGAACTGTATATATGTATATTCTGAAAGTAAGGGGCTAAGTTATATTGAAGCCCTAGACAATGTCACTGCTACAGAAGAGTCACTAGAGCCTAGAGAAAGAAGATTTAAAAAATTGCAATGAAATTGCTGCTTTTGAGGAACATCACAGTTTTTGAGTTAAGATGCAGAACAGACCAGCTAACAGGTTGAAAAAAATAAAATCATGATCATAAGTTTGGTCTTGCTTTTAACTACAGGTTTGCTTTACTAGCTGAAATAGTTCTTTGATACTCAGCTTCTATCCCTGTAGTTGCTATGGTTCCTAATGAAACTGGAACAGAAACTTACTGTCTAAAGGATTTGGTAAGATACACAAAGGTGCAACCTTTTTTGTATGTTTTCTTAAAAGTCAACACCTCTTATAAAATCAATCAAGAGTACTTATACTAATGAAAAAAATAATTGAAAATATCCATGTCAATTAAAGATCTTCAGAAAGAAACCAAATAAAAAAATCTGAGATGAATAAACCGTAAAAAGCCAATCTTTAGAGAAATAATAAGAAAAGTATAAAATTAGGACATTAAGCAGAAAGAAGAGAAAAGGGGAAAATAGGTGTGTCTTTTTAATTTCTTAATTTCTTTAGGAATTTGCAGTCTCAGTTCCCTCACCTGCCCAGTGCATAACTAAACCAAACAGTGCTTTCTTGAGATGATCACAACCTAAAATGATGGTAAGTATCAGAAAGGAAGGTGAAAATCAAAGGCAGTATTGAGAATTAATCAACGGCTTTTTGCACTGAATACGGAAAGTCTCTTATCTGCTTCTCAAATGAGGACACTGCTCTCCTCATGTAACCTAAAGAAAAAAAAAAGTTTGGGTTTTATTTTGGAGACTGACTCCTCTTCTCTGCATTATCTAGCTTTAAATTTCAGTGAAACACAGTACAGCTAGAAGCTGCAGCTGCAGCAGGATCCTAACTTGGATCATTTACATGGAAGTAACTTCTGTGACACTGAAAGAAGTCCAGCCATCTTCTCACTGTTCATGCTGAGAATTCAGAACAAGTGATAGTTTTTAACTCGTCTCACCTGAAAATGTAAAACCTCATACAGTGTGAGAACAGCGTTGCAGCACTTTCCTGAAAACTTAAAAATGAAAATCCTAACGACCAATAAAGCTCTATTTAATATTCTAGGAAAATGAAGCAAGAAAAATATTCTGAAGAGAGCATGTGGAGTTTAATTCAAAGTTTAAATTGTTTTTCAAAAAAGCCTTCAAACTCACTTCTGTTCCCATAATAAGATAGGAGAAGATGATATTAGTTACTCTTGACTCAAAGCTTTAGAGCATGGACAAATTATGGGGAAAATGTGCTGATTTGTTCTACATTTGTTCTACAGCTCTATTTTCCTATTTTCTTTTTTTCCTTTACTACTTAACCTTTAGAAGTTGACTCTACCTATTTAATATGGAGATATGCAGTATTAGTAGCATTCTTTTGCTGTTCCTTGAGTCCACATTGACAGAGTAAATAGCATATGAACCTGGTGAGCTACCAATTAAATCCACAGTGGTGAATGCATCTTCTAGGCAGGGTGATGTCTGGCAATGAGGAGGTACTCAGCTGGTTGAGATGCATTTCCAATATATAGGCATAAGAGTATCTAGGACAGTGCTTCCCCAGTTGGTTAATATACATGGACCAGATGGACTCAGGTAGGAAATAAGCCATACATTTTAATAGTCAAGGGGATTAACCACTGAAAAAGGCTGTTTGGGGGTGATAGAATATCAACCCCATCTCAATTTCTTCACTGCAGTCAAATGCCAGCCACTGCCCTGTTTTGTAAAGAATTTGCAGGCCCAAGGTGTGTTACAGCAGTCAGATTTGCAATCCTGTTCCAGTCTTAAAAATGGTAAGTGTGAATGTAGGAAAGCATTCACCATTGTCCAGTTTGGCATTGGAGTGATTCTTTGAAAGATGTATAGCGTCAATTTAATCAGAAAACTGAATGCAGTCTGCTCCAAACACTTCCCCCCATGTTTCTTCCTCGTGCAGAATTTTAAGGGAAGACTGCTGACACTTCCCCCCATGTTTCTTCCTCATGCAGAATTTTAAGGGAAGACTGCTGAGCTATTCAGTCTCTCCAAGGAGCTTTGCAACTAAGTGGGATTTAGCACTGTACATGAATCACGAAATTAATTTTTTGTTTTCTTATTTAGACAGAAGTCTAAATATCACATCAGGTGTTTATGGTTGATTTGGATACTCTTTGCAGGCTTTATAAATTTTTTAGGACCTTAGGATTTATGCGTTTTTGTATCCTAAATGAATACTTTCTGGGTGGTTTGGGTTAGGAGTATCAAGTCCCATTACCTGTTTAGGTGCTGAAGTCCCTAATTTCTTTCAGCATCATAGACTTGTACACCACTAACATTACTGCTTTGCACAGTCAGTTTTTTGCATAGTTATTCATTAAGGCTTTTTTAAAAAACAGATAGTAGCCAAAATTTCTTCCTTTTATTTCTCACTCTTCTCTGTGATTAATACTATCTAACTAAATTTGTCTCAGGCTTTTAAGAAATAGTAAAACCTGAGATCCATTGATGGGACTTCAAACTGTCAAGTTTTACAACAAAACAGGACTTTAAAGATTTCGTCAGAGCTTTTATTACTTGATCACAGAGGGAAAAAGGTTGTGCATGACAGCTACTTATTTTTTACAAAACTGAGATACTTTGAGCATCTTGACATCGTATAACACTGCTGTTTTACCATGAAGAAACAATTTCTGCCTGTTCCTGCCCTGAGTCATCTTCCCTTTATCAAATTAAATCTGTAGCATTATACAGGGAGAGAATGACATTGGAAGCAAGCTTCCATGATTTAATATTAATTGCTAAATGAGTCTTTACCTTATGTAAGTAATATTTTGCCTCCATTCTTTAGCAGGCTAAAGTTTAACATGCCTTATTAAGTGAAACCAGGTTATTTTTACTGTGGTTCTCTAGTGAATATTATTTTGAGCTGTTGTTTGGGTTTGCTTTCAACTATCTCTTTTGATTTATGACTCTATTGCTATAGTAAGTATATAGGATATACTATATAAGTATATAGAATTGAAATTCTAATTTTTACTGGATTTTATCATATAAAATAAGTTAAGCAGAAGTTTGTAGATGAAGATAATTTCTCTTATTATCTGTTTTGAGTGGATAAACTCTCAGCTGTGTGTTTTGAACTCATAAAAATTATTATCCGTATTTACAAATCCTAGTCTTATCTGTCTAGTGGGGTCACCAGAGTTCTAAGAACAGTATACTAGTATATAGTCTACTTCAGATGTAAGAAAATTAATCTCAAGAGAAAATGCTTGTACTCTATGCTTTATGCAGTGAGTTCTACTTGAGGAAATTTTCTTTTAAAGAGTCTTTTCTGTTATTCCAACACCACTATCTAGTTGCCCTTTGGACCTCAAGGCCTGTTCTAATCTACATGTTGTTACTACCCTAGTAATTATACCTTGGAGGATCTCTGAGAAATTGAGTGAAAGCATTCTTGTGATTTATGTTTTTCTCTTGTTGCTTTGATGAGTTTTAAAAAATTAGGTGTAGCAACTGCTTCCAAGTATTTACTTTGTGAGAGCACAGTAGCCAGAATCTTTCCTGACACTTTAATTGTGCTACTTCTTCTGCAAAACTTTGTGTTTGTTTCCCTCCCTTTCTATTCAGGGAGGGAAAAGGCATCTGCATAGAAATGGACAGTAGGGGGTACTTGGACTCTGTTCTCTTATATATTTATGTGTTTTATTTTAAACAGCTGGTGGATTCAAAACCCAGAATGCTTCAAGCGCTGACAAGATATCCTTGTTCTGTGTCTCCATAGCAGGGCCTAACCCCCTAGTTATTTTCTGAGTTTTTGATGATAATGCTAGAGATATCTATCTAATCTAATCTAATCTATCTATCATCTATCTATCATCTATCTATCTATCTATCTATCTATCTATCTATCTATCTATCTATCTATCTATCTATCTATCTTTTTTTCCTGCTCTCCTTCCCATCCCTGAGAATTTTACATCCCAGGACAGAGGCTAGCTAGCTGACCAGGACTGGTGAGAGGTACTTGCTTCCACATGGCTTCTTAATCCCAAGGTGAAGCCCCATCTGTCTCTTTCCAGATTTAAAGAAAATAATTTGAGATTTGGAAAAATGTTTGGGTTGTTGTCTGATAATTTAGATCAATTTTTATGTATGTATACTTTATTAATCTAGTTGCTTTTCCTCTGAGTGATGTTTGATTAAAAACAACTTTTGTTGGGTTTTAATACATCTTAAAGAAAACTGTAAATGCTTTATGTGTTAGATGTTTTAACAACATGGACATCTGGATCTATTCTGTTGCTGATTTCTTCCTGTCCATGTTCAGTACAGATATCATATCCTTCCTTGCCTGAGGAGGCCACAGACAACTGGCTTGGCTAAGGACAAAGCCAGGGCCTAAAATACAGAGGAGCTTGAACAATGAGCTAAAAAGTGATTGAAAGGCTTGTTGTGGAGCTGGCAGGATGAAATGTGTTCATCAGGGAAGAATTATAAACTTTATTCCCAGATATTGTGCTAGGAAATTCTAGCATGTCTAATGTCAGGAGAATGCTGCAGTATGTGTACAGACCTTTTGTTTTAGTAATTTTGCTTTGTGTCTATGGATAAGGTTTATTGGTTTTTTTTTTTCCCCCCTTACTTTTCTTTAAAAGAGATTGCAGTTTGTCTGTATGATCTTTAGACCGATTTCAGAAAATTAATCTATTGCAAAAATAAAGCCCATTATTTTGCCAAGGAAACACAGGTGGTAGTCATTCTCATGTTAGACTCCCTTATGATGCTTTTGATAGATACACCAAGTTCCTCAGCAGATAAATAAAAACATATTCAGTCATAGATAACAATTCATAGCTAGCTCATAGAGCAGGAAGGGTCCTGGTTCTTTTTTAATGTTCTTTTCCTTCTTTATATCAAATTCTATCATTCTCTTATTCATCCATATACATTTCCTGTCTGATTTATCTGACGTTCCTTCTTATGCTCATAACTTTACTTTCTTTATCTATTTTTAGTTTGGTTATTTTTAGTTAGCACTTTCATTTGCGATTAAAATCAGTAATACTGAAAAAAAAAAAGCTGTTCTGTTCCTGTGTATTACACAAATTAAGTTTTTTTTAAATTTGGTTTCCTCTTACCTGCCCTCAGGGTTTCTTCTGGAGAAGCACAGGTCTCCTGTGACTCTAGTGCCACATCTTCCTATCACAGCTACGCAGGGGCTCCTTCTGTTGCTCTGTAAATTTATGGTTATTCAAGTTTCTTTTAAGCAGATTTTATTGATATTAGTGTTGGCAGCAGTTGAACTGCTGGACAACAGCATTTTTAACATTGCTGTGTAGAAATTAGCTGAATGCAATGAGAGTGGGAGAAGAAGCTATTTTTTACTCAGGAGGCATGAGAAGTTTAGTGTATATATAGAGTTTACTGGTATGCAGAAATCTGGCTTTTCAAGGAAGAACCAGGTACATGATACTGTTGCATCCTCTTAGGGTCTTTACTGAAGTTATACAGTTGTTCTGCCATGTAAAGCTTTCAGCAGCCCAATAATGACTAGAAAATAAATTGATTCTTCCAAAGAGAGAATTGATGTCAGCGGTAGAATTACACAGGTAGGCTAATATCTAGTCATATATTTTTTGAAATTATCCTTTTTCTATTTTAGATATTGTTGCTCATTAAAATATCTAGGAGCTGGGTTCAAATCCTGTTGGGGTAATGTTGGACAACGCTTTGATGTGGATCAAGACTTGAAACATTCATTCTGTTTGATATGCCATATATAGACATAGAATTATATGCTCCCTGTTTTCAATGGAAGCTGGGGCTGTTGCTGAGGGAGCTGGGAATATTTAGCCTGGAGAAGAGAAGGCTCAGGAATGATCTTACTGCTCTCTACAACTTCTTGGGAGGAGACTGTAGCAAGGTAGGGGCCAGTCTTTTCTCCTGAGCAACTAGCAACTGGACAAGAGGAAGTGGCCTCAAGCTGTATCTTGAGAGATGCAGGTTGGACATCGATAGGAATTCATCAGGAGGGATTTTTTAACTGAGGAGATTCTTAAATGTTGGAATGGACTGCTCAGGGACATAGTGGGGTCATCATACTTGGAGGAGTTCAAGAAATGACTGGAGGTGTGGTCTAGTTAGCAAGGTTGTGTTCAGTCAGAAGTTGGACTCAATGATTTCAGAGGTCTTCTCCAACCTAGTGGATTCGGTGGTTCTTCCAGTGTTCAGTGTTAAGGTAGCAGACTCAAAATAACCTGATAACATTCATTGTTTCAATGTACTTCTTTTCTAACGTCTATTTTGTTATTTAGGTTCTTCTGATGGTGGTACTTATGGTTTTTGTGTCCTTTCCCAAAAAGGCTTAGAAGTCAAAAAGAAACAGCATTTTTTTAGGTGTCTCTGAAACACTTTAAAAAAATAAGGAACTATCTTATTAGACAGTGTGAGTACTTCAATCAAAACTAACTTGATCAAACATAACAGATGACAGAGATTTTAACTGCACTGTCAAAAGACAGCTTTGTTGATAATGTGAAAGTTAAGCAATTAGTTTGCTTTCCAGACTTCTCAGCTGTTACTCACAAGGAAAGTATTGTGAGAAATTCTACACTTGCCTTTGACCCTTTCCTTCACACTTATAAATACATGAAAGTGAAAACCAATGTTCTTTTCTTTATAAATTTTTCACTTAAAACTCTCTTAAGAATAACCATGAAAGATTGCAAGTAATGGTTTATATATATAGTTACTCAAATAGTTCTCTTTCAAGAAGAATAAAGAAAACCATTGTGGTTACGTTTGCTTCGAAAGTTAAAACTCGTTGTGGATAAGGGCTGCAGTATCAGTTTGAAGGAAGGTAGTTTAAAAAAACATTTTATAACTAAAGAGTTTTCTGTTCTGTAGCTCAGAACTTACAAGCACAGTAATTCACCAATTTTCGGTTTATGTTGTCTTTCCTGGTACAGTAAAAGCAGGAGGTTTTGCAACATACACTAATGTGTTCAAGTTATATCCTTTTTTCTTTTTTTACAGATTCTTAAAGAAAGGATAGGTGTTTTTCCTACCCTCCCATTCATACTTTGAATATGTGAAGACGTTGAAGTCCAGGATTTATTTTTTTCATCTGAGAGGTGTCAAGTGAAAAGTTCAACTCAGGGAAATCAGTTTCATAGTGTGGTGATTAGGCATTGAGTTGCTCAAGACAGCTGAGTGATGAAGTCACTGAGATAATTAATTCATCTGTTGAGGATCTGCTGAAAGACTTTGCCAAGACACAGCATCTGAATTTGCCATTGAAAGGTACCTGTTTCTTACTGTTGTTCACTCATACTTAGCGATTGCAAGTTCTAGAAATTCTGCTGAAAGTTCTGTCCTAAATTAGGCAGTTCAGCCCTCAGTGTAGGCTGTGGAGAGGAAGGGTGATGAGGTGCACAAGTCATGACTCCTGGAGGTATCTTTCTCTATTAGCAAGAGAAAAAGCCTAGAGCCATGAGACTTCTTGCTGTCTGTACTTCAGTGGAGTGCATTTGAGCAGCTTGATTAAATCCATGAATATACCAAAACCCGTCTTCCTTCCACGTTATTTGAACAACTGAGTTAGGAGCCTAGCTTTCCTGAGTTCTTCTGTAGTCAGCAGTGGGAGAAAGGTACTTGCAGAGGAAAATTAGCCTGCTTCTTCATCTTCCACCTCCGTTTCTCCCCAAACTTAGAGTTTCAAATGAGGTATCCGGTTACATCGGTTTCAGTAGGAATTGGGTTGTCATTATGAATTTGAGTATTAAAAAGCACATTCATTGTCTTGAAGTATTTTGTTTTCTAGCATCTATGTTCAAGCTTCTTGTGCAAATAGAGGTTCAGTGGATTCAGTTAAGAATCTGCTGCTCTCTGTTGGATTTGTGGGGTGCCCTGTAATCCCAGTTTCCTTATTTAATGTAGGTTCCTGAATTAAAGTCAGTATGAGTTTTTAAAGCATGGCTTTTTTTTTCATGTTATATGCTTGCACACCTCCTAATCTTTTAAGTGTTTGTGATACTGGAAGGATAAATTTTATTCCAAGGCTTGTGAATCAGCTGTGTGTTGGAGATCACTTCATTTTCATTGATTTTTATCAGAAATATTTGTGCCGAGCAATAGTATTCTGTTCAAACAGAATGGGATAACTTTGTCTGGTGATTTCTCAATTAAGTGCCAGTTTTCATCATGGGTATTTCTAAAGCTCTTTCTTATTTTTATCTTTATTTATTTTTAGCCTCAGTATGATATTTAAGTTATTCATGTTACTTCCTTGCTGACTGTTTGACAGTATGTGCTGTCCTCTGCCCTTTGTAGCATCCCAACCACTTTTGTGGCTTTTTAGTGAAGTACAGTGGGAAACTAACACTGGATAATTTTTCCTGCTGTACTGTGTTTAAGTTGGATACTTTCCCTGATCTGCTTCATGGAGCAGCTGCACAAACAGTTGTGTGTCTCTCTGGTACTGCAGCCAGAGACTTGTGAAACTATAGCCTAAGTCATGGTGCTTTTGAGCTACCTCCAGTGCTTATAATTAAAAGGCAGCTATGATTACATGTATGCCATGACTTCTGTTTTTGTAGTCTGTCTTTCTTATTAGAGTAGGTACTCACATACATCCCAATGTAGTTATTAACCCCATCTGTTTTACTGTAAATCAAATGGGCTACTTTAAGTTCAGGAAAGGGAAGCAGTAGAGCAGTCTTGTAACTTCAGTGCTTGTATAACTAATGCATTATTATTAGTTATGCAGTGCTTTTTATGATAATGCATCTTAGCAAATGCATTATTTAATTAAAAGGCTGACATAGTTTGTCTGTAGTATAGTATAATTGCTGTTGATTATTTATAATTAAGTAAATGCATCAGAACTGTGTTCTACCTCATACACATTTTTTTGGAAATTTTTTGCATGAGTTCTCTAAAAATATAGTGGTATTTTATTAATAGACAAATTTCTCTCAAGACAATTGACAGAAACAATTCTAGTATAAAATGGGACAGCTACACAAATCAGATTTATAAGTTACTGTAGAATTTCTAATTGAACTCTGAAATTCAGCAGAAAATCTGGGAATAAATGTTAAGGTCCATTGAAGTTACAGCGATGGAAGATATAAATAATATTTAATTTAAAATATTCTATCCTGTAAAGTTGCATCCATCTGAAGAAGATACAGTTTTGAAATTTGACATCTGTCTCAGCCACATCTAGAGATGCAGTTTCTTGAGAATATTCATATTTAAGGTGATAATTAATAATTCAGAAGACAGTTACTAATCAAAAGAAGAAGGAATATATTTCCTTCTTCTTGTATCTGACCAGCAAAATCTCAGAACAGGGAATCAATCTATAAGTAATATTTATTTAGAAATTAGCTCAAATACCATCAATTCTTTCTCTTTTTTATGGTTTTTTTTTCAAGTCTTTCCCATCCAACTCTTGCTTCACATATACTCCAGACATTTTCTGGGGACTTTTGGACAGAATAAGCTTGGAACTGATCCATGTTAAGTATATTCAGTTTTTGCATTATAATCTGAAAGAGTTGTGTTTTCATTTTATCATTAAATAAGCATAAATATGTTGTTTTTAGTCAATTGGGACTACCTGTCAGCAGATTCATAATACTCCTTAGTCATGTTGCACTCTGACTCTGCTAGATTTTATTGTAATTGTTTTCCAAAGAATATGTTTCTTATCAATGAGGAGTGTGAAATATGTCTTTTTTTTTCCTGGGGAGCAAGTATTACAAATGTGGTGTAGAGATTTTAGAAGTGAAGGAAAGAAAAAGAGGCAAATGTTTGTACTATCTGGGATCACAAACATTCCTTTTGATCCAGATGTGGCAGGTCCTTCTGGAGATCTTGTCCTAACCAAGGCTCTGCTGCTTGCAGATGCACCTGCTCTCAGCAGTTTACAAACAAAGTGTAACAAAGGAGTAAAATGGGAAATCAGCAAGCTTTTGAACAAAAGGAAGCCTAATTGATCTAGCAAGTGTAGGGGTAGACTTAGGTGAGAGCGGGGGAACTCACATTTGCTCACATGCGATCACAGAGATGAGACATCACACCATGGCCATGCCTTCAGCAGCTAGTTATGCTCACTCAGAGTAACAATACTAAGATCTTGGGCTAATATTCATAATTCCTAGCCTTGATTTGAGCTGCATCTGTACTGATAAATAGACATTGCCTGCAAGGAAGATTGAAACTATTGTTCATTTGTGTTGCCTGATCATTAGTGTTTTCTCAGATAATGTTTGACTTGTGCCATGTTGTGCTTGCTAAAATGTTCATCACAGGGACAGACCCCTAAATGCCATTTGGATGGGACTGTGGTACATTTGGCTGTATTTATCCTGCATGGACAGACATTATTGTCACAACACATTATGTTCTGTTACATGCTGTGGAAAGGTGCTGCAACTGACTGTGACATACCTTCAGACAATTTTGAAAAAGGAAATGAAAATTAGGTGCTGATGGCATATGGTTCACCAGGTACTTGGTGGGCTGAACCTGTGCTTCAAAGGTGGTACAGGCCACCCAAAGCTGACCTGATCTCCAGGATGTCTCTCTTATTGGTACAGAATCAGAAGTTGCTTAGGTTTTCATTTAGGCACTTAACTCCAATTTATTATGAGGTCATCTCTGAGTTTTCTATATCTGAACATGGTGAGTTTTATGAAGAGCTCCCAGAGTACATGGAAAGTGGAAGATTGAGTGATACTAGTACATTTTTCATGTCTGTCATGTATAAGAGCTTTCTGGTTCTCTGTACAGGCCTGTACTTGAGGTATCAGCTGAAGAGGAAAAGGTATCTTGACATGAATATAATTTTTGTAGAATTGCTCATACACTATGGCAATGAGTATGATAGATAGAGTGCATGACACATTTCTTTCTTCTTACTGCATTTTGTAGCTGATGTTTTTTTAAGTATTCCCTTAAATATTTTTGTGTTAGCTCAGAACAATCTGGTCTCTTGCAGTTACTTACGTGCTTTACTTTTCCAGTTACTCACCATCACACCTAAGCAGATGCATTCTGTTGTTTACATCTGTTAAAGTTTTTTTCCCTAGTCAGTTAACTGACTTTTAGTAATGCACATTAAAAAAGATGAATCCAGAATACTAACCTTTTTGTCTGTGTAGTGTGCAAATTCACTCACACTGCAGAAATTGATTTTAAAGGTGTCCTTCAAATCAGAAATTATTCCTATCATAGTTAAAAATACGCAGAATCTCTTCTTCTTGTTTTCACTTTTCGTGCATTAAAAAACATATCTAGCAAATGAATGAGCCTAAGAAAAAAGCAGCATTGAAAAATATTATGTGATGAATTAAGTTCAAGGAAGCAAATTTCCATTTTCTGTTGTAACACCTGCAGGTGTTAATTCAGTTGTAGTTTTAATGTACAGGTTCTGGACTGTGAATTGGAAAGGGTGGCTGTACTAAATGAGGTCAAGCCTGCAAGACTGAGGTATTCTTCTTGTGCCCACTACTGTTTCTACAGAAACCCAGATGTTTTAAGACACATGATACTATTTCTTGTGTCAGCTTGGGTGTCTTGCAGTATTAATGTATAACTCTGTGACGTCTGGCTGGTTTGTACTTTCTGATTAGCTGGGGTAAGTTCGGGAGAATCGCTGTCACTTTCACCAGCTGCATGTGAAAAAAAGTTATTATTCTTCCACAGATCTGGTAATGTAATTCCATACTTTTGACAGTTGAAGCCTTGGACAAAATATCTCACTAATATGTTATCAGCAGATCATCTAGTCAAACATTATGCTTTTACATCTCTATTGAGTTGAATAAGTAAAATTTAGTTAAAACTATTTTCCAGAGAGGTATCTAATTTTGTTTTGAAACTGTAAGGAGGAAGATAGGGAGCCATTTTTTTTCTTTGATCATTTGATTCAATAGGTAATCACGCTGCAAGTTAACATCTTTTTTGTTCAAGAGCTTTTTAATATCCAGCATTTTCTCCATATGAATGCAATTATATTGTTCTCAATAACTGTTTCACTAAGCTAATCAACCCACTAAGTACTTTACTGTAAAACATTTTACCTAACTGTGAAATAGTTTTAATGATGGAAATTATGTATCAGTTATGTATACAGATCACCATAGCACTGTATACAAGGGTTAAATATTTTCTATTCTGCATTTGTAATAATAGGTATTTGTATTGGAATTTTTCCTGAACCTGCCTGTGATATTTGTTACCATATCTTACGCTGCAGCTTTTCCTTCCATGATGAGCTGAGTGTGATTAGGGGTGACTGGCACTTCTTCCTCCAGTGTCATCTAGTGATGTTACTGTCCTAAATACTTAAAGCTTTCACCTGCTGCTCAGTTGAACTTTTGAAGAACTTTTAAGGAGAAATACCTGTAGTGTACAGATAATGTTACTCTATTCTGATCCTGAAAATTGTATACAAAGTAGAGCTGACACTAATAAAAAGTTAAAGATGGAAAGTTGAAAACTCAACCCAGCTAAGTTAAAGCAAATAAAGTTATCATAAGTCCAATATTTTTTTTTCCCTGTAACCAAGAAGCATTAAGCCCCCTGAGAACACAGAGAATTTAGGGGTTTAGGAAAGACTTGGTTGTAAGCTTGTGCAGTCAGGATGAAAACAAGATGGAATGATAGGATGATAATGTTTTCACAGCTAATTGGGGCAGTATTTCCCATTGTCCCTTCCTGACATGAGAAACAAAGCTCACTTGCAATCCAGCCTTCTTCTTCCAGTGCCAAGAGAATGAGGAGAATTTCCTGGGATTTTTCCCATAATTTCCAACATCTTGGAAAGAGAATTAGCAGAAAAATAGGGCCCACATTCTTTTTTTTTTCTTAGCCTATGTGAGGAAAGAGGAAGGCCTCCATGTCAGCTGAGTAGAAAAACACAGGGAATCTTCAAGACTTCTTAGGCTGAAAATATGTTACAACACATAACATTTTTGGTGTATAAAAGAAATTTTAGTTTCCATGTTCCTGGAATTTTCAGCAAAGGTGTTTGCTGAAAGGTAGAGGAACATTGTTGGGTTTTTATTTTTTATGTGAGGAGTATAAAGACGAGGGAGAAATCAAGCTGAAAGCCAAGACTTTGAAAATATGGACAAATATGGAGTGCAGGGAAAGGCTGCCCTACTGAGAGGCTACACAGGCAGTTGAACAACTTGTAGATAGAAGCCCGGTATGTGGGCTTAAGTCTGGAGGCAAAGCAAGCTCAGATCACTTAGTGCTTAGTGTCCTTCCACTCACATTCCTTCCAATTCTAGTCACATAACTTGTGAGGTTAAACACAGTGGCCTTACTTGTTCAGTCCAGGGAGAGACTTGGACTTGGGCCCTTGGGGCTATGGGAACATGACTATTCCCTGTTCTGAGCTTGGAATAATTAAACAGGATGTTAGAGACTTCTCAAAATGACATGAGAAATAGATGATCGTGACAAATGACAGTGCATGACAGAAACTGCAAATAAGAAATAGCTGGATTTCTTAGGTAGTTAAGCAGGAGTTATGAGAGAAATGGCTGAATGCCACAGGCAGTGGGAGAGGAGCAGAGTCTTGCCAGGCTAGTAATTTGAGTTTGAATGTGGCAGAACAGGCACCAAAGGGGAAAAGCTAGAGATGGGTTGTGTGAGAGGAGATTGGGTGGTGGCAAGGACACCCAAGAGTGACAAAAGGGCGAGCACAGGAAGGACAGAAGGGCTAAGATGCTATTCAGGCTGCGTAGTGGATGATGGCCAAGAGCACCTGTCAGGTCAAAGCAGATAGGGCAGGACAGTAGACTAAAGCCCTTTGGTCTGACCATACTGTAAGTCAAACTTTTATGTCATGGAGGACTGGATCAGGGAAGCATCCTGTGTTTAATTATTATTTCTCACAGATCTTTCTTAATGGTTACAGTCTATTTATTGATAATTTACTTCTGCAAATTTAGTACACTGAATTCTGATGTATTCAGTGACTGAAAGATGTCTCTGTGAACAATTATGCATCTATTGGTCTTGCATGATAATTGCAAAACCACTTCTTTTTAGACCACTGTTACGAGTTTCTTTCCAAAGATTGTATTCTATCTGCATCTGATATATTCATCTAATTCCCATTCATTTGCACTTTGTTTTACTGAAAGTGTAGCCTTTGCCCTTAACTATTGCTCATCTTCCTTTTAACAGTGTGAATAAAAGACACTTATTCATACATCATAGTAAATTAAGAGCCCTTTCTTTTGTAGGAGCATATTAATGTCTTATATTTATTAATTTACAAAGCTATTCTAATTCCTTTGGGAAAATATGATCTTTTATTTTCATTGCAGTCTTCCTAGATCCCTTTATCTTCTGACAGCTTAAATCTCTAAGGGGAATGTTGTATAAACAGAGTCATGTTTGCCTTTTAAACATTCTCATGGTCATTTCCTTCTGGAGTTTTTGATATTCTGTATTTGTCATATGCAAGATAATTTAGAAACAATTTGGCTCATAAGCTAATTGGTATCTCTGGCAACACAGTTGTTTGGGTTTTTTTTACGCCTGTATGTGGGTTTTTAAAATGTATTCTAAATTTTTAGATTATTTATAGTAGCCTAAATGATTGTACCCCAGGAGTCCTATTAACACACACACACAAAAAAAGTTTTGTAAGGATGATACCTTAAATTGCGTATGTATATGTTTTCCTTTGCATGACCATGACTGGAGAGAATTCTTGAAGTATTCATGACCATAGACTATTTATCCTTACAAAGGTTAATGAACACTAGTTAACAACTAAAAAAAGAGTTTCCCTGGCATTTGACATCTTTTTTTTTTCTTCTGAAATACTACATATGGTCAAAATGGCTGTGGTTTGGCCATCCATGGGGATTCAGTTCATTTCTCAGTTAACAGAAATTTCAGAGATTAGCTAATATATATTAAAACCATTCAGGAGGGAAAAATAATCGAATGTTGCACAGCATATATATGTACAGGATGTATGTGCAAGAAGGTCTTACTTAGACTTGGGTACACATATATCCAGTTTGTATGTATTTTGTTGACTTTGCACAGTGTTAGCAGTTGAGAAAGTGTTCTTAGTATCATACACACAAATCCCAACTCTTTACCTTAGATCTTCCCTTTAAGATAGAGCCGTCAGTGTTTCAGCAGACTTCTATTTCCAGTTCTGTTCAGCCCATAATGATTAAACTATGTATGTGTTAACTCAAAATTTTATTGCTGGGGGGTCATGTCAGTTGTTTCCACAGAGGACTAATTAAACCATTTTCAAATTCTTCATTGTATTTTTTAAAATATTTTTTCTTGAGATGATAGTCCAGTTTACATAGTCAAAGAAAGCAGTACTTGAAGATAAGCTGATAGAAGAATGGCAACTGGGACTTGTTACCTCAAAATTCATCAAAGTTTTTCCTATCTTTTTATATGTTAATAGGCATTATAAAAGATACTATACATGTTCCTATATATAACAGAAGATAGAACTGGTGCTGCATGTTAATAAAAATATGCTTAATGAGGTCTGACAAGTTACATTTATTACAATATTTTCCAGTTGCTGTGAGAATGAATCTAGACTGATAGGATTTCTGAAACTCATGACAGTGTGACCAAATAGCTTTGAAGATGAGGGAGAAGTAGTGTAGCTTTCCAGAAAACATTGCAGAGAAATGAGGATGGTGTGATGGTAGCAGATTGTAGCTGTAGGTGATATGAAATTTGATAAAAAATATGAGGGTTTTCAGGTGGTGAATCAGAATAAAGGAGAACCTTGTTTTCCTTTTAATCAAGTAGAGTTTGAAGGAAAGTACACAAGGAAATCAATCAAGAACTGCAAACTGTTGTTGATATCTGTTCACACTTAGTCTTCTGTTGGAAATCCACTGCAATAGTTTTCAGTGTTTTACAGGATACTCCTGTTCCATAAAGCTGGCTGCTGTTCCCTCTCAATGAAAGTGAGATCAAGCACTATTATGTATTCTTGAGCTGCATAAAACAGTATGTGAGCAACAGTTTTCCATACCTTTGTACTGACTCAAATACCGTGATTTTTCTGAGAAATCTACAGCTGAAAGTCTGTTAATAAAAAAGATGGAGAAAACATTGAAATTTCAAATGTCTTAGGTTTTTGAGTGTAAAATACCATTTTATTTGTAGATTGATTTGCGATTTCAACCTTCTGGTTTGAAAAGAAGTGAATCTGTTCTTTTAATATGAGAGCATAGTTTATAGATGCCCTGAGGGAATTCATTAAGGACAACTCATGAAGCCAGCCTTGCATCAAACAGTTTAGTTTTATCAGTGCAATGCAGAACAATTTTAAGGAACAAAAACTTCACATCAAAGTGTAAAGAGAATCCTGGATATTTTCACAGAAATGCCTAATGTTGTGCTACTATATTGAGTAGCATATAGCACCGTGCTTCTAAATTTAATCCTTTATTGCTTCCCTTGGAAGCAATGCTTGGATTTTGGTTTGCTTCTTTTTGTTGGCTTTGATTTTTTTTAGTTGTGGGTTTTTTCCAATAAATAGAAGAATGTATGTTCTTGAATTATTGTAAAGTTTTATATAATTGTATGAAGAATTCATATTAAGAACATGTTGCCTGCACTTTTATTATATATTTTTATTACAAAACAGAGCATAGTAAGTGAAGAACCCCATTAGTTTGTTACTTGAAAAGGATTATTTATTCTAAGGTGACAGCTCAGTTTTGTCAGCAGAGCTTTATGGGGAGGATCACATGGCAGATATTGACCTTGCATATCTTGGTGGTCTAAGCAATATCCTTTAAAGCTCATAAAATTCTCCCCTTTGCAAAGCAGCAGAGTCTGATTATTGTATTCACTAGAAAGGGTGAATAGAATAATAATCTACACCACCAGAGAGGGGTGCATTGAAACAAAGGTTTGGGATTTTTTCCCCTCCTCTGTAAAAAAAGCACTTTCCAGATCATAAAGTCAAGGGGCTATCCACCAATATCTTCGTATGAGTGTCTTAGGATGGAAAAACATTTTATCCCCAAATGTGCAAAAAAAGGAAAGAAAGACAGAAGTGTTCCCTCTTTTTTAGTACACTAGATTGTCCACAGCTCCTTCAGTTACATTAGAAAAAGAAAGGAGCCACCCATGCTATTACAAAATTAAATGAAATCAAATTGCCATTTATGTTACTCTGGGAGGAAGCATTAATATTTTCCTGTAAGTTTCACACTTGTGAGAACTATGCTGAAAAGCAAATTTGATTTTCTTTCTGTTCAAGTGTGATTATGTTTGCTATATGCTAGTTGGGAAAGTTCAGTGTAATTTAGGATTAAACTATGTTTAAAACAGGAGGTAATATGGTAAATATTTGTGATTTAAAAATTTATGTAGTTTTTGAAGGATAAATTTTAGAAATTTAGAATTAAGTTTCTCCTCTTTAAATTTGCTGTATTCACCAGTAAATCATTTCATGAAATCACATGGAAGTCAATCCTCTGTACACTTACAAAATTTACACTTTGTATGTTTCACTAAAGATTTTAAAACCAGAACATGGTAGTGATAGATCATGGTAAAAAGATTTTTTTTTATTTGCAAGCATTGTGTGGTGTGTTTACAGAGAACTTCCTATATTAATATGTTTTTAACAGATGTACTTTGAAGTACTCTTAAAAGCATTCAAAGGATTGTTGTGGTGAATGATATATTCTCTTGCATTTATATGCTGATTTGCAGTGTTGTAGATGCTCATAACTGTTAAGCCAGAAATTATTGTGAACTAACAAAATTCTGTCCAGTAAAAAAATCTGTCAAAGCATGACTTCTTTTTATTATGTCCCAGGTCATTACATGCTTATTAATGGAAAAAAAAAAGCTAAAATGGCACATTAGAATCTATTTGGATTGCTAATCTCATGCTTTGATATATTTGTCCTTACTTCCTTATGTATTATTCACTAAAGGAATTCTGTTTCATCCTACTGGTTATATCCTGTGTATGTCTTATGAATAAGTTTCTTGAGTAAGAGCTCACATGTGCTTTTTTCTCTTAGTGGTCAACAATGACCTATTTTCTTTTGGTATATTTTTGTTATTTTATTTAAGGTTATCCTTAAGTTTTAAGTGGTATATTTCTCTATTAGAAATATTATCATTACTATCACTATTAATTATTATAATGATAATTAATAATAAATATTAATAATTATATTAATAAATACAATAATAAATCATTTTATTATATCATTCTAATTAGAAACAATAATGCACTGTCTTCAAAATAAAAAATTACCAGTCACCACAGCTGACAAATTTTTATGTCTTTATACATTAAAAACTATGATTTTCCTTGAAAATTAAATCTAAGAAGTTGAATATCTAAGTTTCTTACTTTCTAGAGCATAGGGAGTTAATGCTACAGTGCTTCTTCCCTGAAAAAGATGGAGGTTTGTTCACTGCTACGGCCACGACTAGAGACATTTTCGAACTTAATCACTTTAATTCTGAATTTCAGAATCTGCTTTTTGGTAATGGAGAGTCGAATAGCAAGATTGGAACTCCAAAATAAGTTTGTGTTCAGCATTTTCCAGCATTTTCAGAAGATAATTTACAAGTTGAACAACAGTAGAGCTTATCTAGGCAGCCTTACTAAAAGAATAAATCAATATTTAATAGATCATTGTACAGTTTACACCTAGATTTCAGATATTTTCTGGTCTAAGTTAAAGATGCTAAAGGATTTTCTCTGCATTCATCAGCACTGTGTGTTTATTAATTGCTTTCCACTTGTCAGTGTTGACCTGTGGAAGGGTCAAGCTCCAGGGGTCAAGGGTCAGCTAAGAACTTTAAGTCTATGAAAATATAAGCTGTGTTTTTACTAATTAATCAGTAGTAGAGTATCCAGGCAAATGCCTGTGTTCTGGAATTGACCTTTCCTACAATTGACAATTATGTCAGATCATAATTGCTTGTTAGTCATCCAGCACAATATCAAAAGCTTCCTGTGTAGACTTCTGGAGTAGTTATAGTTCAAAAACACCTACTGCCAGAAGCCAGCATGGTGGCTCAGAGTGAATGTGGATTCCACACAAATTGTCTTCTATTACAGCCATGTTTAATTCATTAGTACAGATGAAGCCTAAGTGTTACAGATATCTGTAGTCTTGAAGTTCTCAAAATTACATTTTTGTCTCTTTGATCAATCTGTTCATAGTCTGCTTTTAATAAGCACTATTGTACCAGCACATAATAATTAGAATTCTTGGAAAGCTTATCTACTAATATTGGCATTTGGGGATTTTTATTTTTTGGGGGTTTTTGTGGTTTTTTTTAAACCACAAAAGATTTGAAGCTGTGTTTTAATATTGTGCTAAAGTGAGCTTTCTTTTTGCCTGTGATATCTAAAGCAAAGAGCTTTTATGTGGGATTTTTATCAGAAGCTGCATCTGAGTAGGAATTGTGTTAATGCGAATTTAAGATCAGGTAAAAGACCTTTTTTGCCTTTGCTTTCCTGACTCTCTGTGGTAGAAATTGAGTACAATGATGAAATGCTCTAGTTTTAATCTTCCCAGTAAGATTCAAATGATCAAGCTGCTACCAAGCAACATGTTGGTCAATTGAATAAGTCTCCTAGACTTTGTAAAAGAATGTGCTGAACAAATGTGAAGGTTTCACAAAGCCATTTAATAGCAAACTGCTTGCAGAGCAGTTCATTATTGTTTGAAGGAATCACTGCTGAAGTGTGGGAGTCATGTGCTTTGTATTTCATAAAGGCTTTCAAAGCAATCCTCAATCCAGAGGTGAACCTGACATTGTTCAGAAAAGATTAGGGAAATAGTATGTGATAAACCATAGCTCAGAGTTTCAGTAATTTCAGTGGACTCCTACCATAAAAGTGATTAAGTCTTAAGTTTAATCCTAATGAAAAAGTAGCCCATTAGCAATGGCACTACTTCATATCTGCTTCAGAAGTGAAGAACCAGGTATGGCCAAGAAAAGTAGGGGAACAATCAGCTTGTTTTTTCTGGTAAGTTCTTGGAAGCCTGGTACATTCTATTTCTTCAGTTAACATATATCTAAATATTAAACTGTTTATAATGATGTAATTATTAGTCAGTACAGAATGATGACTTAGGTGATTCTGGAGGCTCTTAAGAGGCTAGGATCTGTGTAATGGTAAACTTACCCTGCAGATTGTGCCAAAGATATGGAAGAATAAAAAACTTGCATCGCACTGAGAATGAGGAAGAAGAATCGTGAGAAGTCCTTTGGTTTTATCACCTCTACAGTGTGTATGGAAAGAAAGCAAGTAGCTTTCTGAACTTTAGCATGTATAGGATCTGTAATGTTTTCTCCTGTGCATATTCTCTTCTCCAGTGAAGTAAGCTGAAGCACTGGACATGACTCAAGTAGGATAAAGTTACACATTTTATTTGTAGCTAAAGGATGTGACCTCTGAATGAAAATAAAGAAAAGGATGGAACTGAAAGTATTTGCATTCGCATAAGGGAATGTTAATACATTCTCCAGGTACATAATAGCAAGAACATATATCTTAGGTCTTAAGAATAATTAGGTACTTTTGTAGCCTGCAAGGTTTAAAAAATGTGTTTTTTCCTGTTTATTAGCTTCTTTATAACTGTCCTGTGCAATCGTTGTTGATATATAAATATTGCATAATTGTAGCATCCCAGTACTTTATCAGAACTTGCTTGTTGTAATATTTCAGTAACATTCACAATTAATATTGAATATACTCAGCAAATACAGTCTAGCCAACTAGAATAAAGGTAACCAAACAGGATGAAGTTCATAAAGCTATATTTATACTCATAAATTGATCTTAATTATCATAGTTTAAAAAAGTGAGAAGGAGGTTTTTCATAAGGATTGTTTAAATGAGATAAGTTCACACTGTCAAAGGAACCCAACTCTGCTCATAAAGCAAATAAAATTTTGCTAATGATTAAAAAAAAATTGCATTTTTTTAACTTAAAAGGAGATTTGAAGGAAAAAAGTATGAATAAAATCAGTTTGAGTACTGTGAACTAGTCCTTAAATACCTGTCAATACTACATGCAGAAAGAGTGATGACTTAAAATGTCTTGCTTGTTTTCTTTGTAATCAAGATACTGAAACAATATGTTACTGTTATCTGCACAGAGTAATCTCTACCCAATTGATCTGTTGTCTCATTTCTGTATATCTTTGACAATGGTTGAAGCAGAGGTTTCTGCCACTGTTAAACACTGCAGAGAAAATGTGGAACTTGTCAGGAGAGACTGTCAGGTACCTGAATTGTATGGTTCACTTCTTAGCCTTGAACCCCCAATTTACTTGTCAGCTTTGTCATTAGTATCAAAATTTGGATGCAGCCAGTATAAGATATATGTGATTCCTGGTATTATCAGTTAAATTTCTAGAATTGATGTTTGAGGTTACCTATTTGTATATATTTCATCAAAACATGTTTAGACTTGTACATGCACATAAAATCTCTCATGGGTTATCAACATTAAATGCAACTTTTAAGAGATTACTTCTGAAGTTATTTTGTCACGCTTTGCTTGCTGTGGTGTTTTTGGTTTGGTTGGTT
>LTAT01000001.1:43209507-43243583 GCA_003286495.1 Chlorodrepanis virens | reverse complement strand
ACTAATGTCTGCAAACACCCAAAGGGAGGGTGCAAAGAGGAGGGCATTAGGCTCTTTCCTGTGGTGTCCATTGACAACAACAGAGGCACTGGGTCTATACTGAAACACAGAAGATTCCCTCTGAAAATTAGGAAACATTTTGTCATGTTGGGTGGCCAAACATTGACAGAGGCTGCCCAGAGAGGTGGTGGAGTGTCCATCCTTGGAGAATGTGAAAGTCATCTGAACATGGTCTTGGGCAACTGACTCTGGGTGGCCCTGCTTGAGCAGGGGGAGTCAGGCGTGCTGAACTCGAGAGGTCCCTTCCAAACTCAGCCATACTGTGATAGGCAATTTTTAACTAAGTGTCACACCATTACTGCATGTTTTTCCAGCTTAAGGCAGAGACATATGAGTTCTTTCAATTCCGACTAGAGAAAGAGAAAAGTTAAGTGTGGTCAAGACTATAAGCTGTTTCAATTTATTTTCTTTTCATCCTAGGAAAGGTCTCTCATCCCTGATCTGGATTGTACTGGAGATAAGTACTTAAAATATGTTTTTCTATTTAATTTCCTGTTTTACATGGCAGTATAGGTTTTATAGGTAAGTAAAAAACCGTTTTCAGTGTGAATGCACTATTTGGTTTGAAAAGGGAGGTGTTCCTAGGAATGATAATATTTTCCAGGTACATGCATTCAAAGAGCAAAGATACAGGCCCAGTTCCATCCTGGAACATCTGGATTATGTTTTTCATGAAGATTTCTACTTAATGAGACAGAAATAATTTTGGCAAGAGGTGAAATATTAAGTTTAATTTCTGATTTCTTGAAGTAAATGGAGATGAATTACATTTGGGAGCATTTGTGTGACTTTTTTAGGCATTTCTTTGTATTAAGTAATAACAAAAAAGAATCAAATGACTAATCTTGAAAGAGATCATAAATTATACTGTGGGTTTATGACTATATATTGGGATCTCTTTAGACTCAGTCTTGTGATGTCTAAATTTTAAAAGGAGAGTGGTGTGATTGAGAGCTGCAAATATGGAGCATTTTCTGGTAGGGTTCTGCAGTCTCACACTTAGGTAAAACTTCAAAAATTACACCACTCTATATACGTCTTATTATATGTCAGTTACAACAGCTAAACAACTAGAGATAATAAGGGAGTATGTGTTATCTTATATGACTTTGGAAGTGTTCAGAAGAGGTTGTAGCACAGAAATGACAGTTCTTGGGGTTTGCAGAGATCATGGCATGCCAAGTATTTAACTGTGTCCCTAAATCCATACCAAAGTGGCAATATACATGAGGCCATATTTAAATGCTCAGTTGTGTTGAAATTTTAATCCTGCCAAGTCAATGAACTTAGCAGGCTCGGGTCAGAGTTGGTGGAAGCAAGACAGGTAGTAAAGCTAATGCACCTGAACAGAGTTATTGGAGGTTTCCAGGTGTAGCTTGTAGTGTTGGCAGTGTTCAGCTCTCCTTAAGGACTGCAAGGATGGTTGGAGTCCCTTTATCTCACATCTCTCAATCATTTTTGAGTGAAATTGTTCAAAACAAAGTAAGAGGACTGATTTTTTTATCTGTTGTCAATCACATGGGTGGGTTTTTAGCCTTAGCTGAGGTCCAGCATAGCAGTACTTAAACGGGCAGCTACAGGGAGGACAGAGGCTCTCCATAAAAAGCCACATGGAGGTGATATGAGGAAATGGCTCCAAGTGGCATTTGGAGTGCTTTCATCTCAGTATAAGAAATAAAGTTTTTACAGTGAATAAATGCACTTTTTAAAGATGAGTACCCATCATTGGAGGGCTTCATGATTCAATTGGATGGGTTGCTTGATAATCTGATCTAGGCTCCCTTTCCCACAAAAGGCTGGACCACTTGATCTTTCAAGAGCCCTTCCAGCCTGGGCTGTTCTAGGGTGCTATGTCTTATTCAATTCTCTTTTTTCTCTGTTCTTTTATTTGACCTTATCAAGTCACCATCTTAAGCAGAGTGAACCACATTAAAAGTTACTGCATTATCGAACAAAACATGGTATTTTCACAGTTATCTGAAATACATACAGTACCTTCCAGGATGATAAATGGTACCGCTTCAGTGATTTCTTTCCTGAGGCTGAAATGAAGAAACCCCCATTTTTCTTTTCTAAAGTATCGTCTCTTTGAGGGAGCTGAGAAAGGCATCATTAAAGACTGTGAAAAAAAGCATTTATTATACATTTTCATATTTGAATTTTTAAGTCTAAGATGAGTTTACCTATCTTAATTGGCTTATGGCAATAAACAGTACGTAATATGTACTTCACATCCCTTACACAAGGTGAAACAGATGGTGATGTTCTAAAAATGCATTGTTAGGCACTATTTTACATGGCTTTGCTCTTGACATTTTTGAAGTATCTGGAAGTTCAGATGCTGAGCATCATATATATTTATCTGAATTAGAAACCTTATTTTGCATGTATATATGATTTGATTTATTTAATTTATGCAAAAAATAAATAAATATAAAATAAATGTCTATTTCCCCTTCTTCTCGCAGCAAATCATAAACAGATAAAAACCCATTTTGTTGTTGTAACTTTTAATTTAAAATGGATTTTGTTTGCTAAATTTTTTTATAATTTTCTTGAGAAATAATTAATATACAATAAATATAAGCTGCAAATGAGAATGGCAAAATTCAAAATTTAAACTATTTCCAAGAAAAAAATAAGTGCAAGAACATTCTAAAGACAGATTACTGGTAGCTAGATTTCATTCCAGTTTGAGTGGAAAAAATTAGTGTGTTGATAACCTGAAAAATGCTTTTTTTCAAGCATTCAGAAAAGAAATGGTGAGGCCAGAGGCAGACATCACTTTCTACCTGTTGAGTGCTTGGGCATTTTACATGATTTTGTGGATAGAAAGTAAATGAGAGTTTTAGCTTTCTCCCTTTCAGCTTACCGTCCTTGTGACAAATTAAAAGTCAGGCTTCCTTTTCCTTGCTCTCTGTTGGAACAAGGATTGTTGCATTTCTGCCTTTGTCTCCAGTGACAAAGGGACTGTTGATGGATTATCTGAAGCAATATGATGTGTGTTAGGGGTGCTGAGGGTTGTTAGGTTTGCATGTTCAGACACTGGTGGAGCTGAGTCTGTGTCTCAGGGACGCACGGGTGCGGGCACACACGCGCGCGCCAAGGACACTGACACGGCTGATCACCCAGGCTGCCTCAGGACATCACCAGCAGAGCACACACACAACACTCCCCAAGGTCACAAGCACATGGACATTTGTGAGGTACCCTGGGGTAGCTTTATACAACTGGCACCTCTGCCTGCATCCCAGCCCCACTTACCTGCCCCACAGGCTGGTGCAGCTGGGTGCTTGCTGCAAACATGCAGCACTCAAACTCTCATCCCACAGATACCCCACATTAAATACCAGCATGGACTCTCTGCTTGTCTGAGACCTCTGCCGGGACTGAGGCCCCTTCACAAACACACTATCCCATCAGCCAACACCAGGCATATGGGCTGTGACCCAAGACCCACTCCAGCCACCAGTTCTGAGCCCCTCACTCACCCCAGTACCTCAAGCTTATTTACATATGTACACCATTCACAGCGGTGGTAGGATAAATACTCCCACTGGCTCTGTCCAACACTGATTATGCAATGTCTTGCTTATACCCCTTTCTGCATACCCCTCTGTCTGTTTCCTCCTGCTCTCCCTCCCCCTGCTCATTGCCCACCACTTGACACCATCCCACCAAACCCTTCCACAGTGCAGGACTCCCAGGTTTGCATCCTCATCTCTTGAAAAGTACAATTCTTTGGTAGCCTATTAATTAGTGTGACTGAGCTGGTTTGTTTCTGGTTCTTGTTTGCTAAGGCTAATTGGCCTGGATTTATGTCTCTCTCTATTTTGTCTCCCTTCCTTGCCTTATCCTCCCAACTGGAAAATATTCTCACACTCCTCATATCCTTATCAGTTATGCCACTGACACACTTTGTTCTTAACATGACTGCCCTTACTACGTGTTGTTCATGTCTTTATAGCTTCTTTGGCCAGAAGCTCTCAAAAGGAGCAGACAGTTGTTGCATGTACCCTGAAAAGAACCTCCACCTGAGATGGAGTATTTATGTTTAAGCTATATCAAGTTGAACATCTAGATTAGAATTGTCTTACTCACTAGGAAAATGGTGTTAAATACTGTAATTAAAGCAAAATTATGCCTTAACTAGCAGCACTTTGCAGGAGATGTAGGTAGCTGCAGTGAAGACTCAATAATAAGGGTTCTTTCAGACCTTTAGGCAGGAAGAAGATGTAATTTAATTTGACCTTAGGTTACTTAGGAGTATAAGAGGGAAACAGCTGACTGTGTTCTTGTCTCAGGGCACTTCTGACCTAGGATATGTGAATATCAAAGTATGGCTATCCAGAAAATTGTGAAGAGAAGCAAGGAAGTATGTAAAAGAGTGTCTAAAGCTGTAAGACTAAGCAGTGGTGGAAAATAAATGTAAGAGCTCTTTATGACTAAAATTGCTCCTGGATCACATTGGAGTATATATTTCTCCAAGACTTCCGTGCTGCTGGTGCTGTGCAGAGACATAACAAGGAAAGTCTCGATCATAAGAAGTTTGTAGTGTAAGTAAATGAGAAAGAGAAGCAAAGAACAAGTAGTACATTTATTTCCTTTAAGTCCCACAGGTGATCAGTGGCAGATGAAAGAACAAAGGCAGTCTTTTTCTGAATTTTGATGAAGAGTCCAATAGTTTTATTTCATTACATATAAGGTATTATTGTTAATCCATTCCACTCATGTTCCTAATGAATGATGCAATATAATACAAGATGCAGTAGAAGTTCCCCCCCCCTCATTTTGAGTCATTTACTTCTTTTGAAATTTTGTTGCATACATATCAAAAAGCAGTGTATTAATAGTAGCATAGTTTGGTGTTTTGCATGCCTTTGTGGTAGGATTTTTACTAATCTTTCCTGTCGCAGCTTGGATTATACCTGTCATGCTTCATGTAGATCAGCAAAGACATTCCTGTAATATTGTAGAATCCCTAAGCATTTCTTTGCACCTTTTGAACTGCATTGGGCTGTTTTTTTTAGTTCTTTTGTTCTTCAGATTTTCTATTGAGCATGGCATTCCTTGAATAAGCAAAGATTTTTGTCTAATACCCAGGGGTGGTAGTGAAATTCACATCATTGTGTTTAACCGTGAGAATTTCCACTAACGATTTGTGACTATGTCTTTTAGAAAAAGTCTTAACTTTGAAAATGTTGAGAATAGTAACTTGTAAAGAGTTAGCTTATTATCAAGTTTTTTACATCCTAATGCAGCAGTGTTTCACTGCAGGGGAATCTGTGTGGGTGTCCAGTCCTGTCACTTGCAAGACAAGAGATGTTTACCTTCTGAAATGGCAAAGCTGTAGAAATTCAGAATATTTATGATTAATACAAAACTCTACATAAAACATTCTTAAATGGGATAGAAATAGGTAGATTGTAAGGTAACTGACTGATTTAGACTGTTGTAGGCTGTTTGCATTTGACAAACAAGAGGAGTGTACTGTGACCATGAAAGCAGTTGGCTGTTAGCTCTTTCAGAGAGTTAGGAACTTTAAAGTTTATAAAACTTTACAGAGTTTTCATTATAGTAATAAGAAGGAGGACTGGAATCATTGGTGACATTTTGGATGTTTGGGTAACAAAATATCCCTCTTTTGCTGTTAACTTGTCATCAGCCATTTATCAGTCATAGTTTTGGTTTATTGTGTGCTGTCCAGAGACCTGTGCTATGTCATGGGCCAATCTGTGGTGGCTGCAGCTACATGCATGTGTGAGTTCCTTGAACTCAGATGTAGTGCTTGGTCCCATCAGTCTGGCACAGGCACAGCCTGCAGTACGGGCAAACCAACTGCCATAACATGTCTGAAAAGAGCATTAGCTTGGAGTTACAGGAGTAAATCAGCCTGAGTCAAACTTTGAGTGATTCAGACCATAGAAACACTTTATTTTGAGAGGGTTCTATTTGATCTGCTTATCCAGAAGGAATGATGCTTCATGAAGGAAAAGTATAAGAGTATGGCGTATTTTCTTTACATGTGTAATAGTAATGTAAGATTTCTACCTACCTATCTCATCTCTTGTTTACATTCTTAATTATATCTTTGCTTTCATACACCCACAAAAAAATCTCTCAACCCTTATGCTATTATTTCTGTGTCTGTTTTACCTGGTTTGTATAATCTTCACACCTGTTTGAACTCTGTCTAATTGCCATCCTTAATGCATCCTTTCATTGTCAGTCCTACATTGCTGCCCCACAGCTGCATTGTACTGGTTTTATAGCTCCTTAGACAGTAGCCTCTTTGTTGGTTAGAAATGTTACTTTGGTATTCGTTTTCTCATGTAGGACATTATATTGTACCTTACCACTAAAATTATCTCATGGCTTTGAAAAAAAATTTAAACGAATCATGTGAAATAAATGATAATTTGATAGCAGAAATGATGATCAAAAAGATGTTCCTAATGCTTGCACTGTAAAAGATAAAATGCAGCTTTGAAACCCTAGCAAGAGGACACAGGATACAGGGAGTCTTCACATCTTTACATGCCTTAGCAAGGACACTGCAGCTCCAGGGCATTACTGACTGGGGGGCTAATCTGTCCCGGTAGAACAGATTTAGCACGGTAATTCTGCACACCTAGAAGTATCCATGACTAAAGGTATATATTTAGGTAGTTCTCACCTCTTACAGGTTAAATTCCTAGCAGAAACAAAGTATATTAACCTTCCAAAGTCTGTGTAAGAATTATGCTCAACATGTGAAATAATCTCTGTTAGAGTGATGGTAAGATTATTAAATACAGACAAAGCTAATTTTTAAAAGAACAAAGGGTCAGGTAATTCACATCTATATACTAGATGTGAATTACCAAAGAAATGTATAGGTAATTCTTGTATGAATCACACAGCATCAAATCTCTCAGCTGGTATAAGTTAATATTTTGTTGCAATGATAAATAAAATAAGTCCTAGAGTTAAGCATATTAGCTAAGTGCAGCAGAAAAAAAAAAATCTCAAATCAGTCAACCAGGTTTTATTTGACAATATTTTTTTCCTTTTAAAGATTATTAATGCATTGGCATAGGCAGTCAGTCTCAGTGGGAAGTATTCCTACTTAGCTTAAAGCACAGACTAGAGTTAGCACTGATGCCAGCAATCATCTAAATTTTTTTACATGATACATAAGCTCTATGAGCAAAGACAATACTTCCCTGTCTCTCTTCATTATTAGTTTTATAGTTGTAACTTGAGATGGATGAAAATACTGAATTTTTTTTTTCCTCACTTTTGAAAAAAAAACAACCTGTGTCTCATAGTACACTTGTGGATACTTTGGAATCATTGAGACTTTGTAATGACATTATCTGGTTCTGACATATCAGTGTGGATTTAGAATAGATGTTACTTGGCTTTTTTGTTAAGTGTGACTCCTTAGAAGAGGTTAACTATGAAATGCTGGATTCCCTGAAGTCAGCTTTCTAGTCTAAGTTTAAGGCTAAGTTTTCATGCCACACCAGCATCATTCCCTAAGTTTTTAAATCAGTTGGGCTTTATCAGTCAATTAGAAGGTGAGAAATACAATTAATTGTATTTTCTACAGTGATGCTATGATAGTCATGTTCATAAGGAAAGAGAATTGGTATTTCTGGTGGGATTATATTTTAGTAGAGCTGTTATTTCTGAAGCTGAATGGGAAACATGTGTATGCCTTTTTCTGCGCACAAAATCTCTTGTTAATTTTTTTGCCATTCTGTTCAAGGTGTGCATGACAACATACAAAATTTTTTTGTGTAAGGTGTGTGCAATTATCAGGGCCAAGTGAGAGCCAATTTCTCCTTACTGCCCTTCCAGTTCAGCGCTGCAGATTTTTTACAAAGACAAAATTATTTTATTGTCTTGCAAGCTGCTGCAAGTATCTCTTAAAAATGGAAGAAAAAAGTTTTTGTATCTCATGGGAAGAGGTGTGTGCGGTGCCCTGAATTTTTCAGATTAAAGAATATACTTCAAAGAAGAACTGTTGTGTAAACTACATCTTAATTCCTGTAATCAGCATACATTTAAACCTGCAGAGTTGAAATCTGCATTAATTTCATGTTGCTTTTCATCACTTACATATGTTATTGTAGCAGTAGGTTTTTAAAAATCATTGTGATTCTGTGATTTTTTTGTTAGAAGATTATGCTCATTTGTTTATAGCTTGCTTGAAGAATGGATCCATAATTGGATCAAAAAAGAAACTGCATTAACTGAAAGTTGGTCAAAAGTGAACAAAGCTCTGTTTCAGTTTCACATTTCAGCCTGTCTTACTGTTTTTATAGTTCCAGTCTCTTCTCACAGGCCTTTTCAACCATCTGTACTTGCTGCTCTTAGCCACCCAGGCTGCAGCTATTTCTGCAAGTACCTTTCTGAGTGACCATCAAGTAGAAAACCAGCAGTGAAGCAATTACTGCATATGCAGTCTTTCACCCTTTTATTTAATATGTAAACAAGAGACTGTGCAAGAAAGAAACCAAGTGGTGTTTACTTACTTACAAGTCATTTCTTGGGGCGCATTTGAATGGACTTAAGGTCATTTATAATTCAGGGAAAAGGTAAGGATAGCAAAACATAAGAACAGATTAGTGGCACCTGTAGCAGTTACGGTCAATGCCATTTTGCAAGAATATAAAGGGAAAGTGGAGGGCTAGAAAGAAAGTAAGCTTATTAATAAATAAGGTAGATGAAATTAATGATTAATGACTCTTTAAGTAGCCAAGTGCTTAAGTGGTTTGAAAAAAACAAAATGAATCTCGGGGGAAAAAAAAAGAAAAAGGAAGGGAATGAGCAAGCATGATCAGGTTGGCACATCAGGATCTGTTCCAAGTCTCAGGAGAGACATAGTTATGCAGTCTGGGTGAAAAACAGGTATTGAATTGGGAGGCTGAGATCCACACCTGACTGTGACTTGCTTTTTCTGCTCAAATCATGCTCATATTTATGTTTATATGCCAGTGCACACTATTTCATCTGTGCAGTGAGGAATGGAAGCTGATGAGGTGCTGCTGCCTCTGCAGGGCTGGCTGCTCCATGCCTGGCTTTGGTTGGTCAGGCAAACTCCTCACTCTGCTTTTCTCTCTTACAGCCTGGGCCTTAGTAAATAGCAGCTGGGCCTAAATAGACAGAAATTTGCAAACTGTAAAAACATGCATAGATCCAGTGGATTTAAACACGGTTTATTGAAACTGTAATTTATTCTAAAAGAGAAGAGAAATTAAGAAAAATGTGTGGGCACTGGAGGATTAAGAGAGAAAGTTAAGGTGGAACTGATCTTAAAAAACTGAAAGGGACAGGAAGGAAATAATCATTATGAATTCTGTCAGTCTAAATTAAATATTTAACGATGAGAAGAATACCATTTGAAACAAATAGTAAACTAAAGAAGCACTTAGTTTAGCAAAAAAATCCCAACACTGTGCACTAAGTAAAATGATATTTTAATTATTTAATCGGATTACCAGAATGCTATTAGTGTCAGTGATTAAAAAAGAAAGAATAGGGGAATAGATCTGATACATGTAGATGTCCTTATCCATTTTGGATGCAATTCCAGATACTGGTAATTGTCTGCTGAGCCCTACAAGTCTACAATGTAAAAAGTAACCAGAGGGCATCATTCACCCTATATCCAGTCAAAGGAATTCTTTCTTGATACAAGCTAGGTTTGCATCCATGTATGCATATATACTTATATCTGCATATAGATTAGCACTGTATATTTGCTGTGTTTGTCTTTTTCTGCATGTGTAAGTACGTCTTTGTGGGTTTTTTTTCCCTATTGAATTATTTCTCAGTCTGCACAGTTGGAATGGGACAGAATTATAATAAGTAATAAATAACCCATTCATCTACTAGGAAGAGCGCAGGGTAAGACAAATGGGTTTGTTTTAAGCAACTTTTATTTTACATATTTAATAATATTTAAGTTAGAGTTGTAGGTTATAAACAATTCAATGGATGTAAGAGAGGTCAATTTGGAAAGAAAAGGGAAATAAAACCGTAAAAAAACTTTGCAATAAAATCTCAAACATAGCCAAGAGTGAGAACAGTTTTATTGGAATTGTGCCTCTTTTTCAACATTAGCATCTGTACAGTTATGTCACATGTTTTGGTGCTTTAAAAAGCTTGAATCTACATTTATTTCTATAATATTTTCATTAATATTGAAAAATATTTATTGAAATGAACGCCAGTTTTCTAGCAAGTAATGCTGAAGGACATATCTTACAGATTTCACAAGCATTGAGGAGTATTTCTAGGAATGATAAATATTCAGGAAATTCAAGTATATGTCTGAATTTACCAGAAGTGCTTACAGTGCCAAGTTTTACAAGAATACACTGCTAGTTTTCTAAGGCAGCCAAGTGTATGACACAGTGGGGAAATCACTAGATACAGTCACTAACCAGTCACTTATGGGTCAGTCTTACGGCATGACTCACAGGGATTTTCTTTCTGTTTCATCTTTGAATTGCAAAGGCAAAAGTATAAATCATACCTATTGCCAGTCTGCAGTTGTTTCATCTTTAACATATTCCAGGTATTCTCTTCTTTCCATTCTGTGAGAAGTGCTCCTGAAAACTGACAGCAGTGCACTTGTTGATAAAGCCATCAATATTACCAGTTTAACCTCACTTCAAAGTGCAACATGATATATTTGTAGGTATAGTTATACATATGTATCAAATGGCTGAAAACCCTTCTGGCATTTGGGTCTTATTACCTTTCTTGATTACTATCAGTTTGCTGCATGTATAGTTCTTCTGAATTTTATTAATGGGCTTAGGGTCATTACCTTGAGCAATGTATATTCAGGGTAATTTAAAAATCAAAAGAGACATAAGGCATAGGAAATTAAAATAAAGAGCAATTGTGTTTAATGTATTTAAAATATTTTTTTCACTTCTGCAATGAGATAATTACTTATTAAAAATGCACAGAGACATAACATGAGAAGGAATATATCGATGTCTATACTGCTTTTAAACATGGTTGCTCTTGTCTTGGTTGGGTGCAGTTTTGACTGAATGAAAATCTTTGTGGGTAGCTGGGCCTAGAGAGTGTTGGTGAGTGGAGTTAGACACAGCTGATGGACATTCATCAGTGGGATTCCCCACAGCTCAGTATCGGGGCCAGCCGTGTTTCATAGCTTTAGAAGTGATATGGATAGGGGATCAAGTGCAGTTTGTAGATGTTTGAGGGGCTCCTCAGTCAGTTTGTAGATGACACCAGGTTTGACAGGAGTGTTGATCTGCTGGGGCTAGGAGGGCTCTGCAGAGGGATGGGGATGGATGGATCAGTGGGCTGCGGCCAATGGCTTGAGGTGCAGCAATGTGGAGTGTTGGATCCTGCACATCGGTCACAACCCCAGGCAGCACCACAGGCTGGGGGCAGAGTGCCTGAAGAGCTGTCCAGCAGAAAAGGACCTGTGGGTGCTGTTTGACAGTGGCTGAACTTGAGCCACTGAGTGCCCAGGTGGCCAAGAGGGCCAATGGCATCCTGGCCTGTTCAGCATAGTGTGGCCAGCAGGACCAGGGCAGGGATTTCCCCTTGTAGTGAGGCCACACTGGTGAGGCCACACCTCCAATCCTGTGTTCACTTCTGGGCCCTCACTGTAGGAAAGACATTGAGGTGCTGGAGTGTCCTGGTTTAGTGAGGAAACTTCCAAAGGGCTTCCTCTAGAAAGCAGATTCAAGCAGCCCCTCCCCGTACTGGTTCAGAAAAAGATTTCCGTGGAGAAAAGTGGGAAAAACCTGTTTATTTAACAAGCACAGTAGTCACAAGCTTAAAAAAATGAATAATATTAAACAATAAAACCTCTAGTTGTTCTGAAGAGATGGCAGATTCAGAAAGTCTTTTTTATGGGTTGTAGCTCGGCTCTCTCAGTCTCTTATCAGTCCCTCCAGCCCTGGAAAATGCCACATCCCAGGCCCCAGTGTGAGCTCCCAGTGTTTTTCTGGATTTTCAGTCCAGAGCTGGGCTGATCAGCTTTTCCAAGAAAAGCCACAGTGCAGAGATCTTCTCTGCCTCAGCTAGCTAAAAAAAGCTAAAAGAAAAAGAGAGCTCTCTCCTACTGTCCACGCTGCAGTGAGAAGGAAAGATGAGCTCTTATCTTTATGTTTTTGAATACAGCCACCTCAGACATTCCACCACTTCTCCTTGTCCTCCCTTCACTCTCAGATCTAGTTTTAAAGGTGCAAAACTTATTTCTGGGCTAAAGGGATGAATGGGGATACAATTCAGCATCATAAAGTCACACCAGACATGGAGCAAGTCTAGAGAAAGGCAGTGGAAGTGGTGAAGGGTCTGGAGCACAAGTCCTGTGAGGAACACCTGAAGGAGGTTGAGTAGCTCAGGCTGAAGAAAAGGAGACAGCTGGAAGACTTTATTACTTTCTACAACAATCTGAAAGGAGGCTGTAGCCAGGTGGACGTTGGCCTCTTCTTCCAAGTAAGAAATTATAGAAGGAGAAAAAAGGGCTTCAAATTGCATGAGAGGAGGTTTAAATTGGATATCAAGAAAAAATTTCTGCATGGAAAGGGTTGTTAAACAGTGGAAGAGACTGCCCCAGGAAGAGTCACCATCCCTGTAGGTGTTTAGAAGACTTGTAGATGTGGTACTCTGGGACATGGCAGTGCTAGGTGAATGGTTGGACTCAAAGATCCTAAGGCCCTTTCCAACTGAAATTTTGATTCTATGATTTTTTTTTCCCAGAGGTCCCTGAAAGCAAACGTTTTCTGATGAACCTAATCATATTCCTGTTAACAAAATAAAAAATGTCATTTATGGTAAATAGATCTCCATCTTTTTTATGTAGTAAGTAAGCTGGTTGTTTCAGAGCTACGTAAGTGATTTTTTTTCCTAAAATAACCCAGAGAAACTAATAAAAGTTTCAGAATAATGTCTGTTCTCAATTTCCATGTGAAACCAAAAAGCTTATTTATAGTAATGGTTTTGAGTTTATTATAAAACTGTTAAGCTTCATTAACTTATTACAGCTTACTTACTACGTATCACTCAGAGCTGCTGTGTACAAAAACCATCATTAAGTCAGCAGACTTGTTTTATTTGTTGCTTGTTGTTGTAATTTAAAATGAAAAATTGAAGAATCTATTCTGTATCATTTCAATTTCTGCTTATTCATAGTTTACTAAAATCTGTTCTCTACCAGATTTTCTTATGATTCATATGTGGGGCCAGAGGACACTATAATTTTACAATCAATGTCAGAAGGCAAATCTTTATAAATTAAGTTGTTAAAATTGACATGACGAATTACAGTACTCACTGAAAGGTAATGTATTTTCAATATGTAATTTTATAACAGAACCTTACATGTAGAGATTACTCTGCAGGGGAAAAAAAATTATTTGCCTTGCTAATTAAAGAAATTGACAATTCTAAGTTTATGCAAGATACATGTGCTGTATAAATTTCTTGTGATCCCAGTTTTAGATAGATAGTTCAAAAAACACGTAGAAATTCAAAGAACCCATTTTTGCACTGAAAGATAAACTAGTCTTCCTTTTACTTGCTTTAACATCTCAGTCTTTCTAGATCTAATACTGACTTAATTTTTTCATGAGAAAATCTGTGTTGGCCAAAGTAGCTAGAAGATGTAAAAACCCCTGAAAGCTAAAGCTGAATTTAAATAATTTCATTTTCTTAAGCAAAATCCTTTGTTTAGCTTTCAACTTTTCAGCACATAATTTAGGTTCTATTTTTGGTAGCAGCTTGAAAGAGTGAGATATAGGTGAAAATAGGAGACCACTTGCATATGTGTATTTGAATTTTGTAAATACCAGAATTCAGATTCTAAATCTGAAGCATTAGCTAAGTAATATGTAGCAGACGTTAGAGACAAATACATATTGAATACATGTTGGAAAAAAAGGGCTGGAACAGTAGTATAGCCTGGAGAGACAACCAGGTAATGATGACACCACGTAAACAATGGAGGTGCTTAGATTTTTTATTTTAAAAAATAGCTACTCAGTGAACCAGAATATTTAGTAATTTTGCACCTTTAAATCTCCAAATTACGTAATCAGTTCAAGCAAAGAAATCCACTAAGTTAAGGGTATTAATCAAGAGTTTTCAGGATTGGGACCCTAATCAGCATTTTCTTGCTTTCTCACTCTTGCAGCATGTGTGCAGCTAATTAGTGTTTTGACTGAGTCAACATATGAATGGTAACACCAGTGAATCAAAGGAAAGTGTTCTCATTAGAATGTGGAGCTAGAGAAGTACTGCTTTCCAAAATAAATATTATTCTCAAAAAAAAAATTAAAACAAATTGCCCCTTGCGGCACAATAAAATTTGTGTAAAGAGAAACATCTGGCAGAAATATATAACCTACTGTAGTGTAACATTTGGAATGAATTAATTTATTTTACTGTCTTAAACTGTTTTTTAAGCTTCTACATATTTTACCCAGATTTAAATGTATCAGTATGTTGGGTTATATTATTATATTCAACTTGTAATTCCTCTAAAATAATTTTATTCTGCACATAACAACCCCTGGAAAATTGGAAATGTTGTAGTTAAAGAAACTTCAGGCAAGGTTTTAGACTTTGTGTACGGTAGCACATTTCATCACTAAGTATTTTATAAGGTTTCCAACATCTGGATGCACTAAAGTGCAGGTGTCCCAGTGCTGACAAGAAAATTTGCTTTACAGTAGGCAAGAGAAAAAATCATGTTCAGGAATTTAATCTAGAATTTCTTCATTGTATCTTTAATATTTATAGTATAAGTATTTCCACTCCTTTTATATCAATGGAAAAAATGAGCCAAGTCCAGATTTACTCCACTGGAACGATATTGGATGCCTTTGTAAAACCAAAATCTAGAATTTGTATCTGAAATACACACCTACACTGAAGATGTCTGTCTTTCCTTAGATTAATTGTACCATGACTGGTAAACTTTGATGAAAAGATTTTTTACGTTGCTATGAAACGTGCTCAGAATGGTCACACATTTTTTTATCATGTCCATATAGCTGCTGGACACTTGAAAATATTTAGTTCATACAGATCGTAAAGATACCAGATCATATGCTGAATAGATGTCTAAAGTGTTAATACACAGTAACAGTATGGAATGCAAATAATGTAGAATAGTATAGATGCTGAAGAGATGCCAAATCAACCAACTGAATTTTATATCTGATCTTCTCAGCATTTCTAACCTGAGCCTGCAATTAGCAGGCTGCCCACTTCAGAAGCAGGGCATGTTGCTTACCTGTCTCTGTTGTATGAAGCAATGTTTTTGTGAATTAATCACTGGTTCGTGATCCTCTAAGTACCAAGAGAAAAAGAAAAACAAACAAAACACCATATTTATTTAAAAGAGAGAATGATGGGTTGAGACAGAAGAGAGAAACACAGAAATATTTAAATCCAGGATAATCTAGAAAGCCAAACAGAGCAACACTTTCTAGACCCACCTGCTCTCTCAATGCCCAAGGAATGTTAGATCCATCTGTTAATTGGAGATAAAGGGAAGTTACTTTGAGGAAAAGAACTGCAAGCTTTAATGTTGTCTCATTAAGAAAACTGCATTACAAATTTCACACAAGGACAGTATCTATAACATATAAATGAAAGATTTGATATAACCAGCGTATGTACAAAGACATCATAAAACTTCATATGCCCATCAGAGTGGTGGTATATTAGCTCAGTGTATAAGTGTTATAAGCTCTTTTTCCTCTGAGTGTGCATACAGCAATATGTTCAGATGTTGTAAAAGTTCTACTTTAAAACTGTTTCTTTGAAAGGAATGAAAGGGAGTAAAATAACAATATTACATTAAATGAAGTAGAAATTTTCATCTAGTATATTTTCTTTTCTGTTAAATTAGTCATCTGTTTTCTTTCCAAGTATGTAAAAAAAATCCGTCTTGCTAACAAAGCTCAGGAACCACAGAAGTTTCTCATCATTCAAAAGACACATATAGTAAAATATTTCTTCAAAGTAATCGTATATGCCCAGATTCTAAATTTTCATCCAACAAAATTCCTTTCATTTGCTCTGGGCAGCAAAGAAGGAAGTGAATGTGTATTTTCTCATAGTCGTTCTCTATCAGGCTGCTCTGAGTTCTGCAGCCAGCCACGTGAGAAAATGAATAAGCATGACATTGATAAAGCAGCTGTGATACAAGAATTTAAAGGTTAAAAAACCATGCATCCAGTTTTAAGGTAATAATGTTGCTTAAGGACATGCCAGTGGATTAAATCCTATTATGCATATACCTACAAACATACATACATATGTATAATTTTTTTTTTCTTTTGATGACCATAAAAACTAATTTAATGCATACAATTTTGTACTCTTTGCACTTTAAAAAATATTTTTAAATATATTCCTGGAAGCAAATTTGGTCTTCTGACAGCATTCCTCTGTTGATATGTGCCTGCTGAATATTCAGTGTGTACAGATAGATATAGAACAAAAAAGTAGTGTTGTTTTCTACTCCAAAGTCTGTTTAGTCAGCAGAATTCCACCATTTTGTATGGGCTCTGAAGACGGAGCCTTCTTCACCTGTATTTTTGATCTGAGTATCTAGCCTATACAAACCTTACTCAAATCATTCTTCCTAGGAACGTGAGTAATTTCTTCAGGAATTGTGCAGGTTTTGAGGTTTTTTTTTTTCTGGTTTGTGATAATTTGACCTTGATCATAGATCTTGGAAATGTTAGGGCTTGAGGAGACCTAACATATCTGGTCCAACCATTAATCTAATGTTGCCTGATCTATCAATAAACTGTGTCCCTAAGAAACCATCCCAGTCATCTTCCCACTCTCCACCTTAGAAGTCCTAAGGAGCACTTTGGAGTCACTGAAGTAGTGTGAATAGTTTGTTATGGGCATCCTTGGTAACAGTAAATGCTTTTAGCAGTGTATGACTTTATGTTCAAGCATGTTTTGTGTGCTGATCAAATTACATGAATATGAAAAAATTTGATGTGAATACATACTCAGTTTTTTCAGTAATTGGTTTGTTTTGGAGCTAATTTTGTCATGCTTTGAACGTTACTTCTGAAACAAATTGATGATTTGAGGCATTTAAAAGTAAGGTAGTGATGTTCTTAATAATTTGTTGGGTTGTGTTTATTGTTAGTGTACTTGTTATGTCTTGGCATCAAGAATATTGACTGCATGAGACAGAGAAATAAGGAAAAGAGAATACATATTTAAAGGATTTTTCAATATGAAACACACCCCTTCCCCCAAATATGATACTGAAAATTCTGTTTGAAAATATCACCTATGCTTAATGACTTGTGTGTTTTAGAGAAGTTCTAGAAATGCAATTTCTCAACTCAGATGTTTCTTTTAAAATGGCTGATATAGAACAATAATTTGATATAGAACAATAATTGTAGATGAGGGACTATATAATCTTATGGGGGTATTTTTGAGCACATTGTAAGTAATAAATAAAATATGTCTGGCAATGTGATTTAACTAAATATTGCAGCAGGCTGTCATGAACAATTCTGATAATTGCTTTGGTGTTTTCTGACAAGTGAGGGACAGGTGTAGGACTCAACCTCACAAAAGAGTTGCCACCCTGCAGTGAACTGTTTGTATACAGAACTGATTCCACAAAGCATGGCAGAGCAGTGTTTCCAAATGACAGTGATACAACAAACAGCATTATGTTATTAGTTAGTGAGGGAAATTTCAGTCCAATACTGTAGTAACAAATGCATGATGGAGCACTGGCTGCTGCTCTTGGAATGCGAAACAGAGCAGCTTCTGATGCACAATGTACTCACCATCATTGGCTTTTCTGGGTGTTATGTAGAATTTGTGCTGTACTCCTAAGGTCTTGCAGGGATTCATTTATTAAGCTTTTGAAATTGAGGCATACTTCTGGGAGTGACATTTAGAATTCTGCATGGCTATCATATTCCCTACTAAAAAACATAAACAGTTTAAAAATAAAAAATAAAAAATAGTGTGAAAAGGAGGTAAAAACATACACAGCTGTTTTATCCCAACTTGAGGATGAGCTGTGTGTGTTGATCACTCAAGATCAGGTTCTAGATGTTTAGAGGAGGAAGAAATTTTTAAAATTCATTATTGTCCTGAGTCAAAGCCTTTTCACGTGCCAAATCATAATTCTTGTGCCTAAACTTGTATTATTGCCACAGCTGCACTAGAACCTTGAAGACTTCTCAGTGCAGAGGTTCATTCTCACGTAAGTCTCCCTCTTGTGCTAGCTCTAAAGCTCTAAAGCCCCAGAACTCTTTATAATTCCAGCTCTCAGACCACCCCAAATTCCATCTTGTCTGAGGCTCCAGCTCTGGGACAGGTAAGCAATACAGAACCGCTAAAGAGAGGGAGCAAAACATCTGGGTGAAACATGTCCCAGTGACCACCATAATTATCTTCACATGAAAATGGCATGAGTGAGAAAGAGGATCAAACTTTAACAGTCAAAAGATCTTTCTCATTTCCTTACTCAAATGTTACTCTCATTCACTTAACTGATACTCCTGTACTTAAAAATATTATCACTTCATTGTCACATGAACAAGTATTTAATCTTTTTTTTTTTCCCTTTCTTTAAAATTCTTACACAGTCCCTTGCAGCTTAGTGAGATTTCATTCCATTACAGAAAACTATTTCTCAGTATTTTGGTGGGTGGTGCAGTTTCACTGGAAAATTCTGATCCAGTGGCAGTTCACACATTCCATTGCCATATACTGGTAGGAAAAAACCTTTCATCATAAAAAACAGTAACTGTTGAGTGTTTCTGGTCTCATTTTCTACAGACCTGCCATATTCTCTTGGGTCTTTGGCCTTTGGATCTTGTGACTTTTTTTTTCCCCTCTTTAATATTGATCTGTCTTCCAAACTCCTTCCTGTCCTATGATCATCCATTATCTATGATGAAATGTTCATTTATCAGGCATCCTGGCTATCAGACAGCTGAGCTAAGATACAGCCTTGGTTCTGTATCTGCTGGGCTATTTGCGAGGTCAGCTGTCAAATTCAACTTCTCATCTCTCGCCTTTGTGACCAACAGTCAGCATTTCCTCACAGCATCTCCTTTCCCATCTTAACATGATCTTGGGGAAGACCAGACTTCTCTCCTAATTTTTCACGATGGTACCAAGTATCATAAGCAGCTCAAGAATTCAGAAAACTATAAAGTCTGGGAAATGTCAAGACAGACTCTCAAAATGTTTTAGGTTGCAAACCACAAAGGACAAAACTAAATAGCTTTTGTGTAACTTGTGTTTTAAAATCTCACTGGTATTTACTCTGCACTCTCATAAGGCAATCCGTTCTGGACCATAGCTATCACTTCTAGTAAGCTTTTCTTCATACCTAAATTAATCTCCCTTTCCAAAGCTGAAGCTTATTACTACTTGCACTACCCATAATAGACATTAAGAATATTTTTTCTGTTCCTCTTTGCAGTTACCTTCTATCATGCCTTTCCTGTTTTAGGCTGGATTTAGCTTACATTACTTATATGTTTCATTACAAGTCATATTTAAATCATCATCTCAGATTATTTTTTTCGTTTTTGCCCCCTCTATTTCTTCTAGACAATCCAGATACTTTGGGGATTCTAGTTTCAAAATCAAATTTAATGTTGCAGGGTAATGCATATTAAAGCCAGCTACAGCAGAAAGATTATTTACATGTTTACAGGGTATGTTCTCTTTTTTAATACACTAGTTGTCCAGTCTTTTCCTTTCCTACATGGCATAGAAGACTCCTGTTCAACTTCATATGCACAAAAGCCCCCAGATGTTTTATTTCTTGCAGGCAATTATTCTAGAGTCTGGACTTGTGCCATTGACTGCTTCTGCCTGAGTGAAGTATTTTTCACTTCTCTTTGGGGAAATTAATTCTGTTTTTGCAGAACATGTATCCAATATGTTCTGGTCATTTTGAATTTTAGTTCTGTGAGCAAAAATGCTTTCTGTTAGCTTCAGCTTGCCAATACCTTTCTATTTCATAACTTCACATTTATTAAAACTATGCCAAAATTGCTTACTAAGGAAAATACTGATTCAGCCAGCAGTAGATTCCCAGGAATCACAAATCTCTATATTCATGTTTATAAGGGAACCATTTTCATCTCTCTCAGTATATTGCTTAACAGGGAACTATTTTCATCTCTCTGGAAATATCTGGCCAACTGGTTTTGCTAATGAAGAGTAACTTAATTTAGACTGTTTTAAGTCATCTTATGACAATTTAGAGAACATTATGTGTCAGAAGCTTCACTAAAGCTTGCTTTTTTTTTCTGTTAAACAAGTAAAATCTTGTTTTGCCCCTTTGTCCCCCATAGAAATCTGCTTAAAAAAATTGATTCACTCTGACTCATCATCCCTTCTACTGACACTTGCAGTTTTTTGATTGCTGGTATATTCCAGTGTTTTTTCTAGAAATCAGTATTAGTCTGACTGATACATGTAGTTTTCCAGCTTTTTCTACTTTCCATTTTTCAAGGATAGATAGGTGGCTTTTTTGGTTTTTTTCCACAATCTTCCAGAATCCCATTCATCATCCTTGAGGTTTTGAAGTGCCTCTGAAATTGCTTCAGCAAATTCACTGTACTCCCTGAATTTCATAATTTTGGAATGATTTAAAGCCAGCTAACCAAAGGGTATGTTCCCTAACCTGCTTCCTTTCTTCTGTCTTGAATGCATTGATGTTTGTGTTATTTACATTATCTGTCTGATTACATCCAAATCTGTTAGTGAAGACTGAAGCAGTAAAGGCATTAAATGTTAAAGTTTTCTGAGTGCCATGACTTGATAGCTTTTTTTCCTGTTGAGTAATGGAGCAGCTTTCCTTTGTCTTCCCCTTGCAGTTAATGTTCTTACTGATCTTTTTCTTTGTTTACCTTGCATGTTTCTTGCTAGTTGTTTCACAGTGTGTGCCTTCACTTTTCTCAGTGTGTGCTTCTGTTTTCTTTTGTAAGGTCTATGTCTTCTTGTTCTCTGTTTTGTGTAACAAATTATTATCAGTCCAACCAGAGAGATTTTTGAATAGTCTGCATTTTGCTGTATTACTTTCCCAAAAGATATTTTGTTTGTTGGAGATTTTAATTCTCCCTGATTTTATTTTTCAGGCCGTGTTTCTTAGATGTGTGTAAGAATTACCTTGATCTATTCAGTCTTTCTGGTTTGTCAGTGGTGCAATAGCCCCCACCTTTCTTTCCTCATTGTTATAGAAGATAATAGAACAAGCAATCAGTAATAGAAAACAGGATAGTCACATATAACAAGTCATATACTTTTATAGATTTTTAGAATATGTAAACAAAGCTGTAATATTAATGAAGTTTCAGACAAATTTCCTGTCTTCATTTAGTCATAAGTGTAGATAGAATATTTATGTCTCTTGATGTATAAAACATGATGATCAAATAATAAACAATCCTTATAGCCTCCTTCTATACAAGTATATTATCCTAACATTGTAAAATAATAGAATGGGATGGTTTAGTGGTGGACACTGCAGTTCTGTGTACTTACTGGTCTTAGAGCTGTCTTCTAACAGACAGAATTACAGGACTTCCCCAAATCTTCACAGATAGTCAGCATCTCAAAATTTTGGGGATTCTGGAATTTGAGTCTTCAGGATTCTCAGTACTATTCAGTGATGCAATTTACCCTACATTATTGTTGGAAATACTAACTATTTTACTTTTATTTCCATATCTTCAGCTCTCAGTCCTAAATAACATAACATAAATTTCAATCTGTCATCTCAGAACACAGCATCCCACTATAGCTTAACTATATTGTAGTACTATGAAACAGATTCTGTACAATACCCTATCATATAAGCATGTGTAGTAATATTGCCCATTAGTTTTATATGGAGTCTGCCAGCATTTCTGCTACTGAAACACACACGACTCAGAAGTAGACCTTTCCTTGAAAATGGAGTCATTTTTGTATGATGTAGAAGCTGGTCAAGTTTTTTTTACAAAATACTATGCTGTTAGTACCTATCCAGTAATCTAGTGGATCTGGGCTTAGATTGGATAGCTTTAAATAGCATAGGCAGTCTAACCTGTTCACTCAATTAAATACACCATTTCAAAGCACTGTTTAATTGCTCTCTATTACTGTAACTATGACTGACAAGTGATTTGTACACTGTATTATTTATTATCGCACAGTAAGAAAACTAGAATTTTTTGTTCAGATTTTAAGACTTGACACTCAGTGAAAGCAAATCTTCTAAGTCTGCAAATCATCTTTAAAACATTAGATCAAGAAACTAAGTCTAAAGAAGCAATTAAACACCAAACATGGTAGTTAAGCAGCAACCTCAATGGGCTCCCACATTAAGATCTGACACACAAATTGCAGTGTGATGTGTGACAGACTGATGAAGCGTAATATTCTGTATCAACCTGTAAACTGACAGACATTCTTGATACAAGTGAGTGAATAGGCTTTGTGTGTCCAGCTAACAGCTGTCTTTCATGTGATGCCAAGAAGAAGTCAAGTTCTATTGAACAGTAATATTCTTAGATGACTCATTGACTAACTTATCTTTGATAGCAAATACCAGAAGCTGGAGAAAACTTCACTGTCTACCTTCAGAACTGTAATGTGAAAACATGCCATTTAGCTGGTACCTAACTCTACAGGCACTGCAGTTTCTAAATTCACAAAGGTGCTCAAAAAATGTACTTCCATAAATATGTGGGAGCACTTCAATTTCTAATGTTTCAGTTTTTAACTGTGGTGACAACATGAAAAAATTAGAGCTCCCCATGCCAAAATCTCATTCTCTCAGAGTGTGCTGGATTGATCTCAGCACAAAATACTGTAACAGCCCTGGCTTTTCTTGGAGTCTTCCAAGGAGCTGATAGTCTATTTTGTGTACTAAACTATAACATTGAACAGAGTATAAAAAATTCAGCTGCACTTGCTTTCTACCTGAAGGAATTAGATACGTTAATTTAATCATTTTTAATGCATTCAGCATGAAAATATAAGCTGCAACTCAAGCAGCTTTGAAAACTTTTCACAATCTCTTCTCCAAAGTGGATTTCTAATAGAACAAAACTGTTCTCACTATTAAGCCAAATAATTGATTTCCTTCAGATAAGTGTACTTAACACATTATTTGAAAATGCAGTATGGTTTTTTCCTTTTGTCAGTATTTGATCCAGGATCTCTCTGACTAGCTCAGGTTTTTCCTTCCTGGGAAGACATAATCACTGAGTTCCATAAATGCACAACATGAATGAATTTCCTGTGTGTTTCACAGTGAAGGATCAGACGTAGTACAGCACAACAAAAAAGATCAAGGGCCAGTAACATCAATAAACAATGACTTCTTATCACTATGACCAGTATGAGATTCTAAGCTCAGTCTCCTTTCTGGCCTTTGATATCAAACATTAGCAACTGATTATGTGATAAAAGAGAAATAGGTGATCCCACAGAACATTGTTTTTCTCAGACAGACTTAGAAACTGTTACTGGGTAATTTGTCTTCTGGTGTGAAAACTATTATGTGTGGAGCATTAGTGGAACTAGGCTATTTATTCTGTCCCATGCTGTAGTGGAAGCCACTTTGGGACACAGATGAATGCCACAACCTTGTGCCACTTCCACATTAACAATATATTATGTTGTGTGTTATTTTCAACTGATGCTCAAAAGTAGCTCTCAAAAGTTTTTTAGGACTTTAGCTTTTAAAAATAAATAATCTTCCTAAGGTGAGACAGATGTGCATATCAGAAAAGGAGTTCCTCTGAAGAATAGGGTGAGCTGTTTTCTCCATCTTCAAGGGAGAAGTCTCTGCTGGCCTAAGTGCTGGTAAAACTCAGACTTCTCTTCAGATTCTAGCTAAGTTAGAAAGACCAGACAACATCTGTGTACAAAAAGGTTTTTATTCACCTCCAGCCTGCTTGGATGCTGCTCAGAAATCTTTCTGTAGAGCTGGCTCAACTTCGTATACAAGCCTTCTTAAAAAATTGAAGTGTTATTGTTTAATAATATCTGGATTCCTACTTTACTGTTTGCTTTTCTGGGTGTTTTGATCATAGACCTTTTGAGGAAAATTAACTTTATTTTCTGGAAAAGGGAATTGCTGCATACCTGGATTTTATCCCAAATTCAGGAAATTAGCTGGTCTTGCAGCCAGACCCAGAAAGAAAAAACCCTGGAATCTCAATGTGTATGGAGATCCAGGTATTTATCATACTTTATTTTAGGTGGATTTTTGGAAATAAAGGTTTAGTTCAGAAAGTTGTTTCAAATGGGACTGCAGTGGAAATAGTTGGCTAGTAAAAGTATTTTAAAGTCAGCAAAGTACTGACTTTTCACTGCAGTATTGCTTTTCTGTGGGAATTGTTCTATGGGAGTATATCTATTTCAATGACATAAATTTTAAAAAATCATGTCAATATGGTAGATTATTCTTTAGGAAAAAATGTATTGAAATAGCAGTGTGTTGCATCCTTACTGTAAGAATGGAAAATGGGTGTATTAAATTCTTAACTGGATGGTAACAGACCTGTATATCAAGGAACACATATTTATTGGCATTAAAAGCAAATATATTACTGGTAGATATAAAGATATTTAACACCTAAAGGTTCCCAAACAGTAAAGAATCCTGTTAAATAATTGTTCCCTTTTTTATTTCCTCTCCCAGTCTATTAATTAATAGAAGTTATCTTTGTGGTGATTGAAGACCTTTGAGCTAGGCAAACTCAGTATTAATCCACCTAGAACTGAACACAGTTGAATTTGCAGAGTGTAAGAGTGGGATTCATCTTCTCTAATTGTAGTAAAGTAGCTAAAAGCCTTTAGACAGGCTTTTAGGGCTCCTAAATGAGCCCTAGCCTCATTTAGGCTCAGGCTAGTTCATAAAGGAAAGGAATTCCAGAGTTCAACTTATCCCATCCTAGGGTGGATGGTTGCCATAATCAGAATGAATTGTGTGAGAGTGAACTGTGGCTTGCACAGTTAAAGCATTAATTCTTTTTAATTAATCAGTAACCTTAGATTTGCCTCAGGGATAAAATATGAGGAGGTGCCTGTCTGATTATCCACTGATTATCCAAATAGATGGGTAGGTGAAGTGTTTGACGTCTGTATGGCTAAAGTAAGATAAAATTAATTCTGCTTTAAACTTTGAAAAAGTTACGTTTTGGCAGTTATTGTCTCATTATTTTGATACTAAAAATTACAATATTATTAATATAAAATATTATTTACTTTATTTTTCCCCCATCCCAGTACACTGTTAAGAAAGAATACAGCTGCATTGTTGACTTAACTGCCCATATAAAATAAGCCATACAGTAGTACTTATTTGTTTACTTATTCATTATTGAAAACTATTGATTTGGTGTAACAGCAAGTTATAAATGATGCATAAACTGTATCAACAGATAAAAGACAGAATAAAGCCAGAACTTTGCAATTTTAGAGTTGTGTTATTATTTATTGTGGGTTTAGAAAAGCTAAAACCAGTAAAGCCCATGAAGCAGGGAACATTGGACTTGAAATAGAAAAAAAATAATTCTTTTATATGGATTTTTTTTTTTTAGGCCTTTTTTCATTACTCCTCTGAGTCCTTTTTTGTGTGTGCCATCTATAAAGACATATGACTGTAATATGAGTGCTCACAGACCTGTGTCTGCTCAGTGGAATGGTTTACGGTATGGTGCATTTTTCCACAAAAAATATATATGGGTGTCATCTTTTCTCATGTAGATGAAAGTTTCCTAAGCCCATATTTTCAGTTGATCCACAATGACTCTTAGGATGCTACTTCTTTTTTCATGCTTCCTAAATGACCCATGATTATGGCTCATGCTGTTCAGAAAGCCAATTAATTTGTGCACCTGGAACCAAACCATGCAGCAAAATGTCAGGTGAAAAAAAAATTTGAAAAATTCTCATTATAGGAATAAGTCAGAGAATCTAAGAAATAGCTGTTTAAAAATTTTTCTGATACTCAGCTTCACATAGGTAATGCTCATTGAAGCTTCCAAAACACACTCTTGAAGTGCTGTTCCTCGTACACGTGCTCTGGTTTTGAGTCTCCTACTATGTGATTAGTTGCATCTTTATTTTAGGGTAGCATTAAGATATATTAAGGTATATTGATTTGCATTATCTGCCAGCTAGAAGATGCCTTTCTTGCTTTTTGCTCTGAGTAAAATCACCAGCTTCTGAAGGCAGTCTCTCGTCATCCATCAGCAGTCATACTGGTTTGAGGAGTCTTGTTGAACCACTGAGAGCAATACATAAGAGTCTCAGGAAAGAACAGCATGATCTTCTGTCTCTGCTGTAAATGTCATCCCACTAAGACCCACTAATAAAAAGAGGAAGGAAATTACTTCTCAGAACATTCCTGAAATAGTAAATATGCACAAACTGCTCATATGAACTTCTGGTCAAAAAAGAGAATAGCGGGGCACTTATAAGAGTCTCAAGAGAATGAGAGGTTCCCTGCTATGCACCTTCCTCTTGTTTTCACAGTATATTATTTGCTAGTTTGGAAATATAATCTTTCCTGCATGCATGAGATTTGAGAAGGGAGTTTTTTATTGCTTTAAAGACAGATAATTTTCATGGTTATGGAGAAAGGTTTTACATCTTTTGTATATCCTGTGTTCAGAGTAACAGTCTGTGTTCAAGATCTGGGATTATCACTCATCCCTCAGGATTAAAGTAGGACTAATTTCCATGGCTTTCTTTTAAAAGAAACATACCATTGGAACTAAAATGAAAATTTTCTCCCCTTGGATGGTCACAGCAGATTGGTGCTCTTGGTTTTCCTTCTCCTGTCCCATTCTTCATAGACTCCAGTGAGGAAAAGAGCTGTGGTTTTGTCACTGCTAGGAAAGTAGCCAGCTCAGAAAATAGTTTAATATTTTAATTATTTAATTATTTAATAGTTTAATAGTTTAATATTTGATCTTGCCAAACTGGATTTGGAAAGGAATTAAAAGGCATTGGTAAATTGAGTGGAGAATAAGGACGCTACTTCCAGTCTTCAATAGAGAGTACATGATTTGTATTGCTTTTCCCTCTTGTACCACTTTTACCTGTTTGATCTCTATTAGTAGAGGGTGACAGAGCCCTGTGAGGAGTTCTGAAACTATGTACAATATTCAGAAGTTAAATGAAAGGTACACAAGAGGAAGAAAATACTGCAGCACTTGCCCTCAACATTACAGGAGGAAGATTGCCCAGAACTGAACATTTGCTGCATCGGCATTACTAACTGCACAGGTCTCAAGAAATATCAGACTGCAGGCCAAGTAATACAGTGTGGCTCATGTCCACACCACTTAGGACTTCTTTCTAGAGCAGGATGACTGCGTCCTTTTCACGTACTGCTTGGCTGTGTGTGCACTCTTGATTTTGCATTATATTTTTTAAATGCGTTTTTTTAGTCTGCAATAATAGGAAGGCTGCACTGCACCTACCAAAATAAACCCAAGGTACTTTGCTATATGGCATGGGGTGTCAGAAAGATAAAGGGAATGGGAAGCTTTAAGGAGCAATATTGAAAGAGTGTGGAGAGTGCTGAAGCTTACACAGTTTCAGCTATGCTCTTTTTTCACAGTGGTCCCTGTAGTAAGCCTGTCTATAGAAACACACAAGCATTCTTGGAAAGAACTAGTAGGAGTGATCTGAAACAAATCTGGAGTAAGCTATTAATTGTATGTCTAGTGGTAAATATGCATAAATAAAAGAAGATTCATACACATTTATTTCATGTGACTACTAGGTCAATATTAAACTAAATGACATCAAAAAGAAATGAAACATGACATCCAATTTGCAGAGGCATATTTTTCATCATCTGTACAGGTTGTATATTTTTTTCACGAGTTCATTACTTTTACCAGAAATTTATTCTATGATACAGGTTGCATTCATGCTGTGGAAGTTAGGTGTTTACATAATAAAAAACATTTTATCTACTTGCAAGAAAATAATCTCTGGACAAGTAAACCTCTGGAGCAAACAGACTTTGACCTAATTTTCTACAACGGCAATTCAGATACAGCTCTTCCAAGACAACAATATGGAAGTTATAAGTAAATTTGTAGCTGAGATAAGATGTACATGTGAAATAGCAAAACTAATGATGATTGGTATAATAGAGTGGATTGATGAGCTTGTCACCATCAGCTCCCACAATATAAAATGGAGAAAGGCACTTTTTTGGCATGATTCATGCCCACATAAATATTTTTGCATGATTCATTTTTCCATAAACATCTGAAATATGTCAGATGAATCATACCTTAAACATCCCATAAGTTTCTACTGTTGAGAAAAAGAGAATATGGTATTTAGCTGAGGTGGTAGCTGAGATGAATCATTAACCCGTATACTTATGTGACAGGTGTGATAAACAGATGTGATCTTTATCTGCTGTCTTGAGGATTTTGAGTTTGGCATTGTCATTATTTAGTGAATATCAACTGCTTTCATCAGTATTGACATGCATGCATTCAAGGGAACATATGAACTGGGCAATATAAAATTGAAAGCTCTATAATGAACCTTTTACTTTGTATTACGGAGGTGAAATGTGTTTCAATAGATGATATCACAGTATATCACTCCAGGGGCGTAAATCAGATTCTCATGCAGATCCATTGAAAAAAGGAGGAAAGGGCAAAATGTTCCCACATGTCCTGTCAGGATCCCCTAGAAGCAGTTAGTTTTGTTCGAGCCCATCTATCACCCATGTTGATCAGTCTATTATCAGGTAAAGGACCCCTGTGTACAGCTAGGGAGCAGCATTTGTAAGATGTAAGCATGCTCACTTCAGAATTGTTTTCCACATGGTTTTCATTGATTGGTTTCTTTCATTAATATACACATTCTGAAGTGCCCTAGTACTTGAATTTAGATTTCTAGACGTAGCAAAAGACTGAAAAGGGTGAATGTTTTATATTTTGTTAAACAAAAAAGGAGGAAACTAGAGCATTTTAGTATTTTTAGCCTAATTTCAATTATTGGGAATAAAAAGATGAATTATTTAGAAACTAAAAACAAGAACATACCAAACAATAACAATGAAACTGTATTTACTGGTAACAAGTTGGGTTAAACTAATCTAATTTCCATGTAGGGAAATGGATCGAAAATGTGGGTATGTGAAAAGCACAGGTGTTAAGTCAACTGGCTTTCTTAAGTCTCTTTATGATCTTCAATGTGGCATTCATATAAGTCATTTGGGAATGATCTTGATTAAATTACCACTAAACAGATGCTAAAGATTTTGTAAATATTAATTTGATTGGTTAGCAAGTGTTCCCAGTCAGACTAGAAAAAGGCACTTCAGATGTGGTTCTTAGGCAAGTACAGACAGCATTTTCATTCCTGTGTTGAATGGTGAAATAATCAGTGTGCTCTCAATGAGGGAAGGCAGCAACAGCTCTTTCATAGGGTGGAAAATAGAGCTAGAATTCAAAATGAGGACATATGTGGATTCTACACTGAGGCAGGAGTAAGATTGAGTTGAAGACTGAAGAAGGACTGGCTCAGCAGTTGTTCTGTTGAAATAATGTATAAAGCTTAGCGTTTCCCAGAGTAAACATGACTTAGAGAAACCATGCAATTCTGAAGTAGTTTAACAGAACATTTTCATAGCAGCTAGTCAGACAGAGCTGAATTTGGAACTCCTAAACATGCAGCTTGTCCATTTAAACATGTAATTTGGGCAATTTAGACTTCCTTTTGGTAGTATTTTGAATTAAGTTCAACTGAAGAGGGGTGGAATGTGCCCCCCTTATGACTGAAAGAAGATTGATCCTTTTAATAAGAAGAAGAGGAAAGATTTTTAACAGTTTTCAGGAGTAAGATTCATCTCCCAGTTTCTCTGATCTAATCACCCTCTTTCTCTGAAAAAATAGAGGAGAAGAGCAGTGTGATTCATCTTATTTCCATGTGGACATCTAAACTAGGTCAGATGAATCATGCCATCATCCTCTCTACTGGTAGCTGAGATGTTGACAAATCTGCTTTGGAGATGTATTTGGTATGTAGAGATGTCTCCTGTCATTTGCAGAGGATCTAATCTGAAATAACTAAGAGGAGGAATAAGAAAATAATTTGTTCTCGTTGGTAAAAGCAAATGAGGGTATGGTGAAGCTCTGGAATGATTTTCTTGAAGGTTGTGGCTTCTCTGTTAATGTGCATATTTTAAGGATAGTTTAGATGAAGATGTTAAAATATAAGGTCATAAATCAAGTTGAACCTGCTCTGGGTTTAATGGATGGACTAGAACACATCTCAGGTGCCTTCTAGCCCTGTGTTCCTACATGGTTTCATTTTTTAGTGATAGATCTTCCAGTCATGTGTAATCTAGGATGCAGAACTGTAAAAGGAGTGGGGAGATAATGATCCAGTTTTGAGTGATGCCAGAAATGCATACCCCTTGTCACATTGCACAATGGGGCAAGTCACATGATGGGGTAGAAGTTACTGTGGGCTTGTAGTTTGGAAGAGACACTCTTTCTATCAGCTAATATCTCCAGCTCCTTCCTGGAAAGCATTACATGCCTTGAGAATGTGTGAGTCAGCAGTGCTTGCAGGACAGGGCTTAGCAGAGCATCTGCCAACAGTGTTGGGGTGAAAGCAGGTAAAGCTATACTGTGAAAGTAGATAATGCCCTGACTATACTCACAATCTTTCTGAAATGAAACAAAGTAGCATCATTTTAAAAGGCAAATTATCTTTTGTGTATTTGAAAGGAACTTGGTGAAGTCTAAAAAGCATTAAGATATAATTTTTAAGAGAATAATTTCATTATATTCAGCCCATACTCAACCCATATTTATGCAATTGCACCGTAAGAAATTGATATGCATTTAAATCTAACATCAGTTGTTTTCTGGTTCATTGAGCGAGCGCTGACTGAATACTGATAGTCATAAAAAGGCAAAACGCAAAACAAAACCAGAAAATAATAGGTGGGATAATAATCTCATTAAAAATGTATAAGTGTATTAGTATTTAAAAACAGGATTTAAAAATTTTCAGAGTAGTCTGCTTCTTGAAAACGTGTGTAGACTATTGGAAGAAATCCAGACTAAATGAAGAAATCTAGGGTTTGACTTCTTCCCTGTTGCCATGAGGTCAGAGAGCTGGACTGAGAAATCAGATGGGAGATCCTTTGTTCTGCTGCCTCAGAAGAGGGAGGGCTTGGAGGTTCATGGCCTGCAGGAGACAGAAGGGGTCTCAGAGGGACCTAAACAATTCTTCTGTTCTTTCATTCTTAGTGCCAAAGCTACCAGCAACTATGGATCATTTAACATGTATTATTTTATCCTTATTTTCTAAAGAATGAGTCATTAGTTGGTGTAGAAATCAATTGTATTAAAATCAGGATTCATACTGGATAAGGAAGGATGCATCGAAGTAGAGTGAACTGTTCCATATCAATATTTGATTTTAAGATGTTATCATCAAAAGCAGCTGCACAGAATACTCCATACATTTGTCATTTTAGAAGCAATTACCCTTTCCTGGGATTTCCCTAGAGTACAAGTATCTTCTGAATTTCACTTAACTTAGATAAACTGTCCTTTCCTAACCAGTTTAGAGAACTGGAGTTTTATATTTTTGACAGGTGCTGTTTTCTGCTTCTAATTGTGAAAGAGAACATTTGGCTGCCTGGTTATCCACTTTCTTTGGCTTTCTATCTTGTCAAGTGAGAAATGCTACGTTTACTTTACCTGTCTGAAACTTGGAAGTGCACACTTCATTCTTTTTTATAGCATGTGCCAAAGTAGGTACTGAAATACATGGCATAGACCAGAATGCTTTTTGTATCACCTGTGCTAAGCAGAATTTTGCACATATCACTAATCAATAACAGTGATAAGGTCACTAATCACCAGTATGCCAGAGCTATACAGAGGGACATGCAGTTTTTCTTCTTGATATCCACAGCTTACAGAGGAACACAGAACTAACTTCAGTGCAGTATAGATGCAGTCCTAAAATTCATTTTTTCTGAATCTTCCGTGAAAAACATAGATGTTTGTTTAAGAAATGCAGACTTTTCTTTCATATTTTTTTCTTTTTTTTTTTTCCCCTCAGTAAATTTGAAGTTGAGCAAAGTAAATTGAAAGATAATAAATGCATCTAATCCCTTACCAAGCTGTCTGGAGGATCTTTGAAACCCATTACATGTATTCATATGTCAACTAAACAATCTCCTTAAATTCTTTTCACTGACTGGTCTGATAATTTTTAGTGTGGAATTCCTCAGACTATCAGATGCAGGAATTCATCAAATCTCAATCAACACTTAGAAAAAAACTGTGAGATTAAATATGCAGTGATACAAAATGAATATATTTACTTGTTTGATGTGCAAGAAATGTTGATCTTGGTGTTGCATGTGCTAGAATCTGATTAACATTTCACTTTAATTTGTATAAACCCCCCCTCCCAGTTTACTGAAGATGAGTGAGTATTGTCACCATAAAACTGGGAAAATTGAAAAAATAAATAGAAAGTCAGGTTTTAAACTTTTAAACAGAAAGAAAAAAGCTTCATCTGATGTCAGTCATCATTGTAGCTTTATGGAAATCTTCCTGAGGGTGTTCTTTCTTTTCAAGTGTAATTTCTCTGTGACTCCCAAATAAGTAATTCCTATAAGGGTAACATGTATAGACATAATGCTCCACCAGCTCCCTGGAACCAACCATATATTTTATTCTAAGAAAAGCAGATTACAGGTGTGAAGAGGGAAGAAAGATTTGCATAAATACACAAGTTTGTAATTTATCTACCATTAAGACTACTTTATAGATGCATGAGCATCTCAGCTCTTTATTTGCATAAATTGCAATACTGAATTATGTTTAAGGACACTTCCCTTAAAACCAGTTCCTTACAAAAATCTTAGGGCTTCAGTGTCAGATCCCTTTATAGTAAAAGTGAGAGGAACTAACAGTTCCAGTGAGCACTTCGTCTCAGTCTAAAGTAGTCAGAAAGATGAATCATGCCTTAGAAGTGCTTCTTACCTCACATATATATAGTTTGAAAATTATGTGAAATGAATTTATCCTTCTAATCTGTTAATTTTCTGGCCCTCCTATCTCAGCATCATCCTGGTATAAATTCTTAATAATACCATTTTCATACATCTGAGATGACTTGCTGTCCTTATTTATTAGCGCAAATGTGTAAAAATGGATCTTTAAAATCAGTATCAATTTAATGTCCTTTTGCAAACCATGCACAGCAGTTTACGTCAAAATATTTTCAAACAATTTTGTTATAAGCTACCAGTTTTAAAGCTCTGATTCCCTGGAGTGCCCTGCTTGCAACTCTGAGCATATTTTATTCAAAAGCAGTAAGCAATCTATTCAGAATTTAGAAATATTTCCTCTGGAAAAGTATTGCCTGGAGAGCAATGCAAAATCAGAGAGAACATAAGCAGAATTCAAGAGGAATAAAAAATGGTTTGGTCGAGCTCTGTTAATTGCTAGTTATTTCTTCTCCTGGCACCATTGAAAACAATCTGCTCATGTTGCTTCCAAAATGACAGGATGAATGGTTCCACAGTCATCACTATCAAAGGGATAACACCAGACTGAAAAGAAAAGGAAAGAACAGTTTTAAGAGAAAAGTGGAATCACTGCTTATAACTAGATGAAATGATAACCTTGCATTATTAATTCATTCTTTCATTCATCTGACTGACATTCAATATTAAAATATGATCTGTTGAGGTAAGATTAAATACTTTACATTCCAGTTATGACTTAGGAGTATGTTAAATGGCTAATTCGGAGGCTAGATATTTTAAAAACAACAGCAGCAAATTTCACTGAAAAGTTCAAAAATAATCTTCTGAATCAATTGTGATGATTTACATTAAGTCATAAAAATTAATCACTCCAAAGAACTGGATAAAAAATAAATGAGAAACAAAACAGAAACAAAAACCAAAAAAAAAAAAAAAAAAA
>LTAT01000001.1:43196962-43209497 GCA_003286495.1 Chlorodrepanis virens | reverse complement strand
AAAAAAAAAAAAAAAAAAACAAAAAAAAAAAAAAAAAAAAAAAAAAAAAAAACAACCAAAAAAACCCCTACAAAACGCCCTCTAGAAACCAAAACAGAAAGCCCCTAACAAACAAAACCAAAAAGCCACAAAATCCCCCTAGTAAATGGCAAGATTTGGATGATCGTGTCAAATCCCCAGAACTTGAGAACTCTTTCATTGCAGGGCCGTTTCTCAAATGCATAGCTAAGAAGATGGAGAAGGAAAGGAAAACACACCAAAATTTGTTGATTTCGAAAGCAAATTCTACATAGCAAAATAGCTTGTGTCGGGTTTAGTCAGCAAAAATTAACACTGCATGATGATATTGATGATGATATAAAACAAGAATGAGGAGTACACTTGCCAATTCAGACTAATGAAAAGATGTAGCACGAAAATGAGTGAAATTCATCTTGGCTTTGGACATTTCTCTAAATTCTGTGTATTTGTTAACTTGAGAATGAGTTTCTTATGAGTCCTCCCAATTTCTTTGGAGGGAAAAAAGAAGAACACACCTTACATATGGATTTGAGACAATTTGCTATTTCATTTCAAAGTGCAACAGTTCTTTTAACTGTAAATAATGCTTTTAGCCTGAATTATGTATGATTATATGTGATTGCTAATTCCTATTAATATTCCAACTAATGCTGTCCTATGCCAACCTCCCTATGTCCTGATGCAAAAAAAAACCCAAAAAAACCGACCCCAACACAAGCCCCAACTAAAGAAAAAAATGCAGTATGACTAAACCAAACTCTAAATCACAGGATATGTCGGAAACTCCTTGATTATATGAATAATATGCTACTGAACACAGAACAACTTAGGCAATGGTCAAACAATTCTAATTCAAGTTTATTGAATGCTTGTGTTTTTCTCAAAGACAACTAAATTAAACTCGAGACCAGACAAGACCCAGCAAACTCCAAAGTCTGTTATGAGTACTTTGAGCTATAAAAGCCTGAGGTGCTTCACTATCCTTCGGCAACACAAAGTTGGTTATGCTACAGGTTTCACCAGTTATACCTGTTTGTTTTCTTACTGACTTCATTGGTGAGTCTGCAGTCTGAAATGGATTAATTTGAAATATGTGTTAATGAGGAGCAGTTTCAATGAGTCCGAAATCTATTTGACTGGCACTTACCCTATTGATCTTTCTCCCATATAACCTTCACAGGTAATGCCCTAATGAGTTCATTCTTATAATTCATTTTTATGTCTTGAAGACATGATTCTTCCAGCTCATTTTTCTGATACAATAAATGATTCAGGGATTTTGCATTATATCTGTCACTGGCTAAATAGGAATAACTACACTGAATTTCCCACCTATCCATAGTTCTCTGTTTGATGTATTAAAAAAAAAAAGATAGAATTAATGTAATGCTGTGTGGATTAATTTCTTCTCCACTATTTTTTTTTCATAACTTTTGAATGCCTTTTGCTTACCTGGCTGTAACTTGTACCTGAGACATTCATTGTGACACTAGATGCATACGAGGTACATTTGATTGTGATATAAATCTTTAGAAGAAGGAGTGTGATGCCCCTGGTTTATTTGTGCTACCCATAAACAAAAGGAAAACCTACAAGATCACCAAACATCAATGGCAGCTGGCAATACTTTCCCATAGAATTTTTTCAAATCATAATAAATTTATAACATTGCTAGCTTTTCCAGGTTTGCTTAGATTTAGTTATTGATTCCTGTATATTATGGGCTGACCGTTCAGATAGTCTAGGCTCATCAATTTTGGATCTCTTCTGGACTGTGAAAGGTAGTCTTGCTAAATACAATGTCATAAATCAAGGATGGATTTTAACCTGTCTGGTTATAATTTTTTAAGCTCTATATGTTACCCTAAATATGAATTAATGTATAATATGTAATTTAGGCTGGTGAATTATTACCTAATTATAAGACTTCACAACTAGTTGGACCATTACTAATACTGGATTTTTAATTTATGAGACTATGTCTGCATTAAGTACCATATGTGTTTCCAAAGGTAGTGCTAAGCATTTAGAACCATGCAGTGTCTCATTTAGCAGATTTATAGAACATTTGTGTAAAGAAAGGGTAAAATTAAAAAAATGTAGTTGTTTTACAACAGCATGGTTCCATAGAAATGTATTTCAAATTAATTTTCTAAGGTACCTTTAGTATAAAGACACTTTGCCAAAACTATTGCGGATGAGAATTGCAGGGCTGGTTTAAAACCTAATCCAAATTCTATTTCATTTTGTGCGGTATTTCCATTAAATCTGTTTCATGTCCAGGAATAAAAAACTGGACTCGTTCTCTTTGTTCTAGTAAACAAGTCATGTGCATACTTCTGAGTTTTTTTCAAACCCATTTATCCACTGGACTAATTGATACCTTGGAACTTCTTTGTAGTTTAGAACTCCCCATGGCTCTAAGGAACTGAAAGGCTAAAGGAACAGAGCAAGCCCTTTAAAGCAATGACCTGATAGTTATTTTTATGTCACTTTGTAATCACTTTGTTAAACACACTATTATCAAAAAACAATACTTATATGTTCTGGTATGAAACATCAGCTGAAAAAATGCTACACATAAAACAAACAAGTTCTCATCTACAAATTTCCTAGCCTCGTGTTTTGTTCTTAGTAAAATCAGGAAGAGAAATACTACTATTCTTTAAAAAAAATTAATTAGTTAAATATTGACAGCTCAAATTTGATTTAGGAATGTACAAACAACAGTTTTAATTGTCACCAAAGAAAAACAAAATTGACACGTCATCTGTGGAAAAACTAGACATTATTAATAGTAGGGTTGCACAAAGTATAGGATATTGTATAGCAGCTAATATGAAGATCTCATAAATTATGGAGATAAGAGACACTGACCTTGAAGATTAAAAAATCATTTGATAACAATAGAAAGAGCTTTGCTAGCTCATCTTAGTTATACTTAAAATGTATTTTATATGTATTACATTTAGACTGATTGAAAACTCATCACTTCTTTTATGTTGCTGAGTAATTAATGCTGATTATGTTGATTAAAAAATAGATTTAAAAGATAAACAGATTGCTACAGTTTGCAGTATTGAACCAGTATAACTTGACTTGTTACTGAAGTTTCAGAATGTGCTGTCAATGACATAGATTGCCATCATAAGGTATTCACAGGAGCTGTTCAATATTAAAAGTAAACATAGGTGTGATTTGCTGTCTGCCAGCAAATTTGCTGACAGCAAAACAAATCTCTGAAATAGCCATGGTTATAATGTAGAAAATGTGCCAGTAGGAAAAAAAAACTATTAACAAATTCTGTAAGAAACCATAAAATGACAATTAAACAATGTGATGCAGAATTGGAAACACGAGTGGCCAGTATCATCACATTCTATTTAGAAAGGCAGAAATAGTCAGTAAATTATGTAGTTGATTATTGTACTTATTCATCTGGGGGTTGCTGAGGCACCCCCAATACAGTTCAATATTGAAGATTTGTTATTGTTTAGACCACATTGCAAAATCTATTGATTGTCCACCTGCAGCATGATTTATTCTTTCAACTAATATTTTTGCACTTGGTAATAGGATACTGCAGCCATGGATTGTAACAGACATTTAGATTGCAGACTTTATGGTTTCCATCTAGGAAAAGTAATAATAAAAAAGCTTTCATCTTCTTCACATTTTATTATTTTAAGCCATCTAAACCAAGAATCAATTTTAGTTAATTTTTTTTGTCTTTCCTCTTCTGGGCTGCTCCAGGATTTTACATGAAGGGTTGTCAAGTCTGTGATAACTAGATACCTAGAATTTAGTTCAGTGGTCTCAGCACAGCCATCCAGTACCATTTTAAATGCAAAATGTTTATAAAGAGCCTACAGATATGACACAAGACCTGCAAAACTCACATGCCCTTTTGGACAGGCAAATAAAAAGTGGCATCTACCATTAAAAATGCTATCAAACACTCTTAGGCGACTAAATAAAGTTTCTATAGTAAAGTTTCTAAAGTTTCTTTGCATTCCTTATTTCCCCCAGTAAAAATGAGATATATTATAGTTAGATATTTAATAATTTAGGGCTGTAATTTATTTCCCCATGTTCCTGTGCTTCCATGGGAGCTGGGTGTCCAAACTGCCTGTACAGCTGGTGGAGATCTCATCCTTGGTTCAGGTGCCTTAAAGTGGGCAACTCGATCATTTTAATCTGCCCTGTCTGATTTGTTGTGCCTCACTGTCTGCTCCAGAAGGAAATGGGTCTCCTGTAGCTCAGGGATGAGGTGTGAGGGGCTGGTGGAGGTGTTGGGAGCTGCAGAGCTGGCACTTCTGCATGTTAACTCACAGGATAAACCCAAGAGGCTTTTCTGTGTTGAATAGGTCTCCATTGGTGGGAACATAGCTCCATGAAGGGTACTGACATTAGGAGTATGACTTTTGAAACAAATTAATGTCTTTGATTTTTGACATTATGATATTTGGCATCTATGAATGATTATAGTGAAATTCACGTAAGGAGAAGTTCACATATGTATGTAACATAGCAATAAAAAAACCCAAAAGAACCACACAAGTGAGATGCACTTTCTGACTCTTTACTGTGAGCTGTCAACACTTTTTTCTTACTTGTGTGAATGCTAGAAGAATAGAAAAGAGAACAGCAAATTCAATGTAACTGTGGTGTGAAATATGAAACTAAGACTTACAGATAGCAGAGGAATTATTGTGATTTAGAACATGTATCTTTTATTGGAGACAAGACTGAATACAAAGTGTATGTGGTCGTTTCACAAAGCATGCAATTTCAAAATCACTGCAGTCAGCAAGAATCCTTTCACTAACCTAAGCTGAACCAACTTTTATCATAATATAAGGCACTTGTGTGTAGGCATTTTTTAAATATGTGATAGCCAGTCTTGTCTTTTTTACATTTATTCTGGTTTTTCTACTATGCCTTTCAGTCAGTGACTGACCAGCAGACTTCAGATGCTTCAGAAATTGCTTGACGTGGTTTCACACTATTTGACTCTGCCTGTATTTAACATCACTGTTTAGACATTATTAACTGCACTTCATGCTTTTCCTTACTTTATTCTTACAGTCTTATTTAAAAATTAATGTGAAAAAATAAATACATGAAAACTTGTAAAACTTGAAATAAAAGTTACTGGGTTGTAGCCATTCAGTGTATAAAATGGGTTAGTATTTGTAGTATGTCTTTCTGTGTTTCTATTCTCAGCTCTAAGCCAAGTTTCTTTTTAATCCATGTATTGCTTCATTGCCTTCTCTGAAGTGCAGCCTTCTCAGGCAGATCTAGGGAATTCCTCAATGTAAACACTCTTTTTCTGTTTTGAAAGCTGATTTTTTTTCTTACTTGCAAATCATAGATGAAATCAGAAGGGGATATTTTTCCAGTATACCTAAACTGCTTTATTAAACACTACTCAGTGTATTTAAGGATTACCACCTAAAGTGTGAAATGCAAGTTTGTCCATTCAGGCTTTATTCATTTTCCAGTTCTTGAGGCTTAGCAAGGGATTATCCATCAGTTCCTGAGGAAAGCAGTTCTTGTCCATACCAAGTGCCAGACCAAACAGCACTGTTTAAAATCATGTTCTCCTGTGTTTTTGGGAGAACATCTGCTTCCTCTGGAAGACACAGAATAAAAACTGAGTTATTAAGTTTTAATAGAATTGAAGAGTTGTAGAACTGAAGAGTTGTTTATATTGTTTAGTATTAATTTTGCTCATCCATTTAGGATGGTAAGAGGAATGGCTTGGAGTTACTGACAGCATTCAGCTGTTTCTTGCAACTTGCAGAATGAGTCATGAGATGAGAGAGCTCATGTGTTTATATACATAGACAGATACAATAGGACTTTTCTGTATTTTGTAACTTAACACAGCTTACAATTATTTCCTGTTATATTTTTTTAGGTTGTATTTAATGTAACCTGCAAAGAAAATATGGATTATTAATTGTGTTGTAACATTACATGTAAGGTGCTTCCTATATAGAATAGACAGTTGTCATAGTTTGTGGGAAGTTTGTCTCCTCAAAAATTCTAACACAAAAATTAATTTGGGATATATGTAAGTTGTCCTAATATAATAGTTTTAAGTTCTTACTCTAATTTCTTTTTTTTTAAACCTTAAAAATAATGATTGATTGATTGATTGATTGATTGATTTATTGCAGAAACCTTTGAAACGCTCATCAGACTGGCTGAGAATTACACCAGCACACTTTTCTGCAATGCTTACAGAAACATGGCTGCTGAGGCTGCGGTGCACGTGCAGGAGTTTTTCACAGATGTTGGGCTCTTCTTATTTGGCACAGACGCCAGCACAGAGGAATTTGTGAATAGATTTTTTGACAGCCTGTTTCCAGTAGTCTACAACCATGTGATTAACCCTGGTCCGACTGACATCTCCTTGGAGTACGCGGAGTGCCTCCGAGCGGCGAGAAGAGACATCAGGCCCTTTGGCAACATTCCCAAAAAGGCTCTAGGACAGATGGGAAGATCACTCTTACCCAGCCGGACTTTCCTGCAGGCTCTGAATTTGGGGGTTGAAGTGATCAATACCACAGATCACCTGCACTTCTCCAGAGACTGCAGCAGAGCTTTGCTGAGAATGCAGTACTGCCCCCACTGCCAGGGGCTGATGCTGAGCAAGCCCTGCATGGGCTACTGCCTCAACATCATCCGGGGCTGCCTGGCTGACGTAGCAGAAGTTGATCTCCACTGGCAGAGGTACATCCAGGCCCTGGAGGAGCTCTCAGGAGCCCTGAGTGGAGCACACAGCATCGAGCACGTGCTGCTGAACTTCCATTCCCTTGTCCACGACGCTCTGGTACAGGCTCGGATCAACGGGCCAGAGTTATCTGAGCAGGTAAGACGCTGGTTTTATCCACACTCAGGGCAAACATGAAAGTAGGAAAGGTATCACTGATAGCTGTTATTTGTTTAGCCATTTTTATGGTGAGGTAGACATTTGTATCTGGGTTCAGCTTTATTTGATTAAGCAGTTTCTGGGAGCACAAAAGATACTTTTCATGAGCGTAAGAAAATTGTTTGGTTGTTATCTTATGTGCACATTATGATAAACGTAAACAATCCTTATTTTAGATACCAGTGGCCTGCCTTAAAGAACCTATGATTTTGCATATATTATTTCCATAATTTTGGAAATTGGTGTGTTTCAGAAGAAGCAGCATAATTAATTTGTAACATTAAGTAAGTCCTTTCTTACGCTGAAGAGATAAACAAAAAGTTGTGTGAGAGCTCTGTTAGCTGTGAATGTGTGAAGAATTTTAGCATACTGCTATGGAAAGTGGACGCTGTTTAACTATACTTTAGGGAAAAAAGCTAGTATATATGGTAATTTATGAGGCTAACTGCCAAAATCCAAAATTTTTCTGTATTATATTTAATCCACATTTGTCCTCTATATTATTACGTGCAGAATATGCCACTGAGAGTGGCATATTCTGTATTAAGTACTGGATTGGATAGCTTGGTTTGGGGAGATGCCTTTAGTTTTATAGTACACCCTGAAGAGGCTGTCTGGGTGTCCCTGTGCAGTGACATCAGCTGAGGTGCAGCTAATATCAGAAATACCTAATATCAGAAATAGAGGTTTCTTCATTTCTTACTAAGACCCAGAGTCTGATAAAATGGGTTCTTCATCCTGCTGTAATCCGTGAATAACAGGGTTCATTTCTACAGATTTCCCACTATATCTACTTTGTACCAGCCAGCTTCATGAGCCATAATATCCTGCTGCTCAGCTTCCTTGAGAAAAGCTGTAATTTTTTTGTAAAAGGGTTTTTCACTAGCATTTTTACTCAAAAGTGGTTCACTGATATCTCTCTAATTCACAAGTTATTTCAGATCTACAGTTGCCTTTTAGGGAAATAACCTGTTGCTCCTTTGATTTTTGTGGGATCTTCTTTGCCTACCATTTCCAGGAACGAGCTAGAACAAGCAAGTAAATGTTCAAGGGAAGGACTTGTGTTGCCTACTTCATTCTGTGTCATTTAATTTGAAAAGTTTTAGACTTGGATTTTCAACAGTGAATTATCATTGGCCCAGACTTAAAAATCTGTCAGCACACTCGTGTTTTCAAAATGAAAGTTTTTACAGTCCAAAATAGTATATTTCACTGAATTTTAGTAAAAAAATTAAATGGGTCAAGAGCCCTCCACTCAGTGTGTTTGCTTAATGAGAATTCATATTGATCCAAACTAAAGTCCTTTATTTTGATATTCTTGAAAACTCCATGCCTTCCTTCTCCCCATCCTGCATTCAGTGTAGGGGATACTAAAATTTCTTATGTAATGATATTTGCTGCCAATGTGATTGTTCGAAGATCATGTTTTTACAAATGCTACATTAAAATCATCTGTGATTTTAATGTGATGTGGGTATATAAGCATTTCCCAGCTTCAAAACCCACATACTTCATTTTTGACTCCAACTGCACCAGACCTAGACATCTCTTTCACCTAATTTCTCTGTCATAATTGACCAATCCTTTCTCTCTTTGATCACTAATTTGGTCAATTAAGACTATAATGCGATGATCCCTTGAAATATGAGGATCTAGTCAGTATATTTCATATTTTCCCATTTATTAGGTGTCAAGACCAAATTCTGACATGCAATAAATATAGTATTTCAGCTTTAAGAGGTAGAGGACGGGAGTTTCATTGAAATTGGCTCATTAATATTTATTGTATCTTCAGAGTGACTCATGAACTGTTTCAGGTTTTGATAAGCAATTAATGCATCAGTGACTAATAGACAGGGAAAAGATGATTATGAGCAAGCAAATAATGGTTTGCTTAGGCATGCAGCAGTCTGCAGTTTTAAAAGAGAATTTCATTACTTTTTGCGAGTTTTAAAGAAGTGAACAGAGAAAAAAAATTGAATGTTTGGAAGTATCATATATAATTATGCAAGTGTCAGTGTAAGAATCTATAGAGTATCCTGTTTAATGATACATGTAGCTGTGTAGTCTTTTTATTCATTCATGGCTATGTTTGTGTAAATAGCCATATGTAAAGGATTTTTTCTAACACTTTGCAGGAGTATTTAAATCTGATGTATATTCATGCTCTAAGCTCTGTGTTGTGTGGAAGGAACACTAATGACTATATAGCATGGCTTCCTTTTACAAAACTCTTTTTTTCTAGTAATTTACAGCTTGTTCCATTTTCTGCTCGGGTCTTCAGAGCTGTGCCAATTGTATGTCCATCTGGAATTTATCTTTCACTTTCTTGTTACTGTTTCAAAATCACCTTTAATTCTGCCTCCCACAGCTCTGCTGACTGACAAATAAATGCTGCACCTGGTAATCATCTCGATACCTGTGCATTATTTGATGCTATTCTGTAGTGGAGATGTGTGGGCTGTGCAACTATTCGTGTATTTCTGTATTTTCACACCTACATATTGTCATATATTTAATGCCACTTCTGTTCCTGAAGTCTATATATGTCCATATATTGCTCAGTGCATAGTGTACCCTATGCTTTTTAGCTGGAACAGAAATTTTTTTAGCAAACATCTGTGTGAATGCTCGTGCAGATATAGTGTAAAAGAGGTTTAAGAGAGCTGCACCGTACAAAACAGGAACAGTTGCATTATTAGGATAATCTGAAGAAGAGGTTATTCTTACACTCTGGATAACTGCTAAAAATGCCCATTGTTACAGAGCACCTTGCAGACTCATCCTGTGCTTCTTTTGTGCTCAGCCCGAGTTGCCACATGCTGGTCTCTGAGCTCGTGTATAGCCAAGGAAATCCCTGTGGAGGGCGCTGTACAGCCTGATGAATGCACAAGAACTTTATGGCACATTTAAGCCTTACATACATGTCAAAAACCCCAAACCAAACCAAAATACCACAACAAACCAAAAACCAAGCAACAAAAAATCCATGAATTTTTTTTACAAGTTATAATAAATTGTTTCATGTCACCCCCATTCTGTTATTGAAACCACTGACAGTGTTAAGACAGAAGGACAAAGAGATATTTCAGCAAGATTTACAAAGTTTTGGTGTGTATGGAGCCTGCTATCCCCAGCATAGGAGCATTTTCCCACTCCCTTTATGTATGGATTAATGTCACCACCCCAGGCCATGGAAGACGCGCTCCAGTGTCACTTACAATGTGATTCAACAGCAGTTTAATCCAGTGTCACCCTGGATTGCCCAAGTCCTGCTCTGGCACCATCCTCAGCTCTCTGTTCCCACCCTTTTGCCTCTGTGCCTGCTGCCCTGGCAGCTGAAAGTCGTGCTGGTTGAGGGAGTGACTGTGCTCTTAAAGTTTCATTTTGCTGTTTGAAGGCTTGTGCTGCTGCACATTGGGTAACCTGCAAGGGAGAGGTTCTTTGGAGTGGAGCAAACAGAGGACCTGAGAGGAGTGGAAATGGGTATGAGGTCAGACAAAAAATGAAGGAAAAGGGGAAAGGAAAAGGAGAAAGCTAAAATTCACAGGGCTTTATAGTTAAATCTTCCTTGCAAAATTTGCATATGAGTTTTGTTCTTGATTCCCAAAAGATCAGTGGTGTCTGAGTTTAACATTGAATAAAAAGAGATGAAAAAGAATATTGATGAGTTGTTCATTGGCTATTCTGAGCACTGATGATTTTGGGATCTGAAGGAAAACGAAGTATGTGACCATGATACTAAAAGATACACATGCATATAAAAATGTGGGAATCTGAAACAGAAAAAAAGATCACAAAAATTCTGGCATTTCCTTATTTTGAAAGTGAGGAATCTGTGCTACAGGTTTGGTAAAATTCTTGTATGTGTTTTTTATATATAATATAAGCCTAGACAAATTCAGAATGGGATTTTCAAAAGTGCTGTGTCTTCCCTATGTTCTTAGAAATTTCCAAACAGTTGAAGACAACAAAAATACCAATATATCCAAATATTGTAGAAGCTCTCAATACGTTCTTCTCAGTCTAATTATATTCTATTAAGAGAGACTTTTGTCTTGTTTTTTTTTAATCAGCTGTCTAATATTGGAAAGAAAGCAAGATCTTTCTTGGGGCATAAAATGCTAGCAGAAAAAAGAATTTAATAGACTTTATTTTGAGCCTTATATGAGACAGGAAAATACAGGTCAGTCAGTCTTTCCTCCATCCCTGGAAGGGTGATGGAGTAACTAATCCTAGAAACTATATTCCAAACAAATGGAGAAAAAGTTGGTAGGGAGTAATGGTTAACCTACTTGACATCCTTAATAGGACAGCCAGATTGATCGGGTATGGGCAGGGCATTGGATAATTTAACAAAGCCTTTGATTCTGTCTCCTACAACATCCTTAAGTATAAACTGTCAAAATGCACAGTGAGGAAGACTGAAAAATGTATGGGTGGCTGGCCCCAAAGAATTGTCACCAGTAGCACAAAGTACAGCTGGAGGCAAGTCATTAGTGGTCTGACCCCCAGGGGCAGATACTCTTTAATGTCTTCATTAATGGACAGGGTGATGGAACAGTTTACCCTTGGCAAGTTGCAGATGGAACAAAACTGGGAGGAGTAGCTGATACACCAAATGGTTGTTCCATTCAGAGGAACTGACTAAAGAATTCACCTGAGGGGAATCTGATGAAGTTCAACAAAAGGAAAAGTCTTGTACCTGGGGAGGAATAATCCCATGCATCAACAGCTGCTGGAGGCTGACTGACTGGAAAGCAGCTTTGGAAGAAAGGGCATGAGGCTCCTGGAGGACACCAAGCTGAACATGAGAAATGCACATGTAAAGAAGGCTAACAACGCCTTGGTTTTGTTAGGAAAAGTGCTGCCAGCAGTTTGAGGGAGGTGATCCATCCCTTCTCAGCACTGCTGAGACCACAACTGAGGTGCTCTGTCCAGTTCTGGGCTGCCCAGTATGAGAAGGTTACGGAGTGACTGAAGTGAGGTCAGCCGCAAAGATGAATATGAGGCTGGAGCATCTTCCATACATGGAGAGGCTGAGAGATATATAGGTGTATATATATAGAATATTCCATGTATGGGGCTGTTGAGCCTGGAGACGAAGAGGCTCGCGGGAATCTTACCAATGTGTATAAATACATGGTATAAGCCACTGAAGAGGAAAAAGCCAAGCTATTTTCAACCTTGCTCACTGGCTGGACAAGAGGCAATGGGCATCAATCATAACCCATGAAATTGCATGGAATGGGTTGTCCAGAGAGGTTTTTGAGTTTACAGCTTTGGAAATAGTCAAAACCCAGCTAATATGAACCTGGACAACCAGCTGTATCTGAACTTGATTGAATAGGGATGTTAGACTATACGACCTCAAAAAATCCATCCTAAATAAATCTGATTCTGTGAAATGGTTTAGAAGGTGGGTGTGAGACAGAGTAGAAATTTTCCAGGTTCCAGGGTAGAAATCCATTTTGATTTAGGTTAAATGTACATCTTTTAGTTAAGCCTTGGAATCTTAGCTGTTTAGTCTGAGCTCAGAGAAATTGCTTCAAGTGAAGGGCAGAGATAAGGCGG
>LTAT01000001.1:43168941-43182508 GCA_003286495.1 Chlorodrepanis virens | reverse complement strand
GCCGAGGAATTCTTTCTGATAACAAAAGAACTAGCACTAAATGTCACGCGGAAGTCTGTAAAAATGAATATGTATGAACCTATTGTGAAATTGTATGCATACGTATTTGGGGAGAAAGATAAAAAGGGACCTGAAGATCCCAGAGGCACGCATGCCTTTTTAGGGGAGTAATCCCCGCGTGCGTCCAGCGCTGCAATAAACATACCGGCTTTACAACTTTCACAAAGTTGTGGAGTTTTTGATTTTTCTCTGCAAAACAGGTGCATCAGGGGAATATTCTTACTGAGGAGCCAAGCATCTTTTACTCAGTAGCTGTGGTGGGATAGGACCTGCATGAAGGATCATGGACAGGGCAGGAACATATCCTGTTCATGGTGTTCTTATAGTGCAGGATGTGGGCACTGGCTTCATCTTGTGGCTGGTGAACATTGCCATGCAAGCATGTTGCTAAAACTGAATCTTCACAAGTCTGTGCTGTCTATTTATTTCACAGATCTTTGGTCAAAGCAAAAGAATGAGTTACTTTTTATACAGTCTCTAAGCGTGGATAAAATTCCCCACAACAGGATGATAAAATTTGAGACTAATGGAGTGATAGCCTGGAGGTTCTCAGAGGAAGTGGTAGCCAAGCTGCCACTCAACTGTAGTACTTTGGTTCTCAAGAGAAGTGGAGGTATTGGTGATAAGCAATGGAGGAAAAATAGTCTTTGGTTTAGAGCTTGGACAGATACTACCTGAATTTGACATTGTGGGAAAATTAATTATATTGTTCCTGTCACCAAACTATCTATATGGACTTAGCCTCGTACTTCTTTAACTTTCAGCAAGTGTGTGTTCCCATTACCAATTTGTAAAACACAACCCCCAAGTGAGCCACTTGCCATAAATTTTTTTCGTACTCAAAAAAAAGACCAAAAAAACCGCAAACCCCTATCATTTTCAGCAAAGCCGATTTTGGAATAAAATTGTGGAATTCTGCCTGATGCTTTTGGCATATGACTGTGCTATCATAACTTTGCTGAATTTAAATTACTTGATACATTGATGAATTTAAATTACTTCGCAAGATCAATAGAAACTGATTTGTGGAAACTGCTGAACAGTAATTGGATTTAAAGTCTAATACAATTGTGTTTGAAAAGAAGATTCCTGCTTCAGCTAACACAGAATTAAGACCATCACCTTCCTTTTTTCTCCATTCAGATATGCATCCAGCCATAGCTGTGAAAAACTCTACTGCTTGTATGATGCAGTTTGGCATATTTTTATACATCTGTCATTTTTTTAATGTAACATGAAGTAAGCCTATTGCGCTCATGACCTCCATCAAATTCAGATTTTTTCCGGTGGTGTATTTCACTTCCCCATTGTTTCATCATGGGAAAGCTCCTTGCGTCTATTAAAAAGTTTTCTTCTGAAGCTAAGCTGGGTTTTGTTAATCAGAAAAGAGGATGGAGAACTTTGAAAACAAAGCAAGAATCACCAAATAAAGTGTTTATGGCTCGTTTCTAACTAATGAGAAGTTGTTTTCATTAAATAGTAGACTTTATTCCTACCTGAACATACTTAGCAATTGGACAGCTGTTTCCATCTTCTTTTTGTTTGATCCATCCTTTCTATGTATTTCAGCAGCTTGCATTTACTGAGGTCTGGAGTATTATGGTTATTTCTGGCATTTATACCACACTTTTTATATTTCTATGCTGATTTTTTTGTCACTGAAGTCAGTGTTTATCCAATAACAAGAAGACACCTGCTACAACATTTAACATAAAAATTGTGGCAATCACAAGTCAGAGCATTTTGGGTGTTGGAATGGCAGTTGTATGCCTAATGCTGCTGGATTATCCTCAAAACTGGTATCTTTTTACAGTGCAGTTGTTCTACTTTTTTCTAATGTGTAGAAACAGGGCCTGAAATCGTGCACAGAATATTGGCAGAGGCAATAATACATGCATAGTTATGTGCATATTGTGGAAAAATGGGTGTTAGGGTTATGATCTGCTCCTTTGATATATCCAGGTATTGTACTCAAATGCAAATTGGAAAGACAAAATATTTACACCTTGCTGGACATACACTTGATAATATCCTGGTTGTCTTTTATTTAAAGGTTTATGATACACTGGGAGATGTGTAGGAAATACTGGAAGCACTTGTTTCCATCAAGAACTTTTTAAACATAATAGCAGAACACGAAACCATGAAACCACAAAACCACGACTGTCTAAACAAAATCATTTGCTATGTTCCTTAGCTTCTCAGAATTTAAATATATGGTATCTCAGCTTTTGGTCCCACTTTCAAGGTTCATCCTTTTCTATGCCTCTTCTTTTTTTCCAGTTTTCTTTTTTTAAATGGAAATGACAGAGGACACATTTCTCACCTTCAGTGAGAAGACATTCAAATCCAGTGTCAAGATCATGTCTCACACTTTTCTGAAAAGTGCTTTTTTAAAATTCATTTGCTGAATTGCCCAGATTCCTCCCCTGTGCCTCCCACAGTGGAGTTACTTGTATGGGCTGCAGTTGCACTGGCAACAATCCCCAGTCTCTGAGCCCCCTGCAGTTCCTGGGGGACTGAGGGGTAGTGGAAGAGCTGGAAATGAAGGAATGAGATTTACCTTGAGATGAAGGAGAGAGAGAAGATAGGCAGAGGGTGTTTCTAGTCTGAACTTTATTTCCCACCGTTGTAATATCTTTTTAATTGCAATATATTAATTAGTCTTCCCCAAAATGAGGCTGTTTTGGCCATGGCATTAATTGGTGAGTGATGTCCTTGTCTTAATCTCGACCCACAAGATTTTTCTTCTTATTTCTCTCCCCTTATTCTTTAGAGGAGGGGGAGTGAGAGCAGCTGGGTGGGCCTTTGGCTCTTAGCCAAGTCCAACCCACTGCAGTTACCAACACACATGCATGGCTTTGGCAAGCAATGCTGAGTAGTGCAGGTTTACATGAGATACGTTCAATCTAGGTTGCCAAGTAAATAATGTAGGAGCATATCATGGCGTGCATTATGCATTCATATTTAATGTGTTTTGAATGAACCCGCTTCACAATTTGAAATTATTGAAACTTGTTTAATTTTGCTGAATTTTTTTTTTTAAAGATTGAGATCTGGCATGTCAGGAAAGCATAGGATCTTTAATATGTCTTCCCCTTTTAATCTTTTTTAGTAACAGAAGATTAGGTAAAATTTGGGCAAAATGCACAGATCTGAAATGGTTTTTCGCTTTCCACTGACTGCATGGAGACTCAGAGGCCTGAAAAATGCAGAGTGAGAAGTCTGGGCTGCCATCATGGTCTGGGTTTAGGTGATATGATAGATATCTAAGTCTGCGTTGGCACAATGGCAGGTTTGCCTCAATGTGCCTACTGGGCACTTGGACTGAAGGTGAGAAAGATTCTCTAAGAGACTGAAAGTACTGCAGTCTGATTCTTCATATTTGCGAAAAAAGAAGGAAGGAGACTTTTCACTCCTTCCCCAAAGCTGAGTAGAAGGCATGAACTAGTGTTAAGAACAACCCTAACAATCCTTTCTGGAAGCTGTGTATGTGTTTTTTCTCTGCTCTTCATTTTTCATTGTGAAATAGAGTAACTTTATGAAGAGAGGTACTGAGCTGAGCAGACTTCTGGAATCTCAGCTGGCTTTAAATTGCTACCAAGTCTTTCTAAGGGAAAAACTTTTTTCAGGGTGAATCCAGGGATTTTGAAGCAAATGAGCTTTCTGGACTGTTTTGGTCCCTGACATCATATGTATGTATGAATAAATGACTGTCTTTTACGTTACAAAAGATCTTCAAGGAAAACTGTTTTTCTCAGGTGCAAAGAAGAGAGTGAGGAGGCATTGAAACACGTAATATACAGCTACAGGAAGCACAAACATTGGTCTTGTAAGCTGCAGTTTGGAATGGGGAAGAAACACGTAGGTTCTCTGAAGTACTAAGTAGATAGTGTGTTCTTCTGTGCTTTTTTTCTGACTTTTTTGATTCTTATTATCATGAAAAGGTGACCCTCCAATTATAGAAAGAGTTATTGACAGTGTCTAACGCTAAATGAAATAATGTATTATGACTGTTATTTAAGTGAACATGATTTTCTTAGCTTACATACTTTTGTTATGGAATTTTGCTAACAAAACTGCTCTACTCTGTTCACAGTTTTGGAACATAAATTGCAGTCTGCAATAAAGTGTACATGTTGTGCAAATATGCTGATGCAGCCAGCTTGGTTTGCTTTCACTGATTCTTTATGTATTGTAAATTGAAATGTATTTTTTGGTTTAAGTGAGGTATGTGCCTGATAAAGGCACCCAGTTCTGCTTTCATTGACAATCACATTTCTACTGAATTTCTTTTGGTTTACACAGATGACCTGGATAATTTTAGACCTAGATTTAAAGAACAGTTCTGCCTGTATCCTACAAGACAGCACAATGTTAGCCCTGTGTGTCAGAGCTGTATTTGCTGGGCACACAGAAATATGGAGAAATAAAGTATATTTGAACCACAAGAAAGCACAAATAAATCAGTCAAACTACACACAAGCAGCTGATCTTTGGAAAGGCCTACTGTCGGTTTTATATAATTGTTTTTTGGGAGGAGAACCACAGAGTGTTTTCACTGAACATGAATGGAACACCTTGGCATCCACTGAAGCAGACTTGGATCGGGAGAGCTGGCAGCCTCTCATAAGAAGCAGTTTTTGTTGAACTGCCTTTGAAGAGTTTGAACTGGCAGTGCTGTGTTCTGGCTACAGGGTAACTTGGCTGAGAACATTTGGATTTCCCCTGACATTAAGTCATTTAAAGTAAAAAAAAAAAAAAAGAAAAAAATATTTTCCTTCCCTTCCAGCTCCATTCAGGAGGAGAAACTATTTTTACTGCCAGACTTGCTGAGTGTTAGTCCCTCATGAATGGAGCAACAGAATTAAAACCATTTACAATTTTAATGATTAAAGACCAGAAGACACAAATTAAAAGTATATTAAGTAGCTCATATTTAATGGGCTCTTAGATTTCATTTTGCAATCCCCAACATGCAAAATTATGAAGGAAAGCAGAGATAGTTAAACATTGATAAGATAGGAGCACAGAGCTCTCAAGAACTTGGACAGGATTACTGATTTTGATAAATGTAGTAGTAGTAGGAGGATACGCTTCTCAGTCATGTGAAAGTTGGGGACTGTGACTCCTAGAATCCAACAGCTTGAACAGCAGTCTTTTACAAAACCAAATGAAAAAATTCTGATTATAAAATCTGGTTTGCAAACTCTTTGCATTTTTGTCGCTTTCCTTGGTCATGAATGAAGATTTTGTAGACTCACAGAATGGTTTGCATTGCAAGGGACATTAAAGACCAACTAGTTCCACCCCCCTGCTAGGGACAGAGACTCTTTCCACCAGACAAGATGTTGAAGGTCCAATCCAGCCTGGCATTGAATATTTCCATGGCAGTGGTGCTGCATAGTGCCAAACCAAGTGGAATTATTATTTCAGTATCTCCAAGTTGTACTTCAGTTTATATCTCACAGAAAATTACTTTACTTTTATTTCCAACATGTAATTCTTTGATTTTTTTTCCCCTGAGGAGGCTACCATTGCCTTGCTGGTGGGTGTGCATTCTGTACATCTGCAGTTTACATTTATTTTTCCTCAATATCACCTGCTTGGGTGTGAGACAAACTCTTATATTTCAAAAGTTTTCACTGAATTTGATTTGTCCTTTTTGAGCTTGAAACCACTTGTAACTCCATGTCTGTTGAAAAATTATAGCTGCACATTTTTGTGTATCACCTGAAATTTCGATTTCAATTTTGAATAAAATTTCTTGAAAAATAAGCTGGCAAGTCTATTTGAGATTTGTCTTGCAAGGGATTCTAAATTGTTTAGTCATTTTAGCAGGTATTATTCTAAGTGTCTAATTATCTAGGCTTTTGTTCACAATGTTTTCCTCCTCGCTTTTCATGGACTTCTCCAAATTCTGTAAAATGCTTAAGTGTAGGTATGAATCTTGTAATTTGCCATTGTAACTCCAGAACTTGCTTATTTTCCTATGTCTGAGACATATTGTTAGAGTCAAGTAGTCACAGAATAAGAAGACAAAATTTGGAGAGAAAGCAAAGAAAATAAAACAGAATTTCTTCATGGTTTTCCTGGGTTGCAAACCTGGTACTCCACCAGCCTCTCCTCACTTTAATGGTTTCATATTAACATTTTTCCTGTTCTGAAGGAAAAGCAGATGTTTATTCCCTCATGCTTGCTCTCCTTGTTTTCAAAACCTTGGATTTTGTCTCAATAGGGAATACTTTAATCTCCTGTGCCATGTGCACCCTCTCATATATCAAAATGCATTTTTCTTTGAAATGGAAGTTTGAGATTAAATGAGCAATTGTTCCAAGCAAAAAGAAAAACAACCCTAAAACCCCCCAAACCAATAGAAGGCTGCTGAAGTGCTTGGGAACACTGAAATACTGATGCTCCCTCTTGTGGTTTAGTTAATAAAACAAACCAGGGAATCTATAACAGTTTAATGGATTATTTTCCTTGAACAAAATCTTTGGTATTTTTAATTAGTAATCTGATGCTGGAAATGCTGGCAACTCATCAAGAATCTGTTTCTAGAAGAAAGTAGTCCTTTTCTATTTCTAGAAAGGAAAATAAAATCAACCACAATTTTATTTGTAACAAATGGGTTTCCAAGCAGCATGATATTTCATTCTAGCTTTATTTTAGTGTTTTTAGATTTCAGCTGTTCATTTGCTCACGAGTGTTTGAGGGGATTTAACTGTTAAGAATATGGCAAGTTTGTGATCTGACAGCTAGAATTGAAAGCCACCAGACTAATCACTAGCTAAAACATGCATTAAATAAAATCATATTATGGCATGTCTAGTCCCTTAGGCTGTGCTGTGCATTGAGGAACAGGAGAGAAGACACCTCTCTGGGTACAAAACCTCTTGGTCTCTTACTCAGATCTGGCTGGGTGTCAGAATCAGGAGTCTGAAAACTGCCCTTTCCTTTATTTAAAGAGTTCCTTTAACTCTTTCATGGTTTTTTGGGTAAATTTAGCAAGCACTGTAAGTTTTTGATACATGTATGTATATATCTCTAGGATTTCCTGTAAATGGAGTATGTGTTAGGTGTTTACTAGATTGATCCATTCTCACAAACCTTCAGGGCATCAGTCCATGCAGGTATTTAAAACTTGAGTCTGCTGGGACTTGATAAAGCTAGTTTGAAGCCATCACCAATAGAAGGTGGCCTCACAGGACTGTGCATTATTTGCTTCAGTCATTTGATATAAAATAATTTCGGTAGAAATGCTGAGGTCAGAAAGAACCATTTGTGTAGTGGGAAAAACGAGTAGAAGGCACAAACCAAAACCGAAACAAAGAATGCGACACATTTCTCATATTGAGTGTCTGAACTTAGAGAACAGTGTCTGACCATTATTGCTGTGATGCTCCCATCATTGTGCAGCCCTGTTTAAACACAAAGGTTTATAATGCTGCAGTTTTCCAAACTGTGAGTAATCATAAGCAAGCATTCTAAGGAATCGCACCAAGGAAAATCAAACTGCCATAGAGTTCATGTGTGGCACTAATTGCAATTTAACTGCATGGTTATTACAAGAGCTTTTAATTAACTCAGTCATCATACTGTGGCATACAAATTGTGTGTAATAACAGCATGCTGACTATAATGACAATAGGTTTGTCTGAACTGTGAAAATCAGGAGTTTTATAATTTTCGGAGGTTTCTTTTTATGCCCTTAAATATTGTGTGGTATTTAAGAACACTTCAAAAAAGGAAAAAAAAAAAGAGAGAAAAAAATCCTAGCAAGTTGCTGAGGCTTTCCTGTCTTAACATTTTGTGGAAGTCTTTAAGTCTTCCTGAAATTCAGTGAGAGGTATCTCACTGAATTCTTTTTCTGATGATTTTTCAGTTTCACTTTTCTATTTTCATCCCCTTTGAGAATAATTTTTCACACTGTCTTGTTTTTGAAGCCAAGAAAAATGCTCAGTTTGTGGAAACATTCAGAGGAAATCCCATTTCAGTGACACTGGAAGATAGGAAGAATAGATTCTGATCAGATATTGCTGCAAAATGGTCAGTTATTAATTCAGTAGGATAGTGAGAGCTTTGCTCTTCTCTCAAAGTTATGATTGCAGTTTCTCAAGACGGGAATAATAGCTCTGAATGATTTCTCAATTGGAATGTTAATTTTGTTGTCCAAAGACTAAAACTTAGGAAACAATGTAGCTAATGGATATAGTTGAAGTCTTTCAGAAAATATAAGAAATACGACGAGGTGGTGTTATGCCTAGCACATGTATTTCTTCCTGTAGATATAAAGAAAGCATCAACAAATAAATATAAAGCAGAAATTATTATGGGAGCTGTATTTATCTGGTTTTGAGACTGTCATCAGCCCTGTACTGAGAACTTAAATACTGGAATATTTGAGTTATAAATTATTTGGCTTACAGACTAGAAGAGGCACCTGAAGGCAGGGCAAGAATACATGACATTTTCATATGCGCAAGTTTACTGCAGAAATGAGGTGATAATGAAGACTGGGCTAGTGAGGGAGGCAAAAGTAAATTTGTTATGCACATAAAGTTAATGACATAAAAGTGACAGACACTGCTGAATAGTTAAAAAAACCTCAGGATGGGTTCAGCTGGGGGAGCAATATGAGCATGGCGTACCAAACACAGAAAGAGGAACCAACACCATACAAAGCCAGTGGTCCCAGAGGTTTAAACATCACAGATATGAGAAAGGTTACTGAGATGCTGACATCACCATTGTAAATGCTGAAGTAGCTCATCCTTCAGAATCTGTCTGAATAAGTAAGTGGCTGCTAGAGAGCAAATTTTGTGCTGCTGCCCTCATTAAGACAACTGAGTTCTCAGCAGTATGATTACTGTCATGCATATCTTTGTGAGAATGGCAGAGGTGTATGTGGTGCTGTACAAATGCTTTTTATTACAATTTTCAGAATTTTCCAACATTGGGGAAAAAAATCAGATCTTAAAAAGACATTTCAGGTAATTACTGGTTTTAAATGTTATTTTTATTTATAAAGTTTACCCAAGATTACTTTTTAAGAAAGATTTTGTGTTTGAAACTAAGGTTTGTATTTATATGTATCAGTGAATGCAAATTTCCTACTATCGCAAATGCATTTCTTGAGACATTGACTCAAAGAGAGCAGAGAAAGGCTGTAAGACAGAATTTTGAAACAACTGTCTATGTAAAGCACATGTAAAACAAGTATCATCCATATTCCAAGGCACTATGACTGTAAAAATTATTGATTTTCTTTTTTTTGTTGTTCATTTTAGTCAGAGCAAAATATAATGAGACTTTACTGTAAATTCAAGAAACATGGATAGCTGTGGATTCTCTTGTTTTCCTAGTGAAGGTGAATGTATATGAGGTTTTTTACTATAGGTGGAGATAATTTATTTGTTTTTGTCTTCCTTTTTTTTTTCCCTTGACCTGAAGGACTGTTACTCATCTGCTCAGGGGCTACGTTAGCCAGCAGGTCACCTCCACCCTGTTTCTCCCCTCCCCACAGCCTCTCACCCTGCTGTCCAGCTCTGCGAGTGCCTGGACAGCAAAGGTGCCTTCTTCAGATGTGCAAGGCACCTGAGAACTTCAGCACCCTACACACCTGACCCAGGCCTGTCAAGAGAGAAAACATCTGGATATGACTCCTTCCCAAACATCTGGATCTGACTGTCACTCTCTGTTAAACCTTATTTTTCTTTTTAGAAGGACAAAGAGTAGCTGAAGAGTGTATGGGAAGCTGGAGCTGAGGCATCTCAAACAATCAGTTGCTTTGTCACAGAAGCTGATCATAAGTGTCATGCTCCCTGTGTCACATCAGTGAGCATAAAAGAATATGCTAAAAGTGAGACAAATAAAATGATGGAAACATTTTGTGTCTCAGGTATATCTCCATTCTATTGGCATAGAGGGGCTAATGTGATAAGCTGCTGCAGAGGCTGCTGCAGAGGCTGACACTGAAGGAGCAAACTTGCATGAGGATGCATGAAGCATAGAAAAGGTGTAGAGACTTGCAAGGGGGGAAAATGGGGAGTCCAGTTGAGCTGGTGGAATATGTTTAGTGTATTCTGAAGAAGAGGTACTGGGGGAAATAGAGTGAAGGAGATTTGAAACTGAATTTGAGGACAAGAAGGAATGTAGTAAGATGCTGTCCAGAGAGAGCCTGCCTCTAAGAAGAAATGTAGAGATGACTGCCTCAAGTGATGTTCAAAGTGTAATCCCTTAAAGGACAAAGTGTAATCCCATAGTCATATGTCCAGAGATAATTGTCTTGAAGGTAAATTCAGGCATGGAGGGGGTCTAAACTACAACTTGGCTGCCTGCGTTGTGACATGTGAACCACACCCTGGAAGGACTACTCACTTTCAGTTTCAAATCATAAGGTGAACACTAGTTCTTATGTAGTAATAATGCTGATTCTTTCTTCTTTTCACTGACCTAAGCAGGTGCATTCGGCGATGTTTCATTATTACCACATACAATATGCATGCCAACAAACTTATTTACATTAAATGTGCTTGTTCTGTTTTAAATTTTAAATGTATTTCTTAACTAGCTCTGCAGGAGTTCTTAGTTGGAAAGATGGTCCATAACACTTGCATTTCTCTCTTTAATGCATGATGATGACTTGAAAATGAGATTTATTTGCTGTCTCTGTTCTTACATGTGGGAATATAAAATAGGAAACAATAATCCTTGTTATGTAGCATGCACACTCCTGCACATGGTAGCATTTTGCATATGTTTCTGCTTCAAGATTGGGTGTCTGCCTTAGAGGCCACATTGATCTCATCTCTCCCTACTTCTCTCTAAAAGTTGACTACCTAATGACTAGCAAGTTTTCACATCACATACGGTATTAGTTTTTCACCAGTGCCAGCTTACACAAATGCATGCTGTTCAATCTGCTTAATATATCTTGTCAGATGTGATTACAAGCATAACTGTTTCTTATTTAATCAATATATGTATATGCCTAATTTTTTTAATTCAATGATTAGAAAGAGTTATGAGTTATGAATGTGATGTCCTAAGTCATACAAAATGCTCAGTATCACATTTTGCAAAGAAGAAAATGAGACTTCGTGTGAATTTTTATCTCTTGACATCTGGATCAGAAAGCTGGACATAAAATTCCTTGATATTTTCAACATCTGTGGTCCAATATCATTAAACTTACATCTTGGGTCACTACCTTAATGTCTTTCAATGTTGTAATGCAAGTTTCCACCATCCTAACTGTTCACTATATCTTTGTGTAGCTGGGCTGAGCATGCCATAATAATTCATCAGCCCTGAAAGAAGGCAAAAAGTTCAATGCATATTAAAAATGTGATTGGGATGCATTACAGAAAAAATGGAAATATGCTGCTGTTCACAACACATCATATTCTCTGAGGATTCTGGTACAGTCTACATAAAAATACCCTTCCTTATGGGAAAAAAGGCACCATAATCAATAAAATACATGGTGACTTTCTTACACACCTGGTATCCCTTAAAAAGGAATGCTTTTACTATTTTTTTCTGCTATAAAATGACTAATTATGTGTTTGCTGCATTCATTATGGATACAGTGTTACACAATATGATAATTAATTATGCTTTTTGTAGCTTTCTTTCTTTCTTGTTAAAACATAGTAAAAGTGAATTGAGAGATACATAACAATTGTTGCTTACATGTGTTCTTTCCTTCTTCTTGTGGCTTTTTTTCCTTTTAGGTGAATAAGGTATGTGGTCCTCCTGTAAGGAAGCCTAAAGAGTCTCCAGGTTGCTCCTTTGATCAGAACAAAGATAATCAAGGCTTGAAGATGTTCTCCAGAGACATTGAACAAACACTCACCAACAGAAGAAAGTAAGACATTAGTTTTACAGCCAGAAAGAAAGAATAAAGTAAGCCATTAATTTTACAGCAGAGTAGATTATGCTCAATGCAATGGCATGCATTACTAGAGAATAAAGCCTCCAAAGAATGAAACGTTTTAGCAACACAGTCTACTCTGTTACATTTTGGAAAGGGTAATTTCATGACTAGTTTTTGTTTTCAGAAGTAATGGACATATGACCAGAGTTATTTGGTGTGGTTTAAATTATTTAGGAGGGTGGATAATATTGATAGAATACGCATGTTAGATCTATGTGCAATTTTTAAAATTGCATTTAACTTTACATATCGGCAGGCATTATTAAATCTGACAAGAAGTGATAGTAGCTTTTTACAGAAAACTATTAGTACAAGCTGATAAGACAGAAAAAATTAATTACTTTTCTTACACACCTTTCTGCTGTAAAAAAAGAGACAACTAAACATTTGAGACTAAATCTTGAAAGCCTTGTTCAAGCAAAACCTGCTGATTTTTTTTTCTTTGACTCTTTTGCTGGTATATAGTGAATTGAAGTGACTGCAGAGGCTTGGAGATTTCATTTAAACCTGGCTCAGCATTGCAGGGTGAACTTTGTGAAGCTGTATGAGTTAGGTGTTTGAGCTGCTATTACAGTCTGTGGGAAGGAGAAGTCATTTTAGCTGCCCACACTTCTGTAAGCATCCAGGCCACTCAGAAATACCCTGGGGTACCCTAGCTGATCTTCTCCTGCCGAGAGGGGTGCAGGTGTCCCATGAGTTGTATCATAGAGTTCAAGCCTGACAGAGTTGAAGGAGTGTTTGGAACATACTCTCAGGCACATGGTGAGACTTGAGGTCTGTCCTGTGCAGGGCTAAGAGCTGGACTCAAAGATCCTTGTGAGTCCCTTCCAAATCAGCAGATTCTGTGATTTTGAGGTGGCTTCCAGCTTTCTGCAGGTATCCTAGGTAGCTGAAGGAATCTCAAAGGCCAATCTATATTTAGACAAGTTTATCAGGTTTTTAATGACCATAATAGCACTCTAAGGCATTAGGAATGTGCAGTTAAGATTAAAGGCTCCATTATGCAAAAAAAGTACAAAGTTAAAATCAGAAATTTCATTTCTGTCATAGTGTTTGCTAAAACACAGAGGAGTTTTCTTTGTCCTCTTTTTCCTCTCATTTCACTTTCTAGTGCAGAAGGAAACAGAAGTGAGAGAATTGCAGGGAATAATTGCTCACTCCTGATGTCTGGAGAAGAAAAGGTGCCTCTGAGCTTCAAAGGCATACCATTCTTCTCAGTGTAAGGACCTTCAGTTACTAAATAGTGGTAAAAAAACCCCAAAAAAATGGGTTTTAAAAACATTGTAGTCACAGAAAGATATGCAAACCAGAAGTTTGCTTTAACCAGCACAGATGTTCTTCAGGGAATACCCATTACATGGGTGCATATTTCTCAGTTACATGCAAGTTCTTGATGTTTTCTGATTGCTAACACTCTGCAAACAATACCGTATTCTAAAGTCTCACTTAAACCAGGACTGTTCCATGTTTCAAAGTGGAACACTCTATTGACCTCAGGGAGATTGCATGAGAGACTTTCAGGGGCATGAAAGGCAGTGGGCAACACAAAGCAACATTCCCTTCCCT
>LTAT01000001.1:43143640-43168931 GCA_003286495.1 Chlorodrepanis virens | reverse complement strand
TTCCCGTCCCGTCCCGTCCCGTCCCGTCCCGTCCCGTCCCGTCCCCTGTCTGAGATACTAGAGACACTTCTTCATGGCATGCAAGTTGCACCAAAAAGGGGAAGGCAAAGAAAGTTTGAGATTAACTGATGCATATTCCAGTTTAACAGCTTCCTCTCTGCTATCATCTGCAGTTGCTACCTCCTGGATCACCTCCTTCCTTACTAGGCACAGTCACTTTACATTTCACTTTATATTCCCATAGCAACTGTAAGAACCTCAGGTGGAAGTGTGACTTCAGCAAGTGCTTGCAGCCTGCTCTTAAGGAAGTGCTCTTCTCTAACTCCACCTTAGTTACCTCCTGTGGCACCTCTGTTTTCCAAATGCATGTCCAGATGAAAGTTTACATTTTAATGTACATGTTGGCTGCTGCTACCTGAACTTCTCCTGAATTATTTTTACCATTAGACCTAAGCTGGTATTTTCTGGTACTATTTGGTACAAGAAGAAAAAGAAATTTCTCCTTTCTTTTGATGCCAAAAACTTGTTAGATGAATTTTAAAAAAATCTAAGCAAACCCTTCCATAGCAACATACAAACTTGGAAGTATGAAATGCTTCTTTCTCCAGAACTGTAAACAGCCTCTATACAGAGGATGAAATAGAAAAAAAAAGAAAAAAAAAAAGAAGAATATTTCTGAATAAACAGATAAAAAAACAGATAAAAAAAAAATCTAAGTATCTTCAGCTTCCACTGACTGTAATTGCACATTTATGGTCAGCTGCCTATAATTACATGCTATCTGGTCTAGAGGATGATCATGTGAAAATTGACATTCACACCATTTGCCCTTCTAACTACTTTGGTCAGACATTAACAGGGGCTGAAATCAGTTATTACTTCTCTATTAAATTTATCTTTGCCTCAGGACATATTTACTAATAAACCAAATGACCTTTCTGTTAGAACGCAGTTTGTGACAAGATATTATGACAGCTATATTTATTTATTTTTATTTCTTCAGAAGAAAAATTCCAACTGTTCACTTGGAGAGGACTCTCTAAACATTATTTTTCAGCCAGAATGTAAACATAAAGCATAGACAAAATCAAAATCAATCCATTCAATGGCATTTGGAGGGAAATTGCAAAGCCACTGTGCACACTGGATTCAATTTTGGGTGTGGAGAAATAAAAGAAATGATTATTCATGGCTAGGAGAGTGTGGATGAATCATTTAAAACCTAATGCACATAGGCAATTATATGTTGCATGGTCAAAATTGACCCTACATGGGATTTTTCAGAACTGCAGTTTTAGAATTAGTAGGGCACTCACATCACATTTAATAGACATAGTAAATCAAAACCACTGTAGTCTGTGTAAAATATTTGCCCTATTGCATGAAAGAATGTATGGCTTTTTAAATGATGGACTGTATAAATCACTGATGTTTTATCTGTTTTAATTTGAAGTAAACAATACTGAACAATTAAAATCCCTATAGGATATAGTCCTATGGTAACTAAATATAGGAAAATGTATATATTATTTCTGGCATTTTTTCACAGCTCCAGACACTATAAAAGGAGTTAACATAAAGTGGAGCTTGCTGGGCTACATAGCAATGGGTACAGCATTTGGTGGGGCTTTTCTGTGTGCCTGCAGGCCATAGATAACTCAGTAATGTGTCATGTTCCATTTCAGAATGAATAAGTATTTTAATTTATCCCAGTAGGAAAGGGTCTCCCAGGAAGAGATTTTCAGTTCATAAACAAACAATTTATATTAAATACTACAATTCTGTTAGGAACATACCAACTAAAAAGTAATTCATTTGCTTTGAATTAAGTGCAAAACCTTATCACTACCTCTGGGCATCTTTAAAATTATTTAAAATTACAATGCATAATTTATAACCTGCCAGCACAGCACGTGGTAGAACTGATACAATCCTTCAGATGGTTATTACTAAATTCTGAACTCCTGTATCTTAAACCCATTTTACCTGAATCTTGAATTGCTGCATAACTTTAAAATTTTGTAGTATTTGTAAAGATAAGTAGGGGACTTTTTGTCAGCACTTTTGGAAAACAGGAGACTTATTCATCTGCACCTATTTTTTTATTTGCTATGCTTTTTTTTGGACCATTTTTTAATCTGTTTCTCCAACTATAGCATTGCAGACTGCATCACTACAATGCAAGAAAATTTCATGTTGAAAGAAATAGTTCCTGTTCCAGAGCATATATAAAGTAGGTTTGTTTTTTTTTTTTTAATTTGTCCAGTGGGAGTATCAACTTTGTAAACTAATGGAGTGTAACTAAAAGAATCAAACTCATCTATTGACAGATCGATTTCAAATATCACCAGAATCAGTGGAGAGTCATGGAATAAACAGATTCCTTATCTTTTAGAAATGCCCGACAGCAAGGCAGCTCAATGCTGTTGGTTGGCACTGACAATTATTTGTGGCGTTCCCATGTGCAGGGAGTTTGCCGGGCACCTGCGGCTGTACAGAGCCTTTTACGGCGGCCTGGCGGACCAGCTGTGCGGGAACGAGCTGGCAGCCGCCGACGGGCTCCCCTGCTGGAATGGAGAAGATCTTGGAAGAAGGTAGCTTACTGGCTCGCTTCTGTCTGTTTTCTGTTGTAAGTCGTGTTTTGCTAAAACAGCTTCTATTCCAGTCAGCTGTGGTGTTTCCCTGTGTCTGTGTCAAGATTAGTTTGAAAATTAAATAAGCGTGGGATCCCTTCTCTCGGGATTCACCTGCACACAGTAAATAAAATCTCCCTGCATCTCGGTTTAGGAAAAAGAAAAAAAGAATTCCAATGTCCTTCAAACATTTTTCCTTCACGTTTGCAGCACCTAAACACTGGAAAAGAAGCTGGATTGGCATTTACAAAGTACAGTTGGACAAAAAGAATATGGATTTTTGTTTGAGCTTGGTCTTCATAAAATGCTCCTTTTAATGCGGCCTGTGGTAATGGACCCAAGCTTAAAACGTTCTCTGGCTCTGAAATATGAAGTAATCTCTTAGTATATATGGTTTCCCATGAGAGAACTAAAAGTTAAATGTGAAGATAAAACATTTTAAAAGTGAAACATGTATTTTTTATACATGCAGCAGCTTGGGAGACATCATTCAGCAGCAGTGGTAAAGAAGAGATAATAAACTGCTACAGTCCTGGATGTATGTCTCTGGAATCAGTATATTACACAGCTTATAAAACATTTTTGGATGGCAGAAAGATTTTCAGAGAGCTGATTTCTGTGTTTTTGCTTTATTGCTTTGATCACCAAAACAAGTATTTCTCTGAGCAGGAAATCTTTCTCTTCCTGATGGCAGAGACCGAAATACTGAGAAGTTTGTTGCAGTTATTTGTAATAAAAATCATTATGTTAGTGTGATGTGGATTAGTAGGTAATATCAAAGGTCATGTCAAAGCAGGCTGTGAGGAGAGTTAGTAAAATGTGAGCTAGTAAATGTAGAGAGAAGTAGGCAATGTGCACCTTTAGGTATCTCTAAAAATTTAGGTAGAAGCTGTCATTTATTGATTGATACATGAGGAAACTTAGTGGACATCCTTTTATCAAGTAGCTACTGGCCCACTTTTCTTTATCTTCTCGGGCAGTCCTGTGCTTTGGCAGCACCAAAGTCCAGTGAGTGGTTGACTCCCTTGACAGTCTCACTGGCAATCTTTGTCCAAGGATTGCAACAATCTTCTGAGGAGGCCGTGTTCCTTCTTTAGGTAACTGTATTTGAGATTTAATCTCAACTGTACCTCCTTGCTTCTGTTTTTCCGACCATTCTCTGGTTCACTTAAAGTATTCCTACCAAATATTTCAGTAACAATATAAAAGGAGGGTCTTGTAATTACAAGATTTCCTAAGAACAAAGTACTTGTGGCTAATTATATACTTAATTAATACTGTAGATATTTTCAAACCCTTTCTTATTTTATGATATGATTATATTATTACTTTGTTTATAGTATTATACTGTACTGTTTGATTTTGATTGACTAGACACTAAGGTCTTGATAAAGAAATCAAACATTCTCTAAATTTTCTAAATTCATTGGGTTTTCTAAAGTAATTTAATAGTTATGGTAATATATATATATTATATATGTATATATACGCTACATATATGCTTATGTATAGGCTTTTATATATATGTGTGCACACAATGTATTTAATATTGGATCCACCCAAAAGACAAAAAGCACTGTATCTTAAAAGTAAGGAATAACACTTTGCTATTAGTTTAACTTAAAAATTTCCTTAGCTAAAATATTTTGTCTTTGTATATATATTAATGCATATATTTATTTTTTTGGTCAGTACATGTCAGTGTCAGTTTCCTGAAAGAACTGTGATGTAGATAGTAGAAGTACAAAATGATTATTAAAACCAGAAGAGCAGGAAAGCTTGAGTTGCTCTGGATTATCAAATGGAGCTGAGACCTGCAGATTAGTTCCTATATCTCAAGACCTCTGACTGTACACCAAATACATTGTGGTACACATTCTCATGTTTCACTATCTTCATGAAGACACTCAGATTCATCCTCTTCCACCCTTTCGTTTTGCCTTCTTATTCAGTCAAAATGCCCTTTGTTCAATTTTATTTGTTTATATTTGTTCATTGGTAACGAAGGGGGAAAAGCTGTTCTGCACTTTGACCAAGATAAGGTTTTTTTTACTGTTAGTATTGTCATTACAGAAGTGATGACCTGAGAAAAAGTGTCTAGTATCTGCTTTTGTAATGGCTGGGATGCATAACAAGCATTTAAAATATATTCTGCTTAAACACAAGATTTTTCTAGTGGCAGGGACAAAAATAAGTAGTTTTCTTGTCCAGCATCTACATAAAAAAGCATTTTTAAGAATAGGTAAGGCAGGCACTGAGAAATGATGCAGCAAAAGCTGATTTCTCTTAGTGATGTGGAGATAAATTGGATAATTTCTTAAAATCTCCTCTAGCCCTATGATTCTGAAAGCAGGATTATCTAAATCCTGTGTTGCTCAACTTCTATTGTCATGATGCCAGGATACTGTGACATTTTAGAAGCAATAATGACTGAGCAGGCATCACTGCTATTCTCTCTAAATACTGAAGAACCTGTACACTCACTCTCTTTACTCTTTTTTTTTTCTCCCCTCATCCTGCTTTCCCACTAATATAATAATAAATTACAATACTGATGAACTCATCAGTGCATCTCACCAGTGTTTCTGGCACAGATGGGGAAAAGTCTCCATTGTTCAAATTAGTTAAAGACAAATAGATTTTATCTGTTTTGAGATTTTTCATTCTTTTCCATCTGTTTTTGCCTTCTGTTTCAAAAACATGTGCCATAGCTAGCTGCTGATGACTGAAATTTGGGCTTGACACGAGAAAACAATATAATGAACTATCAGGACCTGAGGAGATTGCTTAGACTGCTTGCTGTATCTGTGTTTCAAGCTGCAAGTAGCAAAAAGCCCTGAAGACAGATGAATGAGGGAAAAAAAAGTCATTGCAGTTTTTCATTTTCCTTTTTTGTGCATCTTTCTAAAGGAAGCATTTCAAAGGTTTAACACTGACAATATTGGGTATCAGTTAAATCTTATAACCTTTGCCTTCTCTAATGCTATCCAAGAGATTATCAAGCCTGGATGGGAAAAGGTCAGAAAATGAAAAACAGTATTATTGAAATGAAAGCTTACTTAAACAGTTTACATTTCATACACTTCAGCTGTTCCATTTTTGGTTTAAGCTGTCTTTTCATTTTCTTTTTTTTTTTTCCCCCAAATCACAATGCCATGGAAATATGGCCCTTGATTCTGCAATTCTAGAAATTGTTCAGGATCTAACATTTCACACAGTACAGGTTCATGCTTTCATGAAGACCTCAGACCAGAATTCCCACATTCCTGCACTCATGCCTGGCAGGATCAGGAGTGGCCAGGACTTGCAGGAGCAGGACCACTCTCATGAGGTCTTGTGTCCCTGCAGCGTGAGGCACATCTCAGAGGAGTCTTCAGCCCCTCCCTCTCATACCCAGTTGTGTGACTGCAGAGGTCTAGCATGAAATTGAAATTCAAACTTCACTTTCAAAGCCACAGGCGAGTGTTGTGATGAATTAGTGTTATAGGATTCATTAAGTTCAATGGAAAAAGAGGAATTGAAATTAAAAAGTCACGCACTACCAAAGCATATGGGTTTGGAATTTCAGTGGCATCTTAGCATTAAAGCTAAAATAACGGGAGCTATATAAATAGACTGAGATTGTTCCACTTCACAAACATAAAGAGATTTAACTGACAATTATACAGCTTTGATTGTCTAGAGAACCTGGCTAGAATGTGAAGAGAGATAAATTAAAAATACACAGAGGAGAGCATAACATATACTGTACACCTCGAGACCAGCAATTTAACTGAAATAAAAATAGATGTGAGTGAAAAAAACAGTAATATTTTTTATGTTGAAGGATTCAGGAGTAATGGAGTTTATTAAAAACAGCTAATCAAGTTTTGAAGGAAGAGTTTCATATAAAGCCCGTATCTGAAGTATCCAAATTAAGAGAAATTAAACAGCATGATTGATTTTAATTGCTGAGCAAATCGTTAAAAAGTGATTATAATAAGCATCTCTCATCAAATAAATGCTTAGTTTTAGCACAGCTCTTAGGCTGAGGAAATTTTCTCTTTTGGTTCTTAAATATTCTGAAACTACTAAAATCCTGTTCCTGTTCTTACCCAACAAAAGAAGATAAATAGTTATATAAAGGAAATTAATAAACTGATTTCAGTTCCCTTCTATTTGAGCTAATCATCACTTTTTAAAACAAGGAAATCTGTAAACTGCCATCTAAGGCACCACGTGACACCTGATGTGCCTGAGCAACTTAGAATGTAGGAGCAGCCCATTATGACTCTTCCTGCTTTTCCCAATAGGCTGCTGCCAACAAGGACCAGCGAGGGATCATAGAGAAAAAGACAACTGTAAGCTTGTACTTCCTCAAAACATGCAAATTTTGCAAATGCCTGGCCCAGAACTGTGAGCATTCAGTCTTCCCATGAACTCAAAAATCTTCACACCACTAGCTTTCCACAAGAGAACCAGAAGTTTTCAGATGCCAAAGCACTGAGTAAGTTTAAGAGGGTCTTATGATACATATTTCTGTGTCAACACAGAAAAGACATGAACTGGCATAAAATCCCTTCATTTATAATAATTTTGGGGTTTGTTCCCCATTTTGCTGTGAGTTATAACAATAAAAGTAATTCCTGCTTTAATATTGGTAATATCTGTTCTCGGTATATGCTTAGATAAATCTCATGTTGCTTCAGGATGGAATAGATTTAATTACATAAAATCTTCAAAGTATGTATTGCATTTGATAACCTCAAAATAAATGTTTTACTTTTCCTTTTGTTTGCTTGAGCAAATATATAATTTTCTGGAGTGTTTGCCCTAGAATCATTGCACTTGTTTGTCATGCACAGCAGAGCCTCTAATAGAAGGGTTCTGACAGCGGGTGAAAAAATTTCTATTAGGTTGGTAATAATTTATAAATTGTATTGACTTCTAAAATTAAAAACATGATTAGCACCATGCTAAATAAATGGTAGGCATGAGAAAGAACAGTAACAAAGAATATTCCAAGTTTAAATTATTGCATCATCATGCCTTCATTTTGGAAGGTTTTGGCTTTTCATTTTACACAATCATAGAAAAATAAGAAGCACAATTTAATATTAGTGATTTGATGACTCTTAAAGGTTTTCCAAGTGAATTCAGGACTAAATTACTACACTTTATAACATGAAAGAATGGAGGCAATAAAAATAAAAATCTATCGTCTCCTTTTTGTATAAGGGTTCATATTAAAACCAGTCTCATTCAGGAGATTTTGATGCACAGTTCAAAAATAAACCTTGCATAGAATAAATTACTGTGAATCATAGTAGAATCAGAAAGTTTGTGCCTCATTGAAGTTCTTGTAAAAGAAATACGCTCTTACTGAATTCTACTTAGATATACAGGTTCTCTTTCAAATAGTAAGTTTAGTGATATTTTACAATTTCACACACTGATACTCTGAAACATTTTATATTTCTAACCCCAAGTTATTTATCACCTCTATTCATAGCAATTTTATACAGCACCCTCAATAACTTATTTAAACAATATTTTGGATTGTGAAATATTGTCTGTGGGGTCTTCTTTCTATGTAATGCCCACAGCAGTTTTCTATAAACTCTGCAACTTAACCAGTCCAGAGAGGAGACTCCAGTGTAATAATGTCCAGCGCTGCAGCATTTGCAGATGTTCCTTTCAACCTTTGTATCATTATGTAATCTCTGCTGAAGACTTTTTCTCTTGGCAGCTATAGGTCAGATTTTCACTGGGCCTCCTGCACTGACTGTGAAAGTGTGCTTTTGAAACTTAGATTGTGCTGAGGGTTTTGCTTTTGACATTTTTACAGATGACATAGATACTCAAGCAGGGTGCCTTTAAAGGTCTGGAAATTGGTTGGGAGACTTATGTGAATATCACAAATTTTTCCTATGAGCCTAATTGTGAAACTTTGCAGAAAGTTTTTCTTTATATAAGAAAAATTTGCATTACATAGTCCTATTTTGATGAATATTCTATAGATTTTTTTGTGTACAGATTGGTATTTTTACTATTATTTATATAATACAGATGATAAAAAATTGGTATTTATATAGTTTTATTAATGCATTCAGAAATTAGTTAATTCATTATTTTTTCTTGAAACAAATATTATTCTTTCCAGTTCTTGCTGCTTTTGTAGTCAAAAGAGTCATTATATCCTTTCTAATGGAGTATAACTAATCTGCCATTTAGAACTGTTAGTCTACTAGCATGTACATCAAAATATCATTTTGTCCTTCTTAATAAAAGTTATGGCTTATTATCTTCTTTAGCAGCTCAGCTTCTACTTGTATTCCTTTAGAATTATGTGATTGGAAGCACAAATTGTCTTATATTCATTAAAATTACTATTTTGTTCTGTTTCCATTGTAACACTGCATTTATAGGGTCAAAGTTTTTTATCACTACTCCGCAAGTGGGCTCTCAGGAAAATTAAGCTGCATTTATGAAGACTATGAATTTAGAAATTAGTGATGTTAGCTCATTTTTTTTCTCAGTTCATTGAATAACCCAAACTGAAGCTACTTTAATTCAGAAGAAATTTTAATTTTTAAAGTGTAGTATTCTACACAGAAATGAGTGCTTCTGTGACAACTATCTCTGAAAAAAGACTGAAGCAAAGCCCAGTGAAAAGGACATGGGTACACTCATGTATGCCATGCTGCAGCCTTAGTAAATGATCCAGTCAAGCACTAATGTGAATAGTCACATCTAAATTTGAAAGGTTTCCAGCTCAGGTAGCACCTAAGATACCAGAAGTTATTATAGCAGATCAAAGCAGCTGAACTAAATTGTTACATTCCTGCAACAGGAGACTGCAGATTCTCCCTAAAAACATTCTCTTATACCTATGAGAGAGAGAAAGGAAATAAGAAGCATAAAAGCCAGTCCTATCTCACTATGAGTTGTCTTTCTTTCAGAATAAACAAGATATCTCTGCTACCAGCAAGACCTTCCTTCAAGCTGTTGGGAATCTTTATGCATATTTGAGAAAATCCCTTGGATGGAGGGGTTGCCTTCTAGTGTACTGATGTGTAATAAGATGTAGCTTCTCTTCCTTAGTCTGAGGAGTGAATCTCTCTCATGTTAAACATTTTTATGTCTTATGTTAATAAGAGCTTGCCATGTTGAAACTGGTGTTATTCTTGATCTTACATACTCCAAGTGTTTGTGTGAAGAAATGCGTGCCTGAATGGGCCTCTGGGCCTCTTTTCAGGGAAGAGATAAATGGAACCTTGTAGGATGCAATTAGTTTAGTCTTCCAAATAGTTTGATAGAACTCCCTAGAAGGACTTTTCCTCCCCTTTGTAAAGGCCATCAGTCTAAAAGTACTGACAGAATTTATGTTATAAAAGGTTAAAATATCTAGTAACTCAAGCAAATACAGAGTATCTATGCTGAGACAAAAAACCAAAATAACCTGAAGACTAAATATTACAGGTGGTAGACTAATCCAAAGCAGGTATGTCTAAGTGTTTGCAGTATTTCACTTGAAAACTAGGTACCCATATTTATCCATATACTGCATGTAATATCATATCATACTGTTGATCTGTTTTTGCTACTACTGATCTTCTGATCAAAGTTATGTATTAAGCTCACTGAGCTAAGCTGTACAAAATAATTGCACAAGACAAAGCATCAGTATAATTCTTTCTCAGTGCTGTAGGTCAAGGATGGGACATATTCCTGAATAAGGCACCAAACATTGCATTTCACATAGTTTCTCAAAGTTTTAGTTTAAATTTAAGATGAAGTTGGGAACAGATTTGGCGAGAATTAGAGTGTTGATGAGTGATTTTCCATGTTTCCTTAGCCTGTTTTCACTGTGGGTGATGTTATGCTGTCTAGAACTCCAGGTTTTAAGTCTTCAGCCACAGAATCCCAGAGTTACAGAATGGGTCAGGTTGGATGGGACCACAGGGGTACATCTGGTCCAGCTTCCCTGCTCAAGTAGGATCCTCCCAGAGCACATGGCACAGGATTGTGTCCAGACAGTTGAATATCTTCAGTGAGGGAGACTCTGCAATCTCTCTGGGCAAGGTTCAGTTCTTATAAACAGTTATTATAAACTGTTATTAACAGTTCTTAAAGCAGTTCTTATAAAGTGCTGTAAAAACCTGTATGTTCATGTCATTTTGCAAATATGGCAAAGACAATATTTGAGAGATGCTTATGTTCCTGTAGAAAATAGGTTCCCAGCAATCGTTATTTTAATATGCCTCACTCTCATACCCTGATATCTTTAAAACATCTGAATCACACATTAGTACAACAGTTACAGATGAAGTAACAAGCCTAGCCTATGTTCCCTCTAATAAAAATGCATTTTTTTCATTATTTATTTAAGTGTTTCTGGAATCTACAAAGATAACAGGGCAGACAGCTAATATTAGTCAGTACAAACACTAAAACAACTTCCTCTTTTCTACTTAAGGAAGAAAAGTATATAAGCAGTTCCTCCTGAAATCCTTGAACAGAAGATGTTTAAAATAAACTAATTAAAAAATCCTAACAATGTTTTTGATATAAGGATGTTTCATCTTGCAGTGAAAAGTATTAAACATTGTCAGTTAACACATTGCAATTTCTGTATGGTTGAAAGACAGCACTGAATGGTCGTGGGGTGCTAGACAGGAGCTAGATGTTGGAGAGAGGTGGCATAAACCATTGTAGATGGTTCTTTTTGAACAAGAATGTCTAGATAAATGTTACTAGCCCTGGGCAACATATATATTTCTAGAACAGGATGGTTTTTACTATGATCAAACCCAACAAAATCTCAGATTAGAAAGACTGCCATTCAGCCTTTTGACAGCACAAACTGTATTCACAGAGATTCACGGTAATAATTTAATTTCAAATAAATATTTTAATATAGAGGGAATTGGTTTTTCAAACAAGAATTTTTTACCAGTCAGTTCAAGAGCTTATAGCTAGGCTGTGCTCCCTCTCTGTAATTTTAATTGCTTAGTAAAGGAATATATTTATAGTGAAAAAGAGTTGAATCAAACAGCCAGAAGTTGTTTATTTACCTTGACACCTGTGAAGAATTTAAAATGAAAATTATTTCAGCTTATGTTTCAGTCAATATATGTATTCATATGTTGACAATGCCATATTTGAGTGTACAAGGAAGTGTACAACAATTTGAGTATACAGCTTCATTTTTTTGTGGTGAGATTCAACTGACATCTATAGCCCTGCAAACACAGGCATCTGATTTGGACTTCTTGAGTCAGTGCAGTCAGTGGAGTGAGACACGTCCTACTTAGTGCTGGTGGACTGGCTGTTTCTAACCCCTGTAATCACTTGGGAGTGTGCAGCACAGAGTGGTTGTGCAGCTTACATCATCTGAATCTTGTCCTCAAGAACATGGAAGTCTGATGGTAAAACATCTGTGCCCTGAGGGAAGATTGTCATGGTTTAACCCCAGCCAGCCAGTGAGTTTCACACAGCCACTTGCTCATCACCCCAACAGCAGGACTGGGGACAGAATCAGAAGGGTAAAGGCTAGAAAACTCAAGAGGCAGAGATAAAGACAAAAAGAGAAAGCAAAAGTCATAAACACAAGCAAAGCAAAACAAGGAATTAATTCACTGTTTTCCATGGGCAGGCAGGTGTTCAGCCATCTCCAGGAGAGCAGGGCCCCATCACATGTAATAGTGACTTGGGAAGACAAAACTTCATCTCTCTAAACACCCTCCTTTCCTCCTTCTTCCCCCCCACTCTATATACCGAGCATGATGTCCTATGGTCTGGATTAACCCTTTGGTTAGTTTGGGTCCCCTGTCCTGGCTGTATCTCCTCCCAACTTCCCGTGCATCTCCAGCTTCCTTCCATCATGGCAGTAAGAAAAGCAGAAAAGGCCGTGACTCTGTGTGAGCCCTGCTCAGCAGTAACAAACACATCTCTATATTATCAATCCTGTGTAGCGCAAATCCAAAACATGGCCTCGTACCAGCCACTTTGAAGAAAAATAGCTCTACTCCAGTTAATATCACCACAATTCAGAGCATATTTCACAGCTACCAAAAGGAAAGTACAGAAATGAGTCACTTCTACCCTGTGCCTCAGGGAGCTGTAGTTACAAGTGCACCACTGTGCACCACCCTTAGATGTTATCAGAAGGTAAAAAAGCCCCCCAGGTTTCCTGGACTCCAGCTAGAGCTCATTGATTTGCTGTTCCCTGCTGCCTTTCAGGTTCCTCTAGGCTCTGAATTCCTGTGTAGAGAGCGCCTGTGTGGCAGATGCTTCAGCAGTGCCATTGGAACGGCTCACAGTGGTAGGTGCAGCACACGCCATGGGTCAGGCAGATGCTCACGACAAGAAAAACTCCTGTCTCAGCTGTGTACACAAATTGTACTGGGATACATGAAGAGAAGCCATATGTAAAAAGATCGTACAGTTGTTCAGATGAGCAGTTTTCTCTAATAATTGCATCAATCCCCAAAACGTTTCAACTGTTTGGGATTTATGATGCTTTTCCCCCCCCTTTTTTTTCCAAAATTATTAAATAGACCTTGAATAAAGTAGATTATCATTTCATAGAAAGAGAATAAAATCTTTCTCTAGGTACAGAACAACTTGTGTCCTGGAAAAACATCTTCTGATAAGTAGGCAGTGTATTAAGTTAATTTTTCTCATTTATATGTGTGTTTGAAATAATTCTGAGCTTATGGATTTAAACTTGTGTGCATGTGAGAGTAATGCTCTATCACCTTCACCTGTCTTCTGGCAATTAGGAGGTACAGATACATACTGTAATTATGTTCTAGGGAATTTTGTCAGAAAAAATACATTCTGGTTTTTAAAGAAATCAGAGGCATAGTCTTTGTAGGGTTTTTTTAAATCTTTTTTTAACTTATCTTTTAAAAATTTTTAAAATCTTTTTTGATCTTATTTATGTCTTACATTATCTTGCTACTACTTCAAATGACTTTAAAAATAATTCATTATAAAAGTTGCAGACCTGTAGCCATGATGCATGTGCAAAACCACTTCTGAGGAGTCCGCATGAGTTTCCAGCACGTCTCATGGTAACTTTAGTTTACCTTTCATTGCCTTATTACGATCAAAAAGAAACAAAACATTGGAGGGGGGCAATATGAATACTTGCTGAACTTCACCAAACTGATTAGCTCGTAATCACTTACCCGTGTTCAAAGCTGCCTTCCCCCCCCCTCCCCCCATGTCACAGCACTGCAAAGTGAAGCAGCAGCAGGAGAAAACTCCCTTGCTTTGGTGGTCCTGCGGGGAGAGCTGTTCTGGCTGTTGCTGTATCCTACGTTGCCACCCAGTGGAGAAGAGTGTAACTTCTCCTGGTCAAAATCCCCAAAGTGAGAAGCTTTATCATAGAATCATAGATTGTCCTGAGCTGGAAGGGACCCACGAGGATCATCGAGTCCAGCTCCTGTTCCTGTGCAGGACACTCCCAGAATCACACCATGTGCCTGAGAGTGTTGTCCAAACACTTCTTGGACTCTGGTGCTGTGACCTCTTCTTGCCCTCTGCAGAGTAGCCCTTTATTCTGCAAGCAAATACTTGGGGGTGGTCTTTTTGGGGAAACATTGGTTGCTTTTGTTGTTTTCCCTTGCTCTGGTGTTTGCCTCTGCTCTGTACATATTTGCTGAGTTTGGTGGGTGTGCTAATGCCATATAACATGGAACCACGATGCAGTTCCATTTACATTAATGTAAAAACAGATCAGCGTGGCGCTGGATCAGAGCTGTGATTTGCAACAGTGCCATGTATTTTAGGAAAAAAAATTATCTTATTTTTGACTTCCTTTAAGTTATGCCATGTGCTGTTAAAATCTCTTTTGATACAAACATCTTTTAGCCTTAGCTATGTTTAAACAAGCAGCTCACAACTTTAAGGAAAGAAAAACAAACCACCCAAACGCCAAACCTGTTTTTCACTTCATATTACTGAAATTTTCTGACTCATTCTCTACTTATTTCATCTAAGTGTTTGCAACTGCTGTACAAAGCTAATACAGGCAAGTTTTGGCAGCCCCTGGTATTTAAGTATTGTATCATAAGGAAATACTGTGAGTGTGTAGCAAAAGGAGGAAAGAAGAGAAGGTTGAATTAGAGTACAGAAAAAAAAAGGAAGGGCACTGATGGACTCTGAGGAAGAGAGATACATGGATGGATGGAAGACAGTGACAAGTAGCTTCTATGACCAGTAGCTTCCCTGAAAAGTCATCACTTTGCCCTGGTCCACAACCCCAGCAGTGTCCATAGGAGACCAGTTACAAATGGGGAAGATACCTGGTAAATCCTTTGTCTTTGGTAGTCTGTAGTAGGCCACTGCTGTGACAAATGCCAAGTTACCAAGCAAACAATCTCAAAGAGTGCTTCCTTTCTTTAGAAAGATTAAAAGAAACTCAATGTCTTCAACTGACCCTCTTATTTTCAGCTGAAAAGAGCCCTCCTTATCTAGTCTGCTACCTGCAGTTTCTTCCCCCAAAGACTTTTTCAAGAGTGGGAAGGAGAGGAGGGCAGGGCTAATTCTGCCCACAAATGCTTGTGGAGGGTGTTTAAACTTCTTGTGAGATATTCTGTTTCTTTAAAGCCCTCTTAACATTAGCATTCTCCTTTTATCAGTCTTTCACTCATGAAACCAGGTTGTAGCAGATAAGGCAGAAACTTGGAAGGATATAAAACCTACGTCTCTGTATTTTTCTCATTGTCTGCTGTATGAATAATGAAAACCAAAAACCATGCTATTATAATTTTCAAAGTAAAAATATGCATAAACTGCTGCAGTTCAGGATTCCAGTGGGAAGAAGAAAGATAATATTTTTTCACCTCATGTGTAGAATTTCTTTTGTTAGTCTGGTCTCAGAGGCACAGAAAAAGCTTGCATTAGGAAAGGACCTCTGGAATTGCTGGTACAAGTTCTGTAACAAGTCAAGGCCATAGATTAGTATATTCAGGACACTGGCAAGGTAAGTAGCATTTTCAATGGCTGATATCTGCTTTTTCTTTCCATATGTCTAGACAGCATTTCCCGTAAGCAACTCGTGCATGTTTGCTCTTGTTCCATCACTGTGCATCCTTGTGGAATGATTATACCCTCCTTCTCTGTACCTATTTAGGTATTTTTATAAATTGTGTGGGGAGATCCCCTCTCAACCTGGTCTTTCCCAGGCTGAATAAACACAGTTCATTCATCCTCTCTTTATATGTCAAGTTCTCCAGCTCTTTTAATAGCTTGGTGTCATCTTAATGGATTCACTTTTTTTTTTCTGGTCCATAAAGGCCCGTATAAAACTGTGACATTTGCAATTTCAGTTTTGGTTTGTGTTATGTCCTTTTCTTCTTCTCTTCAATGCTCTGTCTTGAGTGTAGGTTGAGCAAGGTAACAAAAACACAGTCTGAAATCCACTGCTCACCCTTAAAATGACCTCTGTCACGCTTTGGGTATAGATCTGAGTATTCTTCTAAGATCAATCATCTTATTATTCTTTTTTATTTAATTTCTGGAACTAGTTACATCATTATTCAGCCTTTAGACTATTTTAATTCTTATTTACAATTCTTTAATTGTATTCTTTTATTCTTTAATTGTAATTCTTTTATTCTTTATATACAATTCTTTAGGATTGTATCCTATACAATCAAAGGTGTGCAAATTGTGGCCAGATATTATTAATGTTTGATATACAGATGTATATAACAAATGATTAATAGAAAAATAAACAGTCAACAGCTAAGACTGGGGAGAGTTCTCAGACTAAAAAAAAATCCCACTCATTTTAAATCCTGAATATATGTGCAGAAACTGGAGAGGGATTAATTTCTCCTTAATTGTGGACTTTTTACTGCCTTTTTACTTGAAGAATCAGACACAGAGGCATCTACAGCAGCATTTTAATTTGGATCAAGAGTGTGCTTTTGACATAAACCTCTCAGTCATCTCTAGTTTCTTCAGTTCATGTTGTGAAACAGTCTTGGGTCAAATAAACAGGATTCCTTTTAGATGAAGCTAAACAGTAAGGCATGCCCTAAGATCACATCTAACACAGCCTGACTACTCATGGGCATTCAGTCTCTTGGGATTAAAATAGATCTTATCAAGTATTCTCTCCCCCACACATACCTGTAGTGTAGATATTGGGCCCTAAGCATCAAGTTCTGGCAGAAAAAAAAAAACCAAAACCAAACAACAACTGTAAATTAGTGGTTACATAATTTAGCTACTTGCTAATATTGGACACATCTTGGCTTGTTATGGCTCACCACAGAGCTGTGCATGTGTGTGGGAGGAAGGGAGACTGGTAGGAAAAGAAGTGGACAAAAACCTGGTAAACCCGGGCACATGAGGTGAATAGTTTGGATTACATTAAAAAAAACAACAAGGAGGGTCAACATGTGGTATATTTGTATTCAGCCTGTATTGCCTGTTCATTATTCTAAGACTTATTATTATAATGGATGATATAACAATTAACATTCTTTTTTTAAAAAGAACCTTGTTAACACTTGTATTGAGAAGGCAATTGTTAAATTATGTGCTTGATATAAAGGCTTGTGATTGTTTGAAATAATCATGTTTATAGCAACACAAATCTCTAATGAGGCATGATGAACTGGGGCATCTACTTCAATGGAGGAAAATAAAGTGAAACACTTTTCCTCCAAACAGAGTACATGCTCTGTTGTTTCAGTGGGACAATCATCATGTACCAAGCAGTGTATTGGGATGTTTTTCAGCCTTAATTGCCCTGTCAGTTACAATTAGAGGTGTTAATGTAACTGTGAAATGCTACAAATTACTCGTAGCTTTTGCTCCTTATGCATTCTCAGCCTGTCTTGCACAAAAGGGTATCAGAATGACTGAGATCTCTTGCCGAGCCTGTTATTAAGGTTTCCTTGTTCTGCTCCCAGGGTACAGTTATTCACTCAGTGTGGATTCAGTATTATGGGTGTAAAGATGCCTGCAGCAGAATGGATCCTTTTAACATAGAGGGAAAAACCTTAGCACATTAGGCATTTCTTCTGAAATACCTGGAGCTATAGCAGCAATTTTTATAGATTTACTGGTTTAAAAATTACAGTTTTTACAGCCAAAGTTGTTATTGGCATGAAATCATATCATTTTCAAGATCTTACAGGTGCTTACTGATTTACAGGGTTTCGACATTATTTTTCTATTATACTTAAGGAGCAGATGTTTTTCAAAATCCTGCCAATGTGGTTGTCTAGAACAAAGAGATCATCTCAGCAGAATTACACAGAAGTTTTTGACTCTTGGAGGAAACAGCAACTTGAAAGGGAAGGTCTGAGGACAGTGTATTTGCTAGCCCTCTCATTCCATCAAGCAGTATCAAAAGGTTGTCTGGTCCAACACTTAATAAATAAACTAAAGGGGGCAAATCAAATGAGCAGTGTGACACTGTGTGATAGACAGAGAAAAGGAAGAAAGGCAGAGGATTCACAGAAGGGTGGCCAAATGCTCTTGGTAGGTTAGATTTTATTTTCTTCCACTACTGAAAACTCTGAGTGCAGCAGTCATTCAGTGAACTAATAGACTTACTTCATCTTGTTTTGAAACAGCTGGTTTGCATTTCTGCAGTCTTAGAGATTGCATTGCTCTTTGAAAGGGCAAATGTCTCTGACAGTGGATTAAACTCCCTAGTGTTTACTTCAGAGCTGGAAAAAACCTCACACTGCAGGATGGTTTTATCCTATTGCCTGAAATCTTGGAACTCTGAATAAATTGTACACAGTCAGGGACACTTCAGTTTCATCATCAAGTGATGGATGACTGGATAAAGTGACAGATGGGTTCAGATTTGAAGTATATATACTGCTTAATGAAGGAATTCAAAATAGAACTCCTCATTCTTGTTTGTTTCTATGGATTAAAAACTGATTACCAAAGCCCGTTGTTTATAAGGTAACACTTTAAATGGGATTAATCCAGATGAAATAAATTCTCCTTAATATTTTTGTTCTTTTACCTGTGCAGTACAAGAATCCTGGTAAAATAAATGTAAATTTTAAAGACTGTAAAGCCTGCCTGTGCTTATAAGGGAAGATGTATTTGAAAATATTTTGAAAATAGGAGAAAAGACTTCAAAAGTCTTTATCAGTCTTCAAAGACATGAACAGTTTTCAAAAAGGTGTTTTTAATTGTCTCGGAAATTTGGAAATTTTGAGGGTGAACATGTTTCGTATGTTAGGGAAGTTTTTATTTTATACCATTTTCCTCAGCAAAACAAAAGAGCAATTGGCTAAAATGATGCAATGGTTAAAAATTGTAAATACATAATTGTTTACAACAATCGTTTAAGCCATGAGAAATAATGATAAAATTGGCAACTACTAAGACTATTTTTTGCATAATGACAAGTATAGATTCTTTTAGAAATGTAATGACCCTGACTTATGCACCTATATTCTTTGTGTGTGTGCGCTGACACATGTGGGATAGGAAATGGAAAATTCTGTAAACTAAAAGCATAAATGTATTCTCCAAGCAGACAAAAAAGATTGTATAACCAGTATGTAACATAGTATGTAAATGAAACCTAGCATGATACTTACCGACAAACACTCAATTGGACAGGTATGTCAATCCCATACACATGTCCCTGTGTGTGTCAGTTTAGCATATTAAAGACCAAGTAGCAAATTTTTCAGATCTACATGTAGTAATTAAACTTGCCTAATATTGTAATTTTTTATATCATAGTCTGATTTTCAGTACTTCTTAGCTGTAGAAAGTGTTTCGGGGGCTTGACTGCAACACTACCACTATCACCACAAATATAGATTATGAAGTATTTTTCTTGCTGAAAGAAAATGTTTTTCAAATTGGAATCTCTCTATGCCAGGCCTAAGGAGAAAAAGAAAGCTGAACCTTTTCCTGTCTAAAATATCTTGGGGATGAAGCTTTCATGTTTGTTACTTTACATTTCTAGTCTAGTCAGAGAAGTGGATTTAGAGCCTAAGAAAATACATTTTATTGCTGCCACAACATGGTGGATTATGTGCTTCAGTTCCTGGTCTGCAAACACTGGGAATAATGGAGCATGGTTTTAACCTGGGCTTTAGGCATCTGACTTTGGGCTTTTTCATAGGCTAATCTCCTAAACAGCAGCCAGAGCTGGACAGACTGCAAGAAGGTGATTGGGAAGCCCTGAGTTAAGCTTCTTCTCTAAGCAGCTCTTTTGGAGAAGCAGCCACCTTTCTCCCATGATAACATAGGAAGCCATGCCCAAATCCCCCAGATTCATCTCTCTTGCAAGCTTCCTTTGCCTTGACTTTTTCATCTGCTTAACTCAGACAAGAAAAAGGCATTTGGAAGGTAAATGCAGTCAGAGAAGTATTGCTGAAATCAAAGGAACTACTTATGTGTATAACCACACACACGCACAAAAAAGTACTTGCAAAGCTGGGGTGTTAGATAATGAAGTTTTGGAGGAATATGCTCTCTGTTTGGCAGAGTTATTTGTTAAATAAATAGTAACCAGACAGCATTACTTTTGCAATCAATAACTGTAGTATTTCTTCTCGTGTTTGTGTTTAGATAAAAATGTATTTATGTTGAGGCTGTTGCAAAGACTGACTGAGACTTTAAAAGGGGCATAGTCACTCAAGTATTTCACATGTGCTTTTCACCAAGGGATGACAAGTTTTATTTTTGTATGAAGGCTCTTATGATAAACAGAAAGAACTATGCTGCTCTATTTCATAGATATGGCTGATTTTTAAAAGAATTTTCAAATATGTTTTCACATCAACATGCAGAAACAAAAAGACGTTAATTCTTTTTATTTAACACTTCTTGTTCAGATACTGGGCAGTTACACTTGACCCATTTCTGATCTCTAGAGAAGAAGGTGATTAACTGCAGGTTTTGCTTCCCTTCTTCAGTGTAGCTATCTAGAAACAAGCAATAAAAAGGCCTATTCAAGGGAAAGAAAAAAGGTCAGGCACTCAATCAGGCTGTATAGCTGGGGTTTCTGTCAGAACGGAAAATCTTTTCTCTAAAATAATAACTTTCTGTAATAGTTTTTTATATTATTAATATAAAATTAGCATAGGTTTTATGCAAGTTTTTATTCTCATTTGAATCTGTAATTCAGCTATTACCTGCTGACAGAAAGAGCAGGTTAAGCTGTGGAAGACCAATAGCACCCTGAAGTAGAATGAATGATGCAGCATTGGAGGTTTCTGGGTTTTGGGTATTTGTGTAGGATCCCTAATGGCTCATGCAGTGGAGAAGAAGACTAAAATTTTAAAATTACCTTGACATAGCATAGAAAATATCTGAATAAAAAAAAAAATAGGGAAAGCTCCAATTAGGAATTGTATGTAGACAGAAATAAATGTTGTGTGCTTACTGGGTGAACTGATTAGGTAGCAGCTCTCCAAGGAACGGTGAAGAAGCTGTGCTGCATCACAGTCAGAATGTATTCCAAGAGAGATGTGCTGTTGGGGAAGAGGAAAGCATACATCACAGGATGCCAAACAGTTGTGTATTTTCAATTCTATGAGGACAAAGGAAGGATCAGCCAGAATGGCGTGGCCAGCCAGGGTAAGCAGGGCATGGGAAGAGCAAGTTCCTGCTGAGAGCTGTGTGACACAGTGTTCATAAAGCAATGTTGGGCTGTGGCACACTCACAGTTTGGGGTCTGTTTAGCTGTTAGATCTTTTGTGTCATTTTGTTATGATACTGTCACCATAATACTGACCAATGTTGCTATAAAACAGAAAACAGAGCAGGATTACCATGGGGAAGATTTAGAAAGAAGTAACACTGGTCAGAGATAAATCATGATAGTTATGTCTGAGAAAATAATTGGTGATTTGTGGAGGCGTCACATATCTCAGGTCCATCTAATTTATTCCTGCAACACTCCATTTACTCCACATTAAATTGAGTGTCTCCATAATGGTATTAATAGGGAAGGGCATCCTCTCTGCAAAGGCAGAAGTCTTCTCTAAGTTCTCTGATATGCACAATAGTAAAGGTGCAAATTGCTGTATTTTGTATTTTTTTACAGGACAGAAAAGTCTTTATCTGATTTAGGGTAAAAATTGTAGTTAATGTTTAACATTTCCTTTGGAAAAGAAAAAGTGAGCAGGAATCCTCCACTGTCAATGAAACCTGATGAACAGGACACAGACTCCTTTGAAGTCAGCTATGGCTCAGGGATTTTACAGCTATATAGCAGATGAGTATGCTGAGGTTGTCACACAGTCATCGGATGGTTGCAGGGGCCTCTGAAGAGCATTCAGTCTAGCTCTCTGCTCAGAGCAAGGTTTCTCAGGGCTCTATTCTGTCTCACATTTTCCTTAGGCTTTATTTTGCTTAAGATTCTCCTGTAAAATCTTCCCTTCCTATTCTTTGTGACTCTCTCCAGATTTAAATCCAGGTGGGTTTTGACTCACCTCCATCCCTGTACCCCATCTCTATATTTGTCCTTGGTGCCCTGACTCTACTTCCACCTCCTACAGACTTACTCTTGTGTGTGAGGGTATGCTCAGATGCTCCTCGTTCATCCAAAGGCCTCCTGTCTCCTTTGCTTGATTTCCTGCACAAGAAAGTGGACTGTTCTTGAGCTTGGATAAGATGAGCCATCTTTTTTGGACCTGTTTTTTCCCCAGAACCATCTCCCACGACAATTGTCCAAGCAGATCTGTGAACTGGCCAGAGTCTGCTGTCTGTTCCTTTCTCCCCCATTAAGCAAGGCTCTTTAGAATAATAGAAAATATTTTAAAGCTACTTTGAGGTCTTTAAGGTATCATACCTGGGAGGTGAGCTTCAGACGTTGCTACGCAGCTTGCAGAACGTTGAGTCTGTGTCCTGTTCTTATACCACCATCTAGCTGACTTTTAAATTGCAGTTAAGTACCTCATGTCCATTCCTGATTTTGAACAGTGTGTCTGTATGGAAGTAACCATCTTCCCTTAGCCTGTGTGTGGTTCTGATAAACTAAAGAAATTCTTCCAGGACATATCTTACCTGCTTAAAGGAGAGCATTGCAGAAGGTTCCTAGCTGAGCTGGCATGTCCACCCTGCACTGGGTGGAGGTGCCATCCCCTGGCAGCAGTGTAGCTGAGTATTAATTGACATATAGCAGTGTTTGTTCTGCTGTTGCATTTGAAGATCCTGTTTTCATGGCTGCAGTGTTTGGTAGCTCACTGCGATTATGTGATCAAGTACACTTGATAGGGAAAAGAATTTCTGTTAAGTACATAAACATAATCTTGGGAAAAATGTAAATAGTACAAAGTGTAATGATACAGAGCTCTGTCACTTAATTTCTGACTACTTCTACTGTATTTGTATTAACACCCCTGACAATCTCTGGTACAAATATCAGACACATGATGAAAGAAAACTGGGTACAATAAAGTAATGTTTACATTTCCATTATCAGATCATATTTTTGTGGCATGAGCTGGTTGAGTTTATCTAAAATATAGCTATTTGGCTATCTGTCATAGCAGTTTTAGGGGACTTTAAAGATTCTTCTTTTTATTTTAGATTAAATATGCATTTCACGACACCATTAAATTATCAAAAGCTGTTCAGTTACAATGCACGTTTGGTTCACAAGAGGAATAATTTCTTTTTTTATTGTATTGGTAGACTTGTCATAATTAAAATCAAGATTAATTTTTTTTTTTAAAGCACAACCTCCACATTTTGTAAGCTGTGAAGGAGACTTGGAAGTGATTAAAGTGATAAATCCACAATTTAGAATTATTTTCCTTAGGAAGCTCAACCTCTCTTTCTTTCTGTCAAAATCTTGTTCTTTTTGCTCTTGCTGTCACAGAAAACAAGTAACTTGTTTTTCTGAGTTTTTCGCATCATCTTTACTAGTAAGTAGGTGACATATATATGATTAGTTTGAATTTTTAGATTACTGTTGGTAAAAATATTAAAAGATTAAGTAATTTTGAAGGCAGATAAACATAAAAATTATGGAATTTGAATGTCAGTCTTCTTGGGAAAGAAATACTAAGTGCAGTAACTTCTATGAAGATTCAATTAAAATTTAGAGGGGGTTCTAAGTATTTTCTATGTAGTTGCAGGGAGTGAATTTTACAGAGTAGTAAAGTATTACTAAAAATTGCTAGCAGTGGAAAACTATGCCCAAATCACATATTAATATTGAAGATGGTGATTTATCAAACTGTGGGCAAAAGCTTTTACACAAAAAACCAGTCTGAGATATTAAAATGTGCTCAAAATATTCCTATTAAAACATTTATTTGTCTGAAATCTTCAGCTTCTACAATTTTCATAATCTTTTGTTTAATCCATATTTTTTAAAATTTAAGATCTTTTTGGGGTATAGAGCACTACATTACTCTTTGTATTCTGCTATTATTATTTAAATTTTAAGCTGTGGATTTTTCTTCATTCTAGAGGTATTATAAATCACTAATTACAAAAGCCAGACAAGCAAATATTGAGTGATAAGATTTAGTTCTTAAACTCATTTTCTTTATCTTCCTTCCATTTATCTTGCCAATTGAATCTATTCCCTTACCTAGATAAAAATTAATTTCAATACATACTAATATTTCCTGACCATTTCCCCAAAATAGTAATTATAGAATCAAATAATAAAGTGCAGAAAAGAAAAAAATAAAATACCTGCAAATTATCGATCTCTACAATGTTCTTTTATTCAATTATATTCAATATATGAATACTGGGAATGTCTATAAATCTTGTAAAAAAAGTTGCCTATGTAGAGCTGAAATAGCAAAGGGTATAAATTTAATTATTTGTGCATAAAAGTCACTACTTGTGCATTTATACCTGTGTGTAAATTATTTAGGTATTATTTATGGTTAAGGTTGTAACTGTGAAACATGCAGAGTGGTGACCTATACTGGGTCCCATAAATTTTTCTATGAACTGTGGTTTAAACCCATCAATTGAGAAAAAAGGTTAATAAAAATGCCTCCCAGATTCCCATATCAGCTGTTTTCTTCTTCCCTGGCAATGTCATAAAACCCCAGTGCACCTACTGATGTTGTGCAGCAGTCACAAGAGCTACCTTTGTATCAACCTGTTATAATTTGGGCTAACCTCACTGAAGATTTTAGGAAGGAGTACAGCTGGACATGGATAAGTTTATCTAAAAGATGTACACATGAAGAACCTTTAATTAACTATCCACAACTGTGCTGAATAACTTACCAGACCCTATTTCCCTGTTTGTTTAGAAAACCAATTGTACAAATCAGATGGACCAAGCAGAACCAGAATAGTTTTCTATCTATCTATATCTATCTATCTATCTATCTATCTATCTATCTATCTATCTATCTATCTATCTATCTATATCTATCCTATCTATCTATCTATCTATCTATCTATCTATCCTATCCTATCATCTATCTATATGTATGTATGTATGTATGTATGTATGTATGTATGTATCATCTATCTATATCTATCTATGTATCTATCTATCTATATATCTATATCTATCTATGTATCTATCTATCTAATCTATCTATCATCTGTCTATATGTATGTATGTATGTATCTATCTTCATCTATCTATATCTATGTATCTATGTATCTCTATCTATCTATCTATCTATCTATCTATCTATCTATCTATCTATCTATCTATCTATCTATCTATC
>LTAT01000001.1:43130318-43143630 GCA_003286495.1 Chlorodrepanis virens | reverse complement strand
CTATCTATCTATCTATCTATCTATCTATCTATCTATATCTATCCTATCTATCTATCTATCTATCTATCTATCTATCCTATCATCTATCTATATGTATGTATGTATGTATGTATGTATGTATGTATGTATCATCTATCTATATCTATCTATGTATCTATCTATATATCTATATCTATCTATCTATCTATCTATCTATATCTATCCTATCTATCTATATCTATCCTATCTATCTATCTATCATCTATCTATCTATCTATCCTATCATCTATCTATATGTATGTATGTATGTATGTATGTATGTATGTATGTATCATCTATCTATATCTATCTATGTATCTATCTATCTATATATCTATATCTATCTATGTATCTATCTATCTAATCTATCTATCATCTGTCTATATGTATGTATGTATGTATCTATCTATCATCTATCTATATCTATGTATCTATGTATCTCTATCTATCTATCTATCTATCTATCTATCTATCTATCTATCTATCTATCTATCTATCTATCTATCTATCTATCTATATCTATCTATTGTCCACCACCACTGATTGGCTCCCACATTCCTTGGAGTAGGCTGATGTGTCCAACAGGATGCCATGCCCTGATTAAAGCCCAAGCCAGTTAAAGCAGCCCAGTGAGTGTCTGATGATGTGGTTGTGAATCAGCTGTGGTCAAGCTTAGCTCCAGTCATTGGGTGGAATTGTGCTGAGGAAAGGGCACTCCTTGAGTTTGAGCACAGCACAGGTTGTATGGCAAAATTAAAGAGTGGGATTTAGAAAAAAAACAAAACTGGAGACTATTACCATGTTGTAGCAGGCACGGAAAACTGAGCATATGAAGATTTTTCACTACTGCTCAGTTAGGGGGACAAAAGATGAGAGATACCATGAGAAAAATTATTAGAAGGACAAATGGACTAACTGTATAGAATGGGGGAAGGAAAGGAAAGGAAATTCATTTGAATAAGGGCCAGAAAGTCAGCATCTGTGTTGGACAGCATTGCATAGTAGCAACAATTTTTTAAACGAGTTTAATTTTCTTAAATGTGTCATCCTTTAATGGTTGTAACTAGCCTGCTGCATCTGAAACAAGGGCTCACGTCAATATTTTTAAAACTACAGAAAACTCTGAGTAATTAATTCAACTTGTCAAAATCTCATGGAGTTAAATATACATAAGCTTTCTATCGCTGTTTCCCAGGGAGTATCAGAGAAAAAAAGAACTGCAGGAAATGCAGAGGCTGTTGAGCAATTTTCGTAACTAAACAGTCAGTGATAACTACAATATGCAGCCAACCAAATATTTACCCTTTTCCTAAAATATTTGTATAAGATAATATTTTATAATGACTGTTTCCTTTCTTCCTGTTCAAAGATTCCTAAAAAAATAGGAAGAAATGGCCTGGTATATATATTTAGGCACTCATTTGATGCATGAAGTCTTTTTGATTAGCCAGGTCAGTGTAAGCAGAATTGTGCATTACCTTGAAAAATGAGGGAGTTTCTTTCCTTACTGACTTATGTCCTATTAATTTTCTTATCGGTTTGCATGTTTCAGAAGTAGCCTTTTGACATTCACCTCAACATTTAAAGTGCCTATCTGCTCTGTTTGGTAGCATCAGCTTATGCCCTAGACCTTCATGAATCATTGAAAATGACAGATCAGCTTTTAAAAATATATATTGTCAGAAGATTTTAAGAACATTGTTATTGGTTCTGACTATTTTACCTAAACATAGTAAAAACACATTCCATACCGTAATTTAAGATATCTTAGGGTAATGTAATTGTTCTGTTGATTTGAAGAGACAGGTTTTTTCTAAAAGGTGTAGAACACCTAATTCTTTCCACACCATATTCACTTCTTGTAAGTCTGTCTTTTCTGGGAGTATTTTCCTAAGCATAAGTTCTTGAGTTTTATTATAAGAGTCATAATTTTTTCTTGGTTTTTTTTTTTTCCCATGTATTATTTTTTCCTTGTAACCTTAATGGTACCACCATGTGAATATTAATTTTTGCAAGATACTACAGGTGTGGGAGATGCAGGAAATGGGGATGCTGAACCCATGATGTGCAGCTGTCCCAGTGAAACTGGGTCTGACTGCAGCCCTGAATAATACATTACATCTTAAGCTGTTCTGATTTGAAGCAGTCTTTGATGATGTCAGGGAAAGTATCATAGGAGGGAAAAAGGGATTGATAAATTCCAGAGGTTAAAAAATTAATTTAAATGGCTCATTTATGATCTTTTTCCTACCATATTCTGTAATGTTTCTTTCGTATGTGAAAGAGCATGCTAATGAATGTGCTGTAAGCTACACTGTGGAATACTCCAGTTTGCAATCTCAGAAGAATCACACTTTTCCCTTTCTGCTTATAATGCACACAATTCACAAGAGAATTAGGAGAGGGTACTCAGAACCCATCTCTGCTTTCACTAGCATTATCTCCAAGGCACCTTTATTAGTAACATAGTGCAGTCATGCATTTTAAAGACTGGTTTGCCATTGATCAGTTTTTCTTTTTTATATGTCTTCAAGCAATTCTGTATATTGATACGGCACCTGTCACTCTGATATCCAAATACTAAACAATATTGAATGCTGCTAGGCCACAGTATAAGTAGCACTTTCATCTCTTCTGTCATGAGAAACAGGGAAGTGTTGTGTCTGCAGTTTGCTTAGTTGCACTTTTTAAAATAGCAGCATCGCTCTTAGGGATGCAAGCTGGCTTGAGGTTGTTAAAGAATGTAGAGTCAGGCCATTCTCAAAGAATATTTTGTGGATAAAGATGTGACACAGTTGGCCTTTCAGTGACCACTGGGATTTTTAGGCCCTCCCTTTACCCAGGGAAGGAGCTCACTAGTTTTCTTAGAAAAGTTGCATTGTGCTATTATCTTCTAAAATCTGGCAGCATGGCATTAGAAGTATGGCAAGTAAATCTCTTCAGAGAGTGTTCAGTGTCAGCATCCCAGTAAAGGAAGGTTGGTATCATCAGTGAGAATTGTGGAAGTTTCATTATAGGAATGCCTGAAAACTGAGCAATTTCCTGTTTCTTTTTGCATAGGTTTGTTTTCCTTTCTATCAGGATAGTGATTTCTGTACAACAGTCTGTAACTGGAAACTGGAAACTGAAACTGGAAACAGTCTGTAAGTGGAAAGTTGGTGCTGTGTTTTAAATGTCCTCTTGTTATTGAAATCTCATCTTAAAATTAAAATCTATACCAAAATAGATTAAAACATTCCATAAGACATAGATTAGAACATACCATTAGAACACTTCATGGTATTTTTAATAAAATGTTAAACTGCTTTGGAATGTTGTGGGGAACTGTTCTGGTACTTTCTGTACCTACACAAGGCACAGATAAATGGAGTAGCAAAATGTGCCTTAGGGCAGCCTAAAAATTTATAAATGGCATATTAAAATCTTGTTGGGGGGCCAAAATGGTTATTGATACTCAAATGAGTTCTGCTCAAAAATTCATATTATTTCTTCATGGTCCAACCTGTGTTGATGGGATAATATCTACTTAATAGGAAACAGATGGAATCATGCATCTGTGTGATTTACAATCCATCACTTTAAATCCACATTCTGCCTACAAAAATGGAGAATTCAGTAGTTTTTGAACAATTTGATGGAAAAAAGACAGAATTGAAACAAAATACTGAAGAGAGACTTTGAAACCTGGAGATAAATAATAGCAATGAACTTAATGGGTAGCAGAAAAAAAGTCAAGTTTTCATCTGTCTGTACTCATAATCAGAGATCAAATGTCAACAACTTCTGATACCTTCAACTCCCAGTAAAGTCAGTGCAAGTTTCTTATAATTGCACTGCAGCACTACGAACAGGACCTTCCAATTTTGGTGGTGAGGTTTTAGAAATACAAGTTTTATCCCTGTCCCTGAGTAGATAATTTTAAAGTCAACTGGAGTTAAACCTCTGAGAGGGTTGAAAGTTGAATGAATGCACAGCAGGGAACAAATTACAGAGACTGAGAAGAATCTGAAGTAATGAAGAAGTAATGTAGGGTCTTTAGTAAGACCCTAAAGATGTTTAAAAGAAGGAAAGAAAAGGAAGATCACAAAGTTGACAGGAAGTCCAAAGAAACCACTGTATGTCATGCAATAAAACAGAGTTGAGCCGAGACTTCTAAGATTTAAATGTATGAGACAGGAGAATAACACCAGGAAATATACATAAAGGAGAAAAGGTAACCTGTCAAACAGATCAAACATTAATTTACCTCTGAGTGACATACTTTATGCTATTTGGAAAAAAAACACTTTGCTACATTCACTAGAAGGCAGAGAATAAATCTGCCTATTTGCTCAAATGCAACCCTCCTTTGGCCTTAGTTGTATCCTCAGGCATATACAGGCATCTCAGCCTTGCTAATTCTGCTGAAAATATTTTTCACTACTCAAGCAAGGCTGTCATTTCTATCCCCCTGCCAGCTGGCCCTCTGCTGATATATTGAGATAACCTGTCATCTGAATGACAGCTGGCAGTACGAGGACTTCTGGTGATAGAGTTGATTACTAAGGCTCATTGACAGAAATAGGTGGTTTTGCTCAGTCTTTCTTCAGCCTTCCTTCCAGGCAGAAGAATAAAGATACTCATTGACAGACTTTGAGTTTAATGAGAATACTCAACCATGTGGATTTATTTTTTTTCCCTTCTTTTCTTTTCTCTCTTTATTTTAATTGGTATTATTCTTGGGCACAGTTTCCAAGTGCTTTGAAGGTGATTCCTTTCTCTGAAGCTGTTTTTATCCTATAGGAATATATTTACATGCTATAGTGTATGTTACTATAATACAGTTAAAGTTACTTGGATTTTCTTCCTTTGTCTCTGAAGCATAGAGACAGAGCCTGAACTGATAATATTTTATGCTTTCAGATGCAAACAAATGTTTCATTATTCAGACTATAATATTGGGTATATTCACAGCCTTTGAAGGCAAGAAGTGACAGTGGAAGATAAAAGGAAATTATATGCTCTTTGCCACTAAAAGATGCTCTCAAAAACATGCAAGCAGAGAGCATATTAAGAAGGATATGGCTGCAATTATCAGTGGAACTTAAAACACTCTTCAATGACTTCAGCTGATTGTAGATAAATAAATCCTCAGATACACAGATAATGATAATAATAATTTGAAACTCAGCAAAGCTGTTTGTTCTCTTGGCTACATATCATGCTGGCAAGCATTGCATAAAAAAAAATCCAAACAGAAACTGGTGTAAAATTTTCAAGACTTTCTTCTTCTAAAGAAATGTCTAATACATTTCTTTTAAAAACTATGTCTTCTTCTCTGACATTCTTGTCCTTCAAGAAAAACAGTTAATTCTTTCTTTTAACAATACTAGATTTCTTAAAAACTGTTTTATGATTAAAGTGTTCAAGCAAATTCATTGAAATGAGGCAGGTGTGAGAGACCACTACACCCTTTAAATCAGGTGGTGAGGGAGTCAGACCACAGATAGCAAGGACCGTGCTGCAGTGCAGAGGATAAACACTTCTTAAGGAGGCTTAACTCCAAGGAAGCCTTTGTGGCTTCAGATAAAGTGAAGTGAAATGTCTGTTTTCATACAGCACATGCTTGTGAAGACTGAGATTTTCTCAGTTATTTTTTAAAATGAAAATATAAAATTTGGACACATGTAATGAGTTAATATCTTTAAGATCTTGGATGTTTTTCTGTGTATTCAGTTCAATGTAATCATAGAAAGAGCAGAGGGAGAGATGACAATTTGTTACAATGCTCCTGCTAACAGCTTTTGGGTTTGGTAATAACAGCTCAACCCAAATTACCCAAAGCCTTCCCAGAGCTATCGGACTTACTTAAAAAAAACAGTGTTATTTCTCACTGTCTCTCTCATATACAATTGCTTCAGATGCTTGATGACTGGAAGGAGTGTGTATTTGATATTGCCAGCATGTCTTTAAAATAGATATTTGAAACTCTAAGTCAGGACCAGTCTTTAATTAATTTTAATCACAGAACTAAATGTGAATAAAAAGGTATATTCACACCAGGGCACTTACATTTATATGTTGTAAAAAATAGGATCCTTAGTATCAAAAACTTTTATTATAAAATCACAGAATCATAGAATGGTGTAGATGAGAAGGGAGACTAAAGATAGTCTAGGTCCAAACCTCACTACCATGGGCAGGGACACCTCCCAGTGGACCAGGCTGTCCAATAAATGTGGCAGGAGCTGGAATCCGGAAGAGAGGATATATGGTTAGAAAAGTCTTGGTCTTATGGCCATGCATGAAATCATTGTACAGCCTTTTGCAAGTCACTTTCCTTTTTCTGATTCCCCACATAAGGGTAACATCACTTACCTAGCTGCCTTATGGGGGTATAATGAATATAAATTAAATCATGCTTTTAAAGTATTCTAATAAATTATCATTACTGTGTTAGTTATCATCAGGATAATCAAAACTGGGTGAGCAAAATTCTGCAGAGCATTGTCAATTGATATGAGAAAAGAAAGGATAAAATGTGTCATTGGATTCTTAACTTCATACACCCTTGTCAGACTTTGCAAGCAGACTCAGGATAACGTGTGATATTTCTTATCTAGACATAGCAAGCTGAATAAGGAACAGATTGTCAGCCTAATATATGTATCACAGTAGCCCCAGGGCAGAGCAAATCTTTATGGTCAGTTTATGAATGCCTGAAAGGTTTAGCTAGGAATAGAATAATGCAAACTGGCAATCTTAACTGTATTGTAATTTCCCAGTTTAAAATCTTCCTTGTTAGAATGAATCAGTTTGGCAGTGGTAGCACAGAATTGATTGTAATTCTTAAACCCTCAGAATAGTCATCACTTTTGCAGTTAACACTGAATGAACTTTTAATGCATTTATTCTAATAGTTCATTTCAATAAGTACTTGTATAGAATGAACAACAGATCTGTATTGTCTTCAGTCATCCTCAGGGAATGTTAGATCTGGATCTGTGGTCCAGCTTTAAATTAAACAAGCTTGTGCGCGCACATAGACACTACAAGAAATAACCTGAATGGTTTTATCTTTAAGAGTCTCATAGAAATAATTCAGCATAAGAAAATAATTGTAAGTGAATTTAATAATCAATAACATGTAATTCAGTGTAATGTATTTATGTCACTTAGTAGATTCTTCCAGCAGAAAAAGAAATAATGGCTACAGTGTGTTTGTGTCTTATCAGAGCATGAATTTGCTTTAAAAATGAAAAGCTCTTCTATTAGGCAGATGTATCTTTTGTCTTTGTCACTACTATAAAAATAGTATTTACTTTTTTTTCATTATGATGTTTTATATGGAAGCCATAATTTTACAGGATATAACAAAGGTGTTAAGCTTCCTGAAATGAAGGGTGGGAAAGAAATTAAATCAAACGCATTAGTATCGTGTAGTCTTTCCTACTGGGAGAGGAGGCTATGGACAAAGCTGTTGATACCTAACTGAGAATGAAGGCACATAGCAACTGGAAAATTCTCTCACTCCTTCAGTATATTCTCACAGATAGTTCTCGCTCCTTCAATATATTCTCACATTGGCCACACCGTGGAGCTACAGCTAAATGAGTCAGAAACTCTCAAGCACCCTACCAGGTCCACTGAAGCAGCAAAAATGTAATTGAGACAAAGCATTAGTTAATCTGCCGTGTGTGGAAATGCATTTTAATTTTATTCAGATTTTTTTTCCCCCCTTAAGAATAATATGCTAATAGTAAGGCTTCCTACTTGTTTCAAGACTGAGATAAAACATTCTCTGGAAAAATAAGATACATTTCAACTTTCCTCCTGGTTCATGCAGTTACTAGAGTTTAAAATTAAGGCACATTACCATAAGCAACCAATAATGGAGTACCATAAGAAATGTTCCTTATTACCATCGGTCTGTTCCAGAGAAAGAAAGTTAAGAGTCTGTGCCTTAATTGCTATAGTTACTGAAATTGCAGTTACTGTACTTACTCAAACATTCAGTAATGTTTTTTAAGAGGTCTTAGTGAATCTTCATAGATAATGTCTTAAATGGTCTTCCAGGTTTGTTTGCCTGCCTTGTTATTTTACTGCTTTTCAGTGTATGTGCATTGCTGGTTTTCGTTTGGTATACTGAAGATCTTTAAACAATTTTCAATAAACTTGCAATAAAATAAGTAACTTCAATAAATTTTCAATAAAGAGGCCAGTCAACCTGAGAGGCCCTAGCTCAGTGTCCAGATTATTGGCTGAATTGGAGAAATTCCTGTCTTTAAAGAGATTTCAGGTGTTTGTTTTCAGAAGATTCTGGGGTTTGGTCTGGGGCTGAATAAATGATTCTGACTCATCAGACAGGCTTTCTGAAGTATTTGCCTTGAGAAGGCCCTTCTCCCCAGTCTGACTGCTGCACAATAGCCTCTAAGGAAGTCCAGTTTGGCTTGAAGTGGATGACTTTGTAAGGATCCCAACATACTCAGGTTGTATATTTTCTGTTGAAATAAAGAACTTGGAGTTTGGGTTTGTATTTTGGAGTGGGGTTCTTTTTGCCTTTTTTTATTTTTTAATTTGCTTGGGTTTTTTTCCTCACTCATAGAGCCTCATACTACTTTTTGCCTTTTATTTTTTTTCCTCCCATCTTCTTTTTCAAGTATCAGAAGTGACCAAAGTGGTTAAAATTTGTGGAAACAAAGGGGGGAGCTCTTGCTGCACTGGTAGGTGCTGCAGAGATTGCTGCAGGAAGGTTTCTGCTTCTTGTTTAAGCCACATATCAGAAGAGGAGAATTCCTAAAGGGCTTTGGAGTGATCCTCTGGTTGCTTCTCCTCTAACCCTTGCTTTGCCTGTGCCACTACAGGTGAAGCTGGTAAAAGATTTGTGCTTGAAGCAACATTTCAGAGCAAATGCCATGCAGGAATTAGTTTTTCCTCCTTTGGATTCTTTCCTGTATCTGCAACTTTGTAAATATTGTATGAAATGTACGTACATATGTAGAATTGAAAGCATTGGATTTTATATTCTTTGTGATTTGTCACTTTCTTTTTTGGTGCACGATATTAATATCAGAAAGCTTGACTTATGTTTGAGTATAGCTTTTTCTGTACAAAACTTAACATATAACTTAACAAAATACAGCATCTGTTCTTAAGCATATTTGTCTTGATTGTTAGGTTAATATACTAAAAATTTTAAACTCTCAATAATTTAAAAATGATCATGACAGCAATCCACATGTACATGGAAATTCATATCATTTTAGCCTATTTTTTTCTGAACAGTACAAGGAAATTGTAAATGTAAAACACAGTACATGTCCAAGCATAGCATCTAATTCCCTTTGGGTCTGCAGGCTGCAAATATAACTCTCTTTTTAAAGACCAGACTATGGAACAGCTAAATACTTGCAGTTCAAGAGGCATTTACACTGCAGGAACACAGAATGCCATCCGTGTTTGTATGTTTACTCTTTGGTCTTGACAGATTATTAAATGTTTAATGTTAGAGGTATTTCTTCTGTCCTTAGGAAAAAAAATAATCGCTTTCCCTTCTCTCCTCTGCTGGCTCCTTTAATAGAAATAGCCTCCTGAGTATTGGGAAAGACTTTTTCTTTTAAATCATATATAAAGTATTTTTAACCTTCACTTTCAGTTATCTCCAGAAAAAAGGCCTTCTGTTTTGTTGCTGTTATTGGTGGTGTTTTTCTTTTTACTTAGGTGCTTCTGTTATGATTCCTCTGACAGCTCTGTCACTTTCTGCAGCTCCAAGAAGAGCCTTGTACCTTTGAAATTGTCATTACCTTTTGTCTGGCTGCCAAGATTTCTGCCGCTGTAGTCTTGTGATGCAATAGCAGTACGTCGTACTGCCAGCCCAGATACGCCAGATCATGGGGAGTGAAACTCCAGAATGCAGCAAAGGTAGCAACATCCTTATTTTTTAAGATATATTTTCACTGTCTGATAGGTTACAGGGGCTTCTGGTAGAGCAGGGACTCAGCCTACTGCTGGCATGGAGTTAGCCAAGAAAAAAAACCCCACCCCAAAGCCCTCTGGATTTATCAGTCTTCTTCAGCAGGTTGGGACCAAAGGTGAAAGGAAGGAAAAAAGGGAAGGACTATTGCCATCTAATAACGGCAGTGGTCCCTGTATGTTGCATGGAATCAGATATATATTTAATGCCTTCTTGAAATGGATGGATTAGAAACACCAATATTGTTATAGAGGTCTATACCTGTATTACATACAAGGACTGTTTTAACTGAAGAAGAGGTGACTGAGAGGGAATCTTAAATATATCAAGTTTGGGCAAGAGTCTAGGGCCAGAGTCTTTTCAGTGGTGCCCAGCAATAGGGAGCAGCAAGCATAAACTGAAACACAGTTTCATCTGAACATGACAAACAATTTCTTTACTTTGAGGGTGACAGAACACTGGAACCAGCTGCCCATTGAGGTTCTGGAGTTCCCTTCTCTGGAGATAATCAAAATCTATCAGGATGTTACCCTGTGCAACCTGCTCTAGGTGACCCTGCTCTAGCAGGGGGATTGAACTAGGTGATCTCCAGCCTTCCCTTCTAAATCCAACCTCTCTGTGATTCTGTGACATGACTGCCGCTCACTGTCCAGTATATATGTTTGCACACATCCTGAACTGATTTAAAACTAGATGGTGTGGAGTCCAGGACACGTTGGACTGACAGGAACCTGGGTGAATAGTCAGGCTTCTGGCTGAAAAAAGCCCTCCACTACAGACAAATTCTTGTTAAGATTTCAGTCATCTGAGTACAGACAAGCTGTATACATGTCTGTGGTTACACTGAGTGGTAGCATTTTATTAGATAGTTATTTGTTAAAAAGCATCACATGGAGGTTACCCCCCCACATACTGCTATTAAACATGACTTGATTCAGAGTACTTTGTCATTCAGGGGGAGTACAGCCGCTGTTTTGAGGAGGGCTCTGTCCATTCTTGCAAAGCTGAGAGAATGATGTATGCAGCCCTAGTGTCTTCATCTATATGTTGTAAGAAATAATGATATTGGTAATAGCTGCCTTTCATATGGCATATACAGTGGTAACTCAGGGAAATGACTCTTATTAAGGATACTACTAGTAAGTAGTAGTATCCTTAATAAGAGGATTTTTCTGTGTTTTTTTAAAGCTTGTTAACTTTTATTTTAGAAGGTCCTCTCCCAAAAATTGCCAGTCCAGGGTTTGTGTATCTCCCTTTTCAAAACACGAGAAAAGTCAGGTACAAACCAAACTTGATCAAGCCAGCAGCTTTTTGCTTCCTTCCAGCCAGATGGTACTCATTAACAGTGGACCAACTTAAAAAATTTCCCACTGCATCCCTTTTTTACCCCATAGAAATTCCACCCAATGTAGACTTAATGGAGTGTGCAGTTTTTGTGAAATATTATGGAGTGTGTGAGATCCTGAAATAAATTGATAATTTCAAAGGGAAGGAGTTTACATGTGTGAAGCTGCCTTGGCAGCCATTTCTTTTACATATACGGGAATTCTTTTACACCCATTCCTCATCATTGCAGTGCTGCTTAAATCGAGGAGAGGAACATTCTGCAGTGTGAGTTGCAAGAATTTAGTGAATTTATAGATCTAAAATAAAATTTTATACTTGGACCAGAGTCTGGATAATTTATGTCTAAATATTCTTATAGAAGCCGACATGCCCTTCGACTGCTGATAATTTTCTTTTTTTATTTATTCACAGTGATTTCTCATTTGTTATTTAAAATTCAGAAACAAAAAAAGTTTAAATTATTGTTATGTGCTGTACCAGTTAGTTCCCCATCCAGAAATGACACTTCTATAAAGAGAAGCTCCCCATAAGAATGGGCTGAGCTTGTATCCATTCCCAAAAGTCCTCTTTTCCTGTAGACAGTTTCCAGTGGGGTCTGACAGGAGAAGGTGGGTTAAGCAAAACAATTTCTTGAAGTTTTTCGCTAGGGTTTCTGTGAAATAAGGAGTGCCTAGCCAGTCAGAACTTCTGGTCACATGAGCAACCATTTGAATGTTTTTATATGTGTATATGTCCATATTTATTTTTTATATGTGTGTATAACGTAACTAGTGCTCAGGAATGTATCAGGGCATTGGAAAAACATCATCTGTCCTGTTAGGTTATTAGAACAGTCCCTGGAAGAGTTTTGATTTATGTCAACTGGCACTTCCCCAAGCAATTCCCAGGCATAATTTGGGAGTTTGAAGGTTCTAGGCACTGTTCCCAATAAGCAATATGCTGCAATCACCCTGTTTTGAAGGCTGGGACGTCTCACTAGCCTAGGCAAGGGCTGCTTCACGCCTGCTTATATTGGTGTCAGGAAATGTTCCCAGCACACAAATGTCAATTTAATATAATACAGATAGATCACATATACCAGAGAATGAATTGCAATATTCAGGCTCTCTGTGTGATGGACACTCACCATTTCAAAGTAATTATCTTTCCTTCAATTTTACATCTCCCAAACTAACACTGTCTTTGCTGGAGAGTTTAGGGTTTGGTTTGCTCATTTTTTCGTTAAAGCAAATGATTACAGTGTATCCTAAATTGAATATACCTAAACAGATGCATTCTGAATGAGGTTTTAAACTGAGATGTGGCAACATCATGTGGTAACAGCATCTGTGGTGTCAGTATTAGGGAATTCAAAATCTTTTTTATCTTTTCTCAGCGATACAGGGAATACAATTGCATGATAACAAACTGATGTTGCACGTTTAACATATTGAGCTCCTTTTCTGAGGTTTTCAACACAACTCTTCAGCTTCTGAGCTATATCTGTAAAAGCAAACTAACTGTCCACATCTTCACTTTACTGGAAAATGCCATGATTGCTATCCTCTGGCATGTTCCTGGACATTCTTTGGGAATGATCAGGCAAGGGAGCAAGAGGATCGAAAATGTGCCCTTTTGTCTTACTTACCTTGTAAACATTTGCAATTCAGACAAATACCAGACTGCACTTAAGAACTTACAAGTGCTTGTGTCTTGTGCAGTCAGTCAAGTATTGTCAGATGGTCATTTATCCATTAACTGATTTGCTTCCCAGAGCTTCAGTAAGAGAAAGACAATATGATTGCACTCAACAAATGGAAAATAAAAACAATAAGAAATGAAAAAGTTTTCTGAAACTATTGAGCTGTGCTACACCTGTCAACATATTTCTGGAATTTAAAAAGAAATTTAAAGGAATGCATATGGTCTGTATGTGTGTCTGGTGTATCAGTTCTCTTGTCCAATTACAAAATCCTCTGCTGTGGCATTCACATTCTCTGAACAGAGAGAGACATA
>LTAT01000001.1:43111692-43130154 GCA_003286495.1 Chlorodrepanis virens | reverse complement strand
CTCTGCTGTGGCATTCACATTCTCTGAACAGAGAGAGACATAATTCTCTCTCTTTCATGTTTTTTCCTGGAGAAGCACACAGGGAAAACAATTTTTATCTCTTCTTGCTGCTCTTGGTGTTTTGCACATGTGGAATGTGTTGGGAAGATTGTTTACCTGAAGAAATTTGGTAATTGGACTCTGGTAGAGATTGTTTATGTTAATTAGCCCATCAGGTTCAAGCTGTGTGGACTGTTGGCCTGCAGACAGTCACGAGTTTTTAAGTTAGTAGTAAGTATGATATAGTATAGTATCTCTCTTTAATATAGTTGTAATGTAATATGGTATAGTTTAATAAAGCAGTTGTTCAGCCTTCTGAAGCAATGGAGTCATATGCCAGTCATTCCCATGATGGGGGCATCCTACAACTTTGATACTCCACTCTCCATCCAAACACTAAATTCCAGTCTAACTCTCATGCTTGAGACTTCTTTGTTTTCACCTTTGGAATTCAGCTTTACTGGATGTTGTGTGCCATGGTGTCACAACCTCTCCCCAAAAGTGAAGGTAACTGAGGTTCCTGTTGGTAGATCCCTTGGGATGGATTAGGGTGAATCAATCCTGAACAATGGCTGTTTATATATATATAGCACTACTCCCGCTCCAAAGGGTCTTCCTCTTATCATCCTTTTTGCTTACCTGGCTGAAACCCCAGGCTGCTGCAAAATGAAAGTTGGTTTGCCGTGGTCGTCCCATGGTGGCAGGAGGGCAGCCCCTCTGCACCTGGGCTCTTCTTGTGCACACCTGAGGTTTTGCTACCGCCAGCCCAGAAACTCTTCTTCCCTTTGGCTGAGAGGTGCAAACCTGCCCTCTGTAAAGCACCTGCTGCTCTTGCAAATGGCTGATTGTTTGAGTCATTAATCTTCAACATTTTGGTCGCTCACACGTGGGTGTTCAGTGCAAACTGTGATAGATGTATACAGCTGACCCTTACATTTCTTGTTCTATTCATTAATCTGATACTGAGTTTCAACTTCAGTTTCCTGGAGTTTTTTTTTTCTCCCTAAATCCTTTCTTCACCATACTTAATAGACTAGCCAGGTTATTTGTAACTTCCCGTAGACTTTATGCTGCAGTGACCTCTATATCCAGCTGAGATGGCTCCTGTTTAGTAATAACCAGGCAGACTTTCCCTTCTTTTGCCACATCTGCTTTTGTAATAGCTCCTGACTCCAAACAATATTACAATGTTAAAAATGTAACAAAAAATTGGTCACTCTCTGGATGACCAATTCTCTTAATCTGTCTTTTGGGGACCAAACAGTTACCCCTTCCTCCAGCTGTTTAGTGGTTATTTGCATGTCTAGGTTGTGGTCTTCAGCACAGAAGAAACCCAGGTGCTACAAGAAATGTCAAACAGCCAAAATATGCACCCCAAAATACCTTAAATTGCTGCTAACCTGTTTCCAGTCTCTTGCTCACAATCCAAAAGACATAGGCTGCTCATATTTTGCTTCAGTTTTTCAATTGTTAAATCTTTGGGTGACTTTTATTTTGATAGCAGTTACAGTGGAACTTTTGCTTTGCAGTTATACATTCATAACACCGAGGCAATAGGAATTTTCCTGGTGGTATTGAGATATATCATCATCCAAATTACTCCAGGCAAATATACTTTTGCATTTTTATTGCAATGGAACTTAAAAAGAGGTTCAAAGTGAAATTTATTTTTAAAGTTTAGATCTTCAAGATCTCTAAGATGATGCAAAGTGATTTCCCTGGCTGGCATGTGAACACCCCAGACAGATTCAGCATCATGGTGTCACCATTTTGGTCTCTACTTGCTGTGAGTGAGATCCTAACTCCTCAGCCTGGTCAAGGTAGCCCTTCTGTCTTTTTGGAGAAAAAAAATGTAAAAAAACGCTTTGGCTCTGGAGCCACTTTGGGAAGCCAGCATGACAAGCCTAGGGTTGGAGCAGGTGACTTTGATCAACCTTTTTTGTCAGCAGCAACTGTGCTATATTATTCCTTTCACAAACTTAGTAAGTTCTATTTAAAGTTGATTAGTCCTTATTCCTGTTTCTCATGTTTGTGTTTCACTAATGGTTGATAACACCTTCATTTGCATTCATTTATTTTTTTCATTATTCAGTTTATCTTTTCCTTTTATTTAAGTAATTCTCTTTTTCTAAAGAGAGAACTCTAATATCCTGTTATAGTTTATACAGATATATTTACTCCTTTCATCTGAGATTGTTGCTGAGATTTAAAAAATGAAATCTTTCTTGGTGTGTATTCCTATCTGGTGGTATTAATCCTCACTTTATCATCGTCCAGCAATACTCCAGCACTCTGATGGCTGGAACTCATCTTTCCAAACTTTGGCACTGTACACATTTTTTTACACAGAAAGACTTTTCATGATGTTATTTTTTTTTCCCTACAGTCTAATCAGTTTTTCTTTCTCTTTCTTTGTGATCCCTTCTCTAATTTTCTTCTCCTCAACTAATGTCTTAAGGTTTTTCTTTTATTTTCAGTGAGTTCTCAACTTCATACATCTTAAAACCAAGAATATTTTCAATTTCAATATCCTCTATTCCTGTTTCCTTCTTTCTCTCCTTTATTCTTTTGCTTCCTCCCTCTTTTTAAAAAACATTTAAAATTTATTTCATTTTATTTTATTATCTGCTTCACAGTTGATGGTTTGCTTCTCTTGTTTCATGTTAACTCCATTTTGGTTAATACCATTTTTCCTAACAGCACACATACATGTATTTAAATACATAATTTCTGCATCTAGGCAAACAATTACTGAGCTTTTATACTTACCAGGGTTGTACCAAGTAGTGATGTCAAACACAGGCTCTAACTCTTATCTGTTTGAGGTATCTGGCATCATGGAAAGTTCACCCTGGCTTTAGATGTTCCTAAAATTTCAGTAGAAATCTTCTAGTCAAAGTGCTGGATTAGTTCTTGGTTGTTCTTACTATTCTCTTCATTTAAAATAAAAATTTAGGTTAACAGATTTTTTTATGTATATTTTCATATGTCTGCAATGCAAAATGTCTAAAAATTAGAGTCTTTATCTAGAATTTTCCTTTCTTTGTAAGCCACAAAGCTGACATCAAAGTATGTATATGTGGATTTCTGCTTTGAGAAGGAACTAGCTGTATCCAACCCAGAATGAGACAAAGTATTTCATGAAATCAGGGTAGTCCAAGTGATTAGGGTTTTAAATTTTTTATTCTTCTAGTTTTTTACCTCCTGGTATTAGCATTTGATGTAGAAATCTGGAGTCCTGCCTAATGTGTGCTTTCCTAGTACAGGTTCTCACAGTAATGCCTGTCTGCTCAGTAGGTACCAAGAACCCAGATGTCCTATAGAGTTGCCTAGGTAGAAGTGTAGGAGTAGGACTTTGCCTTTCCCTTCCTTGAACTTCAGGGGATTCCTTCTGTCTCATTTCTCCAAGTCAGGGATGCCTCTGAATTGCAGCCCAATTCCAGCCTGTTGATTGCTCTTCCACAGTTTGACATCACCCACCAACCTGATGGAAGTGTGTTTCCTTCTTTTGTAAAGGTCATTAATAAAGCCATTAAAGAGTACCAGCCCCAGCTCTGACTCCATTGAAGTGGTGTTCAATTAAACATTGTTCTACTGATCCCAACTCACTAAAATTAGTGATCCAGCCAGTTTTACAACTACTTTACAGACCATTTACCCTAAATATATCTCGTCAGCTTGGCTATAAGAATATTATGCCAGGCCATTTCAGAGTCTTTGCTGAAGTAGGTTGTACACTTTGTTCTCCCCTCACCCACAGAGCTACCATGCCAGGTGATGACCCCACGACAGTCACTTCACCTTCCCTGTACCTGTGCTGCCTGTTCTCAGGGCTGCTTTCCTTTCTCCTCTTTCTACCCATTCAGGAAAAAAAAAGGCTGTGAGTATAATGAACTTCAAAATCTTTGAAAGCAAATCATGATGCATGATTAAGACTGTGAAGTTTATTTACATGAATTTATTTAAGAACGTACAATCTCAGAGCAGGGAGAACACCGCAGTTCCATTCATCCTTTCAGGTTTCTGATAATTTCAGTTAGAATTTCCTTCTCTCATCAGACCTTGTACAGGAGGCAGTACATTTTCAATGCCAAGTCCACTAGAAATGCAAATAAAGCATAGCTGTAGGAAATGAACTAGTGACTATGTCTGGATTCAGGATGATATTTGCAGAAACAGACAGTTGCAGTTTTTGCACTACAAAGTATATCTTGAACAAAATTGTAGGGACAGGTGAGATAGTGGAATTCCCTAGGGGATGTAATGAAAGCAAAGAGAAAGGGAAAAAAAAAAGGCCCCAAACCAAAATCCAAATCAGATTGCACTGCACTTGTTTAATCCCAAGTCAAGAAAAATGAATAGAAGACAAACCTCCCAAAGGTTTGGATGATCTGTGAATGTAAAAGCAATGCAGGGCTGTGCTTGACTGTAGGAATTACACCTCTAGTATTTTCCTGGAATTTCTCAGGAAAAACTGTAGCAGAACAGTTTACCTCTTATAAGACTTTGGTAAGTCTGTCCAAATCAAACAAAATATATCAACTGGGCACAAGGGAACAGTTTGTCTTGTGCAGCAAAATTTGAGGAAATAATTCGGTTTGCAGAGGAAGGGGTGGTGTGTGTGGAGGGGGTGTGTATGTGTGTATGTGTGTGGTGGGATGGTGGTGCTATAAGAAAAAGAAAAACTGTTTCAGGGCCTAATTCAGTTTCTGCCATACTGGTGAGAGCCTTTTATTTGATCTCAATCACAGAGGAACTCATCTCCAGTGGCTAAACTATTAGTATTCCAGTCTTAGTGAAATAAACATATTAATTAATATCCAGGAGATAACCTTCACAGATTGAATTGGATGCATTTAGGAATGCTTTTACACATGTCTGTAGATGGCATCAGTGTACTATATGCAAGGCAAAAATAATTAATTACAACGATAAATCTTTCTTTCCTGTCTTCTGTAACCAAGTAATCAACCTGGACAGTTGAGCAAGGGCTTTAACATCTAGGATAGCCATCTTCTGAAATACAATACAAGGTAACAGGAAAAACAGTGCATTCTTTCTTTTGTTACAGATAAGCGTGGACTCCCTCCATATTGTTGGAGTCAGTGTTTTTCATAACCATTGTCGAGCAGGCTCTCAGAGAGACATTCAAGTTCAACATTTATTGATTTTTCTCCTGTTGGGTTATAATAGAAAATTCTTCCTGAGCTCTGATTTACAAAAGCAGAAGGTGGACTTGATGTTCTAAATAAACTAGTATATAACATAAATATGTTCATAGAGTCTAAGAAGAGAAGAAAAGCTGTTTGTGCTCTTTCCACCCTCTCAAAAGTAATATTTTTTACAATAAGTAAAATATTAGAGAATAATATTTTTAAATGAAGCTTTAAACAGTAGAAATTATGCTGAGGTAGAGTCTATATTGTCTGCCCCTAAGCAGGTTCCAGGCATCAGTCTTTTTCATCAACAGCTGAGAAATCTCCTCAGCAGCACAGAGTATATTTTACCATCAAGTGGGAACTAGTGACCTGTCAGGATCTGCACTTTTGACCTGCAGTGCAACAAAAAAAAAGATTTTCAAGCTTTATACTAGGCTGAAACATGACACTTAACCTCTTAAGGGCATTGAACACAGGATCTATTAAATTGTGACTTAAAAACATATGCAAATGTGCGGCTTATCTTAAAGAAACCTCACAGTATGGAAACTATGTGATGGACAGACTAGTTTTTCTTAGAGACCAGAAACTGCAAAATGCTGGAATAAATAACCAGTCTTTTTATATTAATTAGATTATTTGGAGAGTCTTAAGCAATCCTGTAATACTTTCAGAGGAGGGTCCACAGTATTGTCATGGAAGTGTTCAAGGCCAGATTGGATGGGGCTTTGAGCAACCTGGTGTAGTGGAAGGTGACTCTGCCCACGGCAGGGGTGTTGGAACTAGGGGATCTTAAAGTCCCTTCCAACCCAAATCTTTCTATGATTCTGTGATAGCCAAGATGACTGGGATCCCTGTGTGCTCTCAGCTGCATAAAGAGGATGTATTTTACAAAATCTTTTAAAGACATTCAGTAAATCTATTGCCATATTTAGGGTGAATTCTAGGAGTAGATACCTGTAATTGTGCTGAACTCTTATGTTTAGGCAACTTAAACAACCCCCAACTAGCCAGATATAATTAAAAACACCTAGAAGAGGTCTGCTGAACCTCAGCTGTGCTCTGCTATCAAAAGAAAATCAGACAATCACTCCTTCATGTTTAGTAAGCTTTGTGCTGCAAGTAGCTAGGCTGTGTAATCTCTTCACTCTCTTGAACAGCTATTTTTTTTTTTCATTTCCCCATTCAAGATATTTCCAGGAATATGTCTTGGCATATCAAATTATGCAAAAATGCAGTATTACTGATGCACATTTCAGTGAGCTGATAGTTTCGGGTTTTGCTGTCTCCTGCGCCTTCAGCTTTTATTTCCTCAGCTTTTTTTTAATTTAAAATAATTTCCTTTGCAGACATAGACTTCATTATCACTTTTCAATAATAAATACTCAATATTGTAACATCACTTAGTTCTAAACAGGAACTTAGTTTATGTGGCTTCAGTCATTCTTAGTAGGTTAAGGTGACATTTTTTGCTGTTTCAGGTGTGATTTTTAAAATAGCTCCCTCAAGTAGTAAAGCCATAACCTTTCCTAGGTTTGCCTGTTCTAAGTGACCTAGGTTGTGTCCATTCCTTTTTCTATACAGGAACAACACTGTTTAGTGCCAGATTTTCCTGTTTATATTTTCATATGGTTTTTACCACTCTGAAGTGTCTGAATAGCCAGGGCAACTTTATTCTGCTCTTCCTTTTCCCTCACCTGGCAGTTAACATAAATTACTATAATTTTACAGTAGAAGATCAATTAATTGTAAGCAGTCAGCATTTGCTCAGTGAGTTGAGGCAGTGCAGACTTTATTTTTGTGGATTTTTTCCATTGTACCTTGAAGATGCCTTAGAATTTTCAAAAACAAATACTACACCACTTTTTCTTGAGTACTATAAATACACATGCTGGGTGTAGTATCAACAAATGCCCAGTGGCTTATAGAGAACACCAGCTATTTCATATAAATTTGTAATAAGCAATTTTGGGACAGAGATTGCTATGATCATGAAGAAAAAAATCCCCATATGATGTCTGTGTACACTGTAGCATAATGGAAACCATCAGAGTATTCCAGTCACAAGTTTCAGAATATTAGAAGAAAAAAAATTGCAAAATGTGGGTCTATTTATTTTCCATTCTGCTTTTATATTTTATTGCAGTCTTAACCTGCTTGCACTACAAAATACTGTTGTCCAAGAGCTTGATGTTTTCAATACACTCAGGATTTTAAGAATGTCGCTGTTCCAGAGAAAGAAGGCCTTCAGTCACACCTGCCATCCTGCAAAGCTCATAGGGGATTTATCAATACATCCACATTTTCCATGGAGTACTTTCTCTGCTTTCTCTTTAACTGCTTTATTTAAATCACATACTTCATCTCTGTATCCTCAGATAGAGGGCTGTTTCTGTTTTCACAGGAATGTAGCCAAGGTCATAGATTTTATTTTCCTTGCTAATAAAGAGTATGGAATACACTCAACACAACAATCTGGGTGAGTTAATACCTTGGTTTAACCCCAGTCACCATCCTTGCCCCATGCAGCCACTTGCTCACTCCCTTACCAGCAGGATTGAGGAGAGGATAGGAGGAGTAAAAGCTGGAGAACTCATGAGTTGATGTAAAGAGTTTCATGGGGAAAGCAAAAGCCACTCACACAAGCAAAGTAAAAACAAGGGATCAATTCACTGCTTCCCATGGGCAGGGGGGCTGTTCAGCCATTCCAGGAGAGCAGGGCCCTACTCAGTGGTGACTCAGGAAAACAAACATCATCACCTCATATGTCCCCTGCTTCCTTCTCCTTCCCCCTGCTTTATATACTCAATGTGATTTCACATGGTCTGGAATGTTCCTCTGGTCAGTTTGTGTCACCTGCCCTGGCTATGTCTCCCCCCAGCATCTCATGCACCCCCAACTTCCTTGCCAGCATGGCAGTACAAAAAGATGCTGTCTCTGTGGAAGCACTGCTCAGCAATAATAAAAAATCTCTACAACCCTGTGTTCAGCACAAATCCAAAACACAGCCCTGCACAAAACACAGCCATGGTGAAAAAAACTGTGTCAGCCCAAACCAGCATAGCCAAGTAGAAAGAATTTGCTCAGCCAAGTGAAGAGAATTTGTTGTAACTGGACTTGGTTCCCATTGGGTGTAAACTGGCAGTGTGGGTTTATGGCATCACAGAAAATGCCTCAAGTACTGCAAAATTCTCTGAAATGTATTTCCAGATTGCTAGTGACCCAGTAAGATTATGAACATAGCTACTCTAACTGGGCTCACTGAACTGCCTTGTCTAATTTTACTTCAGTCACTCATCCCACATTGGTAATATTCTTAGACCATCCTTTGGCTTGGTCACTCTTTATCAGTCTTCTACCTTTATGTCAGTTCCACTTAGTCCATCACATCTCAAATGATGCTTGTATTCATTAATGCTGATGTTCAATTTTATTGGAAAACTGAATATGCTGATAACAGCAGAATACCAAAATACTTCAATTAAGCATAACTGGCAAGTTGCTTGAAAAAAAAATACAAGGTCTGTAAATATGTCTATGGTTGGTCTTTTTCTGTGACCAAACCAATACCTTACTGATGGCAGTATCTGTGCTGAGTCCAGATATCCAGATTAAGTTCTGTGAGAGAAACCAATGCACCAACTCCATCAAAAAGGAAGCCTGGGGATGTTACCCAGGTAAGCACAATGCTGCAGTCAATTGCTTGAGTGATCTGAGTAGCCAGGGCCCTGAATGCACTGTAGTGTGGGCACATCCTCCTATAACACCTGTGGGGCTCTAAGAAAGCTTGACTGTTAGACTGAGATGAGTCTCAGAGTGAAAACAGGGAGTATTTGAATTAGGATTTAGGGTACATCTTCTCATTCACTTCTTAGAACTGCAGCAGTTCTGCTGCTGTCCACTCTCATCCTGGTTGAGAGGATGTCTAGAGGAAATGACATTAAATGTTGTTGGTGTCTTCATTGCTCATCCTTCAAAATCTATATTCATGTTGACTTCAATGTCTTTTGGCTGTTTTCTTTAGCTCTGTCTCCAGCATTTTGCTGTATTGATGATGTGTGTATGTACAGCTTACAAAAACTATGAGTGGATCTGAAAAGTGAGTAGTGTGACTATTTGAGTCTTTGTCATTAGCAGTGAATAGACTGTCTTGGAATACAGAAAATAGATTTTGTGTTTAAGCAGTTGTCTCAATAAAGCTTTGGGATGGGTTAAAGTTTTGTCATAGCAACAGCAGGACAAATCCTATTTTTTCATCTCTTACTATCAAGTAACATTTTTTTTCTGTTTTCTGACTGGTTTTGCTTTGATATATGGAAATAGGTCAAGCAGTATGGAAATAATGCTGAGCAGATGGTGTCACAATGATTTAGTAAAAAAGAAAAATTTCACATGTTCATGTTTGCACAGCAATCTCCATACTATATAATGGATTTTCCCTCTGCTTCAAGTTGCCATTAAAAAAAACATTTGGGACAGAAGTGACAAAAAAGATCTGGATCAATCTCATGGCACATGTTTCAGCTCTTTCATGCTTTTCCACAGTTTTGAAAAAAGAGCCAATGGAAAGCTGCAGTAAAATATAAAAGTATCTAAGTGGATTAAATAGCAAATTTTCTACTGAGTCTACTACTGTATAAATTTTCAAAGGTCTTCAAGCAGCTTCTTTCAGGCACCCCTGTTCACTTTCCAAGCTAAAAGTTAGGGTTGTGTGCCACTCCTGGTTTTGCCTATCTTCTAACTTTGTTTTTTACAAAACTTTATGTTCTGTCTTTTGCTTTCTTTGTTCAGTGATCAGGTCTCTGGGGAATGAGGAATATCCATGAATACATGGATGGGTTCTGTGATTAGAAAGGAGACCAAACTTCAGGCCTATCAGCAACCAAAACTGACTTCACGATTTGCATTTGTTTATTTATTTATGTTTGTAGTTTGTCATGTAACTTCTGTAGTTCATGTGATTATTCTTAACACTCAGCATCATCTTCCAAACATAAATTAATTTTTTCTCTCAGTCTTCAGATGTAGAGCTGAACTGATTTAATAAAGCAGAATGAAGTAGCAAGAATCCAAAAAAAGTTTCTCAGGCGCAGTGTAGAGGATTAGATGTGGTTAGTATGATCTATTACCAAGCTGTTGGCTTTTTTTCTTGTATGATATTTGCTGAAGGACAGCATCAAGTGTAGTAAAATCTGTGTTAATGCTAGGTACTGATGAAAAGTTATCTTGTTATATTTTGAACAGAAAAGAAGCTTTACGGTATTCCTACCAGAATTATGCTTATCCTTTGAACATCTTCCCTGGCATGAACAGCTTTTTAATTTAATTGGCAGATCAAACTGCACATTTACCAGTGGAAAAGGTTACTGTACATCATATAAATTAAAGGCCACCCTGCAACATCTTTAAAAATGAAGCTTGGTACTAAGTTTATGTAGGATTTCAAAAATTAATTATTTTAGCTGACATTAATGATTCAGTTATATGTAAATTATGCATTAGAATGGAACTGCAGAACAGGGAGAGATCAACTCTTCATTTTTGGTTGAACATAAATTACATTTACACTCATTGAAACTCCCCTTAACCCTGTCAGTTACATGTAGATGTATTTAGTATAAATGAGATACAGGCTCACTATGGGATCTTGTCATAAGGAAAGGAAAGCTTTTATTATTTTTTTTGTTTAATTTTTACATGAGAAACTAAAAGCATAAAGCCTGTAATTGTTCAGTGGCTGTTTTATATTCACATACTTAAGATATTTAAAATATAACCTTTAAATACTGTCTTGCACTGATATCTAAGTCTTTTCACTTTCCTTTTCCCTCTTAATTTATGAATTTTAATATTATTACAGAAGGAGTATTTTCAATATTGTTACAGAAAGAGTATTTTAAGACAATCTTTCTCTTTTAGGAACCTCCCTATATACTATACAGCACGCTGAAACATTATTTACGAACCAAGAAGGCCAAACTGAGTAGTACAGTGCTGCATTTTAATATGTAATGATGGCATTGGAACTTCATTTGTAGCCTATCAAGGGGTTATGGAAATCTGTCAGGGGTTATTTTTATTTTTTATTTGTTTGGTTGTTGGTTTTTGGTTTTTTTTTTTTTTTCTTTTTAAATGTGAGAGAAGGCATCTTTTTGTTCTCCTGAAGATTTAAGTAATTTGAATCATGGCTTTTCCCAAGTTTGTGTCCTAGGGATCACAAAGTTTTGTTTCTTTTTTCAATGATTAGAATTTTTAGATCATTGAAAGAAGGACTACATTGTGAGGCCCTTTCAGTGTAGGACAAAATTTGCTAAAAAGTGGATTTACACCAGTTGAAGAGAAGAAGTGTGTCTCTTGAGTCACAGAATTCATGTTAATAGTTGCAGTCCACATATCATGATGGAGTAAATATGTTAATTTAGAACAGACTGAAATGTTCCATAAAATTCTTATCTGAGTTTTAAATAAATGAGATTATGCTGTACTGGCAAGAATTTTAAATGGCTTTCCTAGGAGACTACAGTTTTGTCAACTCTTCCATTTTATGTGACTCAGAAGATTTAAAATTGGATATTCACAGTATTCTGTACCACACTTTACAAATCATTAGTTTCTCAGATGAACAAGTAAAAAACATCATTCAAAATTTGTGTTTGTGGACAAAAATGATGTATTCTGCTAAACCAAATAACACACCTGAAAAAATTGACTTTTTTTTGAGGATACAGATCTGAAAGGGTTGATCAAGTAGAAGTTTTTCTCCTTCAGAGAAAAACCATGATACCCATTTGGTTGTCTTGGTCTTCACCACACTGTCACCATAATATGGGAAATATTATTATAATTTTAGAGAATGTTCACTTCCCAACTGATAATTATTCCAGAGAGAAAATAAAGTACTCAGTGTTAAATCTCCAGTGATCTCCTGTTATTTAAAACACATATTTCAATAGGCTGTTGTTTTTCAGAATTGCCTGTCTTGTTAAGTAGTTAGAAATACTCAGGAATATCGATATTTTTATCCAAAGTGCCAATAAAATTAATGATATTTTGAGTATTTCCTAGATAATTGTCTATCTATTTATCAATCTGTCTATGCATCTAAAATAAAAGCTGAAGATTTATTCAGCAAATATTTTCTGTCAGATTCCAAATAAGATTATTTTATTCTTTTAATTAAAAGTTCATTCCATATTTTGTCTTCTTTCTGGTTCTCAGAATAAAGCCTTCTGTCAGTTTTGATGAGCACTTTTTATTTCAGATTTTGGTCTTGTGGGAATATTTTCAAACATTTGAAGACAAAGGCAACAGCAACTATGAGTTAAATAACTGCAGGTATTGAAAGTAGGTGGAGACATTAAGCTTCTTTTAAGTATAATGCACACACATCATTTGTACCCTGGCTACTTTACAAAGAAAAATAATGAGCAACAAGGAACTCATCTGCCAGCAGAAAAACTGAAAAATATATCAGTTTTTCAGTGTTGGAGGAATGCTATGTTTGTGGAATGCAGTTATGAATATAGACTTATCCATTAAGGTAGTCTGAAACAAAATATGGGTGAAACTTCTCAAAAAACCAGGTGAATTAGGATATTCTCTGACAGGATTGTTTCTACACTTTTGATAATAAAAATGGATTCTTAGTGCAGGGTTGGGAAATAGGTGGTTTGGGTTTTTTTTTTAAATCACAAATTAGGTGTAGAATTCAATGAATCTTGTCATAAGTTGAAGGCAAACCACATATAACAATGCTGTGCAACAAGAGAAGCGAAGATGGGGCTCTGCAACAGTAAATATAGTAAGCAAAGAGAAATGTGTTCTATTTAGCAGAGTGGACTTTGGAATTAAAGTGGAAAATTCAATGTATACATTATAGTTTACTTTACATGTCATGGAATTCGATTTATTAATGTTGCCCAAGTGCTTTTGGATTCTGCATCTGAAACACAGATGTGATGCTTAAGCAGTGTGTTTCCTGCTGCCTTTATTAGAACCTGTGCTCACCTTGTTTATTTTCCTAGAAAGTGAAGTGCCTCTGACAGCCTTCAAAAAGTAATCCAGAGGGCTTGGGTTGGGAGATTTCTTCTCCTGATTGTGTGCAACAGAGCCTGGTGGAACCTGCAGGACAGTGCTAGGTTTCTTTCTCTCAGTGGGGAGCCAAGCAGCACCAGACTTGCAGAACATTACTAATGATGAGCTTAAGAGAGCTTTAGCATTTGACCCTGAGCTAATGAATATTATATTTATATTTCATCAAAAAGCTTAACAGAGTGGCCACCGGATACCTATGGTACTTTATGGAAAAGGGTATACAAGTGGGAGATGTTAAACTGTGGCATAGCAAGGTAAACAGCATGAGCTGTGCACAAGGTGTTATTACTCAAGGCTGTGAAATATTTATACTTATGGACAATTTATTAATCAATTGGAAAATGAGAGATTTACATATGAGCATAATAAAGAATCCTTTGTTGAACTGATTAAAAAAATAGTTATGTATTAGATTACTTGGTTTGAGATTTCCTGTCATCTATTTTTCATTTTTTTTAGTACACAGTAATGTGCTTATTATATTCCAGATGGCCCTAAATAAGGAAGCTTGTGAGTGGGATTCTGTTTGATATAACATTTAATTTAGATACCTATATGCATGTGTTTATTCAGTTTTCACTGTTCTTTGCAAGGGTTGTATTTTCAACAGAAGGTATTTTCATCCATATAAAAATTATAATGATACAACTATGCCTGAAATTTCTTGAAAAAAATATGTATTTTTTTATCAACAGAAAAATGCAAGAGTTGCAAAGCAAAGGTCAGTAGCAAAATGTGGGCTTAAGAATATAATGAAGAAAAAAACAAGTTCAGGAGATCATGCAAAAACAATAGGAATGTAAAGAAAGCCTGAGGGAGTGGGTTAAAAATGGATCATCTAGGCAGGAAGCAACTCTTGTGCTCTATGACCATATTTCTTTCTCATGTGGTCAGAAATTCAGAAGGAGTTCCAAAGGCTGCTCGTGGTATCTCATGTAATGAATAGGTCAAAGGACAGAAGAAGCCTTTTCAATTCTGCACCTCATTGTAGTCATTGCACCATGAAAGACTTCTGATGAAAGATGGAAAGTTTCAATTGTTCTGTAAAGACTGAAAAAGGTCTCAGCAGGCATTTCAAATGAATAAAACTGAGAGAAATCATAAGTCTGCTAAAGAGAAGATTGCAAACGCCAAATCCTTGCTAAGGAACAATTCAAAATACAATTTGACCCTGCACGATATAAATATTCCCTTTTTTGTTTCTTTTCCTACCTGGCTAATTATGTATCACCTTGCAATTTGACATGATAGAAGCAAAAATCTACTGTGATTATCTAAAATGCATGGGAAGAGAATATGAATATGAAGCTAGGAGTCTGTGTCCTTCTTTTTATAATGTAATGATACTGTGTTCATTTTTTTCAATACTCAGACATCAAAAAGATATGACCAGTGTACAGAGAATTCAATTTAGCTTTGACTAATTGGATGTGATAACAAACTTTTGTGTTGAAAGATAAAAAAGATTCTCTTCAGTGTATTGAAAGCAATGTAAATGCAATGAAAGTAAGAAATGAAATACATTCTCACTGAGAGAGGTATCCTGTTATACTTTATTTAAAAATTAAGGAATTTCATTAAGTAAAATACTGTAAACTAGGGTCAAAATAGTACAAACAAACTATTTTAAATAGCGTTCTTAAGTTCTCTTATCTTAACAGAAAGTACACTAAATTTTATAACAGGCCCAACCTGTTCCTTTTTCTTTCATTGTTTTTCCTTTTAAACATAGTTTTGTGTTTTGTCATTTAAAATATTTCAAGATAATTTCAATGTAGGGTAACCCAGAAAAATTCTTTCAAATTGCACTATTGACCTAGTACAATTCATGGTGGTCTTGCCTATAAAAGAGATGGCCTTTCAGATTTCTACTGGATCACTAAAAGCAGAATAAAAGATGAGACAAAAGTCAAATACCTGCATAAACAACAGAGCAGTCATGTTTTCTTTTGAGTATCTAAAGGGAAAGCATGTGCTAAGTGTCATTAGGGTAAAGAAATGCTCTAGAGTTGATTTGCAAATAAGGCATTTTTAGATATAGATACTGCCTTTAGTTTTGGCAATATCCCAAATAATTTTTTCAGTTCTTAAAAATTTTATTGCCAGTTGGATTAATTTTGTTTATCTTCCAAGCATGGGAAATGAAAAGCAGATGAATCCATGATGTGCCCAATTATCTACTCCTTAAATAGCTCTATTAGTTGAAATAATAGCCAGGAATGCTTGATGACTGTTCTGTTGAAGCTGTTTCTTTATGAGGAAAAGATGACACACTGGGACAACTTTTCTTCCCCAAATGAGACTTCCAGACTTGAATGTGGGTCTAGAGGATTGTTCAGTAGCTGTGGCTTTTGCATAGTGAAGAGGATAACACAGGTTTTTTGAATTATACTGGATGGAACTATGGTAATTGGACAAAAAAAGGTCAAGATTTTAAAAGAAAGTCTTTTGAATTTCTGTACCATTCCTAAAAGTTCTTTCTGCCACGTTTCCTGTTTGAAGTTTAACTACAGATAATGTTGCCACATTCTCACTGGCAACTTGTATGACTTAAGAGTGGCAAAAACTAATGCCAAATTGGCCTCCATACAGTGTTCAGTACTAAACTGACTACCAGATTGGAAATTATTATGGAAATTACCAAACAAGCATAATGGAAACTAGAATTCTTAAAGGCTGGCACTCTTTTTCAAAAATGTTTGTCAACTGATGAGTCTGCAAAATTCAAATTGTTGCCCTTATTCTGTAAAGTGGCAAAATAACAGAAGGAGAAGCAGCTGGAAGAGGAGGAACAACAGCAGGAGGGATCATAAAAACACCAGTTTGGGGGCAATTTACACCCTGCTTGCTGGCTCCAACATACTACTAATTGCAGGGGGGACTTGAAAGGAGAACATGAGCATGAGAAGAGCATTGGGAAGCATTAAGCCATGACCATATGTAGAAATGTTTTGAATTGACAGGTGATCCAAAACCATGTTTTTATAATGATCCTCTTGGGTGCCTGTTCTTAGCCATGTGTCTTTGCAACGTATCTGAGCTGTTCTTAGCTTGGTAAGATTGAGATAGATGCAAATGAAACCTTACTGTAATTAGAAGTCATAATTATCTGGGGCAAAGAAACCTCAACACTTCATGATTAATTTTGCGACATGAGGAATCTCTATTTACTTTTTTTGCATATTAAGTTTGGAAAATGAGTTTTCATTGCTTGTAGGATATGCTATTCTTTTGGCTTAATAGCAAAAATAAGTGATTTGCAGAGTAGAAAAATTGATTTTGCATGTGAAGGTATTTTTTCTAACCTAACCTCTGTTGTACTTCATTTGTATTTAAGCCTATAATGCAGTAGAAGGTGGAGATTGTAGTACGATCTTTCTACCTTGATGGAGTATACTGAAATATAATGAAGACAGGTGTTCTCAGCATTTGATTTTGGGTACATTGCTACCTGGGATAGCTGTGAAGATGTGTCCAAGTGTCTGTAGTGATGTCCACTTCTGCTTGGATTTGTCATCCTCACAGAAGAACCTGCTTTAAAAAGAACTGGCTTAGCATCAAGGTCATCCAGGCTTTATGTGAGCTTAGTCTCAGCATTGGTATAATCTCTAAGGATTTTGTGTCTGAAGTTGATGTCAGAATTTTACTGCTCAGACCATGCACTCACCTTATCTGCAGTGTCCAGGATACTGCAAAAATCTGTAGTGCCAAAAATCTGTTCCTCCTTGGGGATTTTAACAATTCTCATGATGATAGTCATAGATAATAGGTAATTGATATTATACAGGCTATCTCTCCTCTTGCTTTTGCCTTAATTTCTTTATGAAAGACAGTGTACATTCTGTACTAATTCTTACCCAATCTAAGTTTCACCCAGCTGTCTACCCAAAACTACACCACTCAGAACAGCCTCAGTGGCACTCCAGAACAATGAAGATGTATGAGCTTCTCAAACTCTGCTGGTCTTTGAGTGCTCCTAAGAAAAATTCAGCTATGCTTACAGATTTGGTTGTGTCATACAGCCTTCCACTTCTGGAGTGTGTAAGGTGCTGAGGGGAGACTGCTAGGAGGAGGAGGAGAAAAAAGATGTGAAGAAGATAGGTGAGAAGACTGTTTGAACTCTGTAAGGAAGAAGGACAGGAACTCACATATGTTGGAGAAAGAATATCAGGTGTTTAAAAGAAAAATTCTATTGCAAGTAGTCTGCTTAGCTAACTGGAAAAGGCTGGCAGAATATTTGCTCACATGGCCTGAAGCCAAATGATTTTCTGGCACACCACTGAAGATAGGATTTAATGGTCCTTTAGATAACATGTAAATGTAATTTATTTATTACAAACATAATAAATTTTTAAAAAAGAGACTAGAAAGCAGAAATACACAAACACATAAAATGTGAGTTTTTTCTATCCCAAAGTATTTACGTGAAAGTGATAAAGAATAAAATAATCAAGGTAAGATAGAAAGGCGTGGGAGTATCTGCCTTTCTTGGCAGCCAATGCTTCTAACATGGAATGTGGAGGCAGCAGGTGAGAAATGAATCAGATTCACTCAGCAGTAGATCCATACTTGGACACTGGCAATTTCTGTCCCCTGATATATGACTTTAGAGACAGAGGTGGAGCATGAACTATCTGGAGCAGTCTGGAAGATATACTTTAAAAAAAAAAAAAACAAAGAAGAAAGAAGAAGCAGTCCTGTAAAGTCTGTTCCCAGACACTGAAGGTTCTTGCAAAGTCTTCTCTCTAGGCTCAGGTAAGCAAGGAACTTCATAAGAGCAGCTCCTGTGGATATAGGCTGTAGGCAAGTCATGGAGGAACAGGAAGGAATATGTTGATTTTACTGTGAAAATCAGAAATTATTAAGGACAAACTGTTCAGGGAGACATTCAATCCATGCCAAACCTGTTTCTTTGTTTGAAACTAAAACACAAATAAAAGAAAAAAATAAAAATCATGTGGTTACTGCTCTTCTTGGTCAGCTTTTTCTGACTCAGGCATTGAGGCATGAGTGCCTGATCCACACAGACTTTATGAAATAAATAACCTGACTCAGATCTGGGGTTGCTTCTTTAGCAAGCAACCCTAACTGGAGGTTATTATATTATTATAATTATATATAATATAATTATATATAATTATATATTATAATTATATATATATTATGTGTT
>LTAT01000001.1:43083812-43105644 GCA_003286495.1 Chlorodrepanis virens | reverse complement strand
TGATTATTTTAACATTAATGGCTTCCAAAGGGCCCATGTGTGAAATAGTCCAGATATTAGGTCCAGACTTCTAATGAATATTTGTACCTCATCCCCAGTTAACATTGTTTCTCTGGGTACAAAAACCCCTCCATGTATAACCCTGATATCAAGTAGACCTTTGTAATTTCCTAGATCTCACTGGGACTTATTTTTTCCTTCTTGCATTTCTGTGTAGTTGGCAGTCTTACCATGCCAACAAAGGTCTCTTGATAAATTACATATTTATTCAAACATTAGCCACAGATGTTTTCAGAGATTTTGCCATTCAACACCTGGCTGTGCAAAGTGTGCTCATTCCATGAGGTGCTGGGGATCTGGAGTGCTGCAAGTCACAGCAAATCTTCCTGGCCTTTGGCAGGCACACCCACCCTCGCTGTCCATGTGCTGGGCGCTGGCTGAAGGCCAGCCTGCTCCAGTCTGAAAGCTCTGCATCTTTGTTAGCACCCTGCTGTACTCTCATTAGGGTTACTAAAGTAGCTGAAGCTCGAATCTCTCAGGTCAGGATTGGCTGGCATCTATCCAGCTTGGAGCTTGGGTAAAAGAATATCTCAAACCCCAGAGTTTTTTAGAAAAATTCTGAAAATTGGAGTTTTCATATGAAACAAATACATTAAAAAAACCCCATGAAGTCTCAAACCCCAACAAAATCAAATCAAGAAATCCAAGGGCTAAATTTATATCTGATTTATGTCCAATTGTAATTTCAATGTAGTCATGATTTAAATAATAAGTAAAAAAACCTGTCTAATTCAATATAGATGTTAGAAACCACTATATTAATATTAGTGTCAGTTTATGACTGTGGCTAAGCATGTTAGGTTTTCCCACTGCAGTCCAGGGATTTATAATACTGAATTTTGTTTAATAGCATACAATGCTTGTAATGTGCTTTTTTGCAATACCCAGAGTAACTGGAATGGCCTGGTTGGAGCAGGTAGACACACTGTGGGGGATTTGCACAGGTCTGAAGCAGCAGCTGTTGGCCAGCTGTGGTACCTGACAGCATCTCAAACAGCACATACACAGCTGAGGGAGAGAAAGAGTCCTTCTGGACGTAGTCAGTGTCCATGAAAATCTAGTCTAATGAAAGAAAAAGGAAATACTTAAGTGAAATGAACTCAAAGCTTTTCAGAAAGAGTTCAGCTGTTTAGAAAATCAACCCCTTGCCCAATGTGCTGCCAAGTTTATGGTCCATGCTGTTTGCAAGTTAAATCTGGAAGTGAAACTTTAAAAACTGAGAACATCTCAAAACTTTTCTATGCCTTCTTGATTTTATTTTGCACAGATCTGTGTTAGGCTGCTCCTGGCTGTACTTCAGATGCCCACTAAAATTTCTCTATCATTCCCCTCCTCAGCTGGACAGGAGAGAGAAAATATAATGAAAGGCTCCTGAGTTAAGTGATTTTGATGATTTAGTGAAATATGTCTCCTGGTGCTATTGATCACTGTCTGTGATTAATAGTTAATCAGAATGAGGCAAAAATTAAAAAAAAAAAAGGTTAAATTCATTAAGGTGATATTATCCTTAGGAGCAAACTGGCAACCCCCTCCTAATCTACAGTTAATTATACATTAATTATATATGATATGATATGATATTTTATTATGTAATGTCATATATCACATCAATAAATTGTCTATTCCTGAAATTCAGTATAGAATTTAGTTCAAATATATTTAGAAATTAGATAAAAATAGTGATAATCTATTATATTACAGATGAGAAATTTTTTTAAAATATAGATAATTTTTAAAAATTTATTTTCCTAGGGTTTGAGTATATTATATCCATTAAAAAATTAATTTAACCATGCCTGAGAATTTGCCATAAATCTGAATTTTATTGAATAGCTAATCTTTACCTGAATATTTGGTAAATAGTTGACGCAATTAATATCTCTTTTTCTCTGGGAACAAATAAGCTTCTGTTGATATTCAGATTTCTGACAACTCATATGAGTTTTAAAATTACACAAATAAGTTCCTTCAGAGGAAAAAAATTAAACTTCATTCCCATGGTGCACTAACCAGTATTTTTATTTTTTCTTTTTTTCTTTTATTTTTAATAAACTAATGAAATTCCAGAGAAGTAGTGGAATACTTGGCACATCTTGAGAACTGAGAAATATGAGTTCATTTCTGTGCTTTAGACTGACTTCTTTTCAATCTCTTTCTTCAAAATAATCTTTTAAAAGTAGGTTTATTTTTCAAACTTTGTCAAAGGGAATTAGCGTGTTCAAAGTCACTGATAACAACCACCCTACTTGCCTCCATTAAGTGTTGATAAAACTTTTAGAAACAGTTGAGCTGGTAGAGCTATAGCAGAATGTCTAAAGGACTCTTGTTTCTTACTCTGAACAAAGGTTCTGAATTCATATGCTTGAATGACGCTTGCCAAAATTCATGTAAGACAAAAGAAAGTTGGGGTCCCAGGGCAAGATATGCACATGCCTGTTGTGGTGAGCAACACACTCATTTGATAATATTGGAGGCTGTTTAGGATGTTCTTGTTATGTCTTCTGGCTTATAATATTGCTGCCATATTTTAAAAGCACTCCAGTAAATAAAAAAAAACCAAAAAACAAAACTAAACAAACAAACAAAAACCAACAAAAAACATGGCACCTTTCTATTTCAATATTTTTCTAAGGCGTACAAAACAGTGATATTACAAAAAATAACCCAGTTTGCAGTTGAGGTCTGCATTCTCACTGCCTGCCTGGACAGAGACCTCTTAGAATAGACTCATTAAAAGTTCAGGACCTTAAATTAAAAATTCCTTTGGATGAAGAGCATAATATCGTGTCTTGATTAAGTCAGAGAATATAGTTTGCATTAATACTTCTCTCTGTGAATGCTGCCAGTTGAAAAAAATATTCAGTGTTATTTGGTGACTCAGTCCTAATCTAAAAACAAAGTAGTAAGATATGACCTGAATAATGAGTATTTCTGGGATGTATTCTGAATACTTTGACCCAAGTTTTCTTTCTTGATTTGACTTTCACTTTGTTCCATCTATATTGGTGGAAAAGATGTTTTCTAATGAAAAGTACATCCTAATGGTTTCTCAGAATTAAGTAGGAAGAGGCCAAAAAAGTTGAAGTAATAGATTATATTACTATATTTTTCATAATATTGGGCATATTAGAATTTTGTGTGATTGTGTTTTGAGCTCAGCAGTTCAGATGAAATTGTCGTTTCCAAGCTGTGTTAGAGTTTTTACAGCAGACTCAAAACAGTATGGGACTGCCAGCATCAAATCCCAAATGGCAAGTCCACAACTTTTCCCAAACCTATTCCAGTGTTTCACAGGACTGATGATAAATTTCCCCCAATAATCTGTATTTTAGGGTTTCACCTCCTTCATAGTGAAGAATCTTTTGTGCAATTAGTCAAATCAGCCTTATGCTATAGGGAGGGTGCTTAAGGAGAAAGAAAAAAAAATTCATTTGTAAATGAATATTTTTTAATGGTCAAAGTATTTTTTTCCAACAGTTATTTTACTGACAAACTACAGTCTCCTAAGGAAAGTATAAAATCTGGGGAGGAAACCCTGCAGTCTGAAGAATGGATTTAAGATGTTGATACTAAGGGCTACTTACACAGTATTTTTAGCTCCCAGAGAGGGGAGATAATTATCAGTGACACTGATTTAAAATAAAAAAAAAAGCACAGCCCCCTTCACATCAGAAGTTTGCATAGCTATTCATGTTGCTCCATATATTTATTGCTTGCCTTTATATGGCACTTCCTCTTTAAACTGCTTGCCAAGTTTTGTTTAATCCCTGGCTATTAAATGCCTATTCCAGGAATAAGAGTGTAGAACAGCTGAATTCCAGCTCAAGCACCAACTTCTTTGGGCTTCACATTTCAAAGGATTTGGCTATTTTATATGCAATAATCAATCTGTTAAGTGTTATCAGAGCACGTGTAATGGATTAGGATGCATTAGATAATACCAAGCCCCAAATCAAACCAAAACACCAAAGCAAAACAAAACAAAAACCTGGCAGTTTCCTGCTTCCTTCAAATCAGCAGTTAGAAAAATACTACCAGGGTATAGTGCCCTGATTGAGGGTTCAGGGCTGCTGCTCATCTCGAAATCCATTGGGGTACAGGCCATTGCAGGCATCAAAAACACAGTTCTTAGTCTGTCCCACTTGTATTTCTTTAGGTATATGGAATAATTTGAGATTCATGAGTTGAAAAAAATATTTCAGTAATGACCAGGCCTCTAGTCTTATGATCAGGATGGCTTGCTAGGAATTAGATGTCTTAGTTCATGCTGTCATGCACATTTCATCATTTTATCCAGGAACTGTAAAAGAAAGGCTATGTACTTTTATGTAAAGATATGGGAACTTTCATCTCCCTTCATTTCCTCCCCAACTATTTAAAACAAGCCACAGTCCTTTTTCTCTCTGATCAAATTAGTCTATAGGTAAGTGGCCTACTGATGTGACTAACACTCTGTCAACAGAGAGGAGAATTTCCTGTTACCAGCTCTTTCTTGAGTTACAGCATGAAGTAAATCTGAGGCACATCAATCACTTGAATCATTACGCTTAATCCTATCAGTTGACAATGAAGTAAAGTCCACGGAATTGATAGAATTAATAAAAAACAACCCACTGAAGAGAAATATTTTTAAGGTGACTTGAAATTTGTGTGTATTGGTAAACATGAAATAATGTTTAGCTCAAGAAACATATTAATTTCTGTTACTGTGCTAGTTATTGTGAATCCTTTTTTAAAGCTGTTCTCTCTCCCTCCAGAGATTTTGCATAAGAAGTTAGTCTGTGGTTTTCCTGACATCAGCCAACGACTTAAAACTTATGACTGAAATGTCACTGTAACACTCTTGTAGTGTGGAAGACCTAGTTTCCAGTTGCCTGTTCACTGTTTAATCAGGAATATGTGGAGACACAAGTGAAACCCTACTTTCCCAAGTCCCATGATACAGAAGCATGTTTTTATCTCTCAGTGAAATTCCTCACTGTTACAACGCTTTTAAAATCCAGCCATTTTTTCATAAACATTCTGACCATTTCGTGATGCAGAGCAGGGATACTTGAGTTTGGCTTAGTATGTAGATCATAGCAGAAATGAGATGGCTGTACATATACATGCATACAAATACATAACTATAGAGAGAAATTGTATATATTTTTGCAACACAAGGTCCATTTAGTATTTTCAGACATGAAATATTTGCTGTAGGGTACTGTTTTCCTGAGGAATGTTTCTTGGCAACACTTTGGCTGCCCTTTCTTGTCTTCCTTTCCCATACAGAAGATAGCCTGCTTGACTTACATTATCCTTGAACCCCTTGTTGCCTACTTGACATTAATTTCTGTAACCAAGGCAATATCACAAGTGAAGTTAAAAATCAAATCTCTGAGAATAGCCTTATCTAGATTGATTCCCTCTTCAGACTGCATACTAAGCAGTCACACAGAGCTTTCAAACTTATAATAGATGATAAAATTCTTCTCCTTTTGATCCCAAAGGAAGGAAGTGGAACCCTTCTTTTCCTTGCTTCCAGCATTTCATTACAATCTATATTAGTTTTTTATAAGTTTTGTCCTTCAATTCGTCTGGTTCTGCTGAATATTTCAGTAAATTAAATACTTTCATCTTTTTTAGAAACAAAAGGGAAGAAAAATCTTATGATTATCTGTCCTGTTTTCTAGAATGCACTGAACTGTGTGTTCCTGGAAAAAATGTGATGTTCTTTGGCATTTTATTGATGCTTATGTATACAGTTCCCATTAATGGAATAGCTGGACATACCATAATGTTTAGCTCTTGCCTTCTCATAGAGCTTTCCATGATGCAAGTTGGTAAGAATTCTAATGACTTTAGAATGGAAAACTGAAAAACAGAGAGAATAATAAGCTTGCTTCAGGAAGCTTTCCACTTCAGAAAGCAGTACCCCAAGGGTAAGGCAATCTAATTTGAGTTTAGTTATTTAAAAGATCAGTATTGTGTCTAGACTGGTTGTCTAGGAGGCATATCCAATGGAGAGGACAAGTAATCATTTCATCCTACACTATTGCTTTATTTCCCAAAAGAAGGAGGGCCTTCTTTTTTCTTTCTTTTTCCATACTCTGTGGGAAGTAGATGCTTAGGCAGTAGATGCCTATTTTTTCAATAGCTAAAATAAGTAGGTGGAGTACAGTTGCTAATTATTCTGTCATATTTCTTGTTCTTATGGGGAGCATTCTCAGGGTAAAAATTTGTGGCATTTGTCTAAAGGCTGTATTTTGTTAAGATTTGATTGAATAGGAGTCACTGCTGCATTTTTATTGTAATTTTTTCACAATGGAGCCAAACAAAGAACAATTACTGTGATTCATATGACAACAAAACTGAACCAAGGACCTGGAAATATGATCTTCATAAAATTTAGTTAAAATATTTTTACCACTAGGGTCCTATGAACCTTTTCCCATTGAAGAGAAAATAAATGTATTTACATCCACTCATTTCTATCTAAAAGAAAGCAATAACTGAATGTGATAAGTATAATTTGTAAAAAGACACAAGAAGGGGTGGTTGGGAAGAAAGGGAAACTCAAAAGTTTATTTAAGCTCTTAAACCTCCAATATAATCCCTGTCTTTAAACACTTAAACATTATCTATGTCAGCTTTCTTAGCTCATCTATTTGTTGATTGTGCCCACAAAAGATAAAGAGTGAGTTCATCTTTTTAAAGAAACATTAAAAGAAGGCTCCATATGACACATGAATGCAAGAACTGTTGGGCTGAAATGCTGTGGCCAACACTGAAAGATCCTTGAATGTGTTTTTATCCCTGCTCATGTCCCCTGTGTCATGATATGCTTTGTGTATAATGTTTACATTTTTCCTATTCTGTTAGATATTAAAAATGTGCATCTAAAACATGCTTTTGTGCTACTGATATAATTTTGTCCAACAGGATTGGAAATGAAGGACACAAGTCTTAATAGGCCAGTCCATATAACTGCATAGTGACTTTCCAGAATATCCTTCAGCCTTCTCCAGAAGTTTATTACTGGGAACAGAAATTCAGCTCATTACTGTTACTAATGGCTTCTGAAACTGAAGTTCTTCATGCATATGCCACTATATTTGAGTAAAACTTTATTTAAAGTCCATATTCTTCGTGACCTGTCCTGAAATACTTTAAAAAATATCCATCATGGCTCTCATGGAGGGTGAAAAGCATCAAAGGTTAAGGCAACTGTACTTGTCTTTAGTATAAGGTTAGTTAAGCACCAGTGTGAAATGAAAAGTTACTTTACTGTAATTGCTAAAATATGGCATTGTACAAAATGCTTAATTTCCCATGAAGATTAAGTAACACTATCACATATCTGGCATTATAGTGTAATGCTTGTTTCTATTATTTAATAAAATGCAGCATGCTGTAGAACTTCTGATACATAACTCTATATTTGTTCTTCAAATAGGAGCTATTCACGGTGCTCTGAGGACAGGCAATGCAGGTAGCTTGCAAATCAGGGAAAGCAAATGCTTCCAGAAAAGGTGCTGTGAATAATAAAGCTGTGAAATGAAGAAAATTTACAGGTTAACTCCTGAACAAACTTCTAGTTGCTGAGAAAAATTTTCTCAAATCCAAACTGTGGAGTCATCCAGATTTTCCTTCCACACAGATGTATATGATGTCAGTGCACTTGAGTAAGTGTAAAACTGTTTGAATGAAGAGGCAATTACATCCTCAGGAATCTCCTGAGGAAAATGCTATATTCTCCAAAACTTGGTAGTATTGAAAATGGGAACAGATTAAACTGAAGTGTTTTATCTGGGGGAAAAAACCCCCAAACCAACAAAATCAAAAAAAACAAACAACCTACCCTCTCCCGTACCCCTGTCCCCCCTACCAATTACTATTAGGCACATAGGTTTCAAAAAACATTGAAGATAAAAAGTGTCATGTGTTGTGTACGAGTCATGAGTCCTAGTGTGCATCATCGTCGTTCATCCACATTTAGATAAATTAGGAAGACAAAAGGAGTCCAAAGCCACAGAGATGGATTGGCCACTTACACTGATTTATTAATAATTCACCAATATTTTTATAACTCTGGGTGTACTTGGACAATGGAGAAGGACAGTATAAATCAGCTTTTTCACATGGGATTTAATTATTTAGAATAAACAAGAAAATCTATTGAGTGGCTCATGTCAGTGATTTTGCTGAAATAGCACTTCACTCTTAGCATTGCACAGTGACTTATGTTGATTCCTTCATACGACCTTTATTTGCTGAATGACCTTTTTTCTTTTATCAATAATCATATTCAAGTTAATTGTCTGCCTGATAGTCCTTCACCAGAACTTTACTCTCATTTTGTGCTAATTTTCCATAAATTACCTCAGAAAAAACCCCAAACCATTCAATAACAAAGAACAGATTGTAAAAGTGCACTTTTGATATCATTTGCAGTGGTGTGCTTCTTATGAGGCTGAGAGAAAAATATTGGCTGCGCCAAGTATCAGTCCCAAAATTATCAGGTGCATTCCAGGTCCCTAGAGGACCCTTTGGTCTCTGCACTGAAGCATTGTGTTGGACAAAATATGGCATGTCATACTTCTGTCTTCAGGGTTTGGTGTTCTACATAATGCCATAGTTGCATGACCCTTTTGTCATTTCCAAGCAGAAATATTTCAGTATCCTACAGGGGAAGCAGGCTTCTCAATTTTAGACTAATTAGTCTTGATAGGTTTGTATTTCCAAGTTGTTTGAATTGTTTTTCCAAGGTAATTCCTTTTGTTTTGCCAGCTATTTGCTGTAAACATTTATGTGCTTGTTTATGGTAATTAATATCTCTCATTTCCTTGCTTCATTAACTGAAGGTACAGTAGAATTATTACTGTTGTTAGAGGATTTCCAGATTGCTACAAGAAGAAGGAGATGCTGTTTTCCTCATTTATATAGATTTAGTGCACTTGCATATGTCTGCTGTTTAGTTATTTTCTAATGTAATAAGAATTTATTTTCTCAATTTAAACATGTGACTTACACAAGGCACCTAGTTTAAATGAAATATCTGTCTCAAAGCTCTTGTTTTCTCTTTGACAGACCTTGCAATTACTATAACACATTTATTTTTTTTTAGGTGCACCGTAGACATATTTTCTCATGGTTTTTGGGGCATTCATTTTGCATCACATATAAGAATAGTGTCTCTGTCCAGAAAATAGCAACATACTGCAGGGATAGGTACAGATAGATAACTATTACTATGATTACCATTAATTGACAAGGAGACAAATTTCGATGGCATCTTTCCAGTGAGAATTCTTCAGAAGTTCTGGAATTTTTGAAACAGCATAAAATTTGCTGTGGTAGAAGAATGATTTAAAAAATGAATTTTCAGTTTGTAGGTTACAGCACTTTTTCTTCTGAAGAAAATGTAGTTTTAATAGAAGTTGCATTATTTGCAAAAAGGGATAGTCTGACTTAACAGACATACATCCTGCAGAGGTTTTCAGATGCATAGTTAAACAATCCTTCTAAATACATGTTCCATGCATAGCAACTGGAGACCAGTTGATGCTTTTGGAAGTGTCTAGAGGGAGACCTGTCTGCCTAAGGAGGCCTTTGGGACATCATTAGCACTTAAGGCCTATTAAGAACTAATTTTTACAAGACACAGCCAACATTAAAACTTTGACTAACTGGCTTCCAACCACATACAGTGAAATAAGTACTCTGAAAAACTCTATAATGCTTTATTAGATACTTCAGTGTTATTTGTTTTATTCATGTGAACCCAGTTTCAAATATCTGTGTTTAAATGGAATATCTGTTTTAAAAACATTATTTCAAAAACATGTCACTTAGTCTTCAAATGTAGAAGAGTCTTAAGGCTGATCTGCTATTTTTTGTTTTCCATTAACAAGGCAGGTCTGGTCAATGATAAAAATTGTATATCTATCTTTTTAAAGATACGTTTTAGCATAAATAACGCAAGAACACATTTTTTTCTGGAGCACAAACAGTGGTACAACTTTACTCCATATTTTTCCACTCTTCATGTTTAACAAGTGCATATGCATTCTGTTTTTTTTTAACATATACTAAGTTGCAGGTCTAAAAATAAATTCTCATTGAAAAATTCAAATACATTTATTTTATATTTTATTTTACTGAAATTTTTATCAATTAAAATATATTGAAAATGTCCAGGGGAAATGGGATCTGTCCTAGAATTACTACAAACACTGTCTCTGATACCTAGGTGTAAGAGACTTTTTACAAACTTTCTGTAGCTAATTTTGCTATATCTACTCTTAAAAAACTATGTAAGACTAAAAAATAGCCAGCATATGTCTAAGTTCCAAGTAGTTTTGATTATTTCAGTGATTCTTTTATTTGTTAATCTTTTCTAATTAAAATTGACACCACTGAGCACTCTTACTCATTTGTTGCTGAATGTGTTTATTTTTAACTTGTATTCAGGTAATTAACAATTTCTCAATTAACATTACCCAGAATTTTGAAAAGCCCAGCCATGATGAAGATGCTAACAATAGCAGGTGTAAACCAGTAATTATCAGCAATCATAAAGCAAGCAAGTTGAGTTATTAAAAATCACATCCCATGTCTGAAATAAAACAAAATGTAGTGGGAACACTGTGGTATTTTACCATTCTTAAACACAGTGAGACTTTATAAATAGAGGTGCTTGCTCAAAACTTGTAAGTGTCAACAAGCTAAATTCTGAAGTAATTTAGAATTCAATTAATGTGAGAAGCTGAACAAAACAAATCCCTTAACAAGGCCAGTACATGAAGGCTTGCTTTTAAAAACTAGAGGATACAAATAAGAAAATCCATTTCATGAAGGAGAGAACATTCTGCAGAAGTTGCAGCTTGGTTACTGTATTAATGGCAGTTAAGGGATATGAAAACAGGGAAGGTAAATAAGTGTAGTATTTTAAAAGTTGTTTGGTCTCCTGAGAATATATTCTCATCATCTGGATCTTCCCAAAGAACCCAGTAGAAGCAAACACTTTAAAAAGAGTTCTCTAGCATTTCACTTTAGTTCTCTAGCATTTTACTTTAAGCAGATGAAAGCCATCATTTACACCAAATTGGGTTCAGACGCAGAAAATTAGGTGGATTGAGAGAGACTTTTCCATTGTTACCAGATGAGGAGTTTGTGGTTGTTTTCTGTTTACTGTCATGAAGATTACTCTACTGCAGTAAGATCTCATTAGAGATGAAATATCACAAATGAAGATGAGAATTCTGTTGCCACAAAGTGATTAACAAAACAAGCTTTGTCGGGCAGTGTCTCTGTACAGCTGCAGCAGCTCTGGCCCCACTGAACACCCTACATGTGTGTGACAACCTGACCCACGTCAGCATTTCAGGGGTAAGACAATGTAGCCCACTGGAAGCCTTTCACAACCAGAACAGTCGTCTCAATTTCATGACCCTGTAACTTGACGACTTAATGCAGAGATTCTTGAGTAGCTCTTGATAGTGGCAATTGTCCCAAGCACTGAAAAGCACAAGAATCGCACAGAATCATAATCGAGGTTGGAAGAGACTTTTAAGATCATCTAGTCCAACCATCAAACTAGCAGCATTATCACCATAAACCATATCCCCCAGACTCCTCTAAAACACTTCCAGAGGTGGTGACTCTACCACCTCCCTGGGAAATTTATTCCAATGCCAACCACTCTTTCAGTGATTTGGACTTTTTTTATATCTAATCTGAACTTCTCTTGTCACATCTTAAGGCCATCTCCTCTTTCAATTGAGACATGGCAGAAGAAATTCTCACTGCAGCCTCCTTTCAGGTAGTTGTAGAGAGCAATGAGGTTCCCTCCAAGTCTCCTCCAGACTCAACAGGCCCAGTTTCCCCAGCAGCTCCTTATAGGACATGTTTTCCAGACCCTTCATAAGCTTTGTTGCCCTTTTCAGGACCCGTTCCAGCGCCTCAATGTCCTTTTTGACATGACCGCCCAAAACTGAACAGAGGATTTGAGGTGAGGCCTCACCAATGCAGAGGACAGAGGGACAATCAGTGCTTGGCCACCTGGGCACATGCTGGCTCATGCTCAGCTGTGCATCAGCTAGCACCCCCAGGTTCCTTTCTGCTGATCAGCTCTCAAGCCATGCTTCCTTGAGGCTATGGTGCTGCATGAGGTTGCTGTGAACCAGGTGCAGGACTCAGCCCTTGGCCTGGCTGAACCTCATGCCATTGTCCTCAGCCCATTGTTTGAATCTTTCCAGATCTCTCTGTGGAGCCTTCCTACCCTCCAGCAGTCAACACTCCCACCTAATTTGGTGTCATCTGTGAACTGACCGAGGCTGTATTTGAGCTGCTTCTCCAAACCATTGATAAATGGTGTTCAACAGGATGGACCCCAGTACTGATTCCTGAGGAACACCACTGGTGATCAGAAGAAAGCTGTGACAAGTGGTGGTGGTGGCAATTGAAAGAGATACATCAGGATGGAGTGACCAGCTAAACTTGCTGAAGTGTAGAATATCACCAGGTCTCTCAGGAGAGGCTTGACTGCCAGTGCACTTAGGGATGTTCTGGACAATAACTTTTCTGTCATAGTACACCGTTCAGTACTTTAATCTCCCACTTGAAACATGGTCATAGTGCCTAAAAGTAGCTTGAAAAGGAAAATCAAAATCAGTTGTTGACCATAAACATGATGTATTAGTTGTCATCACAAGATAATACAGATTATTTTGTGCTGGAGGGATATCCATGTACAGATCTTCCTGAAGCACCACATCCAAAATGGCTGAATCATACAAGAATTGATGTATTTATTGCTTCTAATAGCTTTTCCAACTGCATGTACCAAGAAATCGGCGATAGCAAATAAAGCATGATTTTCTCTTTTATCAGAGATCTTGAGAGAATCAAAAGTAAACCCAACCAATTGTACTCATAAATACAACAGAGAGTAATAGGTAATTTATATGAATATTCATATATTGAGCTCAGAAAATGGGCACCTTGTAATTCATCACTTTAAAACATGTTTATAGAATACAAATATATTAGTTCTTGGGTTTTTTTCCTAATGCTGATGAAAATGAATAGTACTTGGGGACCAAGTCTGCCTATTAAAGTGATGTGATACATTACCATGCTTGTACAGAAATGAGCACAGATGGCAGGTCTATTATTTCTCTAGCAAGAAATTTGTCATCTTTTTTTCCCCAGGATTCAAATCTGAGCAAGATTTGCTTCAGTCAGACTACCTCTGTGGGATTCTTAAAATATTTTTCCCATTACTTGTACATTAGGAGTTAGAGAAACAGAAAGTGATTAATGCCATATTAAAACTTCAAAATGAATGAAGTCTCTCAAACCAAGAGTCTGAGATTTTTATCCCCTATCCAAATAAAGGGAAACAAATTTTGCATGTAAATGTGAGCCTACAGGGATGAAGTTTTGTGTACCATGCTCAGATTCCCAATAGCCTGTTTAGCTTCGACAGATCATTTAATTTACATTAGAATACTAGAAGATGTTAGATTTTTAGACATTTGTTAATTAAACACAATTACGTGGAGTATGAAACAACTTATGAGTCATTTATAATTTTTGTAGGCAAAAGATACCATTTCAAGCAGACAAAGAGTGGATTAAACAAACTATGTTGACTTTCATAATCTTACTTTTATGATAAGAATCAATAAAGCAATACTTCATAAGGTTTTGTCAATGCCTTATTATATCCAAAGAAAGAAGAAAGGTTTTCAGTCTGCCTTATGATTTGTCAGAGCATATAATTACAACAAACTCAAAGTTAAATGAGAGCTTTTGATGTCAGTTGGTCAAAGCTGGATCACCTTGCAGTGAAAGCAAATTTAATATGGGTTAGGATTTCCAATAAAAGAAAAATGCAAACTTATACATTAATTTACTTCAATACATTGAGTGTACTCACATTTGGGCATTCATTACACACTGTCTCTACCACTTCTTCCTCCTCACACTCTTCCCCTGCTCCAGCACAGAGTCCATCCCATGGGAGTCAGTTGTCCATGAACTTCTCTAACGTGGATCCTTTTGACAGGCTGCAGCTCTTCACAAGCTGCTCCAGTGTGGGTCTTTTCCACAGGGCGGAGTACATCAGGAACAGGCTCCTCCAGTGTGGGTTCTTCCAAGGGTCACCTCCCAGCAAACCTGCTCCAGCGCGTTCTTCTGTCCATGTGGGTCTGCAGGGCTGTTTCTCTCATGGTCTCAGTTCGTCTCATCCACCTCCTCTTGCTCAGCAGTTTTTTCTCCATTTTAAATCTTTTGTCACAGGAGTGCTCCCACCATCACTGACGTGCTTGGGCTTGGCCAGCAGTAGGTCTGTCTTGGAGCTGGCTGGCATTGGCTCTGCTCTGGGGAAAGCTTCTGGTGTCCTGTCCCAGAAGCCACTCCTGCAACCACCCCTGGGCTTTGCTTTTGCCAAGCAAACCAAATGTATTTCGGGCAAAATATTCTCCCAAATCAAATTCCATTTAAATGAATCCTAGTTTTTGAAATCCAGCTCTTCATTTTCCATATGTGATGGTTACTTCTGGTGTGTTCCTGTGGGAAAAATCTTATCCAGAACCTGGAGGATCAATTTCAAGACTAAAGTCTTGGAATACAAAATTAAAAACTCTAAAAGGAGTAAAATCTTTTCAAAGCTTGAATAAGAACACATCACTTCAAAAGTATAAGGATTTTTTAAAGGAGAGAAATATCAACTCCTTTAAGAGTTAAGGTGGGAATGTGGTAAATATCTAGTAAATTTGATGAACCATAAAACTTTGGAATATGTAGTGATTATACCATTACTGGGTCCGAAGTGTTGGTATATAGGGATTGGTATTTTCTCAATTGACATAAACTTCTGGAGCCTGTAACAGACAAAAATATCAGGAGAATGGGATGAAATGTGTCAGTTTTCACAGAGCACGGTTTGAAGAATTTGGGGGTAGGCAGTGTATTTGGCAAGGCTTTAGGTGGAAAGGTATACTGTTCTGTTAGAGAATGAAGGATAAGGAGCCTGCAGGCAGCAGAAAGCAGGGAAAATAACAAATTAATTCTGTAAGCCCCACAAAGGATCAATGCCAGCTGTTGGTGAGAGAAGGATCAGTAGTGAGAAGGAAGGTGGAAATATGCTAAACAGCTCAGGGAAATAAGAAAAAGTAATACCAAGGTTGTTACTACCAGTACCTATCGATCCAAATATTTGTTTATTGCAAATAAACTTAAAGATGTGGTGTTATCAAGCACTAGTGTGCTGGTTGTCACTGTTTCAATGCATGTCACTTCTTCTTCAGCTTCTTACCCTTCCCCACTCTCAACTGAAAAAAGGTGAAGAGGAATTTAGAGAATGTTGATTCTGAAGAGGTTGGAGAACATGATTGAAACTCCTAATATGAGGTCCACTCTCAAGACATCATTACTTTCCCAGCTACTTTCTCTCATGTGAAAGAAGGGAGTCAGTCCTACAGCAAACACCAGCTGTGCAAGACCTCTGATTTCATTGTAGAAATAGCTGAAAAAGAAATGATAGTCAGTCTTGAATAAGTCATTGCCAAATAATTCTCAAGTGAGAGAAACTAATAAAACTGTAGTCTAGGGAGCTTTCAGCTTCTGCATGATTTATTTCTTCTTGCATGGTTAGAGAAATGAGTATCATTGAATTAAGAAAAGAGAAAGGATATTCTTTTTCACAGTTATGCAGTTCACAGGAAAATGTGCAATAGTTGGGTTTGCAGCATTTGAAAAAAAGGTGTTAATTGAAAAATTCTGAGTGACAGAAAGTGAGAACACAGATTTTGCATGCTGTGAAACAGAACAAGACCACTGGATTAAAAGAATAGACATAACCTTCAAGATTTTTTTATAGTGTTATGGTATGAAGAGAAATTTTGGTGTTGCATTAAACTAGTATGTTGAGTTAAACCAGTTGTTTTTTTCTGCTTGCTTCAGCTGGACTGAATTCCTTATTTATTTATATATTTTGTTTCATACAAACGACTGCCAAAGAAATTTTTGGAAGGGTTTTGTGTTTAGTTTTTTCACACTCAGAATTACCAGAAGGTTTGTTGACCCAAACTGCTGCATTGCACACTGGCCCAAGACTAGCAGGCAGACTGTGGATTTTGTACACACCCCTACATACAAAGCTTTTCCCCGTCACTTCAAGCTGGCAAATGGCTCCATTGCTACAAGGCAGCACAAAAAGCTGCCTGCTGTAAATCATATAACACCTTTTCAAGAATATGAGCCATTCATTTATTCAGGAATATCCTAAATCTCATTTAGGGTGAAATTTAAGTTAAGATCAAGGACAAAATATTGTTGTTATGTGGCAACATTGTTTTACTGAACTGCATTCATTGTTTAGCATATATGTAAGCTTTTCTGCAGAGCTAAGAGGACCTGTAATGCTTTTCATAAAACAAATTCTGCAAAATTTGAATATGCAGTGTTGTCTGTGCTTATATGTGGATCTAGCTGGCAGGAATTAGATATTTCTTTACTCTGATAAGGTTATTTCCTTTATTTTCCTTACAGCATAACAGCTGGCAAAATACTTTCGAGACAGAGAGCTATAGAGCTATCCTCTTATAGAGTACACTCAAAAAATACAGCATATGGAGAGTATTTGCATAATGTACAGTATCTGTTATGAGAAGGTAGATATTCAGTTTTTCTTGCATCACTTGAGTATTACATATAATATAGTAAGTTGAATGAAGAATTGCTTCTCAATAAGCTACAGAATCCTGCTCGGTGGTTAGTTTATTTGCTGTATTTTGAATTTTGATGTATTATAAACAATGTTCTTCTTACTCAAGCAGTTCTTTTTTGAATCAGCTTATATCTGTTTTTTTACTTCTTTTTATAGATCTACGTATCAAGTACATTTTGGCCTACTCTTATTTATATAATTTGTGTAGTGCTAAATAATTAATGCACAGTGTGGCTGTTATCTTTCAATAAATATTCTCTCTGTGCATGCACTCACAAAAACACTAAAAATCTTCAGGTTTATTTCTGAGCGTACAGTGTGTATGGAATCTAGAGTTTGTTTTAAGGCCTGTAAATGTCACAAATTAAGGCAATCATCATGTCATTGTATTTAGCAAAACCAAAATGGACCACAGTCTTTTTACACACACACAAAAAGACATGCACAGGACTGAATGTTTTATGCTACAAAATGTAGATAACTTTCCTTAATAAAGTTTGCATTAAACTTAAAATGCTAATAAATAACAGAACTTTGTGGAATGTAGGAATTATATTTTGTTGTATTTCTTTTTTGTGAAAAACGTGCACAAAATTAATGCATCTCCTTAAAGAGGTATGGAGATAATACAAACCAGAAGATGACTCTCTGAGAGTAGTGTAAGTTACTAAACCATATTTATGTGTGTTTCTGTATTAAACTAGCTATACGCACCGTGTGGTTGGCAGTGGAATCAAAGCTCAGTCTGCAAATCCAGAAGTAAAAGTGAAAGGAACAGATCCTGTAATAAGTCAAATTATTGACAAGCTGAAACATGTTATTCAGGTAAGGATCTTTTTCCTATGGATACAGTATAGTTCTAACTACCACTCTAGCAATGAAAGTATTAATTTACTGCACCATAAAAGTAAATTCAACTTTCTGCTGAGTGCACATCCACAGCAAAATACGAGTTGCTCTGTGGCTCACTTCAGTTATTAAAAATTATTTAGTTAAAAGGCTTGCATATGGTAGATAAGTGTAGGAAGTGAGTCTCTGGTAGCTGGGCTATGTGTACCTGCAAGTACCACAACTCGGCATTGCAGTGAGCATACAGAAGCACCAGCAGGGTGATTTAGGGATATTAAGTGGGTGCATATGTTTACATAACAATAAGACATAATTTCCCTCTTCCCTCTTTGTTAAATCTAGGATATTTCTTAACTTGTATTGCTGCAAGGTTTTTTGTTTAGATGGCAGATAGAAAAACTAGGAAGTTTGAATGAAAATCACATGCCTGCTAAATGAGTTGGTGTTAGTCACCTGATGTGCGTATCTGTGAATTACTAAATTGAAGGCTTACAAGGAAGTCAATTCCAATGTGGTTCTGTACAGTTATATTATCGCAGTAGGTTTACAGGATTACAGGTATCTCTGGTCACATGCCACATTTGTATGCACATATAGCCAGACCTAGAGGACAAAAACAGAATTCTGTCGAAGACAACAGTTATTTTTCTGACAAAAACAAAAACAAACAAACAAAAAAGCTCTGTATTTCAGTTTAAAGATACAAGTTTTCACTCTGATATGAAGGCTCAGTGACCAGAAAGGTTCTACATGCATTTTTTGTCAATGGCCCATTTAACCCAGTGTCCTTTCCTCTGTGCTGGTGAAAGGAGAGGCTACTTAGGGAAGCCATGAAGCCTCTCACTGTTATTGTCTCAACTTCCCTTCTCTACTCCATTCCCCAAACAAGAGATTTAGATATATTAAATGTCTTGTCCTTGCCTAGTGCATTTATATTCATCTAAGGACTTGCTTTAATTCTGTTTTTGCATCTTCTTGACAGCTTTTAAGTACAGCTTTCCACATGGTTTCTGGAGTTGAAATATTACTGATAGCTTCACAGTAAAGCCTCTTGGTTCTTATATCTCTAATTGTGAACAATAACTCTCCTCTGACAACAAAACAAAGAGTGCTGAAATAGGAAAAAGTGAAAAAACAGAAAAATTTATTTTCCATCAGTAGTGTTGTTTTCTGGGAGAAGTGGCATTAGATTTGAAGTTCAAAGGCAATCATTATTCTTTCCTTCTTAAAAGAAATATCTTTTTTATCCCTCCAGCTTCAGCATCATGCTTTTGTCTCTCTTCTTTATTAAAATGCCGTCTACAATGGTGGGAAAAATCAATGCAATTTTCACTACAAGAGATGCCATGGTTTAATTAATAACTACAAAATACTATACAAAGATAAACTTTGTAAATATTACTTGGTAAGTTCCATCTATGAGGAATGCTTTCCTCTTATATTAAAACTTCTCCCTATAGTTTATTGTGTTGGTTTCCTCTAGAGACTTGAAGTTGTGTTGTTTTCTCCTCGAGTGAGTACCTAAAAGACTGGAATAGAATATTTCCATTATGAAGTATTTCATTTTGAGAGCTTACTTGCCCTTGTCCCTAAAGACTTGAGTGGATCTTGGGGAAGAGGACATACAATTTACATACTGAAATGCTTACCAACCTCCAAGTATATTTTCTTTCTGTGGGATTGTTTTTTTCCTTGTAGCTCTGAGTATGAAAATAGGGTCAAGGGATAAAGAGAGCATCAAAATCCTTAGAGACCTGACATATAACTGCTTTTCCCCAGCTGAAGAAGCTGCAAAAAAGCTTTCTTCTTCACCATTTACTGCTTGGGAAAAGAAGATGAGGAGTGTAAATTAGAGATTCAAATACAAAAGATCACCTTTTTGTCCAGTGTGATTTGAAAAAAGATGAATCACATATTAAACTTACAGTGGGGCAGAAAAGAAGGGGAGCTTAATGGATTGTGGTGATGCCTCAGAGACAGAGAGACATACTTAAACCTAACACACTATCCAAGCTGTATTTCTGAACTTCAAAATTTTAAATAGCTAATTTAGTAGGAGTAAAACATATTGGTGAAGTTTTTCAAAACCAATAATTTCTAAAATTTACAGGCTATATACTTAAATTCATCTTTAGGGTGAAAATAGCAAAAGGGCAGATATTTTTGAGATCCTTTTCTGATCACATTTAATGCTAACTTGGGAAAACAAATCAAGACTATTCTGTCCTGCATACAGAAACAGATGGATTTCTTAGCATCTCCTCCATTTTTTCCTGTTGGTTATACAAAGGCATAAAAATCTCAGGCAAAGAATTTGCTTTAAAATATGTAAAGATCCAATGTTTAAACTGTATTTTCCAGGTTGTCTCCTGTTAAAAACTTTAAACCCCTGAAATCAACACCTGGCTGCATAAGTGACAATATCTCTTTTCAGCAGGCTATGGTTTCTGGGCAGTTCTCCTTTGTGAGAGGCTCACAGTAATCCTCCTTTTTCTGTAAATACTGGATTTACCAAAAAATCAATAGAAGTTTTTGATTCAGTTGGACTCCAATGCCTGTAATCTGCGCCCTGAACTCTGCAGGTTTGTATTCACAACAACAAAGTGAAATTAGAGGAACTGATAGGAACCAGTCAGTGCTGAATATGGCTTGAAAAAGTCACCTTCTTCTGTAGAACTCCTTACTTGTACAGACTGGTACTTTTGAGAGTTTTAAATGATGGACCCTTCTCTTCATTTATCTTCATGGCAGGCAAATTATGGGTTCAGTGCATGTCATTTTGTGTACTGCAGTCTGCAACTATCTCTCTAATAGGCAATCAAGATAAGCAAAGTCAGTTTCACACAGTGTAAATAATAATGAGAATTATTTTCCTTTCTTCCCCAATAATTTAAAACTGTGATTAACTCATCATTCCTGCAAGTACAAATACTAAGGTTATGAAGTAAGTATGGTATTTTGGAGCTGTGATTGCAGGCAATTGGACCTTGGCCTTTCCAGTGGGTTTCTTCTTTCCAAAAAGAATCTCAAACAAATACTGCTTTTGGAAGTAGTAGACATTACTTGTAGCTTGTATTTACAGGTTAAATAAAGTCTTCCTCATGTTAGGAAATCTTGCCATGGCAGAAGATACTCCTATATCTGCCTGTCTAAATTAGGCAGACCAAAGCTCCCTCTGGAGATCTCCAGAGGCACCATTAGTGACTATACTGGAAATTTAAATGCTTCTCTCAGGATAAATGATTTCCAATTTCTCGGTGCAGTAAAATGCATGTCTGAACTTATTTGGAGAAGATCCCACCTTGCATTGCTACACCACTAGAGTGCTAGCTGATATGCATAAAATAATATTTACCTTCTCCAGAAAGGGCTGCAAACTGTCCCTAATGGAATTGATGCTTACATTCCTTAAAGGAGTAAATGCCATTACTTCATATGACATTAAATACTGATGACAGTCTAATTTTTCCTTTACTACTTGTCATTATTATTGCATGGTGAATGCTCTGTTTCACCATGCTCCCATTTGCCCATTTACCTGTCTCAAAAAGCTTGCAAAAATAGTGAGATGAGACTTTGTTTTGACACTGATTTGGCATGGTGACAACTAAATTTTCCATCTGCATTTTTTAAAGCTTTTATCAATGTATCACAGCACAGTCAGTTAATGTGTGTTTTTGTAAGAGCTGTTCAAGTATGTATTGGAAATTGGGATGGAATATATTACCTGAATCTTCATCTGCTCATACAAAGAACCATGTTTTGAAACTATTCATACACAAGGTGTGGCACTTGCAATTGTGCTCACTTACTCTAGTGTTACGACAACCACCTAATTGTTAAAACCCCCTTTCCTCTTAAACTAGTGCCAACAGCTGTATATATGTCACAAATTAGACATTTTGATTACTTTTTTAATGACTGAAATGCAATTCTTTCTCATGGAGTGAAGGATTTCTCAAGAGTACAGCAATACACAGAGACCTAGTTTGTCTCACTCTGCAGTAATATGTTATTGGAGACTCACTTTCTAAACTTTTCTTTCCCTTTCTCTTCTTAAATGCTTTTTGGTGATATAGTGTAACCTGCAGTTTGTACCTTTCAATAATGGGTAAGTGGGAAGCAAAATTTCCTTGCACTTTATGCAGCAGCCATTCAACATTCACTGGTATTAAAATTGCTTTCAGCTGTGTTTGCTCCTAA
>LTAT01000001.1:43063812-43074168 GCA_003286495.1 Chlorodrepanis virens | reverse complement strand
ATAATTCTACTGCACAAGCATATTCCATAATTCTTTTGCCACTGACAATTGCCAAGAAAGTGGTTTGGAAAACTAACATAGCATTATCATAAAATGACTGGTTTTGCAGACTATCCTCAAGAAGACCTCTGAATCTAAAATTTAAAAAAAAAGAAAATAAAACCTTTTTCTTGATTTTTTTCATTTTCTAAGTGCCGATTAGCTTGCACACATTGTTGCCTCTGTTGGAGTAAGAATTACTCAGATCGATCTGTACAGTCACACCTCCTTTATCCTATTTTTTCTTAAGAAATAACATTTTATTTCACCTTAATGCTAGTCATTATTAGATGATAAAATTAGTATAATTGTTGGTTTTATCTGTAAAATTTTGACTATGAATGTAATATTTGTGAAAAGGCACAATATTTCCTGTTTATCACAATTAATTGTCTACTGATAAGAAAAAGTTCAGCATTTCTCTTTCATTTTTGATTTTAATGGGAGTTTGATTTAAAATATATTCAGTGAGACAACATAATGTATGTGTTAGGAAGAAACAATAAAAGACAGTTTTCTTAACAAGATCTGGAAGATGGGAAATGATGCGTTCCTAATTGTTTGTGAAATGTGTTTATTGTCTATCTGTTAAATTTTACTTCCTTGTGCCATAAATTTTAATTTAAGCTTGGTTCTTTAGGTGCCATAAATTAGCTCAAATGTATATGGTGTTTACTGCAAAATGCTTTATACTGACACATCTTTCTCCTTCCCTTGGTTTGTTTGCTATTCTGAGATGCTCTTCAGAATATTAAATCTCCTTGTGTTGTGAATTTTGTCTTTCTGCAATTAGAATTTCTGTTGGGGATTTTGGTATGGACGGTATTAAAATTTGGAAAACAGTTAACATAACAACATAAAGTAAACATTAACATAAAGTAAATGAAGTGATGACAATGTTGATTAGAAAAAAGATAAGCCTTTATTTTTCCCCCCCATCATATATTTAAGGTGGGTATATAGATGCTAGTGAGACAGTATTTGATCAGACTCAAGAAGAGCTATGAGAAATGAAAACTACAAACCAACAGCTAAGAATGGGCTCCCACATACCTCAGCCATCCTGAAAGCAGTGTTGCAACTGCACAGCAGTACCCACAATCCAAGAACAGCTCCAGCTGAGAGCATTGGAGCCTGAGGACAAATTATCACGGAATCACGGACCGGCTGAGGGTGGACGGGAGCTCTGGCGATCGTACAGCCCAGCCCCTCTGCTCAAGCAGGGCCACCCAGAGTGAACTGCCCAGGACCATGTCCAAACAGTTCTGGAGCACCTCTGAGGGGGAGACTCCACAACCACTTCAGGCAGCCCATGCCAGTGTATGGTAACTCTTACAGGAGCAAAGTGCTTCCTGATGTTGAGAGTGAACCTCATGTGTTTCAGGGTGTGCCCAAGGGCTGCCGCTGGGCACCATCCAGAAGAGCCTGGTTCCCTGTTCTTTATACCCTTCAGGTCTTCATGCACATTTATGAGGTCCCCTGAGCCTTCTTTAGACTGAACAGCCTCAGCTCTCATTGCCTCTTCTTACACAAAATATTGTCCAGTCACTTAATTACTTCAGTGACCCTTCCCTGGATTCTCTCCAGGATCACCTGCCCTGACCTGCTGGCATGACTTGTAAAGTGAAGAAGACTACTGGTGGTCTTTGCCGCAGAGGCACATCACTGGCTCCTCACTGGCTTGGTGTCCACCAGAACCCTCAGGTCCTTTTCCGCCAAGCTGCTTTCCAGTTGTCTGGTCCCTAGCCTATGCTTGTGCATGGAGTTATTCCTCCCCAGGTGCAGAATTTTGTGGTTTTTTTTTTTTGGTTTTTGAGGGTTTTTTTAAATGTCTGTAACTTTGATACATACTTTGGAGCAGTGTATTTCTGTGAATTTATGGGTTTCATACAGGCATGTCTTGGCAACATGTTTAATTGCACTGTATTATTGGAAATTAATCTGTGCCCTTGGACAGATAATTAACAATGAACAACACGTACTTGAACACAAAATGTAACTCATTCAAAATGTATATAAAAATACTTGGGGAATAGTGAATATAGATACCGGGTCTTCAAAGAGAAAGGTATTTAGATCAATCTTCAACTTTTAAACTCCAAAACTGTTCATAAAAAAATTGCAATTCCAGCTCTCCAGTCCATCGCACTCCTGTCTCTCCCAAGTAGAAGGAAACAAAAATATCCAATTTCCAGTGCGCTAGTAATAGAAAATAGTGAGAAGTGTCCTCCAGAAGTGTTTAGTATAACAGTTGTCTCTGCAGTACGCCATCTGACATGAAGTGGCAAAAAAATGCATTATTAAGTGTTTATAGCACAGTTCTTGCCTAGAAATATCCAAATGAAATTAAATTGCTATTTTAAAAAATCCTTTATTACAATGACCACAGCAAGCAATCTGTTTCTCTATTAGCAAGAATAAAATAGAGTAAAATGAACAGCAGAAAATAAGTAAGAAAGTGCAGCTATTATCAAAAGACCTTTGAAAGTATTCATTCTGAAAAATCACTAATTCAGTACTTCATGCTCCCAGATCTTCATAAAATGTACATCTATTTCAGCAAAAGAAGAGAATTTTATTCCTGTTGTGCCATTTTTCTATTATTTTTAGCACTGTTTTTATGGGTTTTTGATAATATTTCTGAAAGCACTCAAAATGTGGGTTTCATTTTACGTAAATTTTTAATGGGAAACCAAGTGGTGGTGAATACTGAGGAGTTTTCCAAACTAACCAAGATATCAGTAGCAGCTATCAGAGTAGTCTGCAAGGATAAGGCCATGATGTTCCCAATAAAGCCTACTGTCTATGGTGTACTGCACAGCATAAAGTCATGGCAAACAGAAGTGAGAGAACATTGAGAAGTGGGAAAAGAAATGCCTGTCCAAACAGCATTTGCCAGCTTGCCAGCCAAAATCTTTGATTTAAAGTTTGGATGATCCCTTAGACTTTGAAAGACTTTTTCCTCAGCTGATGCCTCCTAATAGTTTGCCAAAATAGTCGAGGTCTGCTCTCTGCAAGAGCTTTGTTAGACCCTTAACTGATTCCTCTGACTTACCCACCTGCACTCTATAACTTTTGTATTTCCATCTGTAATGCAGTCTATACGTAGTTTTTTCCAGCCAGTTTAGCTGACTGGAAAAAGTCAGTGTATAAAATACTCTGGCAGTGTAGAATAAAGCAAACTATAATCTTCAAAAAGTTCTTGGGGTTTTTGGGAAGGAAGTTGCAATAATTTTATTGTTGGTGGTACCTCTATATTCCAGTGCATTTAGAAAAAAGAATGTTCTACTTTGGGTCATCGTGTTTTGTAACAGTAGTGTCTTTAGTGCTGCCTTGTAAACTCAAATTTAGTGAAGCTTTTTAAAAGTAAACTCTTTACTCTTATATCTCTTCCTTTTCTTTTTTAAGTATCTGGAAATTATTCTCTTGTTTTAACCCAAAACTGCTCTAAACAGCCCATCCATGGTGCCAGATAGAAATGATGGTAAATTTGGCATTTATCTGCAATATTCAAGGGAAAACAGAACCATTTTCATTTTTGCATGTGTGGAATGTGCCTGCAGGAATGTGTACTTCCAGGGTGTGAAGAACTACACAGAGTTCTTTTTTGCCTTTTTATGTAGTTTTCTTATGGTAATACAGTGAGGTTCTTGGTGTTTCTGACTTTTTCCTCTTTGAAACACAGGAAGCAGGGAAGAGTTGTCTAGAAAAGTCTCATGCCATTGTTTGTGCTTGCTTATGAATCTGACTGCATATTGATCTTGTTTCACTAGGCTGTGCCATTATCTATATATCTACCTGGCACACAGCAATCAACATAAACAGCTGGCGACCTCCCGTGCCTGATCATGGCCTTATTAACAGAATACAGTAGAGAAAACTTGTAGTAGCCATAAAGCAATCTGGAAAAGCAAAGAACATACATGTTGCACTCATCACAAACAACTGAATAATTATATTCATTCATCTTATTTTAGTCTCTTTCTGAACTTATTAAAGCATGCATATACTGGTTGTTTTCTGAGTACGGTGCAGACTATTTGCCAGGATCAAGTTTTCTGTTCAAGTGCTCTGATGTCATAGTATCACTACTCAAGATTTTGAAATAATATTTTACTAGGTTTTTTTAAACTGTGTTGTCTTTAAAAAAGAATCACTTCTAAAAGGGACTAGCTGATCATAATCAGTTAAGTCAGTTCCAGGAAACAGATGAAATATCAATTTGTAAGCTGTAAGTTCATGAGTCATTACAATATATGCTATTATTAACAAGGTCTTATGATACAAACCTGATCATTACATTATTTTTCATTTAAAATAGTTGTTTTATAGATAATTATGGGGAGAAATCCATGATAATATATACAAGCATAAAAAAATCTACTAAATGCCTGTTTCTGTATAGGTTTTCTTATAAATTTCTTTCTTCCTTTTAGCAAGTTATATAAGTGTATACACTTACACACACGTACACATAAAGCATCTTTGTGCATAATCACTGAAATATCCCATATCATTGGTCTGGTTTTGTGACCAGAGAAAAGTAGCTATGATGAGAGATTGTCCTCTGCTTGAAGGTAGCAGATAACAGGGACCTCTTTTGTCTCGTCTATAAGGGAAAATAAACAAGTGGTTTTTTGAATTTTATTTGTGGTTCTGTCCTGTAATAGTTCCAGTCTAATGATATGAAAGTAGATTAGTGTACAGAAATTTTGGCACAAAATTAGTATCTACTCCTGTAGTCCAACATTTCCTGAATAATTGTTTTTAACAGAGAAAAAGCCAAAAAACTACTTGTTCAGCTCACTGTCCAGTAACCTCCATTTCAATCACAGCTTTCCTTAGCAAGTCTAATAATGTTTTGGCCCTTGCTGAGATAGCATTTATCTACATAGGAAAAAAAAAAAAGACACTCAAAGTCCAGAAGGGAACAACTTTATGTGGTGATTCTTGGCAAACTAGTCCTATGTATGGTGGAAGAGTTTCACTTTCTGAATGTCTGTCACAAATACCTCAATTAATTTCTTTATTGCCTCCTAACCAATTTTTTCACTTGCTGAAAGTTATTTTTCTGCAATAGTTCTCCTTTCTGAACTGCTCTGTCTGAAATGGAAAACGTTTTCATTTCTGCTTGTTTGCTTTATAGCTTCCTGCAGACTTTCTTACATTAGATTTGATTGTTGCATTTAATTTCAGGAAGGCTTTAATTCTTTAAAGATGGCTTCACTTCTCAGTCACTCCTAGTTACAGACATTGAATCATTCACCTCAGTGCAAACAGTCCATCAGGTTTTTAACAACAGAACAATGACACACAAAAATGGAAATCCATATTATGAAAGGGGCCCTAAATCAACCCTTACTGATTAATTTCCCCTTTATTCACAAGGCCTAAATCATTCTGACTGAATCAATCAAAAAGCTATTACCTTCATGCTTGCAAGTGTTACTTTCAAAATCAATGAAAACTGAATTTATTTTTAAGATGCGATATATTACCAAAATAAAAGTTCCCATTTTCTTAAGCTAGAGAGTTCTCAAAAACTGTTACAGTTGTTAAAATCTTAGGGTTTGTATATTTGTTTGTGTTTTTTAATTTTCAACTTTGTCCATATTTTCCAGTCTCATTTACTTCAATAGCTGAATTGCTCTTAATTTTGTGAAAGTATTTTTATTGCTTCTTTACGTGAAGGCTCGCAGACAGAACAGATATTCAGGAACAGGAACTTCCTAGGGATATGTCAGTTGGCAGTAGCTTTGGCTGCAATCACCATAAAATCAGGGAGTTCAGTGTCCTGAATGAAGTAAGAAGGACAGAAGCAGCATACAGACTTTGGGGCAGCAACCAAGAGAATTAAGAAAGTTGGCTGATGTCCTTGCCAGGTTGGTCTCTGTCATCTTTGGAATGTCGTGGAGATCTGGGAAGGTACATGGTGACTGGAAAGAAATAAAAGCCTGAAGGTCAGCCCAAGGAGCTACAGGCTCATCTTTACCTCATTCCCTGGGAAAATCTTGCAGTTGTCTTACCAGAAGTAAATTATATCTGACCACCCTGCTGTGATAAAATGACCTTCCCAAAACTTCAGAAATCACTTTGTGCAGTTGTAAAGACTTTGGGGCCTCTTTTTTTTAATATGCAGAGTCTTAGGTGTATCTGAATCATCTCATGAATCCGGTAACACCTTGTAACTAGCAAACAAGCTGAGATCTTTGACAGTGAGGTTTCCTTCCAGCATGCTAAACCAAGGTTTTTGTTTTCAAATAAACACATCCAACATCCTTGCCTACATTATACTCAGTATTATCATATCATATCATATCATATCATATCATATCATATCATATTCATATCGTATCAATCATTAAAATATCAATATCATAGGATTATATTGAATTTTAAAAAAATTACTATCTACTTTTGTTGCAAGAGGGTGGGGAAGGGCAACTATGAGTAAGCAGTCTTATTCTGATAGAATCTCTTGAAGGGCAAGAGAGGTAAATTCTTGTGACTAAAGAAGCAAACTCTTGCAGAAACTGAATTTAGGCTCTTCAGGAATGGATTTATTAGTCTTGTCACCCTCTGCTTCCTCCTCAGCATGCATCAACATGGTCCTTCTGCTATACAGAACTTAGTCATGGCTGCTGCTTCTGCTACAGGTGTTCAGAAATTAAACTTCTAGATTTGCAACTTTACGTCCTCACTGGTATTACTCCAGTGAGGATGGCAGCTTTTCTTCCCTATCCAGAAGGTATTTTACTGAAATTTATTCCACTGAAAGGAAACTGTATGTTCCTATGTTCTCATTCACATTCACATTCAAGGCAGCAGAAACTCAGGCAGTACTTGACTCACATTTTTAAGATCTTTTAATTTGTGTTTTTAAATGGATTGCATAGAATTTAGTGCAGTTAGTCATGCTTATTTTTAAAAACTGCCTTTCAAATTCAAACAATAAGATCCTTCCAATCTTCCTAGAAGACTTCCTATCAGATATTCAATTTCATTGCAATTTACTCTTATCAGACTCCAATAGGCCTTTTGTTTTGTAAGAGGCAAAAATTAATAGGAAATAGAGACTTCAGAAACATTATTGCTGTCCTTTTCTTTTCCATGACAAATTCTGAGAAAAAAATCAAGAAGCTGATTTTCCATATAAATTGCAACTTAGTTCTTTTTTTGGTAAATTGAAACATGAATGATTTATAATTATTTTTTCCTTTTTGCATCTATTTTGGGGGTGGGGCAATGGGTTTTTTTTGGTTTTTTTTTAGTGTACTGTCTTAGCACAAATATTGATGTAGCTTTGAAAACTTAGTAATAATTGCTTCTCAAGAAAGAATGCTTTTTCTTATTTTTTTCACACAAATTCTACCTCCTGAATTTCTTGTATGTCTACTTCTTTTGTCTTTCACAGCTGCTTGTTTTTTATGACTGCTACCTTTTTTTCAGTCAGCATTTTCCAACACGTAGAGGAAATATAGAAAGTGATATGATGAAATTATAAAGAGATAAGCATATGTGTCACGTACGTAAGAAAAAACTGTGCAAAATCAGGAATGCGTTTGAGAATAATGCTTTTTTCCTATTTGTGTGCCTGCCTATTGCTCTGGAAAACTTTTAATCTAAGGAAAAAAAGAGATGGACTGTATTAAATTTGTTTCACTTCTAGTTCTTTTTAAAGGCAGGACCATAATAGAGATTCTCCTAAGAAAAATAAACCAGTTATCTCCTAAGAAAAATAAACTAATCACTTAGATTTATTTTATAAAGTAGACAAAATGCTGTCATGTATATTTTCCTTCCCATCCCAATGCTGTGCTGATTAACTTTAGTTTTTACAATACTAACTAGATCTTGGTATGGCTTAGTGATGCTGCCTGAGCAGACTGCTCATTTGTGTGCAATCCTGTTTTGTCCTTTAGGAAACATTATTCTAATGCTAATACCATTCTAGTTTCTTTGATCAATATGATGCCACATGCCACATTTATTATATATAAACCAGTTTCAAATTTATTTTAAGAACCAGCAAAGTCTTGGCTTTTCTATTTATTAAAAAAAAAAAAAAAAAAAGAAATTGTCTTGGATAATGGCTTTGGTCCCTCCTGTGAGGAATATTGTCTGACTGTCTTGTATCTTAAAGGATCTTGCTTGTGCAGTAGAATTATGGAATATGCTTGTGCAGTAGAATTATGGAATATGCAGCAATTAGATGAATTCTTAGATAATTGTACATTTCTATCGTTGAATTAGCAATAGCAAAACCATGAATTCAGTTTATACATATGGGATTTCAGCCAAAGTAAATAAATCAGTGTTTTAATTCACTTGGGTTCAAATTTATTTAGACTTGTCATATTTAACAAAAGAAAATCATAAGATATAAAGGAGCAGTCAGGCATGATATTAAACAGCTGAACATGTCAAAATGATCGGCATGTAGTTATGAAGTTTCATTCAGTACATCACTGCTCTACAGTTATTGTGTTTGATTTGTACATGCTTTAGATAAATTGATGTTGGGTGTGGAAGGCAACCTTTACTTAGCTTTTGTCCACTGAGTTAAGGCATTGCTTGGACAACATTTTCAGGCACATGGTGTGACTCTTGGGGTGTCCTGTGTAAGGCCAGGAGTTGGACTCAACAATCCTGATGGGTCCCTTCCAACTCAGCATATTTGATTCTTTGATTTTATGAATAGTTCCTCTGTTTCCTCAAAGACACACTGATGTAAAGATCCTTTTTTCCTGTTGTTATTTATTGATATTTATGGTCAGTAAATGAGGTATTAACAAACAATTTTTTTGCTTGTCATATTTCTCCACTGATTTTTCCAGCAAATGAAAAGTGTTGCATGTCTTGCACATGCATGTGCAAATCAAATTGAACACTTTGTTCTATGCAGCTGTATAAGAAATAATTCAGTTCTAGGTCATTTGTTACTAATCCTTTTTGATCTTAGTGCCCTGTTAAAACCTTGACATTTGAGTTTTCATAAGCAGGCAACTATTATTAGTAAGTTACTTCATGAATGGCAAATGCCTTCACAACAATTACAAAGCGTGTATTTTCCTGTCAATACCCTTTGCAGCATGTTGTGCTCTGCTTCATCAGAAGAAAGGAGAACAGCTTATGTATTATTAATAAGCAACTAATTTATAGATAGAAAGTTGGTTATCTTTGAATATTAATTGGAAGAATTCTAAAGGAATTATTATAGCAGAGATACAGAAAGAAGATTCCTTCCTCTAAGTGTTGAACAGCGTATTATTTTTGGACTATAAATTATTTACATGGAGTTGCTGCTTAGAACTGGGAATCTTTTATCTTTCAGTCCCTGTTTTAAAACTGATCAGCAAAATGACATCTATCTTCACATTTCCCCTAGAGCCTGACAGTCATGAAAGCATAGCCATTTTTAGGCAGATGTTTGCTGCTGATAAAATGCATTAAAGCATGGACCATTAGCTGAACTGTTTTGTAAGTCATCAAAGATTCAGATTGTTTAACAAATTGATATCTATGCAGAAAACAAAAGACAGAGAAGGTCTGCGTAATGCTGCAGTAGTTCTTATTGACTGTCTTTAAGATCAACAAGAAGTGCTACATTGGGCAGAGTATGAACAGAATGACAATGGGGCCTTTTTCAAAACAAGCTTAAAACTGAATGAAATATATCCTTTATTAAAGTAATAGATCCCACTCACTACATCTCCCAAATATGCTGAAGCAGAATTGGTTTTTTATTCCTACTCACATTTATTGCTGACATATTTAAATGAATTAAAATGTAACTTAATCTTTGCATAGACACATCCTAAAACTATAATGCAATACTTATGTGTGTGCGCTGCATGCAGTTTACAGCTACACAGGTAGAGTGTGACCTAAAGAGAAAGATTACAAATGGAAAGCTGAATAGTAATAACTAAATAGCTGAATGGAGGAAAAACAAACAAATAAACAAAACAAAACAACAACAACAGAAAAAAAAAGGGACTGGAAAAGAGTAAAGATGAGTAGAAGCAGAAAATAATGCAACAATTGGTCTAGAGGGAAAAAACCAAAATATGAGATATATGCTAGAAAATATTTAATGGAGAAAGACAAACAAGAAGAAAAAACAAGGAAAAATGGAAGACAAGAAAATAAACCAACAAAGGAGGGAATTTATCTGAAAAGAGAGTCAAGCAAAGCAAGAAAGGAATAATGTTACTCTATGTGCATGTATCTAGAGATGAGAAATTTCCTAATTATATGCAGACTGTGGAGATATATATATATATATATATATATATATATATATATATATGTGTC
>LTAT01000001.1:43036110-43063798 GCA_003286495.1 Chlorodrepanis virens | reverse complement strand
ATATATATGTGTCATTTCATGGTATCAGCTATGACTGTATATATTTAAAGGTTTTAATGTCACAGAATCACAGAATGGGTAAGGTTGGAAGGCACCACAGTGGGTCATCTGGTCCAACCTCACTGCTCAAGCAGAGTCATCCTAGAGCATATGTCACAAAATTGTGTCCAGACTGTTCTTGAATGTCTTCAGTGGGGGATACTCCACAATCTCTCTGGAAAATCTGTTCCAATGTGTGGTCACCTACACAGTAAAGAATTTTTTCTCATATTCAGGTGGAACTTCCTGGGCATCAGTTCATTCCCATTGCGTCTTGTTGTATTGCTCAGCACTACCAAGCAGAGCCTGGAAATACCATCCTGACACCCTCCCTTCAGATACTTAAAGTTATTGATGAGGTCCCCTCTCAGACTTCTCTTCTCAAGGCTAAACAGGCCCAGCTCCCTCAGCCTTTCCTCATAAAAGAGATGCTCCAGTCCATTGCCCATTGCAACCATCTCCATTGCCATCCATTGGACCAGGATCTCCATGTTTCCTTTGTACTGAGGAGATCAGAACTGGACACAGTACTTCATATGTGGCCTCACTAGGGCTGAGTGGTCCCTTGATCTACTGTCAAAGCTTTTCCTAATGCACCCCAGGACATCATTGACCTTCTTGGCCACAAGGACACACTGCTGGCTCATGGAAAGCTTCTTGTACACCAGGACCTCCAAATCCTTCTCTGCAAAGCTGCTGTCCAGTAGTCAGTCCCCAGCCTGTGCTGTTGCATGGGGTTATTCTTCCCCAGATGTAGGACTGCATTTTCTTTGTTGAATTTCAGATGGTTCTCCTCTGCCCATCTCTGCTGACTGTTGGGTCCTTCTGAAGGGCTACACAACCCTCTGGGGTGTCGGCCACTCCTCACAGGTTTGTGTCATCAGTGAACTTGCTGAAGAGGCCTCTGTCCCTTCATCCAAGTGATTGATCAGTAAGTTAAGCAATACTGGACCCAGTATGGAACCTTGAGGGACACCCTTTTTCACAGGCCTCCAGTTAGATCCTGTGCCACTGATTGTGACCATCTGGGATCTGCCATTCAGCCAGTCCACCTCACTCCACCTCATTGCCTACTGCCCATTCTGTCCACACTTCCTCAGTTCATCAGTGAGGGTATTGTGAGAGACAGTGCTGAAAGCCTTGCTAAAGTCAAGACAGACAATACTCACTGCTCTTCCAGCATCCATCCAGGTAGTTTTATTGTCATAGAAGACAATAAAGTTGGTCAAGCACGACTAACCTGTAGTGAATGCATGCTGACTCTTCCTGTTCTCCTCCTTTATCCATGTGGATAGAGATGAGGCTGACTGGGACATAGTTACCAGGTCATTCTTGGCCTTTTTGAAGACTGTTGTCATACAATGTCCTCTTGCAATTGCCTGATAGATCTTATGGATAAACTTGTTCTGCCAAATGTTTTGATAGATCAGGGTGTTTTCATGTCCTGACATTTTTAGATTTGTGAACTTAAAGTATAGTTCCAAGTACTTTCCATGACAGTGTAACTTTGTAAAAAATTGAGCTAGTTAGGAGATTTAAAGAAAAAGATCTTGGACAAAGAATCAAGTAAATCTTTGCAGTTGTAATCTAGTGAGGGTGTTGTGGTAGCCATGCTAAGCTCAGCAATACCAAATCAAAATTTTCTTTTTCTTCCTCTAAGCTTTGAATTGCAGCTTGTGACTGGTAAATAATATATGTTAGCTCTGGAGTTATTCTTGTCTTATCTTTTAACACGGTATAGTTTTTCTTTCTTGTCTTTTTGCTGCTGGAGTCCATTATTGCAGATAAGGGGATAGATGTATTACATTGGTTAAACATTCATTAATGTAGACAGCATTAATTAAAAACACTTTGAAATTTACTGCTACTTCAGCAGTAATGGAATGGAACCCCCTATACTAGTTCTATGAAGACTTTATTTACCTTAATGAAAAAATATTTTAAAAAATATATATACTTAGCAGGTTGCTGTTTCTAACTTAGAGGCAAAAGAAATTAAATCTTGTGTAAATATTAGAAGAAAAGCTAAGGCTGGTATGAGGATTAGAATAAAGTTCTGTTCCAGCTTGCAGAATGGTGTTATGTCCTTTCCTTTGTCTTTTCAAATCTGGACTATCCCCAGTGATCCAAATGTGTAAATTTAATTGAAACCTGTGTTCCACTTCTCTTCACATAATTTTTACCTTCTATACTATGCTAAAGTTTCTTCAAGCTGTCTCCATCTGCTGCCTCAATATCATTCTTCAGTTAAAAATTATTTTTTACCCTTCACATGACTTCAGTCCATAAAAGTTTATCAGTCAAACCATCCATTTAAAGACATCTGATGTGTTAGCTGATTTTCTCTTAGATCCCAGATTTCTCTGAATAAGGTTTTAACCAAAGTCAAGGCACAAGTCCTGTTACCCTCTCATAGAAATGTCCATTCAAAATAGTTTTGTTAATCAGTGATTAAGTGGTTGGGGAAAGTTTCCTACACATTTTTAAAGATTCTCAGTCTAATTTTTTGCTCAAAAGTAATTTTCCAACTCCAATACATGGTCTCACTAGACACTAGCTTGTTTTTTATAGCAAGCATCTAAAGGACATGCACGGAGGGACTTCATGTCTAAAATGTCAGTCTTCTGGAAAATTTCAAAAGAAGATGAAATTACAAGAGGATCCAATGCAGAGTAGTATAGTTTTAAATGCAATTAATAAAAACTGCCTTGGAGCAGATAATATGTGTACATATGTGTCAACATTTAATTCATTTTTATAGAAAAAAACTTAAGCCAAACAATCCCCCCCCTAAACCTTATACAAATTTTAGTATGGTTTCCTACGGATTTCAAGATCAGTGAATGAGTATTTCATAGTGCAGCTGACACGGGCTGTACACTAGAGGCTATAGATCAGGAATTAATTGTCACTTTGCAAGCAAATGAGATAACAGTCAGGCTTGCACAAAAATCACACTGTCTCAAAAAAATAAATTATTCCTTGGAAAGCATAAATGAACTGATAATCAGGAAGCTAGATATTAGTGGAAAGAAATAAGCTCCTTGAAACATCTCTACTTTTAATAAATAAGATATTACAAACTTAGTAACAGAAAACCAAGCACCAAAAGAATGGAATCTGTCAGAGAGATCATCTACCTCTGTCTGGAGAAAAGCTGTGGAGATTTCTCACAATTTTTCTTGTCCCCTATTTTAAGTGCATTATTGCAAAGCAAGTAAGTTGCTTAGCTCTACCAGAATAAGATTATTTTTAAGTTTCCATTCACTGAAGATTTTATTACTCTGGCATAAACTCAGGAGCTTTACTTATAGTAGATGTGCCAGGAGACAGATATAAATTTTATGGCAGATGAACGAAAACTTGCTTTGTTTAACACTTGCAGTGTCATCATGCAAACTGGCTTAGAAATCAGTATGATTCCATGACTACTGAAAATATTATGGGCCAGATTCAGCCTCACTGAGGCTGGATATGAGCCTCTTTCCTGATTTGATAGAAGCTGTAAAACCTTCTATAGAAGGTTTAACTGTTAACAATGTTAATAATAATACTAATAATTAACTGAAACAATAGAAGCCTTGCCCTCGACTCCAGGTTGTTTTCACTTCCGAGAATAAACACGTAGGCAGGCACTTAGGGAAGAAAATTGTCTTTGAGCATTTATTTGCAGGGCACAAAAAAAAACCAACAACAACAACAAAAAAAAAAGGCAGAAGAAAAGGAGAAAAAAGCCAACAAGACTGCAAGACAGAGAAAGCTAGAGAAGAAAAATGTTGTACCAAGTGTGGCCTGAAAGAGATTTATTTTTTTTCTTTGTAAATGAACTAGTTTGCATAGGGACTGTTTGACCCCACACAGTCCCAGTGTTTGGGTAACCAAGCAGCCAAAAAAGACACTACTGATGGCAACCATAAGATTTAGTTTCCTTGGAGACAATGCATATGCTTGTAGCTTGCTAAACATAAATGAAGGAAAAAAAATGAAATTAAAAAAGAAAATGGAGGATGAAAAAATCAAATGTGTCCCAGGAAATGTAAAATAATACAAAGTTAGCCAAAAGCCTCACAAAAGGAATTAAAGCAAAGTCGATATATTTTTCTAGAAAGTGGCAAATAACTCCAGACAAACTCATTCTTCATGCAATTAAAAAAAAAAACAAAACATTTCCTCCACTTCTTCTGCTATGTTTTTCTTCAGAAGTTGTCCAGAACATAGAGTCCTAGAATTATAGAATGGTTTGATTTGGACCTTAATGATCATTTACCTCCAACTCCCCTGCTGAGGCCAAGGACACCTTCCACTGCACTAGGTTGCTAGAGTCCATCCAACCTGGCCTTAAACACTTCAGGGATGGGGCACCCACAAGTTTCTGGGCAACCTGTTCCAGTGCTTCAGTCCATCTCACAGTAAAGAATTTCTTCCTAATATCTAATCTAAACCTACTGTCCTTTAAAACTGTTTCCCCTTGTCCTGTCACTGCATGCTCATGTAAACAGTCACTCTCCAAATGAAACCAAGGTTGTTAGAAACAAGCACATGCCAGCTACTCCCAGCTGGTGGATTGCTATTTTTATTTAAAGTAAAAACAGTGGCATAGGAAATGAATGTGACAGGCTGTGGATTTGAATGCCTGAGCAACCAGCACCCAATCTTTAATTGCCAGTAATTTAGGAATGGTAATCTGTTGCATAAGAATAGATGAAGCCTGGGGGAGAAATTATTCCAATCAGTCCAATCAAAACTTGGCTGGGAGCTTTCTAGTAGGTAACTTGCAGTCAGAGGTGAAATCTTCATTGAAGCATCAGTTATAAAATTCTAGTCATTTCAGGACACTCATTGCTTCACCAATGTCCCCAGGAAACCACGATATTTCCTGGTAAATCTATTCAGTGTCAGGGACTTACAGAACTGAGAAATCACTGGGAGAACAGGAGAGTGAATCCTAGAGGTGAAGGTCAACAAGGAAGTTCATTTTAGGATGAAAAATGAAAAATTGAGTCAGGCCAAATACATAGGTAAGATTTACTGTTTGAAGCAATTTGTTATCTTCATAGTTGCAAACAGAAGGACTTGGCCAAACCCCAAAACTTTTGAGAAAGAGCATAGAATGTTTGAAATTATACTGATAAAAATCAAAACTGATAAAATGACAATTTTGTGTTCTATGAAGCAAGTTTTTAGTTTTGGAGCTTACCCTGAGAAAACAGACCAAGGTGTATCTTGTCCACATACATATTCAGAATATATGATCTGGATCTAACCATAAGTTTTAAGTTGCCTAGGCAAATGATGACCATTAGAAAAAAAAAGTCCTGAGTTGGAAGATCTTACCTCTCATGCAACCTGGTACTAATGGGGTCTTACTAACTGTAGACAGCTAACTCAAAATCAATATACATCTTAAGATTAAAGAAAGCTGAAAAAACAGCATTAAGAGTGTGGTAAACTTCATGTTGCAGAGTGAACCAGCAAGGAATGCAGTGATGAGTGAAGAAGATGGAAAGTAATGCCTGAGAATGTTAGAGATACAGCTCTGATGTCAATATGCAAGAGGGCGATTCAGACGCCGCTTATATTGTGATAAGGGAAAATAATGCATTTAATTTGTAGAGTAGAGGAAGTAGGCATCAGTCCAAATGCTAAGATAAGCAGTTCACTGAACTGAAAATTCAGTAATTTGGCTGATATTGTAAAGAGAATTTCAGAAGAGACAGGATCATTCCAAGTACAAGTTCTGCTCAGTTAGCAGAGCTTAATAACTGTTTCACACTGTAATCCCCCACCTCCCAAACAGCCAATCCCCACCCCTCCAAAAAAAAATTGTAGAAGGGAAGCAAAAGGGGGAACCTTGGTGCTTACAGGATAACTCCTCTCTTGTTCATAAAGGCTAATAAGAAATAAAATCAAGTTTTTTTTGAACATGTAAAATGTGGCTGACACTGGTTCCAATATGTGTACTGCAGAAAGAAGTGATTAAGAGATCACAAACTGTATCATCAATTTTAGTCAGCATAAAGAAGAATTGATAAAGTTTTGCACATACCTTAAGGTGTCTAAAGACCGTTCCAGTAAATTCCATTGTAACAGTGCATAGTGAGCAAATTAACAGGAAAAAAAATAGTGACATAAATAAAATAAAATATATGATTGTTCATTTATGCATTTGTATAGCTTATAAAGAAGCTTTTTATACTAAACTTCTATTTTCTCCAACACATTCTTAACATATTCATAAATCTTTTAACTTGGTAATGCTCAGCACCACAATCTTGCCTGAATAAACACCCAGAAACCTTTTAGAATTAATACTACAGTATGATAGCAACTTTCTTAGTATGAGTAGAAAGACATCTATTTAAGATTAAAAAAAAAAGGAATTTCTGAATCCTTTGTAAAATCTGCTCCTGCTTTTGTATGATCAAAATAGAAAACAATTAGAAAAAACATTGTAAGCTTTATTTTTTTAAATTTATAGATAAATATAGCCCATTGCAAAAAAAGTATCATTTGGACCCATAAGCCCAAATACTTTGATTATTCATTCTAATTCCATTTTGCAGCTTAAAGTGAGACACAAAGCCAGCAATTAAAGACTCAAACATAGAAAAAATAAATTGGCTACTTAATTTGGTTTCATTGTCAAAAATAAGTGAAGGACAAATTACATTCTTTCAAAAAAAAAATTAATAAGGCTTCTGAAATTAAGTTCTAATAATCTAAGTGCTTATTACAACTTTTTAAATATTAGATATTGCTAAATCTAATAATGAGGAGGTTTTAGTGGGTGTTTGGGAAAGCAAAATGATTTGGGAAAAACTAGTTTTGCAAAAAGGTTGGAAAAAGTAATTGAATCTTGTTTTTCTGTTTTTAAATCAATACTCAAAGTACACCTAAAGCTTAGACATTGAAAGTTATAAAATTTAGAATTGAAAATTACCTTTTTAAAATTCTCTAAATAAAAATTTGCTATCATATTAATTTATACCCATCACATAGTTCTTAGCTTACAGAAGCTTCCTAGCTGTAAAAGATTAATGGCTGCCTCATGAAGTGTCTACAATGTAATTCCCCAATATAAATAGCTAAAATCCCACCTCTGTCTGTTCCAAATCACACTGCAAATATTTTGTGTGAAACTAGTAGAAATAACTGATTTACTTGATGGAATAAAAATGCTTAATTTTTGCATTGACTTTATGTCAGTCTTGTTTATAGCTGTAACTACCTAATCACCTGTATTTGATATTTCTGCACCACAATTACACTCCTAGTGTGCTAAAAGAATGCTCAGACTAAGTGTGAATAGTGTGAATAGTATCACTGACCTTGATATCTAAGGCTGTATCAAATAGTGTTAGTGAAATAGTTTATTCTACAGACTATTATTTGTGATTCTAATCTGAATAAATGTTTTTTTCCTTGCCTCCCAAACCCTGATTTGATGATGGTACTTAATAATGAAAGAGCTTCATTGTGTCCCCATTTATTTTGCTCTAGGTGATGGGGAGAAGTGTGAGGAGAAGTCTGGGTATTGCCATTGTTCTGATCCCACTTTTGACACCAAAATAATGTGATACACTGAAATAATGTTAGAGTCCAACTATTAAAGGATGCCTCTGCCCAAATTAAGGTGCAAATGAGGCCATTAGTATGGATTTTATTTAAAAAAAAAGAGGTAGAGACAGATAGGAAGAGAGTGGGGAGGAAGAGAAAGAGCATGAGATACTAAGAGAGAGATATTAAGCAAAAGATATCATCACCACATGGATGTGGTGATATCCTGCAGCTTCCTGCTGGCCCTTCTTTACCCTGGTCTACTCAATGATGTGAGTGCCCGAGTGTTCTGCTTGAGATACTGCTCTTCCACAGTCCAACCCCAGGTAGCCACGAGGTGTATGTGCTATTCCCATAACTTGGATGGCGTGTGTGTAAGCAGTTCCTTTCTTCTCTCATAGTTTGCCACGGTTGGAATTTTTGTCTGGATAAGTTACCTGGATCTGCTTCATCAGGTTCAGCATCTTGCTTTTGTAGCTGCCTGTGCTTTTCTCACAGTATGCCCAGTAGTATTTTGTCTGGCGTGCTAATTCCAAACCTTTCACCTTTGTGTAGGCCTGAAATTAATGCCTCCCTTTTTTCACATCTGTGCCCACTGTGGTGGTTTATCTTACAGGAACTTTCTTGGACAGTGAGCTGAGACATTTAAAATGTATTCTTTATGTCCTGACAGCCGTGGAATTCACCTCCTTCACAGTTCACACATTGAGACGGTGAAGCTCTGTTCATTTGCTCAAAGACTTCTCTGAAACGCCTTAGCCTATCTCAGGCACCTGCATGTGGCTGGCAAATATGGCATGGGACCCACAGGTGTCACAGGATCAGCAGCTGGAGGCCCTGCAGGATAGACTTTGCTGTCTCAGACAACACTAAATCAATACCTGCGGTCAAGTGAATTGAGCCTCTTGTCAGCACGCCGATAGTGTCTAGAGAACCAGCAGATGAAATGTCAGTGTCTGCTTTTAGAGTGACACAAATAGCTCTGTAGACTCTATTGACTGTATTTAGTGCATCTTCACTGGCTGTGATGATAGTTTAGATTCCTATCTTAGAGATGAATACGTGCCTGTGGTACGAGCGTTTTTAGCTACATCAGAATCTTTGCATAAGTGAATTTTCTCATGTAGAAAATAGAGTGAGAAAGAATATTGCTTTAGCCATGGAACACATTGGTTTCTCATGTCAGTTTTCATCTTTTGCTCCACCCTGTAGCAAAAGCAGGGCTTCTGGCACACAAAATCTTTTCGTTTAAATTAAGCATCTTGAAAAAAAATCTCATTTGTGATCTCGGAATGTGAATGGTTCCATGGCAAGAAGCTGAAAGATGTGGGTTAAATATTTGCTTCTGTCTCCTCCTTCCTTTTACTTTCCCTAGGAAATGCTAAGAATTTTTTTTTTTCTTTTAATTTGCAGCTAAGTTTTTTCTTTTTGTTTGGGTTTTTGTTTGTTTCTTTGTTTTTAAAATGATGTAGTGGCCTAAGCAATAATATATCCAACTACCACTCCCAAGGAGTGCTGAGTTAAATTAATCTTAAGAAGCTGCAAAAAGGTGAATTATTAGGCCATTAGCCTTAAAATCTATGTCCTTATATATTACTGCTGCAAATAATCTGTGACTGAAAAGGAATTGCAGTGTTTCACTAGCTAAGGTTGTTTTATTCATTGATAGTAGTAGAAAACTGACAAACTATGCACTGACTGAATTGGTTTCAGTACTATTAAAGAAACTAAAAATTCAGGTCAGTGTTTCACTTTTTTGTTGCAAAAAAAAAAAAAAAAGTTAAAAATAGACATGTATATAATTATGTTTTGGGGTAGGCCATACCCACAGAAACCACGTCCATGCCTTTGCAAGCAGTAGTCCTGGAAAATGTTCAGCAGTCTGAGATTACAATAAGTGCAGGCACGTTTATGGCCATCCTTGAAAGGTTAAACAAAAGTGTGTACAGTAGAGACAGGAAACACTATTTTTCATTTAAATCTGTCCTCAAGGAGACCAATGCTACAATGCAGACCTGAAGTTAATATTTTAAAGGAGTATGGAAACATACAGAAGATACAGAGGAAGCTATTATGTTTAGAAAAGATAACTTTCAGTCAGAACCTGTTATTTAAGCATCTTTAACCTGCTCTTTAAAGCAAAGAAATATGGAGGATGGTTTGGGAATTATTTTCCTGGTTTATAATAATTTTCAGAAGGAAAATCTGGAAATTCAGCTTTAATCTGAAATTTATGAAGAATAATGATGAGAGAAAGCAGTTAGACACATTTGAAGAGAAAATAATTTTTACTAGTAAGGGTGGTTACCAGTGCACTAATATGAAGATTAACTCTTCATACTGTGAGATCAGGAAATCATGACTAAATGGCTTTTTGCATTGTATGCTTCAGTCATACCGTGGTGCGTTCCACGCTCAACTGGATGATTCTTAAAAGCCTGGTTAAAACAATTGTTTTTAACTGCAAAGCTATGCATTTAGATGCTATAACTATTGGTTGTTAAAACTGTAGAAATGCATTGTGAAATAACTCATCCAAAGAGGTATGCTCCATCTTTGTTTTACTGGAGTTTCCTTTCCTTGCACTTCTATTCTTTCAGCAGTGTTGGCTCATTATCCAAGAACCATCATTATCCTTTTGCTAAATCCTTAAGATTTCTTGTGTTTAAGAGATATTTTGAGTTCTGTGGTTCTTGATTTGGGGCTTTCTAAACAAAGTGCAGTAACTAAAAAGGCATGGTCTCCTGAAAGGTTAATCTAAAAGCTTAAGCAGTGGAAATCAGAAAGAGAGCCGTCTAAATTTGTTTAGTGTTATTTGCTTCCCAAAATATTTTATAATTGTTTGTTATACTTAATGAAAATTATAAAGCACTCCTCCCTGTGCCCCCTCACCTTCCACCCTCTGAAAGCCTATCACAGCACTTTCCAAAACATTGGCAGAACCTCTGAAAAATTTTTTGACAATTCTCTTTCTGGCAATTTCAAAGTTCAGTATTCCTTTGTCTATAGTTAATATAATATGTAAACTTTTACTTTTCCTGTTTTACCTTTATACTTTCAAGTAATAATTGTAAAACTAAGTAGTATTCCTCTCTCCCTTACTTCATAGCTATAGAATTTTTAATCACTCACCGGTTTTATGTAGCAGTGAAAAAAAAAGGAAAAATGTACTCTCAACCACCACTTTTGACAAATCCCATCTTTTAACATTCCCTTCTCTCTGGCATCATGGTTTTGTCATACACTCAGTTTCTCTTCTATGTACTACATGAGCTTGCACTTAATGCTCAGACAAATGGGCTAGAATTGAGTGTCATTCAAAACTACTGGCCTCCCATGTTCTTCTTGTTATTCTATAAAATGCACAAAAATGGTGGTTTGAAAAATGTGCGGAAAAAAAAAAAGTTGAAAAAACATAAAAAGAGTTAGATACTGATAAAAATACTTTAACTTTCAAAAATAATTTAAAGTAGGTGTAGCTTGTTTGCCCCAGGGGGCACTGAGAACATGAAAACAAATTTTAGAAACAGCTATGGAAAATCCAAGGAGCAGGCAACATTATAAGACACCACCTGTGTATTCAGCAAGCATGAAAGATTAAATTTGATCAGATCAAAAAGCACAATGTGGATGACACATAAGAGATGCCCTTGGGAGTTCATTCTTTTTGACTACAAGGGAATGGTTTTTCATTAAGGTTTTTCATATCCACAGCTAACTGCACACTACAACAAAAACAATAGCTGTGTTCTGGAGTTAGAAGTTTCACATTGTTAGACTTCTCAGATCAAACCATTTCATTTTCCTAATGGTCCTCCTGATTTTTGAAAAAAAACTAAGGAAAGAGGTAAATAAAAGGGAAAATCTGTATTTATGGTGTCTGTCACATATTCAAAGATTTTGTGAAGACAGCTTTTTGTAGTTTCTAATTTATTCAGCATATCAACAGAATGACTATAATATAACCAAACTGTAAAAGTGTTTGCAATATTTTTTTACCCCCTGGGATAAGCTACTTTTTTGTTTCTGTGTTCTTTTTCAAAAGGAAGCAATTTTTTTGAAAAAAAAAAAAATCCTAAAGGAATCTTTCTTTTTCTGTCACAGTAATCAGCTATAGAATCATAGATTTGTTTAGGTTAGAAAAGACCCTTAAGATCAGATTGAGTCCAACTGTTAAACATGCAATGCCAAGTCCACCACTAAACCATGTCCCCATGTGTCACATCTACATATCTTTTAAAAACATCCAGAGACAGTAACTCAGCCACTTCCCTGAGCAGGTTGCTCCAGTGCTTGACCTCCTTTTCCATGAAGAAATTATTTTTAATTTTAAATCTAAACCTCCCCTGAGCCAACTTGAGGTGATTTTTTCTTCTGTTTCTTGTTATCTGAGATAAGGGACTGACCCCCCCACCCCAGTACAATCTCCTGTTCTAGTAGAAGGTGATTGTTGTAGAAGGTGATGAGGTCCCACCTGAATCTTAATTTCTCCAGGCTAAACAAGAGCCACAGCATCACCAGTGCTGAGTACAGGGGGATGATTACTGCCCTGGTCCTGCTGGCCACACTATTGCTCATACAGGCCAGGATGCCATTGGCCTCCTTGGCCACCTGGGCACTCACTGTTTCTTGTTCAGTGCCTATTCCCCATGTCCTCTTCCACCAGGCAGCTTTTCCACCACCCTCCTGCCAGCCTGTAGCACTGCATGGGGCTGTTATTACCCAGCTGCAAGATCCAGCACTTCACCTTGTTGAACTTCATACCGTTGTCCTTAGCCCATAGATCCAGCCCATCCAGAACCTTCTACAGAGGCTTCCAGTCCTCTAGCAGATTAATTTAGTGGCATCTGCAAACTTGCTGAAGGTGCTTCCAATCCCCTTGCCCAGATTGTTGATATAGCTAATTAACAGGGCTGTCCTCAGTACTGAGCTCTGGGGAACACCACTTGTGACTGCCAACTGATTCTAACTCTTTTCACCATCGTTCCAGTTTCTTCAGGAAAATTGTGTTGGAAAAGGTGTCACATGTTTTACTAAGGTACAGAAAGACAATATCCACAGCCTTTTCCTCATCCACTGAGTGGGTCATCTTGCCATAGAAGGGACCAGGTTATTCAAAGAAGACCTGCCTTTAGTAAACCCTCACTGTCTGAGTTTATGAAAGGTTCAATGGTTGGACTTAATCTCTTCAAACTCTAATGATTCTATATTTTTATAATCCTATTCAGTCCCTTAGAACTGTGTGTGCCTAAATGGTGCAGCAGGACACAGATAATTTTATCTTGGATGATGGGGTCTTCATTCGGCTCTCATCCCTGTCTTCCAGGTCAGAGGGCTGAGTATCCAGAAGACTGAGGCAAGACCAAGGGCATTAGGTACCTCAGCCTTTTCCTCTTTTGTCACTGTTTCTCCCCATGTTCAACAAAGTCTGGGCATTATCAGGATTATCCTTAGCCCTCCCTTTGTTACTAAATCTATTTAAAGAAATATTTTTTATTGTCTTTCAGGGCTATAGCCAGAATAAGTCCTTGTGGGGCCCGCATTACTTTTGACATGGAAAGAGAAAAGACAGTTTCGTGTCTCTTTTCGTCATGCATAAAATCTTCCAAGTTTTCATTGCCTAATCGAATTTAGTTTACAGTTAACTAGCTACAACAGAGCCCCAAAAGAATAGAATCTGTAGTACTAATAGGTTAAATTCTCTAGGCAATTGATATTCTTAGAGCTAGAGCATTTATCAAAAACTAAAAGTATACACTATTTTTTGTCTTTTTGTATTATTTTTGTCATGGTTGACTTTACCTAATTTCTTTGTTTTTCTATTGATCCACAGCTTTGAGTTTCCTCTGGGCATCATGGAGTGAATGCATGCCCAAAGACTCAAATAAAAAGGAAAACACCATTTTCTTTTGATATAACTTCATTCCTTTTATATATTCTTGCTGTCTTAACTATGTATATAGTTAGCTTAATCGTGTGGTTTCAGGCTGCAGTACATAAACACAAAGGGATCATAAATTATTGAAATCAATGCATCTCAATACTCCTGACAAGCAATAAATTTTTGTTCATTTTTCATTAAAAATATGAAATGCCTGGAAAACTGTTAATTTTCTTATGCTACACGGCAGATTTAATGGAAATGGTCTTGTTGATTTCACTGGGACCTAGACCAAGGCCATTGGGGATATATGAGCGTAAGGACTGTGTTTGTGTAATATGTATTATGAACCTAATAGAAACTTTTATTGTATATTATACCATCTGTCAACTCTTATTTATCCTTGCATGTATTACAGGAAGATTATTCCCTTCCATATTAAAAGCATGGGGAATTTTTAGTTGTAAAATAAGTAGGATTTTTAAAAGTAAATCAAACCAGATTACCACAGTGTTTTATTTTAAATTACAGTGATGTCGTAAACATCCCTTGGTGATCCAGCACAAAACTCATATCTGAAATTTTCTCTTCTTATTCACTATGTAGCAATATAAAAAGAAAAATAAAGACAGTAATTGCTTTTGACTGGTGTGCTTTCATTTTTTGCATATTATATGATAGGCTTGCTTGTGGCATATGGGTCAAGCACACCTTAGAGGAGGTTTAGGCTTTCCAGTACCTAAAGGGGTGCTACATGACATTTGGAGAAGGACTTGGAGATAGTCCTTTTTACAAGCTGGGATCGACTTAAAGAGGGTAGGTTTAGGTTGTGTATTAGGAAGAAATTCTTTACTGTGAGGTGATGAAGCACTGAAACAGGTTTCTCAAAGAACCTTTGGATGCCCCATTGCTGGAGGTTTTCAAGCCCAAGCTGAATGAGGCCCTGAGCAACCTGGTCTGGTGTAAGGTATCCCTGCCCATGGCAGGGGAGTTGGAACAAAATGATCTTTTAGGTCCTTTCCAATCCAAACTGTTCTATGGTTCTATGAATATGACATGCAGATGAACTGTCCCACAAAATTTAATATGGCTATCCCAGGTCACACTAGAAGATCTGTGAAATCCCATGTCCCCATCTCGAGTATTACCTAAAACAAATGCCTGAAGAAGAGCATGTCCTTAATACATTCAGTGGCAGGGTCATTTTTACATATTCAGTAACCATTAGATTCCTTTAACTGGTCATGTTTTCCTGTGAAATCCATGTGGCATTCACAGCACTATATATCAATTAGTTTTACAATTCTGTGCCTCGTTGCAACAAGTACCCCTTTTTCTTTTTATGAAACTGGCTTCAGTTGACCTTATTTGATGTTCTTGTTTCTTCCTTTTGAAAAGATGAACAGTCTATTTCAATCTACCATATCTAAGCCAATAATTTTTTGAATCTCTATAGTATCGTCTCCCCCAACATTATATACTTTCTTTAATGAGAATGCCCTCTTAATCAATTGCTCATAGTACAAAATTCTTTGCATACTTCTCATCAAATATCTTTCATTGCTTTGGTGGTTCTCTTTATTTTCAGATAAGAATGAGCCAAACTTCACACGGGTCTCAATGTGAGTGTGACTTGTGAATTTTGATGCAGTGAGCAAAGTTCTCTAAGACTCTTTGCGGTTTTTACTTTTTATAGCTTCTTAATAAATTCTAGCAATTTGTATGTATTTCTGAGGTATTCTATTTATTTGTTTGGTGTTTTGGTGGAAATAGCTGTCATGAGCCCAATGTCCTTAACTGGAAATGATCATATCAAATCCTTTTGTCTAGATATTGTTAGAATTCTTTTTCTTCCACATCATGAAACAATTTATATTTGTTTGTATTAAATTCCATGCATTATCTTATTGGTAAACCACTCATAAGGTTTTTCCACAGGTCATCACAGCTGAACCTGGACTTATATTACTCTGAGTAACTTTATAACATGAACAATCCTTCATCTTTCACTCCCATGCTCTGTTCAAGGCATGTATTCATAATGACATTGAAAAACATAACCATAACTTGGGTTGGCAGGATTCTCCAGAGGTCAGTCCATTCTACTGCCTTCTCACAGCAGGTTTCATTAGACCTGATAGCTCGGGGTAAACATCTAGTAGAGTCTTGAGTACTTGCAAGGACAGAGATACCGCAAGCTCTCCGTGCAATCTGAGCCAGTACTTAAACATTCTCAGGGCAATTTTAAGACTTTGTATCTAATAAGAACTTAGTGTGTTCCATCTCTGTTTAAGCCTTTCCTGCCTCAGTGAGACGTTTAAGGAGAACCACACCTTGGCCCAAATCTCTCCACCCAAGAGCTCTGTAGATGGTGTCGATATGATCCAGGTTACTGCTGGCAGTATGATTGGTGCCTGTGGTAAGGAAGAAGTATCTTTCCATAGGCTGAGAAGCCTTGCAGAGGGACTGCAATGAGCTTCACTAAACTTGGCCATAACCAGAGCATCTCCCAGGTCATGGGGTCTGGTTAGAATATTGGTGCCTCTATCACATCTGCAGGAGAGAGCCACAGTAACTACTGCTCATCTTCTCTTTTTCGTGCAGACATGATCTATGACTTTGCAGAAATCACACTGCCTTTTCCTATAGCAAAAATACCACAATTCAGAAAGAGACCGCAAAATACCCACATGAATTGTATGTGAGTAACAGTGGTGAAAATAAGAAGAAAAAATAACAAGAAGAAAATAAGAATTTGTCTTTTATAAGAAGGTGTTTGATATGTAACTAAAGCTTGTGATTATTTTTAATTGATTTTTTCAGCAATGTTCTTCAGTAATAAAAGTGATCTATAATATATCAGCACTAACATACTGTGACACAGTTACTAATTAAACACAGCATAAACACATCAAATACAGAAAAGAACGGGTGATAACCTACCATAAAAATCTGGTTTAAAGTGAATTCTGGAGAAACAAGTTCTAGCTATATTGCTGCTATCCAAGTAATATATTCTCTCTAACACAGAGTAGTTGTTCTGGCATAGAAAGAAATATGTCTCTTGTTGACATTTTAAAGACTGCAAAAACAAAGAAAAAAGAAAGTCAGAAAAGTGGCAGAAACCCCAGTGATGGATGAACATTGCACCCTGTAATTTGATTCTCTTCCTAATACTCATGTATTGGCTCTAATGGAAGCATTTAGAGCAACCCCATTTTGAATGACCAAGTACTACTTGAAGGAAGCATGTCAAAACAACATTTGGATGCTACTTGGAAAACTGTGATTATGTGACTCTACAAAGATTGAATTAAATCAGTTTGGGATAATTTGTAGTTGTCCAATGCCCTAATAGTAGTCATGTTTTATTAACTAAGCTCCATTACTGGCTAAATATAAGAGGAGAGAACTCAAAATGAGTCCTAATTTCTTCTCCTTTGTATTTGTATGGGAATTAAGATGCATGATATAAAGCTTCTATTTATGGTGAGTAGATAAATTGCATTATGTGGGCTATATGGTGGCTTTACCTATGAGTAAGATTAAAAGAGAAGAATGGAAAAGAGAATGACTGTGGTGGAATTAGTTAGTATTCTATATACACATAACAAGCAAAAATATAGTCCTTACAGTTAAATAAATTAGCATTTGAAACAAGAAAGTCTTGGTGATTTTAAACTAATTTAAATGGCAGACTCAGAAATGACTGCTGTACAGCTCCTCCCTGGAGTGTGTTAATCAGTAAGAAACAAGAATCATGCTTTTTCTAACTCAATTCATATTTGTGTTTCTTATATGTTAATGTGTGGAGGATGAAATTCACATATAAAGTATATAGGTACCTTCCCTTCCACCCCCAATACTTAATACTTAATAGTTAGATCATTGAGCTAAAGCATTCTTAGGAAAAAATGTGCATTTGAAGTCATAAGGTGAAAAAAGTATGTCACAATGTTTTCCAATGTTTTGGAACATTAAATTGTGGATTTGGGATAAAAATGGCCCATATAGTCTCTTTCATGACAAGCAGTCATCCTGTGCTGCCAATTTGCTCTCAATGAAAGTATTATTTTCTTTTGAAAATAAAATGCTTAACCAAATGTGGGTTAGAATTTATCAGTAAGAAAAAACAGTGTTTTCTGGGAGACTTGGTGACTATGACTTTGTTCAAAGACAGGACTGATGAGTAAGAGGCCATAGTGAATGAGACAGAGAGTTTCAGTAGAAGAAATATTGTTCTTTGGTTGGAAAGTATAGAAGAGAAATCCTGTATTAAGATGTCTACTTTGCCATTTCATGGACTCTCATTTTAATTTTTAATAGATGATTATAATAGCAGTAAGAAACTGAATTATATGAGTATGGCAGCCTTAATTCCATTTAATTGTGCAACTGCAACATTTAAGTAAGGTTTATAATATATAATTTTATTTACTGTACCAACTCTAAGAAGAGATGAAATGCTAGCAGATGACTGCTAGCTCCAGAGAAGAGTTAGGTAGTAAAAATTCAGATTCTTCTATGTGGAATATTTATTTAACTTTGCAATCTCTCATTACTGAGAGAATTAATGAATTTTCAAGAATAATGAATTGAATTATTTCAGCATTTTTCCTGTGAGTCTGGAAATCCACCAGGGAAAAAAAAAAGAAAAGGCAAGTATTAATTTTTGCATAAAGATAAGCTAAAAATGCCTTTGCTTACAAAATTGCAACTTCAGGTTCATTGAGCTGCAAATATAATAGAAACTACAAGCTTTACTTGAAAGTGTGGACATAAATTATGTGGAGGCCCAGAGATGGCTGTCATTTTCTAGTGGAACTTTTTGAAATTAAAAACCATTGTTTCCAAAATGAACTTCTCAGGTTTGAGATTTCAGTTTTGTCTTCTGTTTTTTTCTGTTAAAATACCAATTAATGTCGACAGTTATTATTCGATAGAAAGCCAAAGCAAGTGTTTGGGGACCATAGTAATAGAATACAAGACTCTCCAAGTCGGTGTACTTTGTACTGTAGAATAATATGCTGCATACTGATAGAGGTGCCCTTGGTAAGAGTGTATTTTGTCTGAGGTATTAGACTATTGAAATTCAATCCTCATTCCATCCACAGATTAATTTTGTTTTAAATTGGCCTCATCTCACTAATAAAAAAATTATTGTTTTAATGTGCTGAGCCTATCCATTACAAGTATAACATTTATTACAGAATATTAAGTGGATTTAAATATAATTAACTGAAAGTGAATTTGATAATTAAGATAAGTTTAAATTCAAGTTACATTTTACAAGTAGATTGATTTCAGCACTAGAAAACAGCCCGTTTCCAAGGTTTTTTGGAAATTTTTTTGAACTTAATTTTGTACTAACATCACACTAGACTGCAAAATTCTCTATTTTGTCTCTTTGCTTAGTGAAACCATTTGAGTTGCTTGAGAATTGAATATGATCCAAAAGATTTAATGGAGTAATATTTATGTGCTAATAAAGTCACAGGATCATAACAGTCATGTCAGGCAGAGACATCACCATTGTCTATCAAGGCGTGTTCAGCATTGCATGTTCATAAACACAAACTAAAGTGCAGTAAGCTGTAATAAAGCATGCTTGGTTAAAATAGTCTCAGTAGAGAATTCAATCAATCAGCTCTTATCTCTTCTGAGAGTAAGTTCTTTCCCAAACAGCATGACTGTGTATACAAAATGTTTTCTGAAGTGGTGATTGTGAAATGCAGGATGGCTGCTGTAATTGCCTCATTGTTCAGCCTATGTCACAAAATTATGCTCATCATGCACCATAGGTGCCTCTGTGACCATCAAGTGTGCACAACAGCAGGCTTCATTCTTTCCTCTGGCATGTGACACTGAGTGTGTTTCTGTGCTGGCACTCTTAGAGCTGTTCAGAGAGGGAGCTAGAAATGTATTGCATAAAGGCAGACGGATGAAACTTTTCTTTCATGCAAAATTCATGTGAAATAACACAAGGACACAAAGACTGGAGGCACTGCCAAAATTATAATAGGTGTGTTTGGGCTTAGGGCCAGGTTAGTGATTTTGTGATGCTGTTTCAAATCAGCTTGTCCCTCTGATTTTCTCAGAAAAGGAAGGTATATAGGCAATATCTGGCTGTGCTTAGGGAATTTCTAGCAGCTACAACACTGCTTGGAGAATTATCATTGCTCAAGTTAGCACTGGAGTGAGCTGCCTTCAGGTAGCCTCAGAATCTATGGGAACATAAACCTACCTTATACCTGTTTTCTCCCTCAGCCATGCCAAGCGGAATATGTCATTTTGCTTTTCTGGTCCCTGTATCATTCTCTACATCATAGCACTCTAGAAGCAAGGTTACATGGGGTGCAGCAGATGAGAATGCAGCAAACAAGTGAAGCAATATTGCCTGTTGTCCCAGTCATTGAGGAGAAGAGTCCAGAGGGGGATTATTCAGAGTATCTTCCTGTGCATATATTTTGGAAGTTCTGGTCTTTTGTGCTTGAGGTTTTGCAGTGTGTGGCTTGTGGAGCTCAGGACTAGATATTCCTATGTCACGTTGTGGATTTAAAATCTCTCCTGCATTCTCACACTTCCTAGTGCCATTTGTTCACGATAGACTCGACTCAGACATAAGCACACACAGCTGTACAACTGTGGCTGTGCTTAGGCTGTGCTTAGGTGATTGGGCACCATGACAGCAAGTGCTTATGAATTATAAGGTTTTCAACCCCAGCTTTTGCCATTAAGTATATATTTGATGCTGTGCCTTACCTTTCTAAGCAAAACCAGAGCAAGTTTCTTGTCCACTAAGTTTAGCATCTCATTTTGTGGCACAGAATCCTGTATTTTATAGCAAAGCCTTGAAATTAGGTGTGCACTCTCTACTCTGGAAAAAATGTGTCTCTTCAACCATTTATTTCTACTGATCCAAGTATGTGTAGAGAAGTTGGTTATGTTCCTTAATATTTAGATTACTTAATCAACTGAAATACTGTGATATTATCCGTAATTCTTCATGCAGAAGAGCTGTATGTTAAGCAATGCTGATAAAGAAAATTTATCTTCTCATGAGTTGTTTCACTAACTTACTGATAGTAATTTCTCAACTGCACCGGAGAGTTCTGTCAGCATTTCACCTCACTTTCCTTACTGTAACTGCCTTGTGCAGTTTTTTCTATGCGCTTTGTTTTTCTGTCCAAGAAAGGAAAAAAATGAAGGCCCCTTCTTTTATAATTGTTTATGGGTTTGAAGATGTCAGCAAAAGTAATCAATAAAACAAATGTGTTTAAATCTTTTTTTTGCCCTTTTATGACTTGACTCCCTGCTATTTCTCACTTCTACCTGAAATCGATGATACATTTTCTATTGATTTTCTATAACAGGGAAAAATCTAGCTGCCTGTTAACAAAGTGTAGCATATTGAAACTCAGTGAGGAGAAAACATTGGTTAAAGAGACACTATCAAAAACCCTCTTTATTTTCCTGTAATATTTTTTAAAGAAAATTAATTTTACTGTCATAGTTATATGCTTTTATAATAGTTTTAATTCATTTTTAATTTTTTTTTCACATTTGAATTTAGAAGCAACACTTCAGGAAAAGGTCCTACTGTTCTTATTCAGAGTTTGATTTGAGCTCAATAATGTTAGTTAAGTTTTTCCTGTGGACTTGAATGGTTTCAGATCCATCAGATTTATGAACTTTCTGGAGGTTATTAAGAATCTGGTAAAAACCAGAAAAGCTATATGAAGAGGATGGTACTTTTAAATCGTCAATCTTGATTTCCCTAAACTGAGAGAGTCCCAACAACACTCACTGTACACCCCAGTGTATCTGAGACTCCTCAATCAGGTAAGCCTAAAATCAAGTGGCAATAACATGATTAAGTAGTGTCTAGTTGAAAGGTGTAATTGTTTGCCTTACAGGGAAAAATCTGAGGTTAATTTGCATTATTAAAAAATACTATACTTATTGAAAAATAAAGAGGGAATAATTAGTGGATAAAGTGGTTGAGAACAATGTGCAGTGAATAAAATATTACATTACTTAACATAAATATTGCAGAGCTTAATTGGGATGATTTTTCACTTTTATCAATAAAGGAACTGGCAAATTATTAGTCTACAGTGCCAGTATTAATTTTTGAACATTTTTTTACAATCTGTTTAAAAAAAGTTAAAAGCTGCCTTAAAAAGTATAATGGTTTTGTGAATTCTTTCACATTCTGTCTATTGAAAGTCTGTTTTCCCTTTTCTGGTATACAGTACTGGAAAATGTTCCTAAGCTGCCTATGAAGATTTGTATGTCCTTGTAGCACAGTGATCTTGACTATCTCATTAAAGGTAACAAGACTTCCTTTGAGAATTTATATTTGTCATTGCATGACCACATCTTAGTCAGTGGCCACACCCAATACAATAAAGAAGTTGTCCACAAATATAGATCATTTACTAAATTTCTCATTTTCATGGATCTGTGATGATTTTTCTCCCCATCATTATTCTACTGAGCTTTCCCCCACACATCTGCAAAAGAACAGAACAGAAGAAAAGAAAACAAAAATAAAAAACCCAAACAAACAAATATGCAAACAAGAAAGAAAGGGAGGGGGGGAGAAAATAGGGTTTGGGGCTTTTTTAATGTGTGATGAATGAAATAGTTTACATTCATTTTTAATGCCTTTATTTTTGTTTTATATTCATAGGCAAAAGTTTCTGTTCTTTTAAAAAGGAAAAAAATTATTTTCAACAAGACTTGCAAGTTTGAGTTCTTGTCTGATGGTTTGATGGTGACAAAATACTGCAATATGACTTTTCCTGAATGTATAATTTTCACTGCCTCTTTTTACTGATATAGCTTTTGAGAAACTACTATGTGGATTTCATGTAATTACAATGTTTTTGATACAGAAATCTGCATCTAACTGTATAATTTTATTTTGTTTTTGGTAACGTTCACAGTATGCAGAGGCTGAACTGACATTGCCAAAACTGGCTGTGAATCACCTTTTTACAGTAATGTCTGTCAAAGAAAATCTCCCAAATATCTCTGTGTATAAGACTATGAGGAGAAAAATTAGAATACACTGATACAGTCACTAATATTTTAATTATCCTCAATGAACCACCTGTCTGTTTCTTCAAAATCTGATATTCATAAGAGGCTTTGGGTCTCTACCTTGGCCCGGATTACTGATGAACACAACACTGAACAGATCGGTCCTTCAAATGTTATTTCAAATTTCACTTTTGTAATGATGCTAATTAATAAAAAACCAACACTGTCAATGACACCATATAAAATGGCAACCAGAGGTATGGATTTCACATAGAAATTGTCTCCTTTCCTTTTTTGCTCAGCTATTGCAATAAATAATTGGGGTTTTTGGTTTGTAAAACAAATATCTTGTCAGATAGTGCTGGGAATGCGGCTTTAAATTGCAAATATGAACAAAATGTTTGAGCACTAAAATAATTCTGTAATACATGTTGAATCCCAAAATTAATTATATAATTAAATCTCTTTACCCACAGAATATAATATTAATTGCACAGAATACAAATTAATGAAAAATTAGTTCATTTCTATTTAAGAGTAATATTAAGTTGTGAAAGATGTGCCATGTGATATATTGTTTTGTGATATATTGCTTTGCCAATTATTTTTATGAAAGATTGTAAAAGTTGTATCTACAGTTTTTCTAAAAATAAGGAAAAAAAAAAAAAAGAAAACCAACAGCATGTACCCAATATGAGCAAGCCTTTCTGCTTTTATAAATAGCTGTTGGTGGTACAGGGAAAATTGAAAAGATTATCTGTCCTGCTGTTATGAGTAAGTGTATTCTCTTAAAGGACCTTCATAGATCAGTTTCTCAATTCTATTAAAAAAAAAAGTTTCAATTTCCTTTTGAGGCAAGCTGATCCATTATGCAAGATGCTTCAGTACTTGTTCATTGTGAGACAAATTACAGTATTCTACATGAGATCTTCAGGAATAAAAAGAACCTGTACATGACAGCAGGTTTTTCCAAGTTTATCTCACGTTTGTCCTCAGGTAATTCACAGATTCTGGATATGAAGCAATGCTTTATGATTTCTAAATATTCACTTTCAAAGAAAGAAAAAATGAACTGAACCCAAAACTTATTCTGAGAGAAAGCAAAGATCACTTTGTTGATGTCTACATAAATTACTTAGACTGCACTTTTTCCCCTGAAGCTTTTTTGGTCAAATTTGTTCTAAATGCAAGAGAAATTGAATGAAACAACAGGAAGGCATACAGTGAAGGTGAGAAACAAGTAAGCTCAACATTTATCTAAAAGAGGATATAGATCTAATTTAGGATTTAGAGGAATCCTAGGGAGAAGGAATTAGAGTCTTCCTCCTGCACAGTCTTTGCTGCAGAGAACCACTGCTGGATAGTCAGCATATATTTATTTCTCTAGAGTTGATACTCCTTCTCCTTATTTTCTGATGATTTCTGCTCACTTTTTTGTCTACACTCTCCATAGTTCTAGGCAAACTCTTGATTATCTTGGTGCTTCGTTATAATCAAGAAGGTTTTCACTTGAATGCACAACCTTTATTTCCTGTTCCTACTTCTCTTAGTCCTGAGCAAGGAATTCCCAAAGCCACTGCAGTATTAGCTCTCTAGCAAGTAAATAATGTCTGGCTTCTATAAAGCTCTGAAAGTTTTGTTTTTCTAGCAGAAAATGGTGAAAATATAGATTTGTTGTGTTTGCACTTTATTTTTTTTTTATGAAAAAAAATAGGAAAAAGAAAGAAGCAGAGGCCCAAAACACCTTTCTCTCCTAAGAAAGAAAAAAAACCTCCATATTACTATAATGTAGGAATTTTTTCCTGACTCTCAAAAGACAGCTAAACCAGTTTCCTCACTGAGATATCAGCATGAGAAATTTTAATATCTTACTGCTTTGTTTGAATAGATGATGCAGATATTTTAAAATAACAAAAGAACGATTTAATGTAAGCTTTTTAATATTATGCCATGTGAGACTGAAATGGAAAGTAGGTTGGTTAATAAATACCTCTGAAACTGGAGCGCTTAATTCCAGGGAAACCTAATTTTATGAGTAATTTTCTTTGCCTTCAGTGATAATTATGCATATGATTGTATACACCCTTATAAATGATCATATGTATCACTCATGTCTGAGAAGACATATATCTATATCTATATATATAAGCTGTGCCAAGTTTGTCATGATTTCACTGCCATCTGTTAAGTATTTGTAGATTATATCCCATATACATTTTTCTTGGGTTTGTTTGGGTTTGTTTGGGTGTTTTTGATGGGATGTGCATTGGTTTTTTGGATTTTTTTAAAATGAAATTGATGTGGAACTAGCAGACCTATACTTACCTTGGTCCACCAATTTCAAAATGCTGGAGAGAACATTAACTGGTCCAAATTCCCCAGACCTTGCACTGTAGTCTACCTCTATCATTTATTGAAGTATCAACGCCAGTCATCCAGACTGCTCCTTGATCCATAATTTCAATGTTCTCCCCTGCAATTTATTTGGATTAGCTTGTATATATATTCTGTCTATATGTATATTGTCTACTACAGACTTTCAGTTTGCAACATAGTGATATTGGAATTTTATTATTTTAAAAATAGGATCTAAAGTGCATTAAAAAATATTTATCAGGTGTCATTTGAAATAATTTTGTTTACTGATGTGATAGAAAGTGTTTTCACTTACAGTAAGCTATTTCACCTGGCTTTGCTCGAAATACAGGAATATTCCTTTAATGTTTTATGAACTGCTGTATTATGACTGATTGATGAATTTGCCATCTGTGTCAAATTCAAGTCACACCTCTGTGTTAGAATATTTTGTTTCCACTGTTGTGTACTACTTATTAGCTTTAGTATTGGCCTGAGAGCTTTCATGCATGCCTTTGGTTTCCTTCAGCAATTTCTCGTATTTCCCAGCTGATAATGTATACCACGTGGCTGTTAGCTTCTTCATTTTTCCATTGGTGATGTATGCTGTTGGTGGCTCCTTGTCATTAGGACTTTACAGAATGCAACCTCTGTAAAAGTGCTCATTGCACATTTCTCTGCTCCTGTTTTCCCACCAGAAATCCTGGACAACAAATCTTTGTTTCTATTGATAGTTTGAAGTCTCTTACCAGGCATCCACAAAGGCAGAGTACTGGGATGCATGGGTAATTGATATGCCAAAGGGCCCTACAGAATAGTTGGACTTAGGATCAGTGCTAAAAGTAGGTGCTTAAAGAGCACAGTAGCAATTCATCTTCCCCAGCCTAGTCAGCTATTGCTATTCCACATTTTTGTACTTTTCAGTTGTAATGCCCTAAAAATTTTTGTAGAAACAGGTAAGATAAAATCAGACATTGCTATTATTACTTATTAGTTTTTAAATTGTTGTGGCTGTGGAAAGTGTAGGCAATCAATAGTAAACTATAAACCAAAATTAATCATGATCTCATAACCAATGATAAATTGTATTTCTGATATAGACAAATGTGCATAATCCCAAGAAACAGTCTGCACACAGTTTTAATGAGAGTTGATAAAATTACTTATTCCAGATAGCATTTGACTCCATAAGAAAAAGGACAAATGTACACAGAAAGTTTCTACTCAGTTGTGACAACACATACCATAGTCTTGCTTTCTGTTTTTTATTTGCTCATTCTTCTGAGAAATACTATTAAAAAACTCTTCTGCAAAACTTCTGAAAATATGAAAAGAATTTTTGGGGATTTAATTGTCATGTAACACAATGAAGTCATTCCATATACCTACACAAGCATTTATTTTTATATGTAAGAAAATTTAAAGTCCATATGGTAAGTAGACACAAATCATAGATATTAAAGTTATGATTTAATTTAATTTAATTGATTGCTCAATATTTCTGATTAGGAAAAAGAAAAAGCAAAAAAAAATCAGGGTCTAGTACTTTTAACCCTTTGTACTTAACATGAAATAAAGGGAAGTCTAGCATGAGGGTTTGAGAAATCAGCAGAAGTTCTAGAAGTTAAGAATAGCAGACAGTCATTATTGCTTTATTTGAGTGTTTGAGCAATGTATTTCTGCAATTTGGTTAGCTGTATTATTTTTAACAAGTAATATACCAGGCATATTTGTTATATTATTAGTACAATAACCAGAGAACATTATATTGTGCAAGAATTTGATTTTTATTGTTGTTTCTGGTTGAAATCATAGTTGTGCCATAAATGGTGGAGAACAAAACAGTTCAAAACAAAACAGTTTGAAGCAGGTTAGCAAACAAAATGGGAAATGGATTGGACAAGTAAGAAACTTAAAATAATTTGTTTTTATATTACCAACTGCATTTTAGACAGTGTGAAGCACATTAGCAGAGGGAGGAAAAGAAAAAGGTCAGAAATAGCAGTGGGTATAAAACAGAGAGGAAATAGTTTTTAATGTATTTTCTTGTAAATGAAGTCTTAGGTTCTGCACAGAGATGTCTTTCATTGGGATTGATCTGGTTAACATAGCATAAAACATCCAGTGTCCACTGAAATTTTCTCCTGGCTTCCATCTTGTCCTGCAATAGGTTGCACATTTCATTTTCTTCCTGTGTCATAACTTTCATCTCAGTTTGTGTGTCTTAGACATCCTGGGACTTCTTAAATAGTGCAGGACACTTAATTTGGATAGTTGAGCCCAAACCACTGGACCAAACACTACTTTTTTATGACTTTTTAGGTATATTTTAGAAAATAATTTATTATGATAACGACAAGAAAAAAAATCATCAATAAAATGGGCCAGCACATTATATAGAAAGAGTATAGAAAGCCTGGTAGAAAAGGACATGTGGGTCCTGGTGGACAACAAATTCTACATAAGCCAGCCGTGTGTCCTCGTTGCAAAGATGGTATCCTGGTATCCACTGGTATCCTGGGCCCTGTTAGTATGTCACCAGCAGGTCCAGGCATGTGATTCTTTCCCTCTTCTCAGAAGTGAGGCCACCCCTGGAGTCCTGTGTCCAGTTTGGGCTCCCCAGTATGGGAGAGACATGCATTTATAATGGCAGAAGGATAGTCTAGCCAAGGTGCTGAAAAATACTATTTCCTTGAAGTATGCATTTTATTCTTTACACTTTTTCCAGTGTACTTTAGATAAATGTAAAACAGTATTTTAATTCAAAGCAATAAAAATGTTATATATATATATATATATATATATATA
>LTAT01000001.1:43025157-43036100 GCA_003286495.1 Chlorodrepanis virens | reverse complement strand
TATATATATATATATATATATATATATATGTATACATATATATACACACAGAGAGAACAAATCAGTGCAGGATTTTTTTTCCATGTCACTATATTTTGCTGAATCCACAAGTTACTTCAACTGTATCCATAAATTCCAACTGCTAGCCCCAGTCATAGCAGCACAACTACTGTGCAGCACCACTCTATACATAATGCCTTCTGCTCAGTCAGTACCACAAGCAGAATCTGCTCACTGTTTTCCCTTATCTCCTCCTCAGCCATAGTTCCTCTGCTCTTGTAAGGGCCAGTTTTTAAGACTGAGAGGAGAATCTTTTTTTTCCTGAAGTGAACAGTGAAATCTCTGCAGTTTTTTTCCAGGATCTCTGAGTTAGATGATAAAGCTGTTAGCAAAGCACTGTGCAAAGTCCTGTGAGCAGTAGTAGTCTAGGTCCACAAATCAGAGTTGGTAAAAACTTTCTTCCTTATACTGACAGCTAACAGCATCCAAAGTAGCTCCAGTCAGTGAAACTTATACATTAAAAAAAAGGCCACAGATAGATCCAGGGTGACATTTTTCAGGCTATAAATTTATTTAGATATATCAATTTATTTTGCCCATAAATTTATTTAGATTTATTTTTGGAGGAGCTTGGTTCAATTTTGGGGGCAAGGAATGATGAGAAATTATGCCAGCAAATGTATGTATATCTATCCCAAACACATGCATTGGATCAGAAAATAGAGAAAGATGTGCTACCCAGAAGTTTAATAATTTACCTAGCCAACATGAAAATCAACATCTGCCTTCCTGATGAGAACAGGAAAACCAAACAGACAGGAAAAAGAGCTCAATGACTTTGTGACTGGGATATTTCCTGAAGGTAGAAAATGCTGAGCTTGATTCAGATGAAACAGGCCATATCAAACCAATGATTTTGAAAGCAAAGATTCATTTCCTTGTGGTTTGGAAGGGGAATTCTGAGCTGATGCTGCCTCTCCTGAATTTTATGTCATGGTACCTTAAACAAAATATATATCCTGTGAATACTTAGGTGCCTCACAATAAGATCTATTATTTGCAGCGCAGAGACTAAAATGCCTCAAACTACCTAGAGCAGAATATGTACACTGACAGTGCTGTGGTTTCAGTCTAGTCTTTCTCAGAGCCTAGGGAACCATATTTATGGGTTTTAAGTCTGCCCTGGAGACAATACTTATCCTGTCTTTCAAGTCAAGAAAGTGAAATGATCCTTTCTTTCTTGTTAAAGACAATTCAGCTTCTGTGGAGGTCTCCTGTGGGGAGATGCAGGCAAAGTTATTATTTAATCCTCTGGTTTACAAAATACATTGCAACCTGCAAAGATGAAAAGGTACATTTAGCTTATCTGCATTTTAATCTTATGCATTTCAAGAGAATTACTTATCTTTTCATACTCTGGCATGCAAACTCAAGAAAGTGACTATGCTTCTACAGTCATAAATATTAATTCTTTTGTCCAGAGAAATGGGTATTGTTTTCAGAGCTAGCAGTTAAAAAATAATTCACAAAGCTTCTCTGTCTTGAGTCCTAGATTTATTTTTCTTTTTTGAGTACTTCATGAAAGAGAAAATCCTGAAATGGGAGGGTCTTGAGAATACTCTTTGTACCTGTACAGCTATGTTTGCAACAAATTGGCATCTTAAGTTCCTGAAAAGTAATTAGACTGTATGTGAACAACCAAAAATTCATGATGCCTCAGAATTTTATTTTTTTTTTTAAAGACTTTTCTACAGTAGCTGAAAAGCAGTGTGGGAAGTAAAGTCCCTGAACAAAAGTAAATGCATATATGCCTGACCAGAAAATGAATGATGATGGATTTCAGTACATGGCTGTAAGTATAACTGATATATATGCTATGACTGGAAAAAAGAATTTCACTTTTCTATATAAACCAGTTAACTCACTGACATTTTATAAGAATAAACATACTCTGAGCAGTAGTTTTTCATGAATTTTGTCTGTGTTCTGCTAAGTAGCCATTGGATGACTTTCAGCCATCTGGCTGGCATCTCAGGTCCCATGAAGGCACAATTCAGCATGATTGTGTGAGAATAACTACTCAAGAATTAAAGTAATTAAAGTATTAAATATTTCGTATATTGCTGAGGGAGGGATGTTTGGGAACTTAAAAGAAAAGAAATACCTTTCTGTGAGAAAAAAAGACTCTTTGGTATCAAAGAAACTTACCAAGCTTTCTGTTTTCCTTTGGATTTTTGGAATCCCACTGATGTTCTTCAAATGGATACTTTTTTTCCAAGTTCATAATTGTGGAAGAGCTAATTACATAAAGAGCATTAGAGATGATCTGTGCTATTCCTACTCTGTACTAGGGTTAGATATTAAAGTAATGTGGATCTTCTGATTTTATTGCTGTGGTCTAGTATTTTAAAACAACCTGGTGGGAGAGGTTTGGAGCTTAGCCAAATGCAGTGGGAGATGTAATTTGCAGACAACATCAAGAGTATTCTTTGAAAAAACATTAAAATGCATTCAGTCTTGCTACTAACTTGGTTTGTTGAAACCATTATCAGAATTACTGACTTGAAATACAGTGAAAGAGTCTTGCCCCTCAATATTGCAGTTGCTAAGGAAAATGGTCCTTTATATTAATACAAGGTAAAGAAAAAGGTGTATTTTCCAGTTTGCTTTCTCAATTGGTGTGCTTTGATTTTTGCATGCCTTTTTCCAAGTCATCTATGTAAAAAAAAAAAAAAACAAACTTCATTTTTGCTAGCATATCTAGTACTAGCACCAAGAAATGCTTTCCTAGAGCATTTTAATCCTAAATTCCGCACCTATCTTAAAAAACAAAACAAAATACTGCCAAAAATCGAATGTTTTATTGGTAAACAAGACCAAAAAGAACAATGACTGCCTTGAGGGTTCTGTTTCTAGGCACTGCAAGGAACTGAGCCTGGCAACAGCACGGGTGGGAGGCTGGAATAAAAGATGTGCCATCACTAAGGCAATGACAATTTTTGGCCAGTCAAAAGTGTTGTAATTCTCTCTCTCTCTCTTTGTACCACAGTCAGTACAATCCTCATTCTTCCAATGCTTAGGCACAGAAATGAAAAATTTGGACTGTATTTGTTTCTGCTCTGAGTCAATGAAAAGTGTTCCAGTGAGACAGTGCTTAGTCTCATCATCTGTGTTAGGAAACTCTTTTCAGCAGTAGAACATGTCTTGATCATAATCTGTTGCTTTGGTGTTGTTTGTTTCAAATAAATACCTAGATTAACACTTTAACTGCTTTATTGCCTTTTAATTCAAAGAATGACGAGTAGCTGAGGTTGGAAGGAGTCACTGGAATCATCTAAGCTGACATGCCTGATCAAGGCAGAGCCAACTAGAATAGGTTGCTCAGAACTTTGTTCAGTTGGATTTAAAATATCTGCAAGGATGGGTACTCCAAATCTTTCTGGGCAACCAGCTCCAGCCTTTGATCACTGTCACTATTAAATGGTTTTTCCTTCTACCTAAATAGAAGTTACTGAATTTCACTTTGTGCTTATTGCCCCTCATCTGTCACTGGGTGGTACCAAGAAATGTCTGACAACATTTTTTTCACCCCATTAGGTATTTGCATACTTGGATAAGTTACCACTGAGGCTGAGAAAAATATGCTTTAAAACACAGTGAGAATTTTTCTGTGTTTTCTATGCTAGAGGGATTGCTGAGGTAAAAACAATTTTATAAGTTTATGTGGCCAACATATTTGGCACTTTATCAAAATCTCATGAAAAAATAAGTCAAGAAATACAGATGAAGCAAGATAAAATTAATTTATTATAATATTTTCAATATTAAATACAGTATGATTTTTTAAAAGTAAAATTATTCCATATTTATGAAGTTTTAATTTTTTTTCTGAAATGAATTGCTCCTCTTCATTACAGTTTTAAAAATTCTAAACATAGAATATTAAACATAAAAAGACTCATTTACTACATTCTCTCTACACCATTACAGACAAAATATACAAAAAATACTAGAATTTGAGTCCCTTTTTGCTCTATTAGAGTGAAATCATACTTCTCTAAATCAGAAGAAAAAGACAAAGCTATCCAAAGTTTGGGGTTTTGCATACCAGTATGAAAACATAGTGCAAGTGTAGGATTTTTGTATTCATTATTGCAGTTATAGGGGTTTGTTTGGGGTTTTGTTTGGGGTTTTTTGGATTTGAAGGTTGGTTTTTTTTCAGATAATGGTCTTTTACATTTGCATTTATTGGAACTTTTTTCCCCCAGAAGTACTGCTTTATCAGACTGTTTCAATATTCTGACAAGGCTGCTGCTATTAGTTTCTATATTAACTTTTTTTAACACTTGCAAAAGATTTGATTCAAAAAGAACTTCAAAACACTTAACCTTTATCCATATTGCTTCTGGAAATTTAAGGTTGGTGATGTCAGGTCTACAAAGTACAGGATGAATAGGGGAGAAATATAAGTAGGAAAGATATGCACCTTGAATGGGAGCTGTTGAATCAGCTCTGTAGGTGAAACCGTAGATCTTTGTGTACTGACTTAAAGCCAGCTGTATGAGAATCTGTTGAAGACTAGCTAGTTTAAATTGTAATAAATTTTGCATAGCATTTGTGTTTGCAGCTCAAACAAATCCCATCTTTGTCCATGTTTGTCCATAGGCTCAAACAGCCTCTCCTTGTTCTATATTGCTGTTGTATCTTACGTGTAGCATCAATTAAAGACCATCCACAAACACTTTCAATTGGGTCTAATTTATGGTAACTGTGACAAGCAGTACGGTAATGCCCATCCTTAGTGCTGGTAAGAACTTGAGGCACAATTCATCCCAGTTAGTATTAGAAACTTAAACATTAGTAATCCAAATTGTCTTTAAAATAACTATTTCTCTTCACTAACTACAAAATGAGCCTTTTTCAGGTATAGATAACATTTAGGTCTCGCAGATCCCATTTTCTGGTTCCCTTTATTCTTAAGGAACAGCTCAGCAAGGTGTTCATCTAGAACCCAATATTTCAGTTTCTAAGGAAACAGCTGGATTTTTTTGTTCTTTGGCATCCTCTAAACCCATGAAATCAACCTTTCCCTTTTAAATTCCATTGTTTCTTCTTGTATTTTTAAAGCATACATTTGATATAATTCATCAACTCTTCATATACTAGCTGCTGACTGATTTCTAAAAGTCCATTTATGCCATTATCCAATATTTTCTCAGATCATTTTTGCAAATAATTACTTCCTAAGTTGACTGCTTACACACTGCTCTCTCCTAAAGATGGCATCTTTGTGATGCTTTAGGGCAGTAACAAAACAGACATAATAACATCCCAATTTGTCCTTTCTACACATGCACACGTTTGTGATAACCTACAGGAAAGAAGAATATGATCATGAGCTTTCATGAGTCCACTGTGACCAGAACTCACCCTGTGCCATTACTTGCACATACTCTTTCTCCTGAGTTGCTGAAGTCCTAAATGGGAAATATTTAAAGCATTTTTCTTTTCTGGATAGAGATGTTGAAAGCTTATGCATAAGAGCTTTAATGCCATCCCAGAACATCATTTACTGTATTCTTCTGAGCATAATTCACATTGTAGTATTCAACAAGGACCTTCTCTAATTCTACACTAGAGCCATATTTTTGCACATTAAAAAAAAAAAAAGTGTTTGGCATTTATTTAAACAGTTTAAGGCTGAAATTGTCTAGGCTCATGTTATATTGCGAGTGCATGATTTGCTACTGAACTCTTACCTTACTTCATGAGATTTCACCTTACACCTGTGCATTTATTATGAATTTGCTGCAAAGGAAGAGAAGCTAGTGTCTTTATACATTTGATGTCTGTGCGTGTAAAAAGTACAACTGCACACATTAGCATTTAATTTCCTCCAAATGTCTGCCAGGTAAAGATCCCTGAGGATTTTGTGTAATTTGTAAGTGAAAGCTGGAACCATTCTGCTTTCTCCGTGTGTGTTCTCCACACCAGAGTTCAATTAAACATCTCCCCCATGGTTTCCTTCACCTGCAAAAACAAAGCAAATATACCAAGAGAAAGGCTGCCAGCATCTGAAATGGATGCATGTTGGTTAGGTGATAAATATGCAAAGGTGTCATTCCTCACCCTTGCCTCCAGTGAAAATAAATCTTCACTGTTTACTTCATTCATTGAATCATCCAGAAAAGCACTTTTCTGTTGATTAAAACAGTTACATCTTTTTCCTTTGGGTATTGGAAGGTTGTGGACAATTTTTTTTTTCTTTTGTATTTGTCATATGTTTTTTAATCAACAGAAAAACATTAAATGCATTTTCAGCATGGAAGTGCAGCACTTTCACAGATTGGCCTCTTATATCTTCAGATGCTGAAACACAAGTCAAAGTTATGAAATGAGAATTGATCAAGAAAAGATATATTTGTATTAATTTAAGAAAACTGTATATGTGGCAAGTAATTACATTTTTTTCAGGTCACACAGCTTATTCACCTAAAAAAATTATCTGATTGAGGAAATAAGAAAGAAAACCAAAACTTTTAGCGTGATCAAACTTATGTTTCAAATTATTGTTTGAAGTATATGAAAATGTGTGATTGCCATGCAGCACTGGCAATCACCTTAGCCACAAAGGGATAGATGAGTTCCTATTATTTTGTTTTTTTCTCTGGTGGCATGATTATTCTATGCAGCATTCTGAAGTGTGAGTTCAAATGCTCTGTTTGTATGTTCAAGTGCAGAATTGTGTGTATAAATATATAAAAAGAAGAAAAAGAAGAAATTGATGTAAATCATGGGTCAAAAAATGTTAGTGGGTTTAAAGATAGCCTTCAGAAACAAGTAGTGAATTTGATAAGGATGGAAACACATGCTGTGGGAGGAAAAATGGTAATTATATTACAAGCAATTTCAGTAGAATTTTTGTACTGAAAGAAGAGGGTAAATTTATAATATTGCACTAATACTTTTCAAAAACATAAATTAGGTGCCATAGGAGATTGTCCAGATAATGAGACTGGACAAAGACTTGAAATACTGAAATCAGATGTAGAAAATGAAAAAAAAAAAATCTGTTTTGAATTTTTAAAAATGAGTTTGGTTTGAAGGTCTTCAAAAGGATCTTGGCATATTTTAGGAGATTAGTCTCCCTGCTGGAAAAGTTTATTATGTTACACATGCCCAATACTGGATTTAGGTGCTAAGGCATAATGGTGACATTTTCTTTCAAAAAAGCAGTCAGAGATGTGGCTTGAACAACGTCTGTTTCCCAGATTCTCAGAGATGACACAGTATCTGAAGTATGTTGAGGTAAAATACCAGGAACCAAAGGCTAGGAGCAAATTTTTGTTCTGTTGATTGGTCACTGCACATTATTGAATGGATGCTTTACAGTGTGGAGTCTTACTGTCCCCAGACCTTCCTTAGACATATCTGCTCTTTTTTTTATATCACAATCTTCAGATTATAATAGCAAATCATTATTATATTGAAGTCTTATTTGATTTAAAGAGAAGGAATATATTCCATCACTTTTCAGTGGCTTTTTTTTTGTTGTATTGCTGCAGAGCTAAATAACCCAGTAATTTGGTTTCCCTTCCAGTTTTGGGTGACATCTTTGTGTCTGAAGGAGATTTATCAGTGTGTTTACTAACAATTCTTGAGTAAGAGGTTCTTGAGCTCTTGCTTCACCTCAGGTCTAGTGGATTAAAGGATCTCATGTAGAGCTGCTTGCTGCTTCTTTTGTGATCTTTTTTACAGCACAGTTCAGAGCTTAATGTAACAGCTATAGCACTAACTCTCCCTCTGCCCTCCCTGCGAGCACTTTTCATTATTGTGTTCTCTCCTCATTGGCAATGTCTGTGACAACTTCCTGGATTTTATACATTGTAATCAGCCTTGGTGGCTGAGGTAAATGGCAGCTATTAGCATTTGATCCATCTCCAAAGCACATTCTGTGTGTTTCAAGGAATGGAATGAGACTTTCAGACAAATTATGTATGTCCTCAATAAATGGATGAGAAAGTAGCACAAATTCACCGGCTGATATGTCTTACTTAAAAAAGACCCCAAACACAAACAGCAAATAATCAGTTTTGAATGCTGCTGTGGACATCTTGAAATGCTGTCTAACAGGGAAGAAGTTATTGTCAAAAATTACATCCTGTACTGTGTAATATGTACTAGAAATGCATTGGGAAGCAGGGAACCACAGAATCAGCATTATGAGATGTTACCTGCAATGTGTACAACCCACTGAAAACAGGGGAGATAAGAAGAAGACATGATTTCAACTAGGCTGCCTACTACAAGTTTCCAAGGAGAAATTATGTGTAATTTTTACCTCTAATCTTGACAAATCTCCATCCAAACAAAATGGCATGTTAAATCCCATATTTGCAGACACCACTTGTCTTTATGGCACTTTTTTAGGCTGCTGTTTGCAATTAAGTTGTCAATCTTAAGCCTGAATTATCTTGCCTTTTCAGTTCTTGACAAAGTTGCTTTGCAAAATAGTTATTTTGGAAAAAAAAAAAACCCAAAACCATTTGTCATTTCCTTGAAGCCACCTCAGATTAACAATGTTGGATTCTCTCTGTCTACTTTTAGCCTCTCATGAGCTACATATGTGACAGAAATAGATGGCAGGCCCTCTCCACATGCTTGTAAGACGTAAGTTTTGCTAAATTATTTTGAAGTTAATGAGCAAACTATGAAGCAGAGGAATAGTTATAGAAAGGAATCATGGTTTGAGTTGAGATTTATGGAGGGGAAGCAGGTCTCTGGAACAGTAGAGTGCGAAAAGGAATCTGTGCAGCTGAGTGGCTGTGAGCACATCGCAGGACTGAGGATAAATGTGTAGTATCAGGTGAAACAAAGGCCACAGATGCTCTCACTCCCTTTTCACTCAGGGCAGTCTGTCCCTAGAAGTTAAGAGGGCCTCAAATGACTTCAGCCATCAAATCACACCAGATCTTAGAAATCTAATCATCCTTTATTTTTTTTTTTAACCTCACTTCATAGGAAAAAAACAGAAAACCTGTAGAGTGAAATACATCTTTTAGGAACCATGCAGGTTTTTTTGACAAAAAAATATGAGGTAAAAATGCTGAAATGGAGCAGTATAGTTCTTTATATTTTCCATTTTTCCATCTTATGAGAAGTGATCCAGACACATGACATTCTCTCACTGCCAGCTTCCTTTTTTCTGTCCTTACACACCAAGCTGTCATTTATACAACGGGAAATGAGAACATCCCCAGCTGTGGAAAGCAATGAAGCCTAAAGAAAAGCCAGGAGAAAGTCTAATGTTGTACACAGCATAGCATTTTCTTTATCAGTGAAGAACCTGCAAAATTATTTGGCAGAAAAATTGAAAATTAGAAGGCAGCTAAGTATTCATGATTTAAATTTTGAAATACCTGATTTGTAAGACTTATTGTGACAATCTGTGATTGATATTGGGCATTTTTTATCATTTACATTGGCAAAATTTGTTTCAATCTGCAGAGTTTTGATCTGAAGGATTAACATTTGCCAAAGTTATTAGCACTAGAAAACTAGTATAAAATCAAACTCATATAAATCAAACTCGTATAAAATCAAACACAAAGTGTAAGAGCTGATAAGGCCAAAATTCACTTTGTTTTTATTTGATTAGTGTAATCCACATACCTAAACAGAAAAATTTGTTTGCTCTGTAGGCTGCAGTGAATACTGTTTATGCCAATGGCATGTTTACCTTCTGTCTTGAAGATCATTCTTTCTATCCAGCTACATGATGATTGCAAGTTTTACACCATGTTTGTGCTGCCAGTCTGGAGGACCTGAACTGTCTGCAGAAATGGACTGACAGAGCCCTAACAAGGGGAAAGACATAGTCCTTTACCTGGCAGAGAATAACTCCATACATTAGGGGGTGCTGGGGAAAGGCAGATAGCTGTGAAAAGGGGAGATCTCCTCAACCCTTAGTGTGGGATTTCCTCTACCCTTATTATTCCATTTGTCTGTCAGCTTTCCAGAAAAGCCAAGAGCCTTGTGTCCATCCAGTGTGTCAGAGGTCCTTCAATGAGCAGTCCTTCTGGATCAGAGAGCAGTTTGACTTTGGGACACACACCCCCTCACACATCACTTCATGACCCCTCAGCGTGGCTTCCCACTTTATTTAAGTGTGTCACCCCCTGACAGTGACTGCCAGCACCCTTGCAGGACTCACACTAAAAATTTGCAGAATAACACTCTTTGTTATAAAAGTGTGACAGGTTAAGGTTTGAGGATTGTTGGTGAAAGCCTCTGACTGCAAAGACATATTCAAGGCAATACACAGACAAGCTGTAATCCCCAACAAAAGTACTCAGCAAAGTACTCAGCACAGAATATGGTTCTTACCCAGCAGGCATCCCTATGGGGCAGAGAACAGGTTCAGCCCATTGACTGATCCCAGCAGTTGTGATGGAGTCTCACATAACTTTTCCCCCATTCTTGACTTACTTCTATATTATTTCTTTGTTTTTAGGTGGAGCTTGACTTACTCTAGTCATGTGTACCTTTGTTACTTGTAAGAGCCGAAATGAGGGATGCGGGACTCCAGGCGGCTCTCCAAAATGCAGTTCATTCCATCCACGAGGTTACAGCAGTCCAAGGCTGTGGGTGACAGAGCCTGTGCCTACAGCTGTCAGCTCCAGCTGCAGGCAGGCCTGGAGACCCTTTGGTTTTGGTTACATTACATTATATACTTTTCTTTGCTTAGCATCTTAATACAGTAGAACCAATCTACCCCTTAACTATTATCTATAGCCTATCATAACTACTATAATCACCATATTCATTTTACTATTCTCCACTCACTAAAAGTTAGTACATTACAGTTTAAACTAGAAGTTGTTATTCAGTTTTCTTGCAGTGGAAAATTCTGAGACCTTTTTTCTACTTGCCACATCAGCAGG
>LTAT01000001.1:43005915-43025147 GCA_003286495.1 Chlorodrepanis virens | reverse complement strand
CTATTATCTATAGCCTATCATAACTACTATAATCACCATATTCATTTTACTATTCTCCACTCACTAAAAGTTAGTACATTACAGTTTAAACTAGAAGTTGTTATTCAGTTTTCTTGCAGTGGAAAATTCTGAGACCTTTTTTCTACTTGCCACATCAGCAGGCTTGTTTGCCTGTGCTATCTTCTTGCTTGGTAAAAACACTTTCTTGTTTGAGGTGGGTTTATCCTTTGTTCTAAGTCATAAAACCCCCTTCTAACTAACATACCCTTTGTCTCCTTGCTGAGCCAGTAAGACTGGCTCAGCAATTCTTTCTTCTATATCAAAACTTGCTTCCAACTCTATTCTTTCAACAGACTCCACATTTTAAAATCTTTCTGCTAAGCATACATATCTGTGAGACTTTCTTGTCAAACTTTCATCCTTCCCAACAGTTACTGGTTGGTGTAAAATTCTCTTGCTTTGCTTTTAAAGATAAAGTCAAAATCAATAAAGAGGGCGTGCCCAGTGAGGGGTGGTCGCACCTTGGAGGTGTGTAATTTTAGGATGAAGATGTGCATAAATATTAGAACTAGGCTAAAATGTACCAAGTTTACCTGAGAAGAATGATTTCACCACAGGTTTTGATTCAGCAGCAAGGCATCTCCTGTCTTCCCTGGCTGACAGGTGCTATGAGGTTTCTCTGCTGCAAAGTACCTTTAACTTCCCATCCCTGCCAGAATTTCCACAGATCCTTGGCCACAGTGTTTCTACTTTACTCTGCCCTCCATTCCATTTCCCTTAGCAGGTGCTTATGGTTGTGTGGGGGATCAGAATGGAGCATGCCAACTGCATTCCATCCAGGGAGCAACAACTGTATTTTACCCTAAAATATCCATATAATTATAAATTCTTTTCTGATGTGAACACGACTTCTCAGCTGTCTCTAGTTTTAATCCCTGCTATCTGGGGGACATAGGAGTTTCCCTCTTAAAATCAGGAGACACTTTTGTACTGTGAGGATGATTGAGCTCTGGCACAGGTTACCCAGGAGGTGGTAGAGTTCCCGTCCTTAGAGATGTTAAAGATTTGTCTCAACATGATCCTGGCAAGCCTATCCTAGGTCACCTGCTTGAGCAGAGAGATGGACCAGTCAAACTCCAGTGCTTCCATTTAACCGCAACCATTCCATGATTCTGTGATTCTTCAGCAATATTTTTTCCTAGTAATTTCCTAATAATTCCATCATCCTGTTTGTCTTCTTGAGTTCAAGAATCAGTAATCCATAATTACTCTACCATCACTTTTCTACTTGTTACAAGCTAGTATAGATCCCAACTGACTTAGGAGCAGCTTGCCTTTTTTTTTTTCTTGGTATTTTTCAGCACTTTAGACTATTAATTCACCTGCTCAGTCACCATCTTCAATCCATCTGGAATTCTGCATGGTAAGTGGTTTGGCCTTGACTAATTGATGAAGAGTTGAAGAAATATGTAGCTACTGAATATTTTAATGCTTGATATTTTACCATTTCTTAGCATAATATACTTAAACACACAATATTTTAAAAGGTGTATATATACTTCCTATGTTAATCAAATTAATCTACTCCAATTTTCAATATATTTTTCAAGCTATGTTAATATTTTTTGTGTTTTTAAAGGAAAATTTGATGTATTCTTGAATTTAAAGCTTCCACATTTGTCTGATACTATAATAAATTTTATCAAAATGGATTTCCCTTCTGACTGTTTGCTAACAATTATTTTTATGAGTTTTATATGCTTTGTTGAAAAGAAAATTTACTTGCACACAGAAAGATAATTTTTAACCATTAAAAATAATGCTAAAAAATACTAAATGGACTTCTGTCCCTATACATGTTCAGCCAAAGAGCAGTTGCATAATGTAACCATAATTTAAAAAAATCTTGAAAAAAGATTATTATTTTTTAGAAGTGCACATTGAGTTTTAAAAAGCCAAGACATCCTGGTACCTGAAAGAAGAAAAATTCAGTTTATCTTCCAGGTACAAAGAGAGAATCAGCTGAATTTTGGATGTCTTGGCAATACACACTTTCTCTACTTTTGAATATTAAGAATTAATTACTACTGGTTTTCTGTTTGTTGTTTTGGGTTTTTTTTCTTTCATAGTTAAATAATAGTTCAAAATTGCTAATGAGATCTGCCACTATCTAATTAAAAGCAGCACAGTTAAATAATTTCTTCATACTCATTTTGATTTCTCTTCCAAGTGCACTGGAAATTTATTCCCAGCAATTGCATTTAAGAGAAATTCTATGGAATAATAAACTGGGGGAGGGGATGTTTGCTAGTTTGTTTGTTTGTTCAGATATAGTTGTTATTTAAGCATATTATGAGAGGAAGAGATAAACTAATGAGGTAAACAATACACAGAGGAATTTGAGTAATCCCATTGCTTTATTTTATGAAGTAGTATTTTTACACAAGTTGAAAGAAATTCTTTCAATTTTTCCCTTTACAGCAAGAAAATATACAGCCACTAGTGAAAGATTGCTAATGAAGACATGTTCAGCCCAATGCAGTTGTTAAAATGATAATTTTGTGGTAATTTTTTTACAAAATAGAAGCCATCACCTGGTATTGCCATCTCCATTATCTGCTTGATTTTGGGGTGTCGTGGGGTTTTGTGCCTGTTCTGTGGTCTACTGCAAATTTTCTATAGTTGGCTTATTTATCATGTTGAATTCACTGGGGATCCTACAGACCTGTGGCATGGTTCTCCCTGGTTCATTTTGAAATTAACATCTAGGGAGAGGAAAGTATTCTTATAAAAGAAGTGTTAATGGCCATACTAAAAATACCAACATAGCCATTTATGTTCTGTTGGTATTTTTGTTCTTTTGTTCTCTGCCTTCCCTCACCCAATTAATTCAATTAATGAAGTGATGAGATGTCTCAGCAAGATACAAGGGTGGCCTTTTTTCCTTAAAACTTTCCATGGTGGATTTACCTAAAAAAACCTAAACTAATATTTGTCTTCTAGGGAGGTAATTGCTTAATAAGATATGCTTATTTAGATAGAAAATAAAATTATACAACTGTTTAACAAATCATGAGCATCAAAGGCTCAACATCAGTGCATCTATTATCTGTAGAGCTTCGGCTTTATAATAAAAAGTTAAGGTTTAATGGTTGAATTACATATTTGGAATTCAGGAAACATGAATTTCCAATGCTGAAATTCACATTGACAAAGGTCTGAAGACCCTAAATGAAATTTAGATCAGTGTAAACACATAAATTCAGGCTATTCTGAGAGGAGTCCTTGCCACAGGCATGTCTTAAGGAAAGACATGTGAATTTAGACAAAAAGATGTGAATTTAGATAGATCTTCAACATTTCTTTGTGGCTGCCTTCTAAGGCACAGAAAATTTTTGGTGATTTCCAGCCTTTACAGTGTCCTAGGAGTCTAATGCCTGATGAAGAAGAAGTCATGGAATTCAGTACACCAATGCTTCAGGCTCTTTATGGATCAGTCCTCTAGGAGAGGATGATTAAACTTTTACTGTACTTACTGATAGGAGTACTTCATCACATCCTGTTCTAGTGAATGTTTAGTAAATGGTAACTGAGAATCTCATTGGGTCTAAATTCAGGATTTCTGAAATCTGGACAGCAGAGGTTTTTTCCTATATTTTTTTTTCTTGCACATATTTTATGCTCTTTGAGGCAGAACTTTTGCAGAGTGTGGATTTCATTGTTATGTCTGTAGCATAGGAAAGCTTCAGTTCTGATATGTAAAGTCTACCTTTGAAAAAAAATTTGAATTTAAAATCTGACTTACATTGTTTCATCTCATTGTACCTTTGGTATTTATTGCAATGACTGAGAGCTTAGTGGTAGCTTGAAGATTCTGCATTATACTTGTAGTTGAGTTTGTGATGAAAGGAACCTGAAAATATCATCAAACTGACTACACAGACTGTAAGTTATCATTCTTAGAAATAGTAATTATACACAATGTGATTTTGTAGAATAAGACTTTTTAATGCCACTGCTTAAAAGGGGCACAGATGTAATTGTAAGTGTGCATGTGTGGGTTGTTTGCTCATTTCTTTGTTTTGAATTTCAAAAAAATATTATTTGTTGGATGGTGTCTTTTTTTACTAGGCTGGAACTTAAATAAAAAGAAGCATATCACTCAGTTATGCACAAATCTTCAGTGTGTCTTTTTACTTATTACATTTTTGTCTTTTAAGAAAGAGTGTTTAAGAGGAAAAAAAAAGGCTTCTGCTGTAAATTCTACTTATATGTCAAGGCCTCTAGAAGAAGCATGCTGTGTAGAAGACAGAAAACTCTGCAGAAAACTTGAATAGCCTGAAGTCAAAACTATCATTGTTAGAAGATTTGGTATGATTCATTGACATTTCAATGAGATAGATATGTAGAGCTTTCATTCTGTCTTTGAGTTTACAGAGACTACAACAATTCATAAAAAAGATCTACTCCAGAAGGAATACAATGTCCAATTTTGAGAGCAGGAAAGGGACCTTGCACATTGTATAAATGTTATTAAAAACACAAAACAAAACAAAACAAAAGACTTTGTTCTCTCTGGTCTTGGAGAAGGGTAGAAGGGAGTACTTCCTTTCCCAGAATCGTTTATCTTCAGGAATTGATAATGGTGATTTCAGGTCTGTTCACAGCAACATGCCTTAGTTCATTTGCAGAAAATTCTGAGCTCAAATCCTGAAAATTTTTGTTCTGTTTTTATTAAGACTGCATATTTCCCTGTCTTAGTTTCATTCCAGGTGATTTCAGTAAATTGAAAACATGAAAATCTTAAATACAACTATAATTCTATCCTTTATTCAGAAAATCAAGGTTTCATTTTTCTTTAAAACAATGGCTGTAAGCACAGCTTTGCTGGTGATGCACAGATGCAGCGTGTTGAAGAGAGTGATGGCCAAAACCATTCTTCCATAATTGCAGAAAAGAAAAGGTATAATATGTACACTAAGGGAAGATTTTCTATAAAGTAATCTAAATGTCTGAAAAGCACACCACTGACTTTCACTGGGAATAAAACTCCCACAGTCTGATTTTGAAAAATCCATGTGATAGCTAGTTTTTGTAAGTTTATCAAAATTATTAATTTTGGAGTAAAATGGCAAAACCAGTTGGGGGCTGTCAACATTTTGAGCTGCTCTTTCGTGCATTGCATCAGTACTTATCTTTTAATTTCTTTTTCTCTAGTCAGAAGGCACATACCCTTTGTGAGGACTAGTTATTTCCTCAGTGTTCACAGAATTAAAATTTGAAAATTTGCCAGGGTTACTTGGTGATCTCTTCTTGTATTCATCCTGAAAGTTCCCATATGCCATGTTTATTGCTTCCTTCTAAGCAGACTTCATTTTTGCAAAAAGCTTCTGCAAGTGAATGGGACACAGTATTTTTTGCATTTTTTAACATTGTAAGATTTTGGTAGTCTCTTTAGTGTACTAACTTCGAAAAATCTCTCTAACAACTAAGGATAAATATGAAGCTTTTGCCTCCAAATAAATGCAATCTTTTTAATTTTGAGATATCTCTTTAATATATTTTGTACAATATTTGCTAATTGATTAATTGAAACTGCTGAGGCTGGGTCCCAGCTGTCTTAGTAGCTAAGGGGTTGTTGTAGATGGCTGCTTCACTGCACAAACTGTTTTTAAGGGAAATGCTTTGTTAGGATCTATTTGTTGTTAGCTGTCATTTAAAGAAAGAAAAAAAAGTTTTGTAACCTAATATGCGAAATGAGATTTTTCATGGATTTTTTGTTGCCTTGATTTTCCAAACAGGGAGTTTAATCAAGACATCAGGCAGGGGAATTCTACAACAGAGATAACTGAAAGTTTTCTCCCAACTTACACCCGGAATGTGAGGCTAACTTGGTCTATGAAATATCCTACAGGCTGGCTTTTACCTCCACTGCCTTCTACATGATGATCTCTGACTATTTTCCCTCTTAAAACAGATGTGAAGCCTGTGGCAATTACAAGTACCAGCATCTAAACTGATGATCTAAACTGAACTTTAAACCACTAAGAAGCCTGAAAGAGTAAAGTGCATAGCTGTAGCTGTGAAGTTACAAAATAGTAAGGAGACAAGAGTAAGAATTCAGAAGCTTAGCTGTGACATTTCTCTCTGGCCCCCAGCACACCAATTGCTGCTCTATAATGTCATGCTGCATTTAGCTTCTTTGTGATTAAGGAAATTTACATTTTTCATATTTATAGGCTGATATTGTAGAACAGATTTGAAGGCTATGGGTTATGGGAGGTCTGTTCAAATTATGCTTTAAGTAACTGGTTTCATCCTGAACAGTCACATCCTCAATTGCTACATTTTCTTTCTTTTTTTTCCTACTTGTTTAAAAAAAAGTTGTAATACTGGTCTGAAGTTTGGCATGAAAAAAATAGAATTTCTTTAAAACAATATTAAAAAAATTCATTACTAATAGTTAGTAATCAAATAAATGCTATATACTATTTAGTAATTTAGCCTAATTTTCCTATTGTTAAGTGTAGGTGTGCAATCCCCCCTGTAAATGCCAATTATATCTCTTTATTTCCTTTAGTGCAGACTCAATGAAGTCAAGGGAATCTGCCTATTAAATTATCAGGGTTTAACTAAAAACCTTAATTACAAGTAAGTGTATCAGTTAGCTTCTGTAATGCACTTTCATATATCACATAATCAAATTAAAGTGTTTTCCAAATAAAGTTTGGCTGATATGAATACCTGCAATTACTTCAATAGAAAGTGATTTCCCAATGATTCCGTTATAATATTCTAATTACTGTGCCTATTCACCCTAAAATATGTGCAATATTTTTTTCATTATGAAAAAGTCTATGGTAAAAATAATTTTTGCATACTAACATAGATTGAAACTGGGTTACAACTTAAATAATTTAACATCACTCTCTTATAATCTCATTTTCACTGCTCCAGAGATGATAATACAAAATATGTGGTTCAAGGTTTTCATAAGCTTTTACACTAAGACTTTGTGGTGGTAAAAGGTGAATTAAAAAGTGAGAAGTAGAAGGAAGCAATCTCTTGTGAGAAGTTTGCTTTCTTATCTCTCTGGTTTCCAGTAAATTGATCTTATCTCAACCCCTGACCTTTGCCTTTTGTGCCTCCAATTCTCAACTCCATCCCATGCAGTGGGAAGGGGGAGGGTAAAACAGGTGAGGGAGAGAAAAATTCCTGTGATTTTGGAGTCTCAGTGGGGGCACTGAATTGTGGAGAATCATTCCTAAACCATGAGGATTTGCAAGTAAATCTCTTCTATATGTACTCATTTAAAGCATTACAGGTCTTTCATATATGAGCTCTATCCATTCCCTGTTGATAGGTAAAATTACAAAAATTGAATCTTTTTGGCATCAACAGAAACTTCAGTACTATTACGTGCATGATATTTGCTCAGTCTTTGACTATACAACTGTGGTTGTTATTTCTGTATGAAAAATCTAGGCTGGGAAGGTGTCATGTGGATCACAGAGTTCTGATGCCCTCAGTGCACAACCATGCAACAGATGACTGAGTTAGATCTCACAGACCATTCCTTCCACTCTACATGGGATCATAATACCATATTAGAAGTAAATGTTTCTTCCCGAAAACTCTGATGAGAATAGCACTATTAAATCATTAAAAACAAAAAATCCCCCATAAATCCTAACCTCTGGAAGTGGATTTGGCTTCTTATAATCGACTGAAAGTTTCTGTTAATTCAGGAAACACACTTCTTACATCTTCTGATGCTTGTCTTCCTTTTTGGTCACTAAATAATAGAAATCATGCAGCTTTATATTGTACTGCAAGTTCTGGTGAAAAGTTTTAGTAGTTAATTTTACTAATTTTAACAAAATCTTGTAAATTTTAACAATTTTAACAAAATTGTGAGGACTATTTTAGCTTGTTCACGAAAATAGGTTTCAAAGAGCTCTGCTCACTCTTCCAGGTTCTTTATTCAGCAGCTTTAAAAGCATTTTCACTGTGAACTGACTTTATCTTCAAATCACACACACCCCACCACATTAAATCTGTTATTCAGTCACCATATTTCCATTTAAGTTTGTGTCACAAGTACACAGTTCTTATTCAAAGAAGTTTTTAAGGATGTGTCTCATTGGGCTGGTCTGTCCAGCAGAACATGCCCTGAATTCAGATGGGAGCTTAGTGTGAAGTGTTTGAAAGGAAGGCCTGGTGACAGACATTTCACCATAAAATGGGTATACTTGCAAGGATGCAAAATCATATTTTTTATTGGTATCTCGGATGAAAACATCTTTGAGAGAATTTCTGGAACAAATCAGTTTAGTGAGGGATTTCAGAGCTTTTGGATTGTATTTTACAACAACAAAAAATTTCCTGAAATTATCTATTTTTATCATTAAAATGCAGAAGGGTGGTAGTATTCTAAACATCTTGATGCTGCTGTTATCAGTCCAGTGTTCAAAGCAAAGGCAGTCAACTGATAAAAGTTTGTTTGCCTTCCACCATCCTTTCAGATATCTTTTTAGTAGACCTTAGAGGTTATCCAATGCCCATAAGAATCTCTGTTATTTAGTCATCAAAATAAATCAAAATTGCATTTGAGCTCATTAGTATCACAGTGATTTCAGAATGATTAAATACTGTATAATTTTCAATGGACTGAACAGATTTTCACACTTGAAACTTATATTTGGCTCTTCCTTAGGCTTGCACGAGGTGCTGAAGCCTAACCACATTTTCCTGCACCTCCTGGATATGTAGCCTAAGTAATTACTAGTTAAAAATTTATGACTAGTTCACCTCTTATCCCAACTTTCATTGGGCTGTCACATTTTAAGTAGTTATCAACTGAAATGGCTTCTGAAAGAGACAGTTTTCCCATTCCCTGTCCTGCACAGCTGGATGCTTTTCACCTGCAGGCATGTTAGCATGACCACGTGGTGAACAGGATCAGGCAGCTAACACAAGTCAAACCTTATGTATTTGGAGGATTTCTTTTAGCAGTAGTTAATTTTCAGTTTCAGCTCCCTGCCTTGCTGCAAAAGCTCTGTGTGAAAAAAAATTGGGAAATTCACAGACATGTCAGAGGCAAGATGGCAATTTTTAGTAGCAGTGCAAGATGATGATGATTGAAGTGCTTGTGATATTGGTATCAGCACAAAGATTTACAGGACCTCTATTAATATCACTTTATTTCCTCTTGCATTTTTTTGAATAGACAAATCAATTTGTGTTGGGACACAGTGAGCTGCAAAATCAACAAAAAAGATAGAATACAGAGCTGAAAGCAGAGAGGAAGAGTGAGTGTGGGACCACAGCTTTTTAGATATTCCTTCTTTCATTGGAGCAAGCCAAGAGTTCAGATGTGCCTTGCACCTTTCTTATTTTGAGTCTTGGAGCAAAGAGAAAAACTGATTCTAGTTATAAAATAAAAAATAAACTTGGTGTCACATATATAATTGAACCTGTAGGCTTCATCCAGTGCTGTATAAAAACAGCCATAAACCTTGAAGTTCTCTCTCTCTTTTGTTCTCAACTCAATGGAAAACAAAACTGTCCCATCTAAACTAAGTTTTAAAAGTTCAGTAATCATAAGAGATATAATTAGTACAACTATTCATAAAGAGCAGATAAAAATCCCTTAAAGAGCTATCTTAATATTTCAGTGTTTTCATTTCATAGAAAGGCCAATGTCTTTATTCAAGCCAAGGTGACTGATGATTTTGGACCTCTATTATATTCAAGTATTGTCTTTCTATATGACTTTTGACTGCATATATTTACAGACACTAGATGCAAACAAGCAAAAAATACATCTCTTAATGGTTTTCAGGTTCCAGTGCAAATGTTTTGTCAACTTTGCAAAGAATAAAGGAAGTGATTTATCATTTCCTGGCTTCAGGCTTCATACAGCTTCAGTCATTTTCACAGGATGAATTTTTACATACTGTGTCTGTTTAAGCCTTTTACTGAATTCACACAGACAGATTACACAGACGATCTTGGTGAAGAGAAACTTCTTCTTTGAGGATGTCATTTCTCTGAGAAATGGGTGATAAATTCTAATTACATAAAGTAGAGTAGACTGTAATATGTAGGCTCTGTGATCATAATCACCATCTCAATCATGGGCTTTTGCATATTTGAGATTAAAACTGGTCAGGTTTTAGTGTAAAAAATATAATAATTCAGTTTTGAAAATGTCATGTCAAATCATCCCTGGCAATGATTAAACACCATTTGCTTTGCAAATAACCAGAAACAGCATTCCAATATTTATCCTTGACAGCATCATTTGAAACTCCACTTAAAAAGAAAAAAAAAAAAAAAGAAAGAAAGAAAGAAAGCTAGCAATGTGCTCAGAAGAGCTAGCTATATTGGGAGAGAGAACAACACATGTGGCAGTGAAGGACAGATAAAGCTGCATAAAATTATGCTTTTTTTGGTTTTGTTTTTTTTTTTTCTGAAAAGCCCTGCATCTCAGGGACTTTGTGAGGCCAGACTTATCTGAAGTTAAGGCTTATCCACCAATCTTTTCTGTAGATTTTCAGGTTAAGTGTCCAAAGGTTAGAGGATAATTACTTAAGTTAGATCATTTTCTACTTTACTTTCTGATGCGGAACTCAAGTAATTCACCCTAAAATTCATTTCATTTTCTTCCCTTACTTCAGTCTGGACTATTTCTTTAATTTCTACATTGTGGGCACAGGGGAGAATTTTACTCAACAGTGCCTTGGCAGGGAGCAAGCACTGAGGTCCAGGAAGGACCAAGGCACTGGTTTCTACAGGGTTTCTACTTTTCTAATGCTTCCCCAGGCTTCGTGACATTTCCTAGCATCTGGAAAGCTCAGCCCTGGTGACCACTGTCCAAGGGACAAGGTGTTCCAATTCAAATCTATAGAAATTTAGAGGTGTAGGGAAAAAGCCCTCTGAAAATTGCTATCTGCTATATCTAAGTAGATATGCTATATCAACTTTTGTCAGGCCTTTGACTGTAAAATCATTGCCAAAGCCCTACCAAAGCCTGTAAGCAATTGGATATAAACCAAGTTTCACAGGACATCCGGAGGGAGGAGGGACAGACAGATACTACAACCTCATTTTGGCAGTCAGGCTGATGTATCATACCTGCAGCAGGTAGGCAGACCGTGCCTTCTTTCCCCTTCCCTTCCCTTCATTTTCTCCCAGTCAGACTGGCTGATCCTGCAAGTCAACAACAGATTAATTAGTGCCTTCATTTTAAGATACAATACCCTTTTAGAATGGTTTATTGCAAATCAGTTTGCATTTGGATATTACGTGCTGTGCTGTCTTTTCTTCTCTGGAAAATAGTGTGGCTCATCTCTTTCTCTCCCTGCAGTTACACTTCTCTGCATGGATGGGCAGTCTTCTGGGAAGGTGTGAGCCCTTAGGGCTCAATATTCATGTATTTCATAGGACATTAATTTCTTCCCCTTCCTGAGTACTAGGGAGATGGCAGCAGTTGCCCCAGTCTTTATTAAGTTGAATGAGGTATTTTGAACTCGTGTACATGGTGTGGTTCTCCAGACTTCTCTCAGAAGAAAAGCAAGGTGCAATAAACCATGATGACCCTCATGGCTTCAGGGATGCAGGTTTCTAAACTGTCCCTGGAAGTCCTTCAGCATCAAGTCATTTGCCTGAAGGTATATATCCATCTTTAGCCTCACAGGGATCAGTACTGGCTGAAAATTGCAAGAATCCAGACAAGGATATATGGCTCAAAATAGCAGGAGGGTAACATTCACAGTGCACACTGGCAGTCTAGTGACATAGAGATTGATGTTTTCTGAGGCAGATGGAAGCAGACAAATCTCTTTTGGAAGACCTAAATGCTGAAGGAAATCATATATCTTGAATCTGGCTATAGATTGTGTGCATAAGTACCCTAATGAGAGTTGAGGAGTTCAGCTTGGACAAAGCTGTCTGATGCTGTGGAAGTGGTTCATGCAAACCACAGAAGTCTGGAGTAATGAACAATTTTTTTAGACTTTGATTACCACCAGTTTCATATGAAATTAGGAACTTACGTGTGACGGTTTGCAGCGGTGGGGAGTCAGATGTTCTTGGAATGCTGAAGAATTTGTATTGAATCCTAGGGAAGGACCTTGAATGCTGCTATTCCTAATTTAAAGCCTTGAAATTGATGTTCTTGTCAGCATAGTAGCAGAAGATGAGATCCTATATGTAGGTACAGATGTCTCTTGTGCCAAATGTCCTGTCAAGGGTAGAGGGAATTCCTGACAAGGAGGGTAGTGCTCTGCTGTGCAAAGGGGAAGCTCTCTGTCTCTTGGGGTAGGCTTGGGATGTATCTGTCATGGCTTAAGGAGATGGATGTGTAGTAGGACACTGGATGTAGGATGCTAGACATCAAGCTCTAGCATCTTTAGGGAAGATAACTGTGGATGAATAATGAATGATGTGGATTCAAGCTCAGATGTGATTTTAAAAGAAAAAGGAGAAGGTAAGTATTTCAAAAGTAAAAAGTAGGGCTTTATATAAGTCTTGGTTGTGGCCTCACATTGTCTAATATTTGTTCTGGTTACCATGGTCACCTTCCATTTATGTGACCCAGAGTAATTTTTCTGCAGGAGGCTCTGATTACACATCAGCAGGAAAGAGTGTAACTTTTCCTTTTCTCAAGAACACAGAGAGAAGAAAAAAAAGTGAAAAAATTCAGATTTGCCTCTCTAAACTCATATTGTTTTATCCAAATAGGACCTAGTAATGTCAAGTATATACTATTTATTTTAAAAACCTTGTTGTGATGTAGAGAACAAGCTGTATCAATAGCAAAAAGTTACTTGCTTCAAGCATAAATCATTTTAAGATCATTATTTTTTTTTTACAAACAATTTTAGCTCTGTTGTATTGCTTTGAAATGATTACATGGTGTGTTATTTTTAATCAGATCTACAGTTTCATTGTACTTTGTGTTGAGAGGATGCAATCAAACATATAATAGACAGTGTCACATTCACATTAATGATGATCCAGCAAATTGACGTATTTTACTTTGTAGTTCTGTTGTGTTTTGAGGTTACACAGTGAAGTCTTATTTGAATTGATAATATTTTCAAAGCTTTCTTCAGGATTTATGTGTTTGCTAGTAATCTTGACTTGATGAATTGGTAATCAATGGTTAAAACCAAATATCCTGGGTACTAAGATTATTTAAAGCTACTTGTAAATCTCTATTCATTTAATTTTATGTACAGTGAACTGATGAGAAAGGTGTGCACAGATCATCAGAAAAAGAAATTTTTTATGAGAATAAGTAAGAGGAACTGAGAGAGGTGAACATGAATTTAATTTACTGAATAAAAATCTTGGGAGAAAATCTGTTCCTCTGCAGTTATGGTAATGTGAATGGGAGTTATTTACATATATTAGAGGCCTGTTTTCCCCAGAGATCATACACCTTGTATCAGTTTCTGCTTAAATAGGCATCTTAGAGTAGTTCTTTTTCCAGATTCAGATATGGGAAGGCAGAGAAGAAAATTAATTTCAGATGGCTTTAAGCAAATGTTAGAAAGGTTAACATTCACAGACTTCTAAATATCTTTTGGGCAGCTGACATTTTCAAATACTAAGCTTTTTCCTTTAGCTGAATTACTGTGCTGGGCAGAAAGCAATGGATGTGTGAATGAAATATGCCATTCAAATACTGAAAAGAAGGGGAAAATGGCTTATAACTATTACAGAGAATAAAAGGTAAAATTGAAAGCCTCTGCTACAAGCTGAGTGTTCTGTTTGAGGCATTTCACACGGACTTGATATATTTTATGTATGAGAAAGGCTTGGAAACTTTTTTCTCAACACCTCCAAAAGTAATTTATTTCCAGATAAAGAAATTGGCTATTCAAATGAGAGAAAGATGTGGTTCAAAATTCCACAAAACCACATTGCAAGATGAACTTGAACAGCAGGCATCGTTACTAACTTGACTAACATGTCTGAGTACCACTTTGGATTCAAGAGGGAGACAATCTGTTAACTTTTTTTGCTTTTAAAATTGAATTGCCTGTAGTGTGCATCCCATACGCTATGGAAACTGAGTATGCATTACCAACACGCATTCATGTATGTAAGATACACAAATATTGTTTCATACAACAGATTGTTGCTGGAATTAAAAAAAAAAAAAGATATTTCTTACTACTGTACAGATACTTGCCCATCATTGATGTAGTTTAATATAATATGATAAACACTTTTCCAGCAGCACTGCAGCAAAATATTTTAAATAAATCAATTTCTGCCATGATTACAGTTACCTTTGCAACACAAAATAGGTTTTGCCTGAGAAATATGACTATCCAAATGTTACTTCCAGTAAGATGGATTTGCTAATCAGATGTGAACATCTTTTCATCCTCCTAAGAAACTAAAGCCTGTGCAGTGGTGGTGTGTTTACCAATGCTCCTGATGACTTCTGTGCCTTTTACTATCCTTGATCCACATTTAATGAAGAAATAGATGTCACTCAGCAGGGGGACATTGCTGTGATTTTGATTTAATTCATCCATGTACCGAAACTGGAGAAAGGAAGCTAGTACTACTGGAGGAATGTGCTGCTAGGGGAAAATGAGGGGATTTTAGGGAGGATTTTGTGATGAAAGTCTGCTAAATTATGACAAGCAGGCTATAGGGATGTCAGGACAATCTGTCATTACTGTTGAATTGGGAACTGCTGGAGAACTGAAGAATTGCTGTGGTGTTGTTTTAAGGATAGGATGGAGATGAGATCCTGTTTCATTTCATTGAAAATAAGCAGAGGAAACATATGGGAAGGTGGAAATATGTCTGTGACAAACCAGGTTTCACTATAATTTTATGATTAATGGGACAATTCAGTAATATTTAATTAATAAGATAGTTATATCTTATTAATTAAATATTAATACGATATTATTAATAATAAATATTATTAATAATAATAGTGGTGATATCATGGAATCATAGAGTGACTTGGGTTGGAAGGGACTTAAAGATCATCTAATTCAACCTCTCTGCCATGGGCAGGGGCATCTCCCACTAGACCAGGCTGTTCAATATTGAAAGCAGTGAACAAAATAAAGGTGAATTTCTCTTCTACATTCATGAATTGGGCTGTAATGATAGGTGTCAAATCTAACACATGGGCATTTCATTAAGACCATAACATAAACTCAACTTGGCATTTTATTTCAGGAATGATTAAACCTCATTTTAAACACCTCTGCATAAAAACGCATCCTTTGTAGCAGGTACACAGAGCAAGAGCACATGCCAAGTATCTTCTCAGCCATAATCACTAGGCTACCAAAGTGGCCTTTTCATCTGGCCTTTTACTCACCTTGTTCATTAAATTCTTTGCTGAGCAGTAAAAGCAGTTCCAACAGGAGACTGGGGAGTGCCATACACACAGGAAGTGGTGTCAGTCACAGCCTAAGAGTGGGTGGGTTCTTTGCTTACTTATCCAAAAGAATGGTTCTGATTCTTGGTGATGGAATCCTTAAACTCTGGGAAAAAGATGCTATTTCACACCCCTGTTTTTCTCTGCACATTTTCTCTATGAGCTGCACCTTCTGCCAATGGATATCTCCATGTTTAGTATCAAAGAAACCTCTTTATTATTGTGAGCAATGTAGACAGCCCTGTTACCCAAGCTGGCATTGATTCTGCTGGAGGCATAGAGACCTTTGCTGAATTTGGCCCTGTATGTCTTTTCCAGAGCTCCATTTCTATTAAAATTAGATGAACCCACTGAGAAAAATTTTGTTTTTTGTGAATTCACAAATGCTTCCAATTATTTTTTATAGGAACTTGTTTAAACTGTTAAGATTATAAAACCAGACACAACTTCTTTCCTTCCTTCTTATATGTATTAAATATTACTGAACTGTCCCATTAATCATAAAATGATAGCAAAAATGAAAGATGAATCATGGTGCCTTTAGATGTAAGTAAAATACAATTAATTGTTATCAAGACTTAATTAATTAATATCTTTTTGTGGCTAATCATGATTTAGTGTTTGTGTGTTGACTTCTTAGAGACTAAAAAATCCAGGTTTAGACTGTGATTTGACAGTATGGCAGCTAGCATTGCCTCTTCACACTTTCTTTTCAACAGTGCTAACTGAAAGGACAAGATCTGATAAATATATATGTAAAAGAAAAAGAATTTCATGTACAAGGTGAAGAATACTGTCTGTATAAAACCTGAGAAATACTTTAAACCCCATATCTTCTAAGTTATCTAAGTACATAACTCATAGCAATAGATTTAAACATGCAGTTAAATATTTTGTTGAATTATGCTCTAAATATAACAGAACATATGTCTAGTTCTTCAGAGGAGAAGCATTAAAGAGTGACAGCAGGCTAGATTTAAAAATTGCATGCTGTCAGAACAGCATAGCTCAATGAAAACAATATACAAGTAACACCAAAGCCGGGTTGTGTGACAAAAGCCTCTGTGGATGTTGTTGGGGACTGAAAAGGAAAAATCAGTCAAAATACACTGGTCCTATGGCAAGTATAGACCTACTGGGGCTGAAATATTTAATCATAAGGTGTCCAAGATGAAAGTTGTTATCAGTGTAATCTGCACTTCAGGGAAAAACAACTAAGGTTAATTTGTGACATCAAAATTTCTCATTTTGTACTGCAATAAAAACAAATCTTTCCATGGGATTCCCCTGTTCACCTTCCTGTTTGTGCTCTGCTCATCTCAGAGAAGTCTGGAACCTCAGTCCACATTCTACATAAATATTGTAATTACCAGCTCATTAACTATCACAGGGTTTAATTTTGAAGTTCCACAGTGAAAGCTGAATAACTTAATTTTTTAAATTATTTTAGTAGTGATTTTGTCCCAGTAGCTAAGATTTTTTATGATTTTGGCATTAAGTCTTACATATGATTTATAAAATTCAAGGATATGAAAGCACTTGTGGAGGGGAGCTCTAAGTTTGAGCATAGTGGCTGCAGCTTGAAGGCAAGGAATGGACAACTTTTCTTCCACTCCAAAAGTTGCATATTTTTATTTGTTTAGATTTTCCTGTCCCTTTTCCTTTTACAGTTCTATTTGTCTGCTTAGATTTCCTAACTGCAGGGATCTTACGCCTCAAAGTTCTCTGCATCCAGTTACACCTGTACTTTGTCACACATATTCTACTCATCTGTACTACTTGAAAACATATCAGGAGACATGTACTCATTTCTAAAATTCTTTCTGAGATCAGTGAGAATTGATGTGAAAATAAGAGCATTGGAGAGAAAAGGACTTTAGCTCTGCACTTGCTTTAAAGCCTTTTCAAAGTTGCCATAACTATGCTGAGATTATGGAAATTGGATACAGGATCTCTTATGCTGAAAAGAATGCAGTCACTGCATATATGAGATCAGTTAGTAATTGTAAAGGATATCCTGCATAGTTTTAGGACCAGATTTACTCGTTTTTACACTTTGGGTTCAGCATATATCTGTCTTTTGCAGCCTTTCATAAGGCTTTTTTCCTGTGCCATAACCACTAAATGTGCTTATAGCTTAGCAGGATACTATCAATTTAAAAATCTTTCCCTGCATTTTACTGCTACCTTTGCCAATGGCACTGCAAAAATGCTGAAATTTTATGAGACTAAGAGAACAGGAGTTCTCTTTGGGATAAGTTTTTATTTCTTGAAATATATAATATATCAAATTAACAAAGTCTTGTCTGACTAGAATTCTCTGTATGAGGTTGGAATGTATGTTGTCAAGGAATTGGCATAGAGTGAATGTACTCTTCTATTTAATTTTGAGTTCTAGAGCAAAATTAAAATAATTTTAACTCTTAATTGACTTTGTATCTGGTGCAGGATATCTTCTCATCATGTTTTACTACATTTTGTCTTTATAATTGTATATTTCTGTTGAGTTAATATAGCAAGTTTACACTATCTAAGCCCTTTCTTGTTTCTGCCATTTCTATTTCTGTCTAGAGTACTGCATTTGTATATCTATAAGTTAGAGCAGTTGAGCAACTAAGAACCAACACGACCTTTTAAGGGTTTTTTTTTTGTTGAAAAGAGTGCAATACACAAAACCAGAAAATATTATTTTAGAAACAGTGATGACTTCAAATTTATTTCTTTTGAGAATATCCAAGATGCACATGGCTTCACAAGAGAAGAGTCATGCTTGTCCAACATAATTTCCTCCTACAACAGGGTAACTTCATTTAGGAAATCCAGTAGATCTAATAATTTTGGGCTTCAGCAAAGCTTTTGATACTATCTCTCACAGTATCCTTACGGACAAAACATCCAGCACTCAGCTGAATATGTTGCTCACACAATGGGTGAGCAGCTGGCTCACAGGTTGGGCCCAAAGGGTTCTAGGGAATGGAGGATATCAGGCTGGCTTCTGGTCACAGGTGGGGTTCCACAGGGCTCCGTCCTCAGCCCAGTTCTCTTCAACATCTTCATGAATGACTTGGATGTGGGACTTGAAGAGATTCTAAGTTTGCCAGTAACACTAAACTAGGAGAAGCTGTCCACTGCCTCGAGGGACCTCAACAAATAAGAGAACTGAGAAATCACCAAACACATGAAGTTGAACAAAGGCAAGTGCTGGGGTCTGCACCTGGGCTGGGGCAACACAGGTTGTGTGTGTACAGACCAGGGAAAGAGAGGCTGGGGAGCAGCACTGTGGAAAGGGACCTGGGGATCCTGGTTGATGGCAAGACAAAGGTGAGTCAGCAGTGCCCTGGCAGCCAGGAGGGACAAACGTGTCCTGGGGGGCATCAGAGACAGCATCACTAGCCAGGCAAGGGAGGGGATTGTCCCGCTCTGCTCTGCACTGGGGTGGCCTCACCTTGAGTGCTGGGGGCAGTTTTGGGTGCCACAATATAAAAATGGCATTTAAGAGTGTCCAAAGGAGAGCCATGAGGATGGTGAAGGCATTGCGGGGGAACCTTATGAGGAATGGCTGAGATCACTTGGTCTCTTCAGCCTAAAGGAGACTGAAGGGAGACCTCACTTCATTCTCCCAATTTCCTCATGAGGGAAGAGGGGGGACAGGTCCCAACTTCTTCACTCGCATGACCAGTGAAAGGATTCAAGGAAATGGCATCAATCTGAGTCAGAGGAGGTTTAGATTGGATATCAGGAAATGGTTCTTCACCCAGAGGGTGGTTGGGCACTGGAACAGGCTCCCCAGGAAAGTGGTCTCAGC
>LTAT01000001.1:42989236-43005905 GCA_003286495.1 Chlorodrepanis virens | reverse complement strand
ATTTAAGAGTGTCCAAAGGAGAGCCATGAGGATGGTGAAGGCATTGCGGGGGAAGCCTTATGAGGAATGGCTGAGATCACTTGGTCTCTTCAGCCTAAAGGAGACTGAAGGGAGACCTCACTTCATTCTCCCAATTTCCTCATGAGGGAAGAGGGGGGACAGGTCCCAACTTCTTCACTCGCATGACCAGTGAAAGGATTCAAGGAAATGGCATCAATCTGAGTCAGAGGAGGTTTAGATTGGATATCAGGAAATGGTTCTTCACCCAGAGGGTGGTTGGGCACTGGAACAGGCTCCCCAGGAAAGTGGTCTCAGCCTGATAGAATTCAAGAAATGTTTGGACAATGCTCTCAGGCACATGGCATGACTCAGGGTGTCCTGTGCAGGACCAGGATTGGCCTTGATGATCCTGATGGATTCCTTCCAAGTCAGCGTATTCTAAAATTCTATGACTCTGTGATTCTATGATCTTTTTTTCCCCCATTATAATTTCTACTTTTACGCTTTTGTTTGTTATTAAAAATCATTCCCATTCTTGTAGGTGGCTTGTGAATGGCACTGATTACTGGGCTATAATGTTAGGATCATAATGTAATATATAGTGTGAGGATGCCTGGAATGTCTTGGTGTCTCAGAAACTTTGAACTAACACAAAATAAATTGCCCAGAATGCTCTGTGTTTGTGAGAGGAAAAAACAACAGAAGGTTTTAATTGCCTGAGTGGAAATGTTAAACTTTTTGCTTTAGAACATATATGGTGGCTATACAAACTCCCTTTCAAATCAATAAATAATATTCAAGGTAATTTATATTTTGATCTAATTTCTGCTTAGGGATAGGTTAGCGACCCTCCTTATTTTGGTTGTGATATAATATGGTCATTTTCTTTTTACAATGGGCAGATCCATGATTTTTTAAGTTATAACAGAAAGAAAGATATGGTTATGTATTCAAATGTACTTGGAAGGTCTATTTCAACTCTTAACAAAGAAATTGTCTTTACCTTAAAGCTGTAGGGAAATATCTCATATTTTCACGTATTTTGTATGACTGTCCCTTGTACAAAAAAAAAAAAAAACCTCTTAAAACTTCAGAATTCTTCAAGAACTTCTGGGCTTTTGCTTAGAGTTCAAAGTTCAGAATGGACAGATTTTGTTTTGATACACGCAATTGCAAGCACTCCCTTTAGTTACTGTGTAGGTACACAGTATCATGATTTTATTTTTTTCAATGAGCTTGTCCACGTTTGACACCAGGCTTATGTGTTTAGTGATTATAAGTGACAGCAATTCACTCATTTTCCTTTGGGTATTTGAGCACTGTTCAGACTTGGAGTTTCTGCCTTTATTGGCTTCCAGTAGGTGGCATCAATGCCTAATAAAGCTCTGTGAACCTTTTCTAGTCGGAGTGGTTTTGTATTTCATTCAAGACAAAATGTTATTTCCGTACCAACCTGTATTACTAATTTAAAAAAATTAAAACATTTTACTTTTGTAAATTGTAGCTTCTCAACATAATGTTTGTTTCCTTTCCTGCTAGATTCTAGCAGTTTTTTGAATAACAGAATCCTTTGAGAAAGCCTTGTAATCCATCTGGATTTGTAAAACCAGATCTGCCATTCTCAAATAGTAGTCTTGTTTTCACTTCACAGTTTTTAGATGTTTCACAGTTACCAAACACTAAATTTAAAGGCAAAATTAAAGCAAACAGTGGAGCTAAAAATTTGTAAATTCAAATTCAAAATTAGAGATATGGAAGGAATAAACTACACTAGTTCATTAGATTCGCTAGAGATTTTGATTATTTTTTATCTGGTCCAGATGAAATTATAATCAATAATATAGTCACAGTTGTAATCCACTACCATCACAGGCATGTTACTGGTGTATAGTGCACATATGATTTCTGGACACTTGCACTTCCTTCACCTAACATCTGTGATGTTAGATTGCTGATTCCACAGGTGATTGGTTAATCAATACAAGTAAGCCTTCCCTTCTTTTTTGAAATATCTCTTAGTCATTGATTCCCAAAGATATATATAGAAATGGTAGATGCCAGTCCTTCCATGAAATTTTTCTGGAATTCACAAATTATTTAAAAAAAAATTAAGGAGTTTTCTAGCAGGCAATGAAACAACACAATCTCATTATTTTTGTCTTCCAAGACAAAAAAATTCAAGCGCTCCAGTCCTTGGGGAAAAAATTGACACTTGCAAATACAGTTCCCTGAAAATACACTTGGTAACTACTGGTTTCAGTATTCTGGGTTGGACAGGTCCTGATTCTCAGGAAAGGTATCCTGGTTAGATTACAAAATTCTAGGAAATGACAAAAACATATGGGACCACTGATTTATAAATATTTTATAAAAGCTAATGCTTTGGCCACCCTACAGACTTCCTAGTGCACATAAACCTTGAAATGTTCCTATGGGAAACAGATCCATATGATTCCACTGCCTGTGTGGAGAAGCTCACCTTAGTTGCGGGCTATATCCCTTAGATAATAAAGATCTCAGTGATTAACAATTGCCTCTGTGGAGTTCTTAAACCTAAATCTCCGACACTCAGCAATCTCAGAGTAATAACTGACTGTCTGGAGGTGCTGACTTCTGGCTGTGGGATTACATACATTCCCAGACATGATTACAGCTATCAGTAACAAGGATGTGGCAGGAAGTTAAATGGATGGATAGGGTATCGCTTTGAAGGAGTGGTAGGAAAAGGTGGTGACATGGTGTTATCCTCTGAGTTGGGGACTGGAAAATGGAGACTTGTTTAGGGTCACAGTGCAGTTAGAGAGTGCAGGGCATGAAGGCTATGGTTTCCTTATGTGTGGGAAAAGAAACTGCTCTGGGACCCATATGCTCTGAATTTCCTGGTACCATGAGCTGTGAGAACCAGTGTTGTATGGGAAAACTGTAGTGTTTACTGTAGGCTCATAATTTACAGAAAAGCTTGGAAACGTACATTAGAATTATTTCATCTAGCAAGCCTTGTTTTTATAGCTTTTCTGATTGCTTCATGGTTTGGCATCTGAAATTTTTGACATGCTGATATTTAATACTTGCATTTTTCAGTTTTGCTGACAAAGCAAAATAAGTCAAATGATTGTAAAAACTGCTGGTTACTTTAAAAATGCCATTCTGAGCCCAACAGTTTCAACTTTTATTCTTGAAATAAGAGGAATTTCTAAAAAAACTGCGATAATAATAGCCCTATCTATCTCATGTCCTGAATACAGACTAATGCAGCAAACATGTCATAGGGAGTTAGATTTAGAACACACCATGAAGGAATCACTTCAAAGAGTGTTATTACTCCTACATGCAGATTCCCATATACAGTGTACTGTGAGGCTGCCCTGTACATTATGAGCACTTAGGAGATAAACTACTGATAAATAATGAAAATCCATCCTCAAGTATGTGCAAAGTCTTGGGTGTAATTGGGAATAGGGATGACACTGGTCAGAGAGAAGGTAAAATAAGGATGTGAAAAGGAAAATTAAAATGAACACCAGATATTGAACTATAAATGTAATGCAGTAGCTGGCAGAAAAGACAGAGTAATTCTGTCTACTGCTCTTATGTGACAGTGATTCCATCTGAAAATCAAAGGGAAAATGTAAAGTGAATATGGTAATGCAGAGATGAATTACATTGTTCAGAGCAAAAATAGGTGAGAGAACCTCACTGAATAATCTGCTGGCTTCTTCTCCTCCCTTTCCTCCAGCTGGAATGGAGTTTGATTTTCATTTTTTATTCTATATTTTGTTTTTATTTTTTTAAGTTTTGTTCGAGGGAAGCAGCAAGAAGCCTTTTTTCATTCAGGAGCTCAGAAGCTGTGTTTCTGCTGGTGAAAGGTTCCAAAGCTCAGCTTCTGCTCCCTTGGAGCACTGCTGATTGATTACTCAAAGTATCTGTATAATGGTGTTACTCTTCTGGTAGTACAGCAGACTAAATCAATTAAAATTCACAGGAGTGCTATCTCTTGCAAAAGACAGTTCTTTAGTTAAAGGGAATTAACAGACCAAATCTGCTCCTCCATGTCTTTGAAGGTACTAGTAGTAAAATAATAATAATTTAGAAAAAATAAAGCTACTTTGTTTGATACAGGAAAAGTTATGCAACTGGATAATGTATCATTTTAGATTTCTTAGGAATTAGACTTAGTGATCTTTTAAATGGTGATCAACATGATTACATGAACCTCTCTATTGACCTATACTTCACAGCATTGAAGAACTCCAAGGAACAAGTAGAATCAGACACATATTGTCAGAAGTTCAGTCTTTTAATCATAGGAATTATTTGAGGCTTAAAATAAGATTTAATATATGGAAATAAAATCCTGATATATGGTTGCTTGGCAGATCCCTGAACTAAATCCAAATATCAGGAAGATGAAATTTGGAATGTGCCAATGAAATATGGAAACTATTCTCCACTGAAATTGACTATACATGCAGTTTCAAGCAGGATATCTGGAAGAAGTATGTATGTTGTTAAAATAAATACAGGTTCAATGGCATGTGGAAGGCTGTAAGCACAAGTTTGCTCCACTGAAACTGAGTGTGTTGTTGCTGTGCACGAACAGCAGCAGCATCACCTGCATTGATTCAGAATCCTATGTCTAAAAGCAAAATAAAATTAAGGCAATGTCTGTGTTTATATGCTGTAAAAAGGTTTTCCTTCATCTGTAGCATGAAGTCAGCATCACATATCATTCCTTTTCATCCCCGAGGATGGAGGCAGTATGGCTAGTGTTAGTGCCTGAGTCCAGGAAATCAGAAATGTTCCCACATTGCACAGTCTTAATTTACCCTAAAAGTCTGCAGACTGTGTTAGGAGATAAGATAACATAAATAAAACAGTTTTGTTCCCTTCAGCTTGCTTATCTGATAAAGTATAGGTCAAAATTCTCTGATTAAAAAATAAAGAACTACAATGTTCAACTGCTGAGAGAGCACATCAAGACATTTCTTAAAGACAAATGTATACATGACATGGAGAAAGCCTACCCTCTTTGCATATAAACAAGCATCTGAAACATCTAGCTGGAATGCCTTCTTGAGCAACTGTCATTCAGTCATCATAACTTTGTCAGTACTTTCTATCACTGCTCATTCTTGTTGCTCCAGCAGTTTCAAGAGGAGGACATTCCTCAGAGCATTCTCCAATGCTTAACACTTCCATTTCACAGAGTTTTACTTCTCTGTTTTTTGATGTCAAAAGTGTGTGCTTTCCATCAGTAGTGAAGGGATGAGTGACAGTCCTTCAGCTCTCCTCCATTCCCCTGAGAAGCTCCTCAGCAATCTGTCAAAAATGGTACCACCACTGGTCCCTGGAGCCAGCCAGGGCTCCTCCTCAGCAAATGGCCAAGCAGGGAATCTGACAAACTGGCTCAGGCCCCACTTCCCATGTGTCACTTCTTCATTGTCTGGTCATCAGTATTACAAGATGGTGTGTCCATGTCTCTCTGTTCCCTACATTGCCCTCTAGCTGCTTCTCCACTGGGTAAATTCCCTCAGTGGAAATTCTTCTGTTGGATTTGAGACAGAGTGACTGATATTTCCAGACCTCAAAGGTGAAGTATCAGTTCTTCATGCCTGATATGGCTGTTGCTTTCTTTGCCTCCAGCTTCTTTTTGATACTTGGTTCCCTTTTTGGGAAGGATCAGGTGATGGGTTGCCATATTAGGAACTTTTATGTTCATCCCTGGTCTCAGCTTTTTACTTACCCGCTGCTCTCTACTTGTAGGTGAGGAGCCAACAAAAAATATTTTTCAGGGCAGTTGCTACTATGGTTTTTTTTCAGACTAAAAATTTAAAAAACCCCAAACCCACAAACCCAAGCCCATAGCTGTTAGCTCAAAATGCAAACCACACCTGACTTAGATAATATTTGTCATGATTATGGAACTCAATTTTCATATGAAAATTTTTTGCATACCTTCTCTCAGCTCCACTTTACAAGGTGTTTACATTTGCCACTTTACATAGTGTTATATTTCTAAAGGACACAATACTCTCCTAATTGTAGTGCCAGCTCTGGGCATAAACACTTTGTCAGTTTTTTTCTTGCACTATCTGTGTGAGACAGTTTGGATTTAAAAGCTGCTGCCATTCTCTTTTGGCAGATGCCAACAGGGGTTTTTAATAAATCAACTTTGTAAAGTTTGTTCTTCAACTTTCCAGGAAGGCTCTTCCCTGGCTGTAGCATCCTTTTCCTGCTTGGGTAACATAATTCTAGTGTGTTTACCTTGATGCCAGCAAAATCCTCAGTTATGTGTGGTTCTTTAATGATTTGAATGGATAAAGTGGTGTGTTTTCTCTAAGTTACAGTTCCTGATTCTGTGTTTCCTATATTCATCTCATAAATTGTTGTGTAGCATCAGGCAATGAAAGAGAAATAATTGAACTCAGTGCTTAAACATATGAAGTTTAAATGTTCACAGTTTTGGATATAGTTAATGTTTTAAAGCATTACTCTGTTAAATGGAAGCAGATTTTGATAGAGAAAGTTTTATATGGTACTTTGTGATGGTTCAAAAACTTATGCCGGAATAATTTTCCTTTCAATTTGAATGCTGAAATACAGAATTTGAGACAGAGCCCTTTTTTTAATTAATTTTGAAAATTATATCGTAATCTTTTTCATTTTTCAGGGTTTACATATCCCATAGAAACCATTAATGTGGGTTTTGCTTGCATTTCTGTATTCAATCACACTAAAAGAGTCTGTTCAAGGTATGTTCATGATAGAAGGGAACTTCTTATACCGGAGCTGCTAAGACAAATCCAGAACCTTTTTTCTTTTCCTGTAGTCTAAAAATCAGTGATTATTGAAAGATAAATGTTAAATTCATTTATGGAACTAATTTACAGGGCTCTCATTACTAAAAGGCACTGCAGGTGCAATGCATAAAGTAATTCAGTCTTTTAGCCAGATCCAGTAGCACAGCTCATGACACAGAACATTTCTGTGCCATCTGGTAGGGAAGTAAATCAGATAAACTGCTCATGAATCAATTAGTTCAAACTGGAATTATTTAAAGCATGACATGACTCTAAAAGTAGCATTTAAAATGTCTGTAGAGGCCAGATTGTATATTTAAGTACAAAATAAGAAAGAAATAAATTCAGAATAGATTGTATTCTCTGAGGTGGTTTTGCACACAATTTATTTCAATGCTTAAATAATGTAATTTCCAAATTCCTTTTATTTGATTTTTGTATTTTAGCATCTTTCATATCTTTAATGTTTTTGGGTTTTTGAGAAAAACTGTAAGATGACTATTTGTGAATAGCTTAATTGTTTTTCTTTATCTTACCATATTATAAAATTTACAGAATATATTAGCTCACTTTTAATAGGTTATTTACCTTAAATGCTAGAAATGAATGGAATATTATTAGAAATAACTGTGCCAACAAGGCCTTATTTATAACTTTCTAAATTATCTTTCCACTTTGTTAGAGATAAAATAATGATTAAATGGTTACACCTCTTCCAAGAAGTTGGTTTTAAACAATTTACATGCCCCTACATCATGTCTGTAAGTCTATGGAATTAGAAGAAATTCAGGGGGTAATAGGAATTTGCCGTTCCTGAGAATAAGGTTCATAATGTTTAAGCTGTTCTTTACTCAAGCTGATTTTTCAGTGGTATAAAGGGTTCAAATACTTGTTTCATCCTGCAAGTACTTGAACTATCTCATTGACTTTGATGAAAATATTCAAAAAGCTAAGCATGGAGAAAGCTGTTTTGCTATATTAGGGCACGTAGTCAGCCTCCTTAAAATCAAAACCTTTGAAAAACACTACTGTCTTACTGTTTTCTTCTGGACTTGTTCCCTTTTCTGCCTGGAGAGGTTTTGCCCTTCAGTCATGTTGTAACTACAGCAAATGTCATGGTAGGCAATTTTTTCCTTCAAGTGAAGGACTCAAAATGTAAGTAGAACTTTTGCGCTAAGCTCTGCAGGAGCTAATAACTGCATTTGTACCTAAATTCTGTATGGCCCAAGTTCTATTAAGAATTAAAGCTCACAGCACAAATGAATTTTAATGGGAGCATTTTACCTCAGATGGCCATTTCACTGCGTGGTTTCTGTCAAAATGAAATTGGGTCATATGTCTTTTTCATAAAAAGCTATTATTGCACAAAAACTTTAAGTTTTAGGTGGCCATTTCTTTCCTCAGTGTAAATGGGTTCTTGGTGCTACACAGAAATGTGGCTGTCTTTCTATCACTGAGGACCCCATTATGTCATTAAAAGCAAAGGAAGTTTGGTTGTGGAATCTGGATTAACATTCATGTTGTTTTGGGAAAAGGCAGGTGGGGCTTTTTTACTCTCTTTCTCCTTTCTTTATTTTTTCTCTTTCTTTCCTTCATTCCTTCTTTCCTTCTTTCTTTCACTCTCTCTTTTCCTCTCTTTCCATCAGTCATATTTCTAGTCCCTCTGATAGCTACCACTCTTATGTTACTGACAAGATATTTGTTAGTGAAAATATTTTCATTTATAAATGCCAGACATATTTTAACAAAGCATAACTTTATTTCCTTTCTTGCATGTCAGAACCACCACCCAGGAGTAGCCCTGTTTGGAAGGCTGACTTGGGCTTAAAACAGTCTTTCAGCCTGAATGCTAGCAGCATGTTCTGTCTGCATTTTTAATAGGACAACCAGTATCAGAGGTTATCCTGTACAGAATTTTTGGTCATCCCTCACAGATATTACCACAGTTGATATACAGCTGCAAAGGTTTTATGCCCAAATGGGGTTTTGTTTTGTTAGTTACTGTATCTGTTAGTTAGTATGTATGGCAAGATAGTGACCAACTGTAAAACAGAGAATGCCAAAAATCAGTATTTTATTATTTTGACCAATTTTGCTAGATTTTAGTCTGGTGGAAGCACTGCATTATAATTAGGAATAATTAATCATAGGATATATACTTCTGAATCATCTGTAGTGTGCTTGGTCATGCAGCCAAACAGCTGAATAATCCAGAAGAAGTTTGCAGAAAGGAGTGCATGAACTGTCATGAACCTCCAGATTCAGGGGAATGCAGGAATTCTTTTTTCCTTCATTTTTGCATTACATTAAATAATGACATGCATGTGGAAAATAAAATATGACTTTTTTTTTTTAATAACTAATCAGTAATTTGTTAGAATAACACCAGTGGATCTCACTCTGTTTAAAAATTGTAAGCAACTTAACCCCTATCCAGTTTCTTGTAATATTTAATTCAGACTTTTTGTGTAATGTAGGTGTCTTAAGAGATAAATGAATAATATTTTCTTGAAAAAAAATCTCTTAATCAATGCACTTGTGAATGTTGTACAATAAGATTTATTATTTTTTTAAAACTTCAGTTTAAAAGCTGAAGGTGGACAAATTAATATGAAGACAATTGTGAAGTATTCAAATGAAGTAATTCCCTGGTCTTTTCTTTCAGTTTTCTCACCAGGTAAAGTCTACACTGTAAATTCACAAATTTTTTGGTTATGCATCTCAAGGCATATTACTGAAAGACATCTGTGTCTGGTATAATCTGTTTTCATCCCTCCCACTCAGCTTTGGTTCTTAATCCAAATGCTCAAAAGCTATTTCAAATTCAAATGTTCCTGCTGAGCCACTTCTGTGCAAATATTTGCCTTGTATTTGTGTCCCTATGAGCCTATAATTCATATGTCTGAAGCTCACTAAGGTGCTTATACTCAATGATATCTATGTCATCAGATGCTCTATGTATTTGAAAGAACACAGCATAGTAAGGCTCTTTGTATCCTCAGGCTAAAAACCAGAATGTGATATTAGTCAGAAATAGGGTGTCTTTACTGACAAATGCAAAAGTATAAAAATATATTAAAATATAGCATCAGACTTATTCTTGCCTAGTTCAGAGCAGTTCATCTACCTTCTAAAGTTTTTTAATTATTTTTTTCCTTTACCACAAACTAATACTAGTCATTTTACATAAAGGGTATTCTGCTACATTGACTCCTCCCAAATGGCTATTCCTTCAGTGTCAAATGATTAAGAGCACCAGAAAAGTCCTTTCCATTTGGATTAGTGGTCCAGTGAGTTCAGTACTCTTGCTCTTACAGTAGCACTAGGAGATACTGTTTAGGGAGAATGTGATCCTGGTAATAATCTGTGCTCTATTTCTGTTGTACTCTGCCTGCACTCACAATAGTTGTATTAAAATTCTTAGAAGTCATTCCTGTCTCTCCCTTTTGATTTGGGCATGTTGCCCATTAGAACCTCCCACCTGTCACTTCTACAGATATGTGTCTCTAGCAAGAGCATACAACCCCGATTAATTTTCATTGTACTGAGAGATTTAATTTTGAAAGTACCAGATTCCTTAGCAGTTTTCACAAGAATTTTTGCAACAAGAATTCTGATTACATTTTCCTTCAGAAATCCTTTCAGAAGAATGTTTTTCCTTAGGCACTGCATATGATGCCTGCTGAGTACAAGAAACTGTAAGGGAATTCGGATGTCCTATGTAAACCCTAACATGGTGTGCAGTCATCTCAGGTCAATTTTGCTAAATAAGAAGTAGCAGCTGTGTTCTCTACACAAGCTATTCATGGTGTCTTCCTTTCCCATGGATGTCCTCTAAATGACTTGTACTCAGATGTGTACTGCATTGCCCTGATTTATAATCAATGCTTTCTGTGAGGACTGTAAAACACAGCAAATCTATGTGTAAATGCTATTTTCATGAATGCGTTTTATGTATGTAAAACCCAAGTATTTCACTCAAGATTGCTTCACTCTAGGGAGAGCTTTGTTTAGGCAGTTTTGTGATTCAGGTACATTGAGCTCCCAGGGTCTCTGCAGACCTTCAGCAGTACCTCAGGCAGGCTTTACACCACCAGGCACCACCACATAGTCACATGCCACAGCCAGTAAAGTTGCCCCATGTATTTGCTTTTTAATGCATGAACCCCACATATCTGATGGGCTGGCACAGCTTCCTCATGCTATTCTGGACAGAGAAGTTAAAAAACTCCCATGAAAGAATGTTTTACCTTAAAGTCAGAGCTTGCTTAAAGCAATATGAAGCTCACAGAAAGGTCTGGTTCTTTGTTCTCAGCTAAGAAGCATTGCCAAGGTCATAGACATATCTCTCAGATAATTTTTTTATCAGTTGGGAGATTCTTTCTCTGTTTGCTTTTTCATGTGCCCTGTGAAAAGACAGGCTTCAGCACAAGCTCAGGTGAAGTGGTCTGTCTTTTTAGTCACAGTAAAATAGAGGAGGAAGGGAAATAATTGCAGCTGAGATGCTAGCAAGGCAAGTTATCACAGTTGACTGTATGATACTGGAGTGCTTCTGAATGGATCAGTTTCAGATGGGGCAAGGAAATGATTCTGTCAGCCTTGACAAACTCCTGTGCCCTCTTCTAATGCCTTGGGCCTTATACAATCCTTCTAACTGGATATTCCTAAAGTGTGGATGAGCCAGGAAATAGTACAAGTGGCAGAGATGGAGGTTAAGTTTAAAATTCGTATCTACATGAAACCAGTTTTTTTTTTTTCCAGGTTAGTTTCCAGGATGTTTATCCAGAATGTGCCTGAGTGATCAGAGAGCTGGTCCAGTCATCAGCATATGAATCCTTGTGTGTTCTCTTTGAGCTGTGCATACATCATAAGACAATTCAGTTGCTTACTCCGTCCCCTGTGCTCCCTTGAGCAGCAGCAGATGAAGAAAAAAAACCCCTTAATGTCTTGGGATGCAATTCAGAATATGCAAGACTCTGGAACAGTAACTTTGGAGCTTACATGTTGTTTTCCTCTTTCCCTCTACACTCAGGGGGAAAATTGCCATTGGAACATATGTTTCTTCTCTAAATTTTTTCAGCAAAATCACCAGTTGTCCATACTTTTTCCTTAAATATAGCAGATGATTTAAAGGTCCTGGCATTAGCTTCACTGATAAAAAATAATTTAAAAAATACATTCTACTATACTGATTTCTTTTTCTTCATGCCAGTAGGCAATAATGGCTGATTGGGAACTATTTAACTGAGAACGATATGAATCATGAATTCCAAGCTAGGTTGTGCTATGGCCTACCTGGAGCCAAAAAATGAATTCAAAAGAGAAAACACTTATTTGAAAGTGAGCTCTCTGGTATTTCCTTGTGTTTTGCATGAAAATTTTCACATAACTCAATTTTCAAATTTTGTCTGAGGAGGTTGTTTCACGTTTTTAATGTAATGTATGTCTTTCTGTGATTCTTGTATTATTGATTTTTATTCCTGACAATTACTTCTAGTCTGAGTTCTGCATAGGAAATCATTCATGTGTTTTTACAGAAGATAGATTTAAAACAATTATGCTCTTCTTCTTAAAACTTTCACTTTTTTGGACTACACCTATTTCACGCTTTTGTAGTGATTCACAAGCCCCAGTAACCAGATAAAGTCTTCTGATTGATTTAAAAAAGATTTATATTAAGCTCTTTGCTTTTATTTTTTTTTAGGAATAGAACCTCAATGAGACTAATTATTGCAATAAAGACTATCAACATTTAGAGTAGAGTTGCTGTTCAAATTTAACATGTTCCCTTTTCTATGAATTTGAGGTTGGAAATTGGGCAGTCTAATTCTGGGTTGCAACAGCTATGTGATAACTGCTGAACATCTCAGTCATCTGTTTGTGAATATTGCTTTTATAATAAAGGATTCATGTTGAAACACAAAGTATTCAACCTGTTAGATTGGATGGCTGTATCCACACTAGGAAGTTGCACGGAGACAACTGAAGCGCTCACTTTAGACAAACTACAATTTAAATATTACTTTCTTCTTTGGGACTCGTGGCCCTTGCCAGCTGATACAGGCTAGAGGATATTCTAGATGATATTCTGCAACATTCTCAGGAAAGTAGGGATGATTATGGCTGAGAACTTAGCAATGGCCACAACTTGTTTATTAAATGATATGGACACATTTGTGTGGTCTTCAGAATGCAAGTAAATTGCACATGTAAAACTTTGCAAGACCCTGACTTGAGAGAAAATTCCTAGACTCAAAAGTGAATTAAGCATGAAGACAGCAGTCATTCCAAGCATTTTTTCCTAGGCCATACAAAATTTTCAGGTTTTATTTGTTTGAGCAAAATGCATTTTACAGTTTCCATGGCTGTCTTTGAAAGTGTTCTGCTTATTATTTGTGCCAACATTAAAATGAGTCCTCAGTGTGTGGACTACTTAATATGCCATTGGTACAGTTGCAATGCAGCTTTGTCAATATGTGGTGAGTTTTCTTTTAAATTTAGAAAGGGAAATAATGAAAGTGCTTAGTATCAGTGTTGAGATATTGACTTTTCATTGCATTCTATACATGTTGTCATTGTCTATACTTTCTCATTCTGTCTCATATAAAAATGTAATAATTCCTTTACATGGCCTGCCTTCATAGCAGAGAAAATGCAGTAGCTCTGGATTAAGCTGCAGTCTTTAATATTTTGCCATGATTTCCTGGAAGAAACAAATTAGTCCTATACTTTTTTTGTTGTTGTTGAATCTCTCAGCATGCTGATTGTTTTGCAGAGAGACTTTCAATAGAGTGTGAGTCAGTTTCAGGAAAAATGAGATTATGCTATATTTTTCAGCTGTGAAGTTAAAGATTTTTGTTGAAATCTAAGAATTTCTTGATGTTAATGTATTTCATTTGTGTTTTGGGGGTTTATGAACTGTGAAAGTGCCTGGCAGGAATGCAGCCAGCTGTTTTTTATTCTGTTTTGCTTCTCAATAGCTTTTTCTGTTATTAAATCAGACTCCTGGAATAAACAGTATCTCAACAGATTGTTTGCAAGGGTTAAGAAAAGTTCCTATATACGTTTTGTTCCACTAGCATGTGATACTAATATATTTGGCTTAATTTTTAGAATCTTCATGTTGCTGGAAGAAAAATCTGAATAGCAGGGTAGTAATTTGCCACAGAGATATTACCAAAGCAAATTGGTGGTACTTTAAAGCTAGATAACTGCATAGAAATAACAGAATAAAAATAAAATATATACTCTTGCAGATATTGGAGCATTTGGCCTTGAAAAAGTGCTGTCGCCATTGAAAGAATTATTCCACTGATGTATTTGGCTGCTGTTAGAATTTTATTTTTTTGCTAGCTTAGTGTTCTCTTTGGATTTGTTTTTGGTGCTCTTTTTGTTTTGTTTTATTTTGTCTTGTTTGGTTTCATTTTATTTCTTGTTTTTGTTTTGTTTAGTTTTGTGGTGATGATGGTTTACAATTCTGAGATCATATGCTAGACCGTTAATTTCCGTTAATTCCTCCATGTCCAGGAATATTTTGTAGTTCCTACTGACAAAAAGCAGTTCTGACATCACTCTGCAACTTTGTGAATGTAAGCAGTTGTTGTTTATCTACCTGGTGTGCTTGACAGTAAATGTGCATAATTTGTGTCTTTCCTGCAGTAGTCTGCATCTACTATGGACTCTGAAGGAATTGGAGGGCAAATGTTATTGCTTTTAGAGCATTCTCTAGCAATCATTTAATGAAGCAACCAAACAAAATGTCGTGTAATCTGCTAATATCAGCATTTACAATGTAATAAAGTTTTTGAAAATGAATGTATTATAGTTTTGTGTCTAATTAGTTTTTGCTGATTATCAAAAAACACTTAAATCTGTAATAACTAAACAGGATAATTGAATAATTGAAAATTAGGTCTCAGTGTACAAACTGTATAGGTGAAATTATGTTCTCTTGAATCGTATATCGCTCTGAATTCTCTTGATAGAACATATTTATCTGCTGTAATAGCTGGCCCTCATTTCAAAATCCTGACTTAATGCTGCTTGCAAGCTGTAAATCAGAGAAAAGTGACCTGGTAAAAGAGACAATGACTCAATGAAATAATAGAAGTAGCAAGAGAGTGAAAGCAGATGGGTTTTATTATTGAGAATATGTTTTATCTCAAAATATGGTGAGCTACTGAAACCTGCATTTTTTGCCACATATATGATTGTCCTCTTGGAGCTGAGTATTTGAATGGGGTTTTTTTTGTGTATTTTACAGTGTGTATTCTCAATGTTCTGTGAGTATTAATTGGAGAGTAAAGGCTTTTTGTTCAAATGAAGTAAAATATGGCAAAGCAAATCTTACTCTCTTTCAAATTGCTCCTGTTTTTGCAAGTCAAGGGAAGAAAATCAGGAAATTTGCATTAACAAACAATTCAGTCTATGATTTTTCAGGTTAAAAAGAACAAAGAAAATGTTAAGTTCAGATAAGTAGGGCTGAAATGTAGGCAGGAACACAAATGTGTCTCTGGGATCTTATAGTATGAGTAATCTACTGTGCAAACATTTATATTTTAATTAGTTAGGTAATGGTCTTTTCAAAATTATATGCATCAAATAATTTATTAATTCTATATCCTATTTGGCCAGATAGTAACCCTAAATTATGTTGATTTGGTGATATGTACCATATAGTGCATAGTTGAGATTTGTCTTATGGAGTAGGAACACAACTGTGAGAGAGTGTTCTAAAGGAATAAAAAGAAGCCATTAGAACTCTAGCATTAATTTGTGCTGTAGTAGAACAGGGTTGATGGTTTATATCAAAACTGGTTTAAAACAATAGAAGTATACTGAAGAATATCAGAGGCTAGCCAATATACAGCCTTTGATATATGATGCAATAGTGGACAATTTGCATGCACTTTTCATAAATGCTGTTTTGTATATGCATAGTTTCTTGAGGTTCTGGCCTGTAGCCTTTGCTTATTTGTGGGGAAAAAAAAAAAGGAAAAATATGTCTGAATATGGGTTTTAACATCAGGTATTGAAAGTAAATGCTCTGTGGAATGAAGTTCAAGGCAGGAGGAAGATCATGTGGCTCACAGGGAACAGTAATTTTTAAATGATATTGACTGCCATCTTTTATTCACCAATGTGCACAGGGCTCTAACAGAATGTAGAACTTGCACAGCCTACTGACCAGACAGGGGTATCTGCTGTGATCACTGCCATTCTTCAGGATTCTGTTCATCTTCCTTAAAAGGAAGATAAACTCCTCTAACTCTGAAAAATAAAAGAGAAAAACTAAAAAATCTATAACCCTAAAACCGAGAAGGTGAGAATCTAAATTAAAATTTCAAAAAGGAAACTTTCTGCAAGTGTGAAGTTGTCTTACCCAGAAGAGCTTTGTGACAACCACAAAGTTTTGGTATTGCAGACACAAAAATAAGACTTCTCTCTATGCAGCAGTCCTGGAAAGCTCATTTTTGCAATCATTCTCAAAGATTGCTGAACACACATGCATCAAGAGTGAGGTCCTTAAAAAACCCATTAATGTAAATGCCTAATGTTAGGGCTTGTCAAACCTGCTGCAACATCGTGTCCCCAGGTTCAGTCAGTACCAAGGCTGAGCACGTATTCCCAATAAGGAAATGTGTATAAACACACAGCAGGGCTGTATGCAACATGTCAACATAGATGGCAAACACAGTGATCATGTAGAGACAAACTGCACCAACTCCCTCGCTCTCTTCACTTGTCTGACTGGTCAGGACAAAAACCAGCTAATGAAAAATACATACATACATACATACATACACACATACATACATACATATTTGTACTGTATATATATATATACACACACATATATACATACATAC
>LTAT01000001.1:42944063-42981780 GCA_003286495.1 Chlorodrepanis virens | reverse complement strand
TTAAATCAATAATTTTTCTTTTTTTTTTTTTTTTGTTGCACCTCATTAATCATTCATTAAAGCACTCAATATTAAGCTGTCTAGTGATTCACATATTCTGTTCTGGAAAGACATAATTTCAGTCTACTATTAGGATCAAAGAAAACTGCCTAATATATGTCATATATGTCTATCTATATCAATCCTTGCCAAGGAAGAAAGGTCCAAAAAATTCAGATAAGGATAAGATAAAAGATAAAATTATTTTTAAATTATCTGAAAAATTATTTGTAATATCTAGTGGAGGGAGTTATAACCAATAACCTTAAAATAACTAAGAGGAAGCAGATGAACAGAAGAGAATAGTGACATGAAAAAAAGTTACAAGCATATGCATGGATGGGTGAAACAGGCAAATAATATTAGTCTCTAAACATTAATCATATAAAATGTGACTTTTTTTATGTTATTTCAACTACTAGACAGAAATAAGAGTACAAGCTATTGTTCTGGGGTTTAGTTTTGCTCTCATTTGTTATCTCAGAAATGTCTAACTCATTTACTTAATTTTCTGAGGATGATTTAAACCTGCAGTGAAATGTTAGCAAGACATGCATTTTTATGGATGGAAATACATAAATATTTTTAAACAAATCAAGTTGATAGCGTGCATAACTGTGGTGGCAGGGATTGCACCAAGGGATAAGAGCCAAACATTTTTGCTCTTGTATTCACTCTGAACCAGTAACAACTGGAAAGAAAAGTAATTGCTCATGACAGAACTCAGATGAGAACCTGAGTTGGTGGGTTTAAGTTGTAAAATGCCATCACAGATACAAACCAAGTTTTCTATACATAACAAATTAGAAAAATGGTATTTGTGAATGGACAATTCCATTTAGGAGCTGTATTATATTACTAAGTAAAAAGAGGAAAAAGGGTGAGACCACACTGCTCCACATCCCCAGGGCTTACTAACAGCCTCTTGATAAGTGATTTACCTTAGGGAGGACTGATTGGTGAACAGATGTAAGTTAGAAAGACTGAGAATTCACTGTCTATCACTGTACCTTATTGCCTGCTTCTCTTTTATTTGGCACTGTAGACATCCCAAAAAAACCTGCATCTGTTGCATTAAAAAAAATGTTCAGGGACTTCATGTGTCCTACTTCCTACAGCAGAATAGCCATACCCAGACTGCCTCCTCAGAACAGTCTGTAGACTATGCTAAGGCTCAAATTGGGGTCAAGCATTTTTTTGGAGAGAGCTAGTTAGGTCAATTCAACTTTGTGATGGTCAGGAAGCATGCTAGGGATGGAACAAAATGTACAGTGTGTGCTTTTGCTTGAACCCATAGAACCACTGTGAGGAAATGTACCTTTAATGAAAATTGCTAGTCATTGCTACCTGATTTAGCAATTAGCTTTCTTTGAAAATTTTGTTTTCTCACAAAGTGGCTTTGATTGCTACATAAATAACTACTGAGAAGGATTTTGGAGTAGTTGCGTAATAATAAGCTGGGGTGATTCTTATTTTCACTATTCAGGCAGCAACTGATTTGATCCTGAGGTGGTAAAGGTATATCAAGAAAGCACAAAGAGTAGGTTAAAGCTGTGTTGTGCAGTGCTGGTGCTGAGCCACATTTCTAATTTTTGCAGTTCGGTAAGCAGAATGAATGTCTATTTCTTTCTTTGTTCAGCTGAGTTAGCTTAGACTCAAGAGAAGTATTTTGTTACTTCCATCAGAGATTCAGGCTACTGGTGATTTTATGGAGAAGAATGAATTTTCAGGGTAGAAACACAGAGTTGTAGCCCTGTATCTAGGCAGGAAACAGTGGGTTTGACATAGCAATGTATGCATTGCTTGTACTTAGTATCATCTCAAGGATATAAAGGCTATAGCTGATTAGAAATCTCATCCTCTTTTTGAAAATAAAACCAAATTTAAAAAAAAGAAAAAAAAAGAAAAAAAAAGAAAAAAGAAAGGAGGTGATGTACTTCACACAAAAATTCAGCTTTTTATTTTAAAAAAAAATCCCCACAGGGCATTCACTATTCATAAGGGACTATGAATTGTCATACTAGTGATCTAAATACCAGTCTCAAATATAAACTGGATTACTAATTTGGAATGCACAGTTTTGTTAAGGAAATGAAACCCTGCAGGACATTCTGGCCTACAGGTGTATGAATAATTTTTTTTTAAAGATCACCAAAGGAAATTCTGATTTCTTAGTATTCGGATATGTAATGCTAAGCAGAGGTAAAATAATTAGCAATTTATTCCTCTCATTTGAAAGAGTTCAAGGAAGTGATACTTCTAGAAATAATTTTTCTGGATCTGACTTGATTAGCTAAATTCGATTCACTGCTGAGCTCCTTGAAGATTCCCTCCAAAAGTACTTATGATGTGCACATAAATGAAAGAGGGGAAATACTATGGCTGAGCTTAGTTCACACTGAACTGCAATAGAGCAGCAAGATATTTTCATTGAAATACGATATGATAAAATTTATAGAATATCCATATTTCCCATTAAGGTCTATGATGTAGAATAAGTGAATAGGATACTAGATTTTTGTATCACATCAGTTTCAATCATGTAAACATAAATTTTATTGCCTTTCAGTGTTCATCATTCATTAGACATTGTCCTTGTTTCAGAAGGGATGCAGGTAATTTTCTTCTTAGCAGCTGGTATTATGCTATGTTTTGGATTTAGGGCAAGAATAATGTTAATAATACATTAATTTTTGTTATTTTTTGTTGAGCAGAGCTTACTCTGTCAAGGACTTTTTGTCTTCTCTTGCTGCCCTGCCAGTGAGCAGGGCTGGAGGTGTGCAAGAAGATGGGAGGGGACACAGATGTGACAGCTGAGCCCAGATTACCCAAGAGCTATCCCTTACCATACAAAATCACACCAAGAATATAAACTGGGGAGAGCTGGCCAGGGGCTGGTGGTCCACTGCTCAGGTCATCAGACAGTGGGTGGTGAGAAATTGCATTGTGCATCGCTTGTTTTGTACATTCTTTCATCATCCTTACTCTTATTATTTGCCATTTCTTTTATGTCCTGCTACACTGTTTTTATCCCAACCCATGAGTTTTACCATTTTTCTGATTCTCTCCTTCATCCCTCTGAGGATGAGTGAGTGAATAGCTGTCTGGTGTTCCCGCTGAGATAAACAACAGAGATTAAATCACTTGTAACTTTCTGCAAACAGGAAAATGCAAAACAGATACACTCTTGTCATTTCGGATTTACTTATATGAATTAGTACATTTTTGAAAGATAGAAGGGACCATTTCAGTTTTTTAATTTAACCTCATACATACCATGTCCTTGAACTTCTGAATTAATTCCTGCTTTAAGACCAAAACCTATTTGAACCAGGAAAAAAACAAAACAAAACAAAACAAAACAAACATCAAAAAGTCCTAAAAGCCCAAATAAACCAAACCAAACTAAAAAAAACCCCCTTACCTCAACTATTGATAAATATTTTTTATTATTGAAAAAATATTTTTATATAGACCAACCTGAATGTTTTTAAATGTATGATTCTGGTAGCATAGATTTTTTAAATTCACTTTCAATGTTTAAAAAAAAAAAATCTTTTTCCATTTTCATGTGGTTTGGCCTGCCAAATCTTTAAATCTGTATTTGCCATATAAGCACTTACAAGGCTTATAAGGCTGGTTAAATCTTGAGATCAAGGGTTTTTGAGTGTACTTAAAGATGAGCTCCATGGCTAAAACAAAAGGATTTTTGGTTCCATTTTAATCACTGTAATGGAATTCACTTCTGGGCCATCCTTTCTGAACAAAGACAATGAGAATGGGATTTAGGAATAATATAACACCCCTAATCTGACTTAGTATTCCTATTTCTGTCCCCAGAGATATCCCATTAAAATCTTTGGCTAGAACACTGCTCTGGGTAATTCATATTCTCCTGGCTACACAGGACACCCACAATTAATTTACGAAACAGAATATTTTGTCTTTTATTATGCATGTAATACAATATTTAGACTTGCAAATTTATTTTTGTCTGTATTTTATTATAGTATGTGTTTTGAAATTCACTCAATTGCCTCACTTGCCAGATGAGATTTTCTTAGTTTGTCACTTCTTTTTGTTATTTAGTAGTTCTCCAGTTCCCGTGGCAATAAAAGATTTACCATTACCACTTTATTTTTCATTTTGCTTTCCAGATCATCAATAAAAGTCTCAAAAAATCTTGAAAGATTACAAGGCCCTATAGGATTGTACAATAATCATTCATCCTTAATGATAATTTTCCTAATTATGCTTAGACTCTGAATTTGAGAAGCTTCAAGAACCTTCATAAGGTGCCTCTCTAGCAGCTGCAAGCAGTTCATTTTCTTACTGAAATGTTACAGAGCACAGTCATATATTTACAGAACCCTGCAAGTACTTTAATACAACAATGTAACTTCTGTAATGCAAATATTTCCATTCTAAAATGTGAAATGTCACAAAATTTATTCATGGTACTTTTTGGTGTTATAACCTTGTTCAGAATTGCTTTTGGGTCAAAAGAAAGCATTCCACTAAGCCATCAGTCCAAGTCCTGAGAGGTATTTTGGCAACTGAGCACTAAAAGGTCTAAGGGGGAGGCCAAACTTCCCAAAGCTATGCAGGGAAGATGTGAAGCTGAAGACTCCCGAGGACCTTTCAGTTGATTTACACCCAAATTGTTCCCCCATGCACGTATACCATAGTAGTGATGCACATATTTTCTGGGAAAATAAAATGCTGCTAGCAGAGGACTTGTTTGATACCAAAATGTTAGTTCAATAAACTTCCATCAACATTAAGAACCAGCAAATCTGGAATGTTGGTGTATCTACTGCAGTGAATTAACCCTTGCCATAACTCATTCAAATTAACACAGTTGCCAAGAGTATTTGTTTCCTCTTTCATTGAAATTGAAAGACAATAATGTGTGATTAAACTCATGGGGTTTGGGGTTTCAGGGTTTTTGAGACAAAAATTTGATAGAATGGAACAACTTTTAGACAAAATAAAAAGAAAATAAACTATTTTACACTAGGACACAGCAGGAAAACAGTCATCGTACTTTTTGTACAGATAGTATACAGCTGGTAACCCTCCTCATTCAGCTGAAAGACCCAGTAAGTATATACAACAAAATTTTCCAGTTATAACATGTACTTATTTTCCTCTTAAAGAATAGGTTTATAAAAAGTGCAGCAGAATAGAACAATTCTTTTAAACAACTTTTATCTTTATTTATAATGTGAATCAATTTAGCTTTGAAGCACTACATGGATTTTTGTTTAATAAAGAATTTATACTAGATCCAAGTCTTGCTTAGCAGAGAACCAGCACTGAGACTTGTGAACTTATAAGGAGACAATATTTCTTCTTGTACAATTAAGGAGACTGAATTGAGAATAACAAAGTCCAAATAACAAATGACCTCATTATTTAATCTCTGCTTTCTCAAGCACAGTCAAAAGTTTGAAAAAAGTTAGAGTACTTTTTCAATACTGAACCTACCTTTAAAGCAATTAAGTGGGATCATCTGTATTTTTAGGTTTCTATTCATAAGTCAATAATGCATAATAATAAAAAAAAGGAAGAAAAAGAGAAGAAAGAGAAATAACTGAGTTGTGCTGAAATTTAAAGAGGCAACAAAGTAAAAAATGTTATTAAGCTAATATATTTCTAAGACTAAGACAGACATATAGAGGAGGATGCATGTTCTCTGGCTGAAAAAATGTGTGTATTTATATATATATATACATATACATATAAAAACATACACACAGATAGGTGTGTGTGCATATATATATATATATATATATATATATACACACACACACACACACACATATATATATATATATATATACACCACCAGATATATGTTTTATATATGGTATATACGTATATACGTATATGGCGTATTGAAGAAAATTTGGCAACACATTTTGTTTGGAAAACTGTCTTGCTGGAAGTTCCTGCCCATGTTTATGCCACAGATCTCAGGGATAGAGTACCTTATCATACAACTGGCACTGGGAATGTGTCACAATACGAATTGAGGTGAAAAAGAAGTGTGCTCTTTAACTGAGTGTAGTTCATTAAACAGTCTGTGTTTTGTTTCAATAAATACTACTTTGTAGAAGTATGGCATGGATTACACAATGAGCAGGGAGCAGAGCAGCAGTACCAAGGAGCGTTTTTTCCTCTTAGCTAGGTAGTTTGTCTTTCAGGTAGCATATAAATGTCTAATAAAACTTTTGAATTAAAAGTTCTGCATAAATTGGCTCTGCTAATTCAGTGGTGAGTGGCATTCTCCTGTTCTTACACAGAGGAGCAAGTGGATTTTAAGGAAGCATTGAGATTTATCTGAATGATCTCATTGCAGTAGTGATTAAAATATTTTTTTTGGGCACTGTACAGCACTTAAGAGATCCTCATCTGGGAAGTGACTCCATAATCTGAAAATAAACTCAGTATAGAGGTGAAAATATGAACCCGGTATCTCGTTAAACAACAAAGCAAACACATTTTTGAAGGTATAAAACAACAGAGTCTGCTTCTAATGAATTAATATCTTCTTTAAGGAGAAAGTACTATCTGATTTTTAAATTAAAGAATCTGAGACACTGAGGTTTCAGCCAGTGTAAAGTCTTCCTAGATTAAAGCATGAGTAATGCACAAACCTGTACAAACTGGCATTTTGGATGAGACAAGGTTATAAGAATTATTAACCTTTGTGAGAACCTGGGTTTTTATAGGTTATGATGTTTATATTTATCTGACAGATAAACTGAACTGAATCTGAATAGGGAAGAGGGCATTTTTTGTGTGTATATGACAGTTGTACCACCTAGTATTTAAAAATTGTGTGACAGCACTTGTACATTTGATAAATGAGAGAGATTAACATTATTCAGATGACTGCTCAGCACTGCTCAACAGAGTGGAAAAATGTTTTAAACAGAACTCTACTGTTTTCTTATAAACCATGCAGATATCATTGGCCATCTCTATAGTGAGAAATAAAAAGGAGTCAGAGAACAATCTTATTTACTGGAACCAAATCATCTACACTGCTTAGGCCAGTACCAGCTATCCCTTTGTTTTATTTTACCTCCCTTTTATTAGTTCTACCCAAGTAATGCCTTGATGTCCTTTGGAAATAGTTCTCTCCATGCTAGCCCTGCCTCTAACTGTATTAGTTTGGTCTGCTGTTCCTTGGTCAAGCATTTGATATCATCCCAACACCTTTTTTTTTCTTCAGCTTCTGCCACATATGTGTATGACACACCCAGAGCAGACAAGTGTGTTTTGCATTCACCAACATAGAGCTGCAACGCAGCTCTCGCACTATTTCAGGTATTTCTAATGTGAAAAATTCACATAAACCAATAAATGTATCTTAAGTCTCTGTAGACACCACATGGGTCTTTAAAAGATCCAGGTCCATCTGTTAAGTAGCACAGATTCTGTCTGCTCTAAGTGGGCCTATAAGAAAGGGGCAACAAACACTTTAGAGGGGTCTGTTGTGGTAGAAATAAGGGCAGTGGTTTTAAACTGAATGAGGTTTGGTTTTGACCACATATAAGGAAGAAGTTTTTTGTAATGAGGGTGGTGAGATGCTGGAACAGGTTTCCCAGGAAAGTGGTAGATGACCCAGCCCTGGAAATATTCAAAATCAGGTTGGGCTGGGGCTCTGAGAAACCTGATCTAGTTAAAGATGTCCCTGCTCATTGCAGGGGAATTTGCACTAGATGGCCTTTAAAGGTCTCTTCCAACCCAAACTTTTCTATGATTCTATGTACTTAACCATTCCACTTGGCGTCTGGGCAAGAAATTGGTGACTTTCTTATATAGTGATAAAGACATTTTGTGATTTTAAATTAAAGCTAAACTATACATCTCCAAATGCCACTCTTTTAAATCTATCTGTAAGTCAGGGTTTAAAAAAAAATTAAAAATCAGAATTGTCATTCTGTTGATCCTGAAATTTCCTTTTTAAATCAGGTAATTACTAGGGACATATATAAAATTTTTGGTACTCTCTGAAGCTCTCCATATGTACTGCTAACTTGCATAATATATCTTGTCTTCAGCTGTTGCAGGGCAAATCATTTCTAAAACATGACAAATGGGATCTCCAACAAACAGGAAGTGGTGGAGGTGTAGATGAACAAATCAGTGGTGATTGTGATGATGAAGATGGTTGTGGAGGATCTGGAAGTGGAGAATTCAAAAGAGTCCTGAAAATTACAGACCGTAAGTCCATGATTCTGTTTCTTTCATGCATTTAAAGAGTGAATTGTTATGTTTTCCACTAATGCATGCCACTGAATTATTTCAGAAAAGATGTGAAAAGTCACCTGTGTAGTGCTCCATGATTTACAGGAATGGGCCTGCAATTATAGGATTCCTGTGAGCACAGTATCAATGAGTATCAGTTTTATCATAACACATGGTATTGGTGCAATATAGACTTAAAACAATATTTTAGTCAAATAGTAGGCATAAAGTGGCATGTCCCTCTGAGTTATTACATTAACATAAGAGATTTAGTAGTTAAAAAGAGAAACTGTACTAAGTTTTCATGGAACTCTTGCAAACCATGAGGTTTAGTGGAGGTAGCTGCATTTCACGGAAAACTATTGTAACCAATGTACTTAAGCACTCAACAATAATGCTGTTTCTTATTCATCTTTCCACTTTTCTTACAGTCTTGTTTTTATGTAGTTTGGGGTTTTATTTGGTTGCATTGTATTTTTGTTTTGTTTATTCTCTGAAACATATTTGTAATAATTTTCATTAAAAATCCTGTGGCTATGCACTTGATAGGCATAGAACTCCAACCATAACCAAAGTTACTACTTCCTGAATCAGGACATTTTTCAGCATGTCTTATTTCTCTTCCCAGTTTAGAAATATAGGCAGAGATGGTGGCAATAGATGAATTTTTTAATCTAAACTCTATTTCTCAATTTTGATTTTTTTTTCCTGCCTTTTATGTTATCCTATATATTATAGGATATTATATTCACTGAATTTGAGGGTGTTGCATGTTTTCAGGTTTAGATGTGAACCCCAGGTCCTTTTTTACTTGACAGTAAAGAGACAATTAAAACTGTGGCTGTAGAGAACATGTAGTTTCCCATTTCTTTTTGAACTGCTGGAAAAATGTGGCAGAACATTTTGGGGCATGCCTTAATTCAGTTTGGAATCAGCCTAAAATCCTCTTGCACTGACATTTAATCTGTACATTTTCAAGTCCTACTAGAAGTCTGGATGGGATTTTGAGCAATATCCAAAAGAGTTTGGACACTTACTTCCTTAGCATGCCCTTGGAGGTTTAACTTTGGAGAAAGAAGTTGGGAGTTCAAATATTTAAAACCAGATGTTCTTTGTAATACAGTATATATCTTATATCTATTTGATAATGACACACTGTGGTATTGAAGTACTGTAAAATAGTCTTAGAATGTGACTAGAGCTATTAAGAAAGTATTAAATGACAAAAGAATTTCAAGAACAGTATATTTCATTTCACTCTCTTCTACTGCATTAGAATTTTCTTAATATTAATATATTTAGTGCAATCTTTTCAAAATGTCAAAATTATAATTAGCCTTCATATCCTCTTTGTACTACATCTTCTAAATTGCCAGAATTATAAGCAGTGTGCTAGGCATAGTGAAATTTTCATGTAATTCTATTTCATTTGAACATTTTCTAAGATATTATAGAACAAAAATATGAACCCATACTGTTCGATATTTTGACTTGTGCACAAATCTTGAGCTGTTGTGATTTCATGAATTTATGCTGGAATGCATTTCCTTTTTGGAATTCATCTTGAAATTGTCTTTAATCTGTACCAGAAAGTCCTACCTTGTTCTGGGTAGTCAGATATGGGCTGTCCAACAGAACATTCAATTTTGTAGAATTTTATTACAATATAGATTAATTTTTTTTCTGTAATCACTTGTGTCTTTAAGTATATGTTAAAGTGTATGTTTAAGATAAATGAAAGAGGTGTTTGAAAAATTCTTCTATTGCATCACTGTGATATATGAGTAGGACTTCAGGAATTTAAAATTGGATTTAAAGTGAAAACCAATATATTTTAGTAAGGAAACAGAATTGTCTTCTCAAGATTTAAGATTTTATGTGAGGAACTAGAGTTGAAAAAAAAAAATAAACATAATAGGAATTTAGGCTTATATTTTTAATATCTATAGTTTACATATCCTTATGCAACATATATAATTTTGTGTAATTTTCTTAGCTTTGGATGACTGGTATCAATCAAAAGCTAAGTAAGATTTTAAACTCTTTTTTTTTTTTAAACTGAAAAGATAGATTCATTATAATGATATTGCTTACAGCTACCTGAGAAATATTTCTGAATTTCAGGCAAGCCTACAAGTTTACCACAGTAAATTTGATCCTCAGCACTAGCTCTCTACAGAGTCACAAAGTTAGTATCATTTTTCCTTATCAAAAAACTTCATTCTTTTACTTCTGGACAACTTTGCTTTCTCTCATAGCCAGCCAGGAAAGAAAAGGGGATTGCTATGTATTTTTTTCCATAGTTGAATCTAGAGGTCCTAGCCATAGCCCAGGCTCTCTCTTTGGTAGCTTCTGCAGACATTTTCACCAAGGAGATAATCCTGTGTGCAACAAACCAATGATCTTAAAAAGCTATTAAAGTATGATACAGAACCAGCCCCTTTTATTACATTGCTGTGTATAAAAATAAAGTATAAAGACACATCCACCTTTTTTTTTGATGCCATGTCATTGCCTTTTGGATGTGTGTTTGATACTCAGACCCAGAAGGAACAGAGGGGAAGGGAGGGGTTATACTTTTGCCAAAATTGTACCAATTTTATGTGTACAGGTAGCTTGTGAAGTGAAAGGTTCCTTGTTTCCACATTCAGTGCTAGAGATGTAAGAATTCATTTCATTTGGTGCTGAAGACTGACAAATGTGCGGTGACAGCCTTTGGGCTTTAGAAGGCCAGTGAAGAGATCTGGTGTTTGTAATACAGAAGAGATAGCCTTGGATTACAAAAATGTTTAAAATGTGTTATATCTTTTAAAAAATCTATTTTTTCCTATCAAACAGTCCAATCATTATATTATATTTAATGCTTCAAAGTGCTACAATTGTGCTGACTGGTTTGCTCTTTCAAAAGTACTTTTAATATACAGTAAATCGTGCAGGTATTTGAAGAAATGGTACTGGAAAGGATAGTGTACTTTAAATGTATAAAATAAACAGTAGTATAAAGTCTTGACACTTCATTTGCTAGTTTTATTCTGCTCTAACCTGGGAGCTCCCACAGGACTATTTCATGCGTCACAATGAATTACCTCTTTGAAACCCCCTGCGGAAGGCAGCAGTAATAACAACGAATACTTATCACCTACACATTGATTTGAATCTGTTTTCAAATAGCTCTGTGAGGAGGGGCTAATCCCAATATCACTCCACTGAGGTTCTCAATACCATCTATCAAGATTCTCATAATACTTCTTGCAAGACCAGTGATTCCCTGAAAAGTGCTCTGCCACTTGTTTGTCGTTCTTTGCTCATTTTAACACACAGCACACATGTTTCTACACTGCAGCCAGAGCTCTCCTAGTGATCTCCCTGATCTCAGGGCTCAAATATGCAGAAATATCGAGGATATCTTTGTGCTTAAGATATATATGGGCAGACCTTGTCTGCCACTTTTTGTTTAAATCTCACCTGATATTCATCCTCTTTGAAGAAAGAACTCTCCTAAATGTTTTATTTCTCAGGCTTCTTAATCTGTGGATTATTATTTTCTTGTTCAAATCATGCTGGAGAGGTAAAATACCTTGAAAAAGGCTTTATGTTGTGGTCTCTATATAAATAAGCCAGTCTGTGTCTCTTGCCTGACATTATACTGCATTCTCAAGTATCAAATGTCCTTTCTTCTCTTTCTGCTTCTTCACCCACTTCAGTATAGTTGCTTTTCTCATTGTTAAATCTGATTCTGGTGGCATATTCTGGGACCAAAGCTACTTAAAGCTGGCAATAAAATCTCCATTATGATGTTTGCCATCTGTTAAATTCTTTTTAACTCTCATCTACATTCTGTTACCTCAGTAAAGTAAGACATCCCTTATGTCTGAGTAGGATTTCAGGTTTTATTTACACACAAGAGTATTCTTCCTATTTCCTAAATGTTAATGTGAGGTGTTATTCAGGTGTTTTTGGAAGGGCTACATGACTTCACTGTTCATAGTTCACTCAGTTCAGAACATCTCAATTCTATTAAAAATGAATAAGAAAAATAGAAGTTCTTGCTGTGAATGCCACGTTTGGTCTAAATATTGCAATAATAATTTTTTAACAATAACATTCTCATAGGCTATTGTTAAATGAGAGTCTGGGGGTTCTCACCCTTCTTTTTCACATAAAGACTATCACAATCTGAGCTCTTTTCTCTCATAGCCTTGTCTTTTGTGCAGCTGAAAGTCTTTTGAAGAGAAATATTGAAATTAGTACGTTCCTGTGAAAAATTTGCATTTCCAGAATTAGTAAATACTAAGCAAGAAGATACATATTGTGAACACATATGAAGTTCAAAATTTTTCTGTGTGCATGATCAAGTATTGGCACAAAAATACGTGATGATTTAAATTATTGAAGTATAAGCAAAAGATGAACAAATTCCAAAGATTTCCATCAAAAAAAACCTCCAAAAAAATCCCCAAACCACTTTTGTGTTCTTAAGCATAGACTTTCACCAGCCAGTGAAGTTTGAACAGGTAAAGTTGCCAGATGTACAACGACATGAAGCACTGTGGTGGGTTGACAGCTGCCAAGTGCCACCAAACTGCACAGCACTGTGGGGGCTGCTATGGGAAAATGAACTCCAGCTCAGCCAGAACCAATACAAGCAGTGAGAAGAAACCAAAAGGATTCCACTTAAAATGCCTTGCAAACACTGAAAAAAGTTACAATACGACTTTCTTATGCAGTATTTTGCAAAAAAGATGTGACCTGCATAGTGATATTATGCATTTGAAAAAAGTAAGACAATATTTCAATTTTTGATTGTTTTCTATTTAAAGAGTATCATCTCTCTCTCAGCACGTTGTCTCATGAGTCAACATTTGTACTTTTAGAGTGATTAATTTAACCTGAGTGATGGATTGAAACTGTACTGTCAGGATGGATTGTTAATTCGAAAACAAATAAGGGGAAGGGTTATGTAAAATTTGCTGAGGGAATTTACACAGAGACAGAAATAAAGTCAGATAATATAAAAATTCATACTTTGCAACATTGGGGTTTTTTTGCCTTGTATTAATATGTTACATCGACATGAAGATTTTTATGACAGCAGCTATCACACACAAATAAAGAAGCACAATTGCTCTTCAAAGGTTTTAAGTTACCATGAAGTGTTTAGTGATCACACTCACTGGTCTAAAACAGCACATCAGAGCAGTGCAATTATTACAAACAACCTGAATTTTTAACATGAGGTTATATTTTGCTGGGAATTCCCTTATAATAATAACACTAATTCTGAAGTTACTAGAAATCTGGAGCCTTTTACTACATGTATTATTTCATTGAACAAATGTATAAATATTTATAATGTACAAATGTACAAATGCATAAATATTTACACTTGCAGTTACCAGTAAAGAAACAAACTTCTGGCAAAGTGCTAATGTTTATTGCTTTCTCATCCATTCTGTAATATTTCCTGATGAAAACTAATAAGATAATAGGTGTCATAGCTACTTATCAGGATAAAGAATGTCCTAAATTTTTATTTCCAAAGCAGTAGAATCAAAGTAGCCAGTGCCACTCTTGGAAAAGTGCTATTGTACAGCTTCTACCTGTTGAACAAATTCTGGTTTATTACTTATTACTAGTTTTTAAAAACTTCTAAAATCCCCGTTCCTGCCTACTGCTTTATGCCTGCCAACCTTGAGGACAGAGAATATACACCATCATGTCCTTCTCTGCTCTGGATTCTCCTGGGAAGAGAGGAAAATAAAAGAACAAAAAAATATATAATATTTTCATTTAAAATACTACATTTATATATAAAGATTATAGCTATTCAAGAGCTCCTTTTTGTAAATATCAGAGAAATGCAGAATATGGTATTGTGTGGTCAAGGTGTCATGAAGGTTGTGTATCATCTGAACTGGTATGCTATACATCAGAATAAAGTTGGTATCTTTGTGGAGATAGACACTTTATGTGGTAATAGATTAATAAAAGAGTAATTTATTAGCCTGGAGAACACTAAGGCTCCTATTAACTCTCCATGGATTTATGCATTTTCTTCTAACTTTTCACCAGCATGGGCATCCTTCAGGCTATTTCCTTGGATAGAGAGAGGGGGGAAAACCCCAAATTCTTGTGATTGGTCTTCTGGATATATAGAAATTTCAAAGCTTTCAATCAACAAGTTTCATACTGATTGAATAATTAATACACCATTTCCTTATTTCACCTTAATTTTATGCCAAAAATCACAGAAGCAATTACAGAGGTAAAGAAAGCCAAGTACAAATACAGCCCTTGCTCAAATTGACCTGACAGTGAATGTCAAGTTTCCTACTGTGGACTACAAGATTTAATTCTGAATGGTACACCTTTCTTAAAGTGGAGAGTAAAAACACCTTCTGTGTGGAAGTTTTTGCCCTACATAAGGCAAGGCTGTATTCCCTCTTTTGAAATGGGATGGTTTGTTTTGAGCTCTCTCATTTCCTACTCCTCCCCTACAAAGATCTTTCAGACATATCTCAAACAAAAACCACCAGCTAGAAACAAAATTTTGAGATGGGGAATACAAAGAGACTTTTTCTTGACTTATTTGTAAGGTTAAAAAAAGCCGACATTGAATTCTTTAAAATGTGTCAAGAACAATCATTGAGTGCCACTTCTTCTAGCTAAGCAAGAAATGGTTAACCATATCCATTCCACAAACACAGAATAAAATGTGACTGTAAATGCAAATGGTTTATGTGATACCACAGAATTTGTGTTATTTACTAATCCAATCCCGTGAAATGAGCCAGTGGCAAGCCAGTTAAGGCTAATCCTTCAAAAAACTGCGTGTTATCCCAAGTACATTGTTTCCTACTTTTACCTACTGTAAGTGTCTCTCTCAGGTGCAAGGACTGTTTAGTCATTTGGATAGAGTAGGAGATAGCAATCAGGCTAGGTCTCTACAGCTATGGTTAAAGCCATTCAGCTGGCAGTCTAAAATCAGAATAACCTCTTCACCAATGTCTGACCTGAACTTAGGTGTTTTGGGTTTTTTTCCCTAAAACATCTCCTAAAGGTTTATGATTCATCCTGTTAACAGAGAAGAACTTTGAGAATTTCATCAAGGCAACAACTCTTAAAAAAATAAGTGTACCATCTCCTTTTTTTTCCATACTAGACAATAAAATTCCTTGTCTATTCTATATTAAGTTATGGACTATTTGTTTTTGCACGTGCATCTAATATATGCACAATCAAGTCAAAATACACTGCTAGTTTATGCAAAGTATGGTTAATTGGAAAATAATAAGGCTAATTGGTTAGGTTTGAAATTAGTTCTGATTGACTTTATTCTGAGTAGGCATCATTTCACTGACTTCATATGAGTTTGTATTTTCCAGAGAGACCACATAATAAGTTTCAATGGAGTTAAAAAGTTCTAATTGTATTTTTAAAGGCATTACCTTCTAATAATACCACTACTTCTGAAGTTAGCAGAAATGTGCGTAACATTTAATAGAACCAATTTCACTATTATATTTTAATAATTTCTGATTAGTCATTGATTATAATTCAATAAATAAATAAATATTCATTCTTTGTTAATGTGTTCTTTGAAATGTGTTTCATAATAATGTATTAGGGATATGAAGAAAAAAATTTTTATAACTCTTTATCCCTGTATTCTAACCACATTTACTGTTTTATCAAATACTTCCATTAATTGAGTGGATGAGAATTCATAATGTTTTCCTTTATGCAAAACCAAAATGAGCAGGTGTTTTGCTGCAAAAATACATTCCTTTTAATTAATTGTATTTTAAATCAATCCCTTTCTCTGAGTTGTGATGTCTAATCCTCAAAGATGTGAGAGCTTTTACTTCAAATAAACTCTCAAAAGTCAATGCATTTTTAAAGAACAGGCCTTCTGAATAGTCACTTTCATCTCCAGTTACCCTTATGACTGATTTTATTGTGCCTAGGAGATCTTTCTATGAGAAATCCTTCATAATTTTGAAGAGTTCTTTTTAAATCTGTCCTTTTTTTCTTTTTTTTTTTTTTTTCCAGAAGGAGGGGAGGAGCAGCATCTCTCTCTTGATGTTCCATTTCCCATATTGCCTGTGATAGCTTCTATTATCCATTATGGATGATTTTTTTACTCTTCCAGTTTTCTTCTACTCTGCTGACCAAAAGCCTAAAATGAGTTGCCCTTTTTTTTTTCTTTTTGTAGAATATAACTGGTTTTATTTCTTTGAGTGAGAGAATATATAGAGCTAACCTCTGTAGTTTGAAACTATTATCATAGTCTATTAACAATTCCTTTGAATGATCAGATTAACTACTTCAAGTCCACAGTAAAAATGCTACCTATTACCATCCAAAATTTAAACATGACTATTGGAGGACAGCTATAGCTTACTGTGAATTTCATTTTTTTCCTTAGCATGCAACCCTACTTTAATAATGATAGACACAGAGACAGGATTTTTCTCCATGAGCTAAAAAATTTAGACTTCTTTTATAGCCACTGTAAAGAAATTAACATGTATCACTGAAAATGAGTAAGCACATGAGGGCACAGCTCATTAGGCCTACATTAAGTGTGTCTGTTAAGATGAGAATTGTGCCCTACAATCCTTATTTCTCTCAACTGACTGTAAAAGGACAAGCTTCAGCAGCTTAAGTACAGATATCTCAAGTTAGTTAGAAAACACCTTCCCAAAGTTAGGTTCTTTTGCATTCACTCTGGTTCTGATTCAATATTGATTTTTATTTTTAGATAAGGGTTAAATATCTTTAAATGTACTTCACAGTCTTATTGTCAGTATCACTAATGACTTCTTGAAATACAAAATAGAGGGGGTACTTGCACATACAAATTATAAGACCTGTGAAACAGAATTCACATTGCCTCAAAGCTCTAGTTTGCTGGGAGAAGAAATCATTCCTATTCTGCATCATCTGTGATGTAGAAAATGGCTACTGGTGAAAAGAGAATTGGAAATGTCTGTAAATCCCATGCTGTGTTTTGCTATCAAACCTTCTTGGTGTCTTTTTTACCTGTTTCTCCTTTTAGATTTTGAACACAAAAATAAATCTAAAACTACAACGACACAAAACTTTCATAGCCATTACATGAATAAGAAATTACTTCACTGAATCAAAAAGGAATTGTAAAACATTACTTATGAAAGAATCTGTCCTTTTTTAAAGTTGTGAATGATTTCAGACTGTTATCTTTCTATTTCTTAAACAGACTGTAGCCATGATAAATGTCACACTTTGATTTACTCCAAGGTGATTTATAGTCAAAGGTAGCTCTTCGGCCTGTCATGCATCTCCAGGCTTTATTATATTCTTTCAGAAAATCAAAGTGTGTGTGATCTCCTGAGAGTTCCCTTTGCAACCTGTGCAGAGACTTAAATTAGATTAGTTTCATAGTTGTGTCTTCCACTATTAATGATTGTAACTCCAATGCCTTGACTAATCTGCTTCTCAGTAATTCATGCTCAAACCATTTGCTAACTTTTAAATAAAAGAGAATCAATTAATTTTTGTTTGCTACAGAAACTTAGCACTTTTTTTTTTTTCCCCCAAGAAACAATGTAAGGGAGATACAAGCCTAAGAAAGATCTAGATCTTAAAATCTGCAAAACTTGTGTGAACATATATATGTATATATACACATATACACACACTTATATAAATCATCAGAAGTTCCCTAAAAAAAGAGTGAAACTATTCAAAATACTCAGTTATGACCTGTATTCTGTAAAATAATGCATCTGGACGATGGTAAGTAGACTTTTCTTTTTCTTTTGTTATTTTGAAGGGAAGTGGTGAGGTATAATTCCAATCTGGATCAGGATTGCGATGTCTCATTTCTACAAGTAGTCTGATAATAGGCACTAGTACTAATATTAAGTTTCCAGAATTAAATGTATGGAAAAGGTTTTTGCAAGGCTGTGTGGAAAAGATTTTGCAAGGTAAAAAGCTATAGCAGAGACCTAATTGGAGTGGTGGGAATCTCTTGCTTAGACACGCTGTCATTTTGGCTGATAATTTCATGGGTCTGTTTCTGTATGTCTTCACTGGTTTATTTTGATTATATGAACTCTGTTTCCAGTGTCTATAGCAGAAGTTAGCTCATATTTATTAAACCTTATACTCTAGAGACCTACATTTAGATAAATTAAACTGGACATAAATTCCAGTGGTTGGGGTTTCAAAGGTTGGCTAACGAGAACGACTTTTCCAGATATTGGCCAGTAGCAGTGAGGTTAGACATGCTTAACTTTAGTTATTTTCCATATTTAGAACCCCATTAAGGAGACACTTCTCAAGGCCGGTAGATGTGCTTAAGGAAGGGAAAATCTGCTTCATTGTGATATGCAGAAAGAAAGAGTTACACCACAGCTCTATAGACACAGACTTCATCAAAGCATCCTTTGTGGAACCATGTAGTCACTAGCATTTTTTAAGTCAAGCCCAATAGGTCTCTGAAACATGGATCTTTTCTCCCATTTGGATTCCTTTCTCAAGTTCATGCTGCCTGCAGTCATCCCCAGGTAAATGCTTTAACAGCACAAATTGAATTTAGGGCCTCCTGAGTAGCTGCTGTGTTTTTCATACAGGCATATGATTTGGGCTTTTTATAAACTTGGAGAGACCATATAGAAATATAGGTCAGATTTCTAGAAAGGACATGAAACATTTGTTTTTATTTTATTATCACTAATGCCCTAAGGATTGTGGACATAAGTCAATCAATGTCATTTTAATTCAGGGCCAAAATGTCTCTGAGACCTAGCCTGGAGAAGCAAAAATGTAGCCTTGAGAACAGGAATAGGATGAAATAAAATGTCTAAGAATAAGAGGATTTTTTTGAGGAAAATGTGAGATTGAGACGTCTGAATGAGAGCAAGTCTGAATAGAGAAGGATGTAAAACAGAAATGTAGAAATGTGCTTGTACACACCTTTACCATGTCTCTTCCACTGTTTTTCATTTTTTCCCCCAGTGTTCACAGTCTAAAGTAGAAATGTACGTAAATGTAAGGCTGCATCTCTGAGGCTAAAGAGTAGATCCTGTGACCAGCTTTGGGATGTGAGAAACACAGTTTATGGCACTTGCACAGCTGATAGTGATGTAGAAAGTGTAATATTCTTAAGAGAATCTTATGGATTGTAACAGTGACATTTAGAAAATATGTCAGTTGCTAGAGTGGAGACAGCTAGCTGTTAAAAAAAACCTACTTCGGAAATGTCAGGGAGCAAAACCAGCATGTGAGAGTTGTTCTAAAAGGAAGTAGCTGCATATGAACTAAATAGCTGCTAAATAGTAATTTACTGCATATTGTGTTGTTGCCTTACATATATAAACACAGCCATTAGCAAAAAAAAAGCAAAAAAATGAAGGAACTATTAGATATTTCCTAATAAAATTTTTCATCAAAAACTAGTTATGGACAAAAATATTGATCATGTGTTATGACTTGCAGAAGGTCTTGAGATTAATTAAAATATTTATTGTTTGTTATGGGTTTGCTAATTAAAAGTGCACATCAGGGATTTTGTTTTCAATAACTGAAAAAGACTACTCATATATCTAAATGAACTGAATGATGATAAGGAACTTGAATAGGTTTGTTTCCGGGTTACAATTTGCCTCTCTCTGGTAGTTCCAAGACTTAGACACATAAGACACCTAGACACACCTCAAATACAGGCAAAATAAGAGTGTGGACTGTCATTTGCAAATTAATTTAGCTGAGAAGGTGGTCTGTGCTGCCCACCTTGCCCATCATCTGGAGCTGTATCTCTTCTAGTCACTGTAGCTAAACCACAAATGATGCTCTTTAATACAGATCAAAACTTTGATGCAAACTGAATGTGCTTCTGCTATATGTTAATATAGATGTGCAGGGTTGATTTGGTTGATTGCCAGATAGCTACTCAGCTGTTCTCTAGCTCCCAGTCCTTAACAAATAATAAAAAAAATAGTGTGATAAGACAAAAGCTTTCTTGTGTTAAGATAAAATCAGAAAGATCACTTACCAATTAACATCCCAAAAATGAAAAGACTCAACTTGAAGAAAGTTAATTTCTTGCCAATTAAAATAGAGTCAGATGGCAAAAACCAAACAGCTTCACCCCCATCACCCACTTCTTTTCAATCTTTGTTACTGCTTAATTCCCAGCTCCTTTGCCTCCTTCTGACACTGGGTGTTGCAGGGGTGACAAGGAAAAGGGATTGATTGCAGCCAGTTCATAGCAGCTCCTTTCTGCTGCCTTTTCTCCTCACATTTTCTTCCCTGTGCCAGCGTGGGTCCTCTCCAAAAGCTGCAGCTTCCTTCACGGCACATCCACCTGCTCCAACGCAAAGTCCTCCTCAGGCTGCAGTGTGGTAACCAGCTCCTCTCAGGTGCTCAGGGGAGTCTCTGCTGTGGTGCCTGGAGCACCTCTTCCCTCTCCTTCTTCTCTCACCTTGGTGTTCAGAAGGTTGTTTCTCTCAGTTTCTCTCACTTCCACTACGCTCACTTCCTCCTTCTCAGTGATAAGAAGAATTTTGCCCTTTTTAAAATTTTCCCTGGGACACCACAGTCCTGACTGGTGGGGCTAAGCTCTGCCCTGGATGGATCTGCTGAATCCCGCTGCAAATGCCTGTGTCAGTCATGAGGCATCCCAGTCTCTCCTCACAGATGGCAGCCCTACAGCCCCCACTGCCAGCCCTGGGGCACACACACCCAGTGCAACTGCACACTGGGCACTGGTGTGTCAGATAACACAGGGCAGTCCTGTGCTTGCCGAGACGGAATCACTTTTGGGAGTGTGGCCAAGGGGATGGGCTGAGGTTAATCACTCGCTGTGGCCATGAGCTGTGAGCTCTCTGGCCAGTCCTGTGGGCTCAGCTGGGAGCCCACTGCTGCATACACACACAGTGGTTTGGCCTGTCGAGGGCAAGATCTGTTACTTTTTCTAAGTTGTCAAGTGTTTGCTTGTAGGTCTGCTTATGCACACTCAGGACGTAGCTGCTTGTGCTCCTGTAGCAAGTATTTTGACAGATTCGGGATTAGGTCCTTTGAGACAATCAGTAACTACCAAAATCCCAGTAGTTTCCATTGTGAAAAATGGCCCCTGTGATTGACAACCTGATACTGGTGTTACCAACTTCCACAAAAAAGGGAAAAATTCAACAGGGGGTAGAAAAAATGTAACTTCTCACTACCTGCGTTCAGAACCGGTGTGACCTTCAGACTCTTATGAGTAGACTGAGGAAGTTGCTGCTTCTGCTTCTCAAGATTCCCTTCTTATTTGAATGCACTTATCAAGACATGTGATGCATAATGACATATAATATATCATAGAAAAGGAAAATATAATATATATTTAAAGACATTCTGATTAAAAGCTGTGAGCTCAGTAACATTTTTATGAAGTTATAAAGTAGTTTTCTAGTAAAATTTCAAATGTAATATTCAGTTCATTAACAACTCTCATCATCCCCAAATCCATAAACATTAATTTATTTTACTGTGTAGCAATTTCAAAGAAATGTTAGTCATAAAATGTAAAAGAAAGTGTTTAGCTATGGTTTCAAAAAGAGAACCATCAGATTTTATTTCTCTTCTAGTTAGTGCTATCTATAGCCTCTTTTTCTTCCTTTTTTATTGCTCCTTCCTTTTTTCTAGTTAACTACCATTTGTCATTTTATGTCAACTGACATAATTATAAGTCATTATGTAGGACACTAATAGCCTTAGGAGCAGTTGACTCACACATAAACTCTGTGTCCAAACTGCCACTTAGCAAGGAAGTGGATTTTAATTTCTCACCATTCATTACTATTTCAATTGCTCTAAACAGAATAATTGAAGAACAGCAGGTGCTTTTTATTTCAGTTCTTCAGTCTTGTTTCTTAACTTACCTTTTTAAACAGCATTGTTCTTTCTCAGCAAGTAGGCAATTAATTCTTCTGTATGCCAGAAGATGCCACTGTAGCACTCGCTTACAAACAGTAAAGACTGATGACAGGGGAGAAGGACATGAATATTATCAGGTACAGCATCTGATTGATTGAACCTGAGAAAGTACTACTGTGAGTATCCTAAAAGTACAGGATCTTAATCTAGTGAGAGAATGAGATTCTGCAATATTTATTTATTAAAAAATAAAAAATAAAAACAACCGCATATTGGGAATTAAAGGAAATGTTATTTTATGGCATAATTTCTTAAACTGCAAGGCTAGTCCTGTATTTGCTACCTTGGATATTTATGTGCTGCAGCAGTGTACCAAACACTAATAGGAGTACACGTTCTTTCTCCAAAGGATTTTTCTAGAAAGGATTTTCCTGCTGTTTAATATAACATATAAATCACTTTGAAAAAATAGTGGTTTTAAGTTGCTATTTCATTTTCTTCTGTATCCAGTTAATCACAGAGAGGTTTGAGATTATCTATCTACTTCAGTGTCATGGTGCTCTTTTTTTTCTTTTTTTTTATACTTTAAAAATTCTCATAGTGAGCAGTCCATCACTAGCTTTAGAAACTTGGTTTTCCCCCAGGGTGATAAAGAAACAGGGCAGCCAGAAAATATTTCCCTGAAAGGTCTACCTAAAAGGATGCTTTATTTTATTTTGATTTATTTATCTTTTAGGAACAATTTAAACATTTTACCTCTTGAAAGCTGTGCTACTTGCTGGTGACAGGGGAGAAGAGGAAGGAAGGTTACTGTGCAACGCTATGATGGTCAAAAAAATGTTGAAATTGATAATCTATAAAGAATTACAATAGGAAGAAGCACTTTAAAAGCACTTCCTTTGAACAAGCTCGCTATTAATTAATTGTTTGTCCTCAGGGTGCCTACATAAGAAAGCAAGCAAAGTGTGTGTGCACTTAAGTTTTCCAACGGGGCACTGCAATCCACTGTCAAATGTGAGTGCCATCAAATAGACAAGCGGAATGCTGTTGTGGAATTTAAGTTATGCAGGTTCTTCTGCCACAAAAGGTGGAAAAATTACTCACAAGCACAGCACAATGCAAATTTTATGACATGTATTATCAATATTCTCTTTTTTCAGTTAATATTTAACAGAATTTAGAAGTTTTCTGTTCTAGTGACTGGCCACCGGAGAGGTATTACCCATTTACTAAAAGTCTTTGAACCTGACCCTTCAGCAAGTTGTTCACCCATCATGTTGTGTGCATGTCCAGCTGTATGCTGGACATTTTATTAATAAAAATGCTGTGAGAGATAGTAGCAAAAGCTTTTCCAAAATCCCAAACACCCATGTTTACTGCCTTCCCTTTGTCTAGTGGTCAAATGTGTTTTGTTTCCACATCCAGCACATCTATTCAGCCTGTTCAGTGCACTCAGTAGCTTCTCTGTTAGTAATCATCTCTTTAGTGAAGCGACAGAATTTGTTATCAGAATTCATAAGTTTTCATACAGACTGGGTAAGTTTCCATAAAAGCCTGGTCTCTGTGCTGTGGCTTTGAAAGGCACATTGAGCTCAACCAGGTGGTGGGGAAATTGGGGATGTCTTTTGCACTGTAACTCATGCCTTCTTACCTATCTTCATGAAACATCAGCTGATCATTCTGTCCATTCTTTCAGATTTCTCAAGTAGTATGTAGGGAGGAATGAGAAAGGATATTTGGTCAAGTGACACATTATTGAAGAGCTGATTACTATGAGGAAAAACAACAACTCATACCTGCCTATTGTTATTTTTGATTAAACATCTATCAAAAGGTTTTGCTGAAACAATCAAATGCCTTGAATACAACCTATGAGATTGGCCTAGTAATAGCAAATGGTCAGTCCTAGGGACTGAACTTAAGTGTTCTTACTGAACCCACCAATAAAATGTTATATAGTAATTTCACTTTGAGACTTTTTGTTTTCCTTAGTATCATTGTAAAACTTTCTTCATTACTTCTCCATAGCAACTCATCTTTGCATCTTTTTGTTTTGTGAATTCTAAAATACACCCTAGAGTTGAGTACTTATATTTTTAACTTATAGTTGTATAATTAAAAGGTGAAAGTGCATGTTAAATGCATCAGCAGAGTGAATTTTGGCAAAGAAGGTGAAGTATATAAAATGTGTATCCCATCTGTTACAAATGTACGGTCTTTTCACCAGTAATTACAACAATTTTGTCTGGAAAATAGAATATATTCTACCTTAAATACAGCTAAAAATAACTGTGAATAAAGATATATTTGGAATTAAATAGCACCCACATAAAACCTAATTTTGATTTTAGCAAAAACTAACTCAATTTCTACCACAGTCCCTGGGTTTCATGTTTACTGATGTTCACATGCATTATTCAGAGGCACCAAATATTAGGTGAGAGACAAAGCACAGTGTGGCTGAGGTGTTTAGTATGCAAAAGAGAAATTTTTTGATGACTCATAGGTAGGGCCAGTAATATAGGCAGGGAATATTATGTCAGTGTGCACATCAGTGTTGCCAGCAACAAACTGCTTATTCCTGTTTTGATGCATTGAATTCATCTTTATCTTTAGAAAAGTTTGATGGATCCAAAATAATTTGTGATGAAGCATTTAGTCACAGCTGTGCCCACATCTCTTTTTGGAAAACATCACTGGTAAATATTATTATAAAATGTTGAAAATAATTTAAATTAAAGACTTTAATGGACCACTTCTGAATATTCCTTTTTATGAAATATTCTAAATTTCACTATGTAATGAGTTGACTGTGCCTGGATGCCATGTGCCCACCAAAGTAATTCTATTATTTCTCTCCTCATCAGAATAGGAGAGAGAAAATAAAAGGAGTCTTGTAGGTTGAGATAAGGACAGGGATAGGTCACTCACTGATTACCATCAGGGGCAAAATGGACTTGACTTGGAGATACTATTAAAATTTAATACCAACGAAATCAGAATAGGGTCATAAGAAATGAACCCAACCTTTATAACACCACCCCCCTACTCCTCCCTTATGCCTGGGCTCAACTCCATTCCTTATTTTCTCTACCTCTCCTTTCCCAAGCATGCAGGGGGACCAGGAATGGAGATTGTGATCAATTCATCATGTGTCTCTGCCACTCCTTCCTCCCCAGAGGAAGGACTCCTCACAGACTTCCCCTGCTCCCTTCCATGCATGAGTCTCTTCCATGGGGAAGAGGAAAGTCTATTCCTTCAGGAACAGACTGCTCCAGCATGGATCCCCCAGGGGATCACAAGCCCTGTCAGAAAACCTTCTCCAAAGGGGCTCCTTTCTCCATGGGGCCACAGGTCCTGCCAGGACCGTCACCTCCTTTAGGTATCCATCTGTTCCATGGGTCTTCCACATGCTGGCAGTGGATATCTGCTGTTCCACCGTGGGCTCCCAGAGGCTGCAGGGGCACAGCCTGGCTCACAGGGTCTGCACTGTGGGGTGCAGCAGGGGAATCTCTGCTCCAGCACACAGAACACCTCCTGCCCTCCCTTCTGCTCTGACCTTGGTGTCTGTAGGGCTGTTTCTCTCAGATGTTCTCCCTCTTCTGTCTGGCTGCTATTGCAGTGGGGTTTTCTCACCCTTTTAAAATTGCTTAATCCCACAGCTGCTACCCCAGTCACTGATGGGCTTTGCCTTGGCTGCCTTGGAACCAGCTCACATTATCCCTGTCAGACAGTGGGGGAAGCTTCTGGCAACTTCTTACAGTAATCACCCCTGTAGGCCCCCTGGTACCAAACCCTGGTGATGAAAATTCAACATATACTAATATTTTATTAATATAACAGAAATACACAGCAGAAAGTAAGAGAACATGAATGCACCTTTAGTTAAATTTTGTAGTGTGTTTGGGAGCTGATTTTGATAATAAGCTAAACCAGTAGTTTACATACAGGACTGAAGTATGATCATATAGCATATTTTATTAAGGCAGTGTGAGGCAATATCTCATGGCATCATGTGTTGCAGGATGCTGCTTTTTCAGACTGTTATCTTTCTCTTTTTTTTTTGGCGGTTTGTTTTGAAAAGTTCAATATTTACCAAGAATGCCCTTTTCCTTAGATTTTTCTTTGCATTGAAAGATATCCTGTAAATGCATTCTTAGATTGTATATTTTATTTTTAATCCAGTAATTAAGTCAATATTTAAAACAGTAAATATCAATGATTTGAATGAATATTATATTTAGCATACTACCTATTAGAAGGTTATGTAATTGTCAATCTTGAGAATGGCTGTTCTCATATTAAAAGATTAAAGAAAAATATTTTCTCTAAGTATCTCTTCTTGCATGAAATATAAAACTTTGATCACAGAAAATTTTCAGTCATTAGCATGTTAATTTTCCTTACATTCTCTGCGATTCATTTCTACCGTGGTCTAAGTATTTAGTGAGTCTTCCTTCAGGTTTGTGTACACTTGCACAAGGAATAGAAACTGACACTAACATAACCTCTTTTGTTTTTAATTTATGGAAGTACATCTCATTATTTTCCTGAGTACAGTAAGAAGTAAATAGCAGATTTGTTTGTTTTGTCCATAATCCAGAACATGTCTTGAAGGTGCTCTGTCCCTTGGTTCTTTTTTCTGAAGTATATTAGCAGTATTCTCCTCACCATATCCTTTGCTTTCCTACTATCTTCTCTGGCTGTTCCTGGCACAGAAAATTTCTGTTTCACCCATATATCTGAAGCCAACCATTAGCTCTCCTTTGGTCTGGGCATAATCTCTATGCTGTCATGTTATGCACAAGTAATCCCTCATGCTGCTTTAACAAGGCTTCACTGAATATACATTGCCAAAATTAACATCTCAAAAATTGGATTTTGAATAGATTTGAATTTCCTCCTGAGTATTTTAATGCACTTTGTTTCCTTTTATTCTACTTTTATTGTCATAATAATTTAAAATTTTCAAATTTCTTCCACAACAATAAGCAATGCTAAAAATATATTCAAGGCCATCTTCCTGTAACCCCATGACTCATGAAGCTCTGCCTTTTACAAGGGCAGCAAATATCCAGAAACTGATCATTTGAGACAGCTGACACAACTTCAGCTGCCTTAATCCTTTCAACAGACTTTGGGAGCAGAGAGAAATACAGCCCTGGTTATAACCTTTACTTTTTCTATTCCTATTCTCAAGTTTACCTTTACAATCAGTGAGAGTAAGGACAAGAAAGGAAGAAGGGGATATTACATACTGTGGTATTACCATGCATTCATATGTGGGCAAGAACCCCCCACCCCTAAGCCATCTCCAGCTTCAGTAAATATTGGTCTAAAATGTTGTTATATTGATCATGTTGTTGAATTCAGTGAATACAGAACACAAATATCTGCTATCTTCCCTCTCTTAACCTGTATAAACAAAAAACTAGTTTTCTGCACGGTAGTTTAAGAACTGAAGAAATGGCCAATGGATTTCTGCTCCTGTTTTCATACTTTTCTGAGGCAATGAAGAATGAAAAAGTACTCAGAGGTTGGAGACTGGTTTGTAAAAACGATCAGATCTCATGTTTTTCTTTTATGCATAGAGTATTTAGCTGAGCCATACAGTATGTAGAATGAAAATTGTTGGCTCGTTAGGTCTGAGTACCCTTTCCTTTGCAAAAAGCAATAAAATTATTTTTTAAACATATTTAATATCAAATATTGATTTCTCCGCTAAATGAATTTCAACTACCAGACTCTTATTCCTTAATTATGAGGACCAGTAAAAAAATAAAAATCAATTAACTACTAAAGATTTAATTGAATCAAGTGTATTGGAATTATTTTATTCTTTACATTGAAATTAATGTATATCCTTTTTGTTTTGTACAGCTTAGTTAAACACACAGCATGATGCCTTATAATAAAATTAAGGCAATACCTTTTTTGCATTAGCTAGATCCACACTGAACTGTAATGTATTTTTTAAGAGAAGGCAAAGGCTGAAAACAAGAGTGGCCTTTTCTGTAATTTAAAATTTTGTGAATCATCTAAGGCCATTGTTGTCTGATGAAACTACACAAGAGAAAAATGATGAAAAAATAGATAATAGATAATTCTCTTCCACTAGCTGATTAAAAGGAAAGCTTATTATGCTTTTAGCTTCCGCTCAGGCTCCTGTATCATGGTTGTCATCACAGGACCAACATGGCATCATCTGTCACATCATACTTGCTTTTCCTTTCTCTCCTCATGGGTGAATTTTGTGTGTACACCAGAATTTTTAATTCTCTGCAAACCAAGGTCAAAGAATTGTGTCTCACATCTAAAGTGTGAGAAACTGTGCTTCTGATGCCCTTTATCCAGCTTGGCTAAGGATGTCAGTAAGACTGATGCTACTGAGGGGCCAGACTAGAACTGCATATTTTCTTCTAACAGCTCTCCCCTGCACAGAATTAAGCCAGTTATCTGTTTTGGGCTAGGATAGAATCAATTTTCTTCATAGTCCTTTATAAGGTGCTGTGTTTTGGATTTGTGACCAAACCTACATTAATAACACAGCAATGTAGTAGCTATCAAGCATCAAGGCCATTCCTGCTTTTCACAGTGTCCAATCACCCTGGGGGCTGAGGAGCCACAGCTGGAGCAGCTGTGACCAGGTGACCAAATATCCCACACCCTTCTGGTGCCATGCTGAGCAATGAAAGCTGGTGAGGGGGAAAGAAGCAGGAAGTGGGGGGGACTTTCACATTGATGGTGTTTGTCTTCACACTGCTGCATGGAATCCTGCTTTCCTGGAGATGGCTGAACACCTGTCTGCCCATGGGAAGTGATGAATAAGTTCCTTGTTTTGCTTTGCATTTGTGCATGGCTCTCACTCTTTCTATTAAACTGTCTTTATCTAATCCATGAGTTTTTTCACTTATACCCTTTTGATTCACTCCATTCTCCCACTGGGGAGGGGCAAACTAGGATCTGTGTGGGGCTGTGTCTGCTGGGCAGTGTTAGACCACACATCTACAAAAAAATTTTTCTATTTACTCCTTAAGGGAATATATTGATCTTAGGTTATTTTCCACAGCTCTTTACTGTGCATTTTTTGAATTTTTTTTTTTTTTTAAATTTGAAAGCTTGAAGAGTGATAGGAATGAATACAGGGTTTGTAACTTTGTTCTGTGTTATCATTAAAAAGAACTTTTCAATGGTACTGTGCTTAGTGCAGTTTTCTCGATTGAAAATAAAATTATACTTATCCACAATGTATGTATCAAGGGCTTAAAATAAAAAAGTTTGAGGAATACTAAGCCTGCTATCCATCACCTCTTCACATTGCTCTGTAAAGTTCAGTGTAACAGTTTAACATCGAAAGAGAAGATACCGATATACTTTTAAATTCCTGCATAGCAGAAAAGTGATTAGAGAAAAAACTGCATTCAGATAAGGTCATCAGCAACAAGAATAGGAAAAATGGATATGAGCAAGTTCTAGGGCCACTCTAAGTTATTTCAGAGAAATGACTGCTCCTGGTGGTGAGTTTCCTATCCAAAACCAAATGCAACCAAATCCCTCAAATGCAGTGTGGTATGACATTGTCTAACATACATCATTAAAGAAATACAGTCTTGAATAATATATTTTAGATTTATTTCTATCTTTTCTGGTAAGATCCATAGAGATTTTCAAATTTTCCCTTTCAAAGTGTTGAAATTCATTCCCTACAAAATTAAGAGCTGATCTTTCGTTGGAATAAAATTGAAATAAAATGTTTACAAAGGAAAAAGTAGAAACAGAAGATGTTAAATTACTAAGCAGTGGATTTTTTAAACCAAATCAGCATACATATGTTCTTTTAGTGACATTTTTAAACCATAATTGAGTCTGGAGTTTGACATATTATCATTTCACATCTGAGTCTTAGCAAGTATTTTTTAGAGTCGGTTGTAAGCCCTTCCCAGGTACAAGACAGTATAAATTGTTTTGAACTTCGACTAATTTCAGAAAAATCCTTCCTCTGGCGCACCATCTTTTATAAGTTAAGAAGAAATCTTTCAGGTGGATCTACTACCGATAAGGAATGGTTCCAAAGAAGAAAAATTCTCACCTTTTAGGAGGAATCCTTGCTTTTTCTAGAGAAAACAATAAATTTTCATTATCTGGCCTCTAAGCTTTTCCTGTTTTATTTGTTGTTTTATTTGTTTGGGCTTTTTCTGTCCATTAATGTAACACAGAATGTGCAACAACTCACTTGTACAAGTGCTTCAATGTTGTGAAAAACATTCCAGTCAGAATACAGGCTTTTTCTTCTAGTAAATCACTTTATGGATCTCACCATCTCACCTGTAATTCCAGTATCGATATTGGTTCTTCACAGACCAATTTGCATGCACACATGAATACATCCAAACTAGAAATTAAATAAAGTACTTCCTTCTCTGTTACCCCTTTGCTTTATTTCAAGTACAGTAAAAGAGTGGCAACCCAGTAGTCCCATGGTGTTAAATAACATTTCCTACTTAAAACTTCTATAAATCACCAAATGCTTCAAAATTTCCCATTGCTTGTCTTGCTTTGCCTTATCCTTAATAAATAGCTGTCTGTTTTTCAGGTTCTTACTCCTAGATCTTCCTTTCTCTGTGGCATCTTTCCTATATTCCAGATTGCTCTTAAAAAAATAGCCCTTATTCTTAAGCCAAATTGAAAGACTTCCTCTGAATCTGTTCCCATTTGTTTTATCTTTGGTTTGTGGTGGCTGTTGTGCTTTTGGCAATCTGACATTTTTATTTCGCTAAAGTGTGTCGGTTTGGAGAATCTTAGGAAGGAAGTAAGCCTTTAGTAGTTAATCAGAACTAACATCTAAAGGAATAGAATCACTGCAAAAAAAACCACCTTTTCTTCAAATTTATGTGATTAGATAAATTAAATGTTCTATATTTTTATAATTTTTAAAGGCACATATGGTGAACTTCAGTATTTTACTTCTGTGATTTCTGAAAAGTTAATATAGAGCATTGTGGTACCTGCTTATATGCTGCATCATTAAAATATAGGAAGATCCTCCACACAATATATTTGTTAATAAATATTAAGTGATTGTAAATAAGCCTTTTTCCCTATACCAGAATTTAGGATTAATACCTTGAATATTTAAAAATTGTCTGATTGAATACATATATTTTTCTTGGTAAAAAATCCTCTTGTCCGTCACCAAACCTAGAGAGTATCAGACAGATCAGTTTGAGGGAAACGGAAATCTCCAAAATGTAAGTAACTGAGTTTATCTTACTTTTGTGTATTTCAACATGGCCCTATCCTTATAGAACTTTTTTAAACCCCTCCATATCCCAGAGAAAGATCTTCAAACAAATGAAGGTATTGAAGTCCTGAATTAAATCTCAGTATAACAGTGCCACTAACATGCTTTTTTTCTAAAGTATCAAAATCGAGAGAGAAAAAACACATATGTTAACAACTGTTAAGAAGTATGAAAAACTTACTTTTAGAATGAAACATTTATCCACATGAGCATGGATATTCTGAAAGGACATATTTATATTTATATGGATATAAAATACATTATTTGAAAAGAAACATCCTTAATTTTCAAAACTGTAACCAAACTTTATAGTCCTATTACACTTGAAGAGGATTATATATTACACTTATATATGGTATATATGTATATATACAATATATATAGTATATATTATACATATATATTGTATACATATATTGTAAATATCATATATACACTTAAAATAGTCCTATTATAACTTGAAGAGCATTATATATTCAATATTTATTTATTTTTCTTTCCATTTTTAATTGAACATAAGAACTGCATCAGAATAAAACTAAAAATCAAATAATCATTAAATTATCTTGTTCTAAAATATATAAAAAAGTGCATTAAAATCTACAAATAAATATGAATTTTAAGATATTTTGTATTTGTCTATCAGAAACAAAAAAGTACATAAATGGGGGATATTCCTTGTCTTTTAATTTGTAGGTTTTTTTCTTCTGTTTTAAGGTGCTGGGGATTACATTACAGAAATTCAGTGTGACAAAAAATACTCTTCTTTTTCCTCAAGAGTTTATATCTCAATGTTTTATTTTAAAATCTAATGATACAGATTAACATAAAAATTTTGTGAGTTTATTTAAGAAATGGTATTTTTTTTGTATTTGTTTCCATTTTTCCATTAGTTTAGCATAATGTCTATTAGCTACAGGTTCTAATCCAAAAGGAAAGACTGTGTAATAGCATACTCAGAAATGTATGTCAAAATTGAAGTCAGTGTAGGAATTTTCTATTTTCAGTTGCAAAGTTTGCTATAGATAGTTTTCTTTTCACCTGGATCCATGCTGATCTGTAGATTTAGTAGACTTGAGGAGCTTGATATAACCTGCATTTTGCAAACATTAAAATAACCAAATTAATTCTGAATTTTTCTAAGGTTGCCATGAACTCATGTAATTTAAATATGAATGAGACGGGGCATTTGCTATAAAGCATTTTGCAGGCTGAAAGGGAAGATCTTAATTTAATGTGCTGCATTTAATATCTAAAAATTTTCAGCTTGTAAAATTCTTTTCTTTCTTTCTTTCAATCCTTTAAAAGGGGAAATGAATGGATTATTCAATCACTGGTGCTATAATTGTCTCAGATTCTATTACAGAGAATTTTCTATTTGCTGCTTAATCTCTAGCAGGATTCTTTTCTAAATCCTTGTCTTTCAACAAACTGGTTACATTTTTTATTGTATTTACACAGGTCTTTAAGTGCCATTAACTTCCAAAGAAACCAAAATAATGTAAATATATTTGAAAAGTCTACTTTTCATGTCAAAGACATATTTCTGAATTAAATAAAAATAAATCCTTCCTAGAACAATTTTCTGACTCTTGAGTAGCTCAGTATTTGTCACTGTATTATAATAGTCTTAGTGGTGTTTTTCCCAGTTTTTAGTTGTTGTCATTTCTGCTGATAACAAGTGGGTTGCCTAGAAGTTGAAATAAGAAAAAGTCACTTTTATGACTAGATAGTCATATAGATTTGTATAGACATGTTTAGAGAAAAAAGTTTCATATATTATAATTGCCTTGAACCCTGAGCCTCCTTGCTTTCCTTCTGCTTCTGCTCTGTCCTGTGGGAGAGTGAATGTGAGTCTTGGAAGGGGTTTATATACACTGTCAGATGAATACACCTATACACACCAGTTATAAATGCTCCAGAATATCTAAACCCCATTCCAATGAAATTCCCATTAATTTTTTTTTATTCTTCAATGTAACTTGTGTGTGATTTGTCCCACAAGAAAAGTTCTGACGTGTTTTGCAAGACCACAACACATTATTGCGTGATTTTTTTTTTCTTTTAATAATGAACTACGAGTTCTTATTAAAGAGTGACTTAAGATCATATCTAATGTTATTCTATTTGGCTGTAGGGAAAAGATAATTTTCTTGCAGCTTTTATTTGTCTTACTAAATACATAAGCCATGTGTTATATCCCTGTAGAATTTAACTCTGTGTAGCCACTATAAACTATTATGCCCTCATGAATGCCTAAAATATAGAGAAAGATCTTTTCCCCTGTGCTGTAAAAACAATGTCCAAATTTGCAATGCATCATACAATAAGGGTCCTAAGTTTTTATGCTCAGAGAAATTGATTTTTTCGCCTTCATCAGCATTTTTATTCATCCTTTTCTCAGATATATAAGTGAAATGCAGAGTCCAAATTTTATTATTAGCCAGCTTATGTATAACTAACTTTCAAGTATAAAACAAAATATGGGAGAAATACAGATTTTTTAAAAGTTCTTTTCTTATACAGCCAATGAATATAAGTGATATAAAATGGGTTTTGTCTCAATTTAAAGGTCAGTTCCTAAATCTAGAGTACTCTAGAGTCACTTTATATTGTATCAGGAAAATTGGATAATTACAAATAAAGTTTTCTTGATCAAAACTATGGCATTAATAAAACCTGGATTAATTTTTTCCCCATATGTAGCTGTTGTTGTATGATGACAAGAGAGAGACTCTAGATCACTCAGAAAATTGAAGGATGTCTAAATATATTTCTGTCAAAAATATATTTCTGTCAAAATGTCTGTTTCATGCATAAATCTGATTTTCAAAAAATATCTTCAGCATTTTAGACAAAGTTGTCTTGATTTATCAATGCCCAGGTTTTTGGTTTTCTTCATGGAAACTGTGATTCTTCTAGACTACATCCTCAGAGATAATTATGTGCCTATATCTGAGTTATTTTCAAAAAAGGAATCAAATTTCTTTCTGAAAACTTTTATGTGAATTATTAAGTACTGTACAGTAAAAAAATAGAAAACACTGGAAATAATATATTTGAATTTCTGATGAACCAAAGGCATTAAGAAAACTTTAACTTGCAAGAGGACTGATTTCAACTGATAAACAGATAGAAATTCATTTTTAGAAAATAATTGGGAGATTTGAACTTGCAAACATGTGATGAGGCTAGTAATACATATCAGAACATAGGACTACTTTTGGCTTACTGCTTTTTGTTGGTTTGGCACTGGTTTTTTTTTTGTCAAAGAAGTTGATGCTGGTGGAAACTAACTTCTTGTAAAGCAGTACTGGTTCAGTACTGACAGATAATAATAACCTATGCTTTTCCACCAAAGGAAATATGCATATTTAAAAAATACTGACTATAATAACTTGCATGCAGTACATTACATAATTATGCATATAGGATTTCAGTCTTCCTTTTTTTGAAAAATAACTATATTTGTATTTACTTTATCAAACCCTGATAGTGGGGATGCTGGCCAAGTTTTCGTTACTAACATCTTAGAAGTCCTTTGAGAACTCAGCGTTTATGAAAATTTTCTTAGCAACACTGGAGAGCTGAATCTCAAGTACGTTCATGAGGGAAATTCTAAGAACATAAGTAAGCAGATGGAAAATTATTAATATCTCAAGACTGTTTAATGTAGTATAATAATGGCCCCATGCAATTTTCTTCATACTTTTGGTATAATTTTTCATTTCTAGTCTCACAGGATAAACATGTATGTTTTCTGTCTGTTCCAGTAAGAACAATTATTACAAGAACTAACTAAATCTAATCCACTCAATTCCATTTTTTATCTTGGACAATGCCAGTCCTTGGTCAGAACTCAAAGCACTCACATAATTGATTACAAAAGAGGTTTCTAACTTAAGCAGGAAATTTTTTTTGCTGCTTTGCAAGGATAAATTTGGTATTAATATTACAAATGTAGAAGAATGTTTTACAGCCTCTAAGGGACTCCTACAGATCTGACCAGTCAATTATCTGCAGACTTTTAACTGTCTAAAACAATTCCTCAAAGAAAACAGCTGTCTCATCTTAAGAGTCAGGATGCCCAATAGAGGCTGTGGAAAGAAACATGCCTTCTATGAATAACATCAGTTAATTAACTATGAAAGAAATAAATTCTTAAAATGTTTTTATTTTTCCACACTACTTAATTTACTGTCATGTATTTTTTGACTAAGTTTTTGTTGAATACTAACCTTAGCCTCTGGTGAAATCTTTTCTCTACTTACATAGACATGATGAATTTACAGTGTCTCAAAAATGTTTTCATTAAGTTCTGCAAAGCAGCAATATGTAATTTTTTTGTTTTTAAAATTGCTTTCCTATTAAAATATCTATTTAAGAGCAAAATGTCAGGCAATGCTATGAGATTAGGAGACTAAAAACATTCCAATCAATTAAATTTTAGTCAGATTTCTTTAGCGTTTGCTCTGTAACCAGAAATTGGACTTTTTTTTATAATCAGAATGGGTATTTTGAACAAAAGATTTATTTTTACTGCATTTGCAAAGGTTTGCTGCATAGTCTCTTTCTGAATGGGTGCAACTCACTCTTTCATAAACCAAGTATTTGTCTGTCTTGGCACTCTGCTCAAGTATTCTGTTTTAAAGTGAGGTGCTGATGTAGTCACTGACGTCTTCTCTCTGGTAACCAGTGACAGGACTGAGGGAATGGCGTGAAGTTGTGTCAGAGGAGGTTTAGGCTGGATATTAGGAAATGTTCTCCACCCAGAGGGTGGTTGGGCCCGGAACAGGCTCCCCAGGGAAGTGGTCACAGCACCAGCCTAACAGAGCTCAAGAAGAATTTGGACAATGTTCTCAAGCACTTGTTGTGATTCTTGGGGCAGTTCTGTTCTGGGCCAGGAGCTGGATTTCAATGACCCTTTTGAGTCCTTTCCAACTGAGGATATTCTATTATTCTAATATTATTGTCTGCTCAAGTGGATTGAAATATCCATTGTGTCCAGTAGCAGCCTAGAGTTGACACCCTTACTCCTAGAAGCACTAGTGCTCTGTAAAAACGTGAAGAAACAATTTGAAGCACCAGACTTTTTGTTTGTTGTCCCTTTAGTGAAGAGCATTATCTTCTTCTCTTTTAGGATTACTACTGCTCTGGTGCCTCTCTTCTGTCTTGATCCAGCAATGCTTTGCAGTGACATTGTGAACCACTGGAATGTGCTTGTGCCTTGCTTACATACTCTTGCTGTTCTCCAGCAGCATTGGTCTCTCTATGTTCATTCTTTCCACTTTGTAGCCAAGTGCTCTTTGCTGCCAAGAGCTCTCATAAATGCCTTGTTGTGCTGTCATCTTTCCTACTGCTTTTATTGACTGCTGTACCTCTTCAGTAGAGAAGGGAATATTTAATGTGAGACTACCCTGACACTTCTGAGCAATGGTCTGAGGCACAGTACAGATCAGAGGGTTGCTGTAATAGATTTGTTGGCTCTTTTCAGGGTTACTATTTAAGCACTGAACAGCAAATGAACTATTTTCTTTGCATTTAGTTACTATCATCTACTGTAACACTAATAATGATAAGTAGTCAGACAGCAATAAGATTTCTTTCAGCCCCAAATGCATTTGTTGTAATCAGAGAAGATAATTTAGGGTGAAGTAGTGATCATTAATCTAGGATTTCTAAACTGTCTGAAGACCTCCAGCTGCTGTGAGAAAATGGAAGAGTTCTTTTGCTGGAGTAGTTCTTTTGCTGCCGAAACTCTGCTGAGATGAAAAATTTTGCAATTCCCCTTATTTGGTTAATACCAAACATAAAGCCCTGCTGGTTCCTTGTGGAGATGTGCCCTGTACTCAGTGTGGTTGCTTTGTATCACTCCAAGGCTCAATACTTTACAAAGCTGCATCTCTCCTATCCTTTATAAATTGTGTCATTAGATTATTTTTTAATGCTATTTTCTTTTTTTGGAATTGTTTGTGAATTGATTTACATGCTATCAGATGCAGGTAGATACTGTTCTGTGAAGAGACTGACCTTTGGCAATATACAACACAAATGGTGAAAATTAGATTACCTTTTCCTCTCTCAGTCTTATAAATCTAATGTTATTAGTAGCTAAGGAAATGACATCCACTAAAAAAAATATTACTTTTATCCTGCTAGTGTCCTTTTTAACTTTGTATTTTGAAACCTTTCTTTTTTTTTTTTTTTTTT
>LTAT01000001.1:42926915-42943303 GCA_003286495.1 Chlorodrepanis virens | reverse complement strand
TATGGGACTTATAGCTGTGGAAAAAACACCTTGGAACTGATAGGAAATCCTGCAGCAGGCACAGGTCTGTGGTAGCATATGTTTAAATAAAAGCCACAGACTCACTGAACTTTCATATTAACAGGAGGACAGAGGTGCATCACTTTGAATGAAAATCCCTGGTGCAAGTGTTCATTAAAGAGCGTTACTGGGCCTTTTACTTTGGCAAATTGTGCTCTTTTCAACAGAAGAGGTCTCTTAACAGAGACTTTAGGACAGTACAAAATAGGATCAGATCCTTTATCTTCCATTCTGCCCCATGAAAGCCTTCTAGTGAAGTTGGACTCACTCCACATCCTCTCCTTGGACTCACTGAGTGTTTCAGGCCATATTTAACTCCTTTTAAGGTAGTTATTCACTTTTTATTTATGTTGAATTCTCATCTGTATTATGGTATACAGTACAGTTATTCTGCCATATAGGATGAAGCTTTAGCAGCTCTGTGAGAATCAATGAGGCAAAAAATAGTATTACTTCTGAAAAACTACTGTTCCTTCTGTAAAGCGTTATATTTTATATCTACCTTTTATTATTATATAATAAATAATAGTTATAATAATAATACCCTTTTTATTAAATGGTTGATATGAAAGGACTTAAAGCTCTAATGGTTAACTGAAAAAATACCCTTTGTACACATGGACATGTTTTCAAAGTCACTGCAGATTTGCTGACACAAAGTTATGCACATGTTTAGAAGACTACAGATAACTTAAAATACTTCTTACAGTTTTGAAATAACATCAGTCTGTCATAGTGAATCTATTGTCACTTGAAATGAGGACAACCATGAAAAAGGCATGCTGAATCTTTACGATTATTATTTATTAGTTTGCAAAGGGTAAAATAATTTTCAGATTACCATACTTATCTAAACTCTTCTTTCAAAATTCGACACTGATCTTGATAGTTGAATTACTTTTTCTATGATTTCTCTTTTCTATGCTGAGCTTCAGACTGAAGAACATGTTTACTGTAGAGTTATGAACCTGTGAAACCAAGGGCTATAGTAATACTGCTGATGCAGTGCTAACTACAGCAGCATGAACAATTTAATAGTTATTTTATTCACAATGAAAATACTTTAAAGGGCTTCCTAAGTTATTTGTAAATGTGGCAGATAGAGGACTGTGGGCCAAGATTATGATCGTAATGGTCTCATAAGCTGTAGGAATACCTTTGTTTAAACTATGACCTTCCTTCTATTTTTTCCTGATAATTATTTGTCCTAATTGTTAACCTTCTTGTATGCTTTGATCATAAGTAAATATTTATTCTATATAGTGAGAATTCTTTGAATTCTTTACATCTGCTGGCTTGGTAAGAATATCACAACATGGATGTCTGTAGTTCTTGCCTTTATGGGACGTGAGAAAAAAAACTTAGAGATAGTAACTTAAGACACATTATAATGAATAACTTAAAGCACATTGCTATATTAATCAATTTGTCCCGATCCAAAATAGTTATTCTAAAGGCAAAATAGACTAAAATTAGAGAGGAAAGAAAAAAGAGAATAGTGTCAGGATAGTTCTGGAAGGAACTGTGTGGTCAGTAAGGTACTTGAGCTGGGGAAGTAAAGAAAATGAAGAGAAAGGGACCATGATGGGTGGTAGATTTTGGATACCCTGCTAATCAGTCTTGAAAGTAAAATCAGAACTAATGTCCTTTATGTTTTTCTATATATTTATTCCTGAAATTATTGGGTCTGGGAGACATCCTTGCTGTGAGATGATTTGAGCTTGTTTTGACATATATGATCAATGACAGGACTGATAGAAAGAAATACTTCCTTACTGTTTCTCTCAATGTACTTCAGTGGTAGAGTCAATGATTATCAAAGTAACACAGAAAAATAGGTATGAAGAAAAATATACGTGTAAGAAGATATAATCAAATCTGCTTAGCCACTCTTCTCACTAGTTTTAAAATGGATATTTCTCCACAAATTTACATAATTTCTCCAAAGATATCTTTTACTCATCCTTCCCCTTGCCAAGATGTTAATTTTATTACTGACATATTAGTATGTTAAAATACAATTTAGAACTTTAGGTCCCTTAGATTCTTGCTATTGGCAGATATCTAAAGCTGCAAGGTGTATCTTTCTGTGTCTTTTAATTATATGAGTGAACCCAGAATGACAGAGAGTTTTGTAGATTATTTATAGTTTCAAAGGTCTCCTGAGTCCTTTTGATGCATACTTACTATGCTTCATTTGTTCTCCTAAAAAAATCTCACAGAAAACATTTTGAACAGTTTTTGAATACTGCAACATTTTGGTAAGAAAATGTACAGCCGAAGAAGATAAGATAAAAGAATAATATTTACAGTGGATGGCGTATCAAGTATTGCATTTCTATTTCTCAACTGATGCATTGTATTAGGCAAATTCATTTTTGCAGTGCCTCAAATGTCTCATTTTTAGTGTACAATGAGAAGTTATATTTTCTTTTCATAAAATAAATCACAATATAATTGCTCAGTTCCTACTTTTCCCCATCCCATAGGCCATAGTTTTGTATTCTCCTGTCTCTCTCTCCATCCTAAAAACAAAAAGAACCAGAAACTCTAAATAAAAACACACAAAGAAAAAACCCAACCCTTTTGTAAATGGGTTTATTTTATGAGCTGATAATTTTATTACATTCAGGGAATATAAGTAATCATTTTTTCTCAGATTCAAAAATAAAGTTAAACAGCAATTCCTTTGTCAAAGACCAAGTTGATAGCAACAAATGAGACTCAAGTAAAATATGTAGTTCCATGTCATCCTGTCTGTCTCCCTGTTAATGCAGAAATGTTTCTCAAAGGGTATATAAAACAGTAAATCCCATTTAGCTTTAATAATTTTAGTAGTGTAATTCCTACTCCTTCTCTTCTGGGATCATAGCATAGCACAGGAAATCTCCTAGGACCTAATTCTGCCAGTTTTACCCTGAACAGTCATTTAATCCACCATAATCCCATGGAAATAATTTTAGGGATTTGTAAAGGAAGGTGCAAGTCAAAATGAAAGATATGTCCTATACAAACAAGCTATGATTGCTATTTTTAACTTTCTAAAATAATTTTACTTCTAATGTGCACTCGTAATTCAAAATGTGTTGTGGAAAGAGGAGGAAGACAGGTTATTAACTTTGATTATTTATGAATCTTCATAGTTTTCACTTTTGCAAATCATAGGTAATCAAGGTGATGCAGTAATTTCTCTTATAAATCACTGCTCTTCCCTGCTTATTGATTGGTCAAACATTATACTTCTCTGATTAAGGTTTCTTTTTCTGTGTGTGGAAATCTGAAGGAAAAAGAATTTCGTTAGTCATTTCCAAAACTGAGAAAAAAAATAAGGGAATTTTTTTCCCGCTTATTGTTCCATAAAAAATGTCTGTGAAGAATTTCCACAACTTGAAGTAGTTTGTGTGTTGATTATCAGCAAGTTCTGTGAGTAACAACCCATCCAGATCTGACCTATTTGAAATACTAAACCTATTAAAAAACCTATTGAGTCCCTAAGCAGTAAATTTCAACACAGTAGTGCGATTTTCATGGTGTACTGGCGTAGTGCAATGCTAATTCTCCACACAGAGCATGGTGAAACTTGACTAGAAATACTTACAATTTCTTTTCTGGAGGAATACTTGTTGGATTTGAAGCAGGAGACTGGAACAGGAGACAAGAGAAGGTAATTATACTTGCATTTCTCACTTTTACTACTCATTAAATGCTGTTCTTATTTCATTTGACAAGGTAGGCAAAATACAGTCTCCCATTTTATAAATGTTGCACAGGCATTTCTCATTTTTTACCCACACTACTTCTGAAATGAAGATACTCATTCAGAATACTTTAGAGGATCTGTTGATTATATTCCTTTTCAAAGCCAAATAAACCTCATTGACAAAATTTGCTTTCTAGAATTTCTAGCTTTGGAACATCAGTATATTTACCTATAATGTACAGAAAAGAAGATATCCTCAAGTCATGATCCTATTTCACCAGGGTGCTTTCTGGAGGAAACAAATGTGTTAAATACTCATTTAATACTGCTGACATTTTGGTTCCAAAACCCAGAAAATCTACTTTCTTCTTTCAGGCTTGAGTCCTTGCTCATGGTTTTCCTGAATATAGTATGTAATTAATTTTAAATTGCTACAGTGATTTCCTTCAAGAACCTGTCCCTGTAGAGATGGATAAATATGAGGTATTCCCCTGTAGGGGACACGTGAATTACAGGGCAGAATTACACTTTACCTATATAAGGATTCCTGTTCTGCACAACTCCAATATATAAGATATTTTCTCAGTGCCCACATAGAACTTAATATCTCTGTCCATCTTAAACATGGAACAGAGATTGTGTGTTTTCTAAAATAGAAAACTTGCTTGGAAACAGTAGGTATTTGCATTTTCAACAGCTATTTCATTTTAATTTTACTTGAATATCTAGTCCATCAAAACATAATCTCTCCTTTCAGAGGCTTTCTTCTCAAAGCCTTATTAGCCATGAATCAAATACTATATTATTTCCTCACACAAATAACAACTGAAGTCATTAGCGGAAGAGAAAGCAGCAGAATGAAAAGAAAGATTGGAAGGACAGCAAGTTAGAAGGTTAAAGATAACCATGCAAAACGGCATAGCTCCCTGTGACAAATTATTAGAGTGTGTCTTGTAATCTGGCCTTCTCATTCCACAAAATTAGGAAAGCTTGGCAAGACCTTTTAGCTGCAGAACTAGTTAAAAGTTGTCCTGTGCTTTTATTCTGAAAGAGTGCTAAAGCACAGAAATGCTGGCTTTACCTTTCTTTTTCATTATTATGAACTGTATTTTTCCATTTCATCATTTTTCAGCCATAGGGCCTTCAAAATATCTTTTCATTAAATTAAGTCAAATCAATTTAAATTAAATATGTGTCTTCTTTTGAGGAAATTTATTTAATTATACATGGTTTTAAAATATTAATTACTTGTAACCCATATTTTAAAGGAGTAACTGGCATTGGCCGTAGAGTGATTATTTCATAGTCCTACTTTCTCTCCCAGGAAATCCAGAATTCAGGTGGATTCTGCAGCCTACCCCCAAACACAAGGAGATATAAAACTAACCACCTTGTTTGTTGATCAAACTGGATTAAATAAAAAGGAAAAAATGTGTTTCTGGATTACTCATCTTGGGCCTAGAAAATAACCTGCTTGACTGCTGTCATCTAGACTTAGCTCAATCAAAACTTACCTCTGGAGTGTAGTTTTGTTACAAGAGATAATGAATGACCTAAGGATGTAAGAAAGACAGAACTGTAGGTAGATATAAATGAATGAGATCTATTTTGTAAATTTTGAATTACTTTACATGCAGCTGATATAAAACCTACTGACTTCTGACATACTGTGTTTCCAGCACAGGAGTTTCAGATTTGTAGAAGCCAATATGTAGCCAGACATTGGCACTGTCTTGCTTGGTGAGGACAGAAAGCTTCCTTCAAATATATGTGGTAAAATGGGGTCCATCCTAATACTCTTGGGAAAACTGTTTTGTCTGGAGTGTCTGTGAGTGCCAGTCTTGGACTCACACTTGAAGGAGCAAACTTAGGTCAATGTGCTGAACATGAGTCCAATGAAGACTTTATTTTGCTTAATGCTGGATCAGCATCTATCAGAAGCCATGTGAATATTACTATTCCTGTCAGGGGACTAGGCCAGTCACTGCTGTTGTTTATTCTATTTCAGATCTCACATGAATTGTTAATTTTCTGACTCGTTCTGCTGAGGATACATAGGAAAATCATGTTTTGTTTGAAGTAAAGGGGAGATGAGTAAAGCTTCTAAGTGTTATTGGGAGGAGCTAAATAAGATAAATAAATAATCATTATTTGTATTTTAGAAATATAAGATATGTAAAAAAAAATAATGCTTGTATGATTACTTAATAAATTGAATTGTTCATTAATAGCGGGATTCATTCAGTAATAGGGTGAGCTGTCCCTCATGCCATAACGAAAAGAAAATTAAATTAAACTTTTTCCATTTTTACATGCAAAGCGTGCACAGAAGCAAACATGTTTCATTGTAGTTATTAGCTCCTTCCTGACCCAGTTACTTCCTTTATACTGTATTCTATTCAGAAACAAATTAAAATAATTTAATTGAGATTTTCAAAGTCAAGCATGTGGAAGTTACGGAATAATAGAGGTGGACCTTAATTTTTGTCCTATGTGCTTGAATGAGCTTGAATGTTCTAGGATCCTGTGGAAAAGTTCATAAGGTAGGAACTTACTACCCTGTACCCCAAGCTTTTATAATGTTGAATTTCAGGACAATTTCTTAACCCTTACTCCTTCAGAAAAATGGTAAACTTTTCCTATGTGTCATTTAAGAGTCTTCTTGCCCTACGGACCACATTGCTTTCACATGTATAACAGCAATATTACATCTGCCATCTAAGTATTTGAACTAAAGGACTATCCTAGAAACCAAAGAAAGATGGTCAGAAAAAAGTTTCACTTTGTCCTAAGTTTCTTTTTTTCTGACCTGAGATTAAATGATCTCTACGTTCCCAAAATCTGGATACAAACTAACTGTGACCTATGGCATTTGGAAAGAGCATGTTGTTCCTTCTATGCCTTGCTCTACCCTCCCTTTGAGTTTCTAGTTTAATAGGCATAGTTACTATTGTTTGATTGGAAATACAAATTGAGTCCCTAAATGATGTATTTGGCAGTGCTTGGCATACAGGTGCCTTTTTCTATTAGTACAGGGACTAATAGGGGAAAAAGCATTGCAATTTAACTGTTTGCATCTTAGAAGAAGCTCAAAACGCCATGGAGAAAATGGCATTTCTGTAATAGAGAATCTCCATGCAAAACACAGAAAACTTTCATACTAGAACTATGAGGTGAGGGTCTAAGTACAAAGTTCATGGTTAGTGTCCCAAGAAACATTGCAGTAAACTGTTAAAAATGTTACTGCTTTCTTATTTGCTGCTTTCTGGAGAGAAATGGGAAAATAACCCATTCACCATTAGGCTGAATAAGAGAGGAAAAAAGGCATCACTGCTAAAAATGGTATTAAAAAAGAAAATGAACTTTTTTTCTTTAAGTCCTGCTGGTAGATATACCTGACAACATTCCTTTAATTTCTCTGGAGTGCTTCTTAAAAGTAGAATTCTTAGTTTGTACAAATGGTTAGAATTCTGTATTGTTTCTTGGCTTTCACCTTATTTACCAACATTAAATATATGCTCTGGGAAGAGAAGGGCAAGGATGCTGTCACTATATGTCTCTATGTATTTCACTCAGATATCTAAATTAACAACCCTAATTTATTGCAGTGTTAATGAGGCTTTCATGTGATTTCAGCTGTAACACATCATTAACTATTTTTTGGTGTCTCTTTCATCCTGTGAATGTCTGTTCCATCCCAGCTACCTCTTCCTGCCCCTGCATCAGCTCAGTTCTGGAATAGGCACTTGTGCAGCTGTGCAGAAATCAAGAAATCTCTGAAATTACAACCATTCATAGAACATTTCCTTCTATGTAATCACACAACTTTTCCAGGTGAACACAGGGTACTTCACCCAGCTCAGCAGACAAGAGTAAGTGGCAGTTGCTCAAATTACCACTGAATGTAAATCCATGGTTTTGGCACACCTGGTGTATAGCTAGAGAATTCTGATTTCCTAGCTTTGTAAATTCAAAATGTGCCAATAAGGTACTAAGTGTTTGTTATTAGCACTAATTTATTGTATACCTAAATGATCTTGATATTAGTTCTAGAGGAAAAATAGATATTTTTCTAATACGATATTAGTTCTGTGGAAAAATAGATATTTTTCCACACATAAATGTTGAATTATTCACTAACTTTAAACATGGTCTAATGCCTAACACCTAATTTCAGTAATCAAAAAGTAGTGTTTTCTTAAACTAAGATCAGCATTTTATTTAGTGTTACATATACATTTTTAAACTTCCTAAACCCTCTTCTATTAAATGTTCAGAAAATGCTAATTTATAAAATCTCTGGTTAGAAGAATCTATTTTCCACTACATTTCAAGTTTATTACCTTATTTTTCATTATTGATTTCTAAATTAATTTATCTTAATTAAAGAAGATTTGGTACACTAATTCTTATCTTTTCATTAAATGGCAACACTAACATTTTTAGTGTCTGGTATATAGTTTATTCACCATGATAATGGCATGAGATGAAGATTCCTTTTCTGTGAGAATGTTTTACTGAATAGTCTGTCAAATTGTCTTGCTTCCATTATTTCACATGCATTGAGAATCTTTAAAACTAACTGCTTGTGATTTTCCATGGAACTTCTGTACCAATGCAGCCAGCACAACAAATACAATTACCCCTGAGCTTTCAGCATTCTAATTCCTGCACTCTAATTTTATGACTACTTAAAAAAAACAAAAAAAAAAAATCATTTCAATGGTTTTTAAAGCAACATAGAAATTTATTTCAACAATAAGGTATTATGAGGAATGATAATAAGATATATCTTATCTTACCTTCCTCATTCAAGTTTGAATTACCTTGCTGTTATTAACCAAAATAACACTGTAGAAAGAAACAAAAATAATGAAGAAAATATTGCCCCATGTAATGGAAAATAAATTGAAATTATCAGTTCAGAATGCTAAATGACATTAACAGTTTATCACTATTTACCTGGGAGAATGAGATTAGAATATTTATGAATCCAGACAGAATTGAAGCTGTGGAGTTTTTTTATGAATTGTTGCATTCTGAACAGATAAATGTCAGCTGGATCATTGAAAATCTAATCTAGTTCTTAGAAATATCCATTTCAAATGCATATCCTTGTATCTATTTTGATGCTATGTTGAACAACTTTATATAACTTCTAGAATATAAAGAACTTGAAATCAATATTTAAAAATTGCAAATAAAGCTGTAGAACAACAGAAAAAGAAACAGGTAAAGAGAAGGTAGTTGAGTATGTTTGTTACTATAATTTCCAATATGCTTATTACTATAATGATTTCATGTTTTTCCAGTTATACTGCTGTTTCAAAAAAAATATTTAAAAAGTGGGATGGAGCCCCAGCCTTTTCTAGATTGTAGTCTTGACATTGCAGTTGGCCCTATATAATCAAACTTCATTCAAAGAATAGCTCCTTGTGAAATGGACTTCAGCTTTAAAATGGTGCATTCTTTTCTGGATCTTCTATGGCAGTATGAAACTGAATCTTTCAAAAACAATCTGCTCTGTGTTGATGCAGCAAGCTAATAAAAGCAAATAAAAGTTCTGTTTATGAAAGCATATGGCAACCCTTATTTTTGTAAGATAGCAAAACTTGCTGTGAGGTTCATATATAAATAAAAACTTAATTCAAGGAAAATATGAACAGTTGAGAAGAAATAAAACATGGAGCAGCTTTGATTTATAAAATCTGGTAAAATATTATCTATATTGAAAATGTGGAAATGGGAACAATTTCCCTTCCTCTCTTCATGATTCATATACATTTATATGTTCCTGAATAAATGATCAGTGTGTATCTTCTAACAAACACTCACCTATTAATAAAACAGATATGATATGCAAGTTAAAATAGGAAGAAATTATTTTCCATGGCACAAAGTCTTTTTGCACATAACAGTTAAATTAGTGAGATATATTAGGACTTGAACACTGGAAAACAGAACCTAAATAAGCAAAAAATGGAAAAGAAGAGGCTGCTGAGACTAAATGCTCCGAAAATCTTGGTGCATATTTCCGTCCACCTGTGACATGGTGATCATTTTGTTTAAACAAGCAAACTTGCATAGTGGATTGTACATATGGCCCCCATTAAATGATATCTTCACTACTACAATTTCAGGCTGCCTTGTTACCAGATGCCAGTGGATATTTAGACCCATAGGAGCAGGCCAGACGAATGAGATAGGCTAGCTCAATTTCAGGATTGCAATCTGTATTAAAGGTTTACATGTTTAGGATAAAAATATGGAAAATTACAGAATTTTTAGAAAGGAAAAGTGGCAGTGAAAAAAGGGGTGAAAATAAATGGGTAACGGGTAGAATTTTTATCCTCCAAAAATTGGCTTTGTCTTAAAAACACATCTATTATAGGGATTATTCTAATTAATTTCTATATAACAATCACAGGTCTGGTTTATAATATTTTGAAAATAAATTCAAGTTTTCCTATTTTTATAGTGGAATAGTGCACTGAAGAGAGGAATGTGCTCCTATATTATTAGGTTATTGATATTGCAAAATGTAGTAAAGGGCATAATAGAAAGAAGAATATAAAGCATATATTTTATCCACAAGCTTCTTTAAAAATGCATTTTATCTAAGTCAGTTTGTCTATTACTTCTTTTAACAGGGATTTTATTACAGCAACATGTACAGGAGTTTATTTGGAGTATTTGCTCCAAAACCAAAAGGCAAAAAATTACTATGCAGTTAGAATTAATTGACTGCAAGAAATTAAAAAGATGTGTGTTCTTTGCTTTACAAAAAAAGTAATCTCATTTATACTGGAAGAGGCTGAAGTGTTTCATGTTTTTTGGAGCTGAAAGTTCATTGAAGTAATTGTCAATTCAGCTTCACAGTTTCCAGCTACCAAAGCCAGGCATTCAGCAGGAGTCTGGTGGCAGAGGAACAGAAATGGTTTCCTTTTCAGTGTAGCCCCTACCACTCATGGGCTTTTCCAAGTTACCCGATGTGGGTAAATTGTCAGTACTAACATCTCCTGGATTTTAATCTTTTGTAACATGAATTTAGAGGCCAACAACTAAACTGAAATTTCATATGAATCATGACTTCATACTACATGTAACTATATCGCCGGCTGGGGGCTATGTACAAATCACAAACGGGATGGGTCTGCTAGGAACGTGCCTTGAACTGTTTTATTTTTCAGCATCAGTCTCATTACATGGTTATGACAATGGGAAGATGCCATCAGTTCACATCCCAGGCAGCAGACCAAGAACTTAATGACTTAATGTTACAACTTACTTGATAAGCTTTTGACCAATCACACAAAGCAGAAGCATATTGACAGTGGTTCTATCCAACCACTATAAACACACATACCTTTGGTTAAACAATGCTTGCTTATTTTGAATACAATGCCTGCTTGTAAACCTTAAAACACAATGCACAGAGCTCCATTATTAAGCTTAAAATTTCCTAATATCTTGCTAGATAAACTTTTCTGAAGCTTAGGGAGTTTTTCTAGACAAGCATTAATACACAGACCATTGTTCTATTTGTCCTTGCTTTTCTACTTTTTAAATAATTTTTCTGCTGACCTATCTCATGGCTACTGCTTAGCTCTAATGGCAGTTCTGCTGTCTCTGAAGCCTGCCTTTTGCAGCTTTCCCAAAACCTTCTGAATTTATGGATTCCTACACAGCTACAGTGATATTGGATAAGTGAGGATGCATAAGAGAACTGGGCTTTGCCCTGTGCCTACCTACTGGACATCCCTTGGTAAAGTGTAAAGTAATGCTGTCATGTTAGTATATGTGACACACTCCAAGTAGTTTTAGAATCCTCTTCATACTTACACAACCATAGTTAAGACAGCTCAGTCCTGTTACTTTAGAGCTCCTGTAGCAGTTACTTGCAGGTCTGCAGCTTACTCTGAAGCAAACCACATCCCCACTCCACTCTTTGGTGTATACTACAATTCCTCACCTTTACCTTACCTAGTCTGGTACAGACTCCTTAACTCATGTAACCCAGTTCAGACATCTATTAAAGAATGAACTGGACTCCAGAAATCTCTGTTTCTGTCCATGTACTGTACAGAGAACTATCACAGGAATATATAATATATCACTGAGATAATGTAATATGGCTACAGTTGCTCAGATTAAGCATTTTCAAAGTGATGACATTAAAAAAATTAGAATACTCTTTCACTTAAGGAAGCTTTTAATCATAATTGAGAGAGCAAAAGGAGCAATTTAGACATAAGGAAAAAGGTTTGAACTCAAATGCAATTTAGACATAAGGAAAAAGGTTTGAACTCAAATGCTACCTGAGGGCTGTAAGTAACTGAGGGAAGGAACTTGAGAGTTATATGTGATACAGACAAGCAGAGACATTACCAAGTGCCTTGTGGTCCAGACCTTAATGGAAACAAAAAATGAGTTTGCAAATACACTGTCTTTCTACCTGAGAGGCAATTTGTGAGGGAAGGATCTATAAGCAAAGAAGGAGTCTGAGAAAAAGGGATAAGAATGCTTTGGGATTCTTGAAGGTAAGAGAAAACAAATCTGAGGAGTCCAATTCCAAATCGAGCAAAGTCAGTGGCAACATTCCCATTTACTTCATTAGGAGTCAGTATGAACAGTCAGTATGAACAGAATATGAATAAAGGAAGATTTCTCCAGTTATGTGATGCAGTATCTTGTGTTTATGTAGTCTGTCTCCCACAGGGAAGGGCTATAGAAACTTCATACAATAAATAGAGTTCATGTTTCTCTGAAATGCAAGAGCATCAAAGATGAAAGGTTTAAACTTTTCAACACAGCAATCCAACAAAACATAATTGTTTGCTACAGAAAACACTAAGTTGTTTCAATGACATATTTTGAGAACAGTGGAAATGTCCTTAATAAACTCAAGTGATCATCTTTGAAAGTCTGCTTTTGAAACCGTTCATGAGCTAATGCTGTGATTTACATAGCTATAACAGCAGATTCAGAGAGAAAAAGGTCTCCTGAATGTCAACATCTCTTCCTTTATCATGCTTTTTTCCTTCAAAAGATGTGATTCCACTATAATTATTTATTTATTTATAGTTTAGAGTCTAATCATACCTGAAGCTCCTAGACCCAGTAAGATAATAGAGTTGTGACACTTAAAATAATTTTTTTAACTGGTGCTGTTTACTTCACTCACATATCTATAAAAATATATATTTATAATTCAGGCTGGATGTGTCCATGCATATACATATCAAAAATATAGCTATTTCTTTTCTCTCTCCATGGAGAAAAATGTCCTTGTTTTTTTTGTTGGAAGTTTTCCAACTGATGTATTATATGAAAAAGCCCCATAAACTGAGGTATGTCAGCTGTTTCCTCACTTCCTTTCCTTTTCACTGAAAAACACATGAAATGTGCAAATTACAAAACATGAAGCTCATGTGAACACGCCCTTGGTGGTCTGGGATATGGAGCTTTTTACAAAAGAAATCTGTGAGTTTTAAAAGACTAAGAAAAATCAAATTAAAAAAAATACTGGTATTTTTACTGTAGTAAATACTGTAGGAATTAGTAATTACTGCATCCTAAAAAAATCTTCTAAACTGGCTATATCAATAATTAAGTATCTACTGTTGATATTTTATCATAGAGATATTACAACTTGATTCCTAATGAATCAACATGTTGCTGTTAACCATTGTGTGCCATAAAAACCTGCTTCTTTATTAAATATAGAAGTCAACCAAACTTGATTAGATGCATTACATTTTGTGTAGGAAAAATTGATTTTACAATACACTTGGAAAAGGGCACAAAACAGCATAGCTTTCAGTGGCTTCACAGAACTGTAAACCAGTAGACCTACTTAAAGTAGAGCTTTGGAAAGTATGAAGTCATGCTGAGGAGGGGATGTATTTGATTTCAAGATCTTAGGCAATATCTGATTGCAAAGCTTACTCCAACTGCATTAAAATGGAAAAATTATGACTATGTAAGACTCACTACCTGAGAAAATTGATTATAATTTTTTATCTACCCCGTTGTCTGCAATACAGAACACCTATATTTTAAATAAAATACATTTTTTTGTAACCTATAAGCATAAATAAATATTTTAGAGAATTATTCATCTGACATATTTAACATCTTGTGAGAAAAACAAAGTTTTAAACCTGTTTTTGGGAGAAAAGATGGAAAATTTCTATGAATATGATGTGGGGCAGATTACTTGTACTCTTAATTGTTATCATGCAAAGCACCACTGCTTGCTGTGTAGTATTTTTGTAAAATGTGCTATGTATTATCACCATTGAATTAAATACTCTAGCAAAGTATGATTTTGAATTTAAGATAAATTATTAAGTTCCACAAATTGTCCTTATCTAATGAAAAGTTAGTAGGTGTGTTATCTTTCTGATTTTTTAATTTACTGTTATTACTTATTGGTACATTTGGATTAAAAATGTACTCAGTTTCTGCTAGAAAAGCTATTTGTGATTACACTTATACTCACAAATACATTTATTATGTTTTCTGAAATGTTGAATACAGCTGTTTAAGAAAATTTACAAAGCCAAAAGTGCCTTATATCTAGTGTTAACTATTTGGCTAAAAGGGAAATGTTCTGGTTGGTCTTTGATTGTAGCTGTACCCCAACCAGTGTTGCAGAAAAGCTCCTGAAGCTGTTGGCTACAAAATTTAGGGAGTTTTTGAACATCCACATTCTTCCACTCAGAGAACTGTTAAAACTCAAAAACAGTTAAAGAACTGGCAAAGCTAAAAAGGCAACCAACCACTGAGCACTGCAGTAGATAGAACATGTCTGAGAAACACTTCTTAAGGAAATAGTACCACTGGGATTTTAATTGTGTAAATTCTTTATTCAGCTATAGTTTACTCTAAATATGATTATATAGGTATTAAATATATATAGGCAAACTAGGTATACTTTTGGAAGTGAAGATATAATTTTGTTTTTTCTTTTCTACAAAACTATAAAATTACTGCATTCCTTTTCTTCAGTGAGAGATGGTTTAATCATAAAACTTGTTCTTAAATTTAAACATTGAAATTATTCTAAGGAAGTTTTAGTTAATGACTTCTGACTTTGAAGGAGAAACCTACTACTTTTAAGAAAATAGATGCAATGGATGTTTTTCAAAAGGCTGCTAATTGGAAATATGTTTTCCCTGCGTTTATATACTTGAAGGTGCATCTCATTTTCTGAAGGAAGAAATAGCAAAAATGACAGAAAAGACCCCTGTGTTTTCTTCAATGTTTGCAAGCCATATAGGCATTCATAACCATTTTACTGAATACAATTTTTAAAAATTGTATTTGACAAGATGTTGTGAATTCCAAATGTATGTTTATACAGATTATGCCAGAATGTCACTTTTAAATATTAATTAGCTGTTCAAACATGTTGCATATCAAAGCACATCTGGTCTGTGGCAAAATGTGAAAAGAAATGGCACATCAGCTTTTAAGATACATTGATAGGGTCACATAGATCAGCTTGTTCCTATCTCCACTCAGGGAGTTTCATCAGCATCTCACTTTTTATGGCATAGTTTGCATTTTAGGAGACACTATAGTGTATGCTGACATGCCAAAATTTTCTCAACAAAAAGTTGTTATCTGAGTGCTGAAGTAGAGCTTCAGGACTGGAATATCTGGAGCTTTTTGTTCCTGTCCCCAGGGGCTTTAAACTTGTATCCTCATGAGAGTTTGAGAGTTCTGAAGCACAGAGTACACAGGCATGATGTCCTTCTGGTAAAGCTGTGCCACTGCACAGCCAGCAACGTGAGGTGCAAGGGGCAAAACTGAAATCAAGGAACAGAAGTCCTGGTAGTTCTGCTGGATAATATAACTGCTCCTGGGGAGATGGAAAAGCTGAGGCTTTGTTTCTGTTCCCATGATGACTTTTTAGTCTGTTGACCCCGGCTGGAGGCCAGGCATCCACCAGAGACAATCTATCACTCCCCTAAGCAGCAGGACAGGGGAGATAAAATATAATGAAGGGTTCATCAGCTGAGATAAGGACAGAGATAGGTCACTCACCAAATACCATCATAGGCAAACCAGGCTAAACTTAGAGATATTAATTAAATTTATTACAAACAAAATCAGAGCATGATAATGAGTAATAAAATAAACCTTAAAAACACTTTCCCCCTTTCTTCTTCCTAGCTCAACCTCCTTCCCCAGTGGCAGAGAGAGATAGGTAATGGGGGTTATGGTTCATGACGTGAGGCTTCTCCTGAGGATCAGGGAGAGGAATCCTTCCCCTGCTGCACTGTGGGGTCCCTCCCACGAACAGCAGCTCTCTGCAAACTGCTGCAATGTGAGTCCATCCCACAAGTCCTCCCAAAACTGCTGCAGCATGGGTCACTCTTCCACGGGGTGCAGTCCTTCAGGCACAGCCTGCTCCAGGTGGGTCCCTTCACAGGGTCACAAGTCCTACCACCAAACCTGCTCCAGTGTGGACTCCTCTCTCCACGGGTCTGCAGGACCCTGCCCCAGCACAGGTCTCCCATGGGGTCACAGCCTCCTCTCAGGAACCCACCTGCTCTGGTGTGGGTGTCCTCCATGGGCTGAGGGTGGATCTCTGTATCCCCACGGACCCCCACGGGCT
>LTAT01000001.1:42916843-42926905 GCA_003286495.1 Chlorodrepanis virens | reverse complement strand
CAGCTTCTCTCAGAAACCACCCTGGAGTCTCCCCCCTACCAAAACCTGGCCATGCGCACCCAATACAGTCTTGTTCACCCAAAAGCTCCTGGATGCAGTGCATAAAAGCACGTGTTGGACACCATTGTCGTAGATCAGATGAACCACACACTTGTCTGAGAGGTGCCCTCTTTGACCCTACTCCATGTAATTTTACATGTAATTTAAACCCCTGTCCAATTTAAGGTCGTCATAAGTAGGTCCCCTAAAACCATATCAATTCCCTTAATCCTTTCACTTCCTTAGATCTGGAGTTGTTTTCAGGATAGGTAAAGCAATTTTAAGTGAAATCAGCTTTTCATGTACAATGGAATTGCTATTTTTCAAATCCAGTGATTTTTCAAATCCAGAAGTCCTCATAATATATGAAACTGGAATATGCATGAAATGTAGGTAAAGACCTATCTGGAATAGTACTGCTACTATGTAAATACTTTGGGAAAATGTGTTAAATGATAAAGCAGGTTTTGAGATAATATCCTCCAAGATTATTTGATACAAGCAGATAATTTCAGACAATGTCTTTGTTAGCTAAGAGTCAAAATTAGGTGCTCAGATACTAGAAATAAAAAACCTACCTTTAAATCAATATTTCTTTTTAAATGAAATTATACAACATGAAGTATTAAGAAATTGATATGAATTAACAAAAATTTTTCTGATCATTCAGTGAGACTATAAAAATTCCCTTTTGGGCATAGATAGAATTAGAGAAGCGAGACTGTTATTGACAAGGACAAAATGAAAGAAAAATAATTTCCTTTATAAAATTCATCAATACTAGTGCATAGCAGAAAAACTTCAGATTCTCATAGCTAATTAGCTACTACATCAATAAACTGTCCAACAGTAAATAATAGAGATAGTCTATATTTTATGTGACTTCAGAAAATTTTAGGTATCATATTAAGTTTGTGCCGAAACTTTATTAAATCAGATTTGTGTTATCACTTAAATGCATTTTTCTGCTTCACATATGCACTAAAGTTCTGCTACAGAAAGCGCTGATAGGCAGCTTTTTTAACTTATTTATGTCTGTAAAAAATGAACATTGATGACTGTAAAATTTGCCCTGCTTTCTATACAGTGTCCTTCCACAAATCCATGAAAACATTTCATAAATGCTTGGAAATAAACTGGTTCTTTCTTGAAGAATTAATTCCTAAAATCTTTGAAAATGCTGTTCTCAATATACTTCCTATATTGCAAGTCCCTTCCTCTTTTCTACAGAATTCCAATTTTCTTTTAAACAAATTCTAAGAGAGAATAGCCAGAACTCATGTGTTATAAAAGAAAGATCAGTGATGGTCAAGTGATTGATTGAGCTGTGCCCCAAGTAAAGCTCCAGATTTTGGGCATTTATAACGAAGTAACCAAATGTAGGCCCTTTATTCATTTGTCCCAAGCTAATCAGGCAGTGCCCACATAATATGTCTGCATGTGACCATCTGAACGGGGTTCTGGGGGTCCCCTGACCTAACTCACCTATAGACATTTATGTCATGGTCCAGTTGTTGTAAATATGGTGTTTAATGCATTCTGAGATTCAATTTTCTTCTCCTTCTGCTGGTCCAGAAGTACAAAGGCCTCTCACAAGACTTCTGCAGTAACTGCTAGCCCCAATAGAGGTTGTTGATACTCTCACTTCTCAAAAGGTAGTTTTTGTCCAGGTATGTGGCAGGTTTATAAACTTTTATCTGAATCACTGGAGAACAAAGGCTTAGCTCAGCCTGGAATGGGCTTAGCCACTAAAGGCAACACTACAGGCTTAATGTTGAAGTCCATTTCTGCTTTCAGCTTTCCTAAAAAAAATTCAGTCTTTGCAGTGAACAAGCAGCAAATCTGAGGAATTACCCTTGGGGCAACAATCTCCCTACAAGTATGCATTTTCTATTTCCTGAGAGCTTTCTCTTGCATTCCACGTCTCATGCCTGAACCTTTAGCTGACTCTAGAGGCAAAGGGGGGCACTTTAGAGCTGGGAATAGGCTGTTGGCCACTGAGAAGTGCATATGGTCTGCATGTCATTCAGATGAAGGACTATGAAAGAAGCACATACTCAGCTAGGAGGAGTGGAAGGCATTGCCTAAGATGAACACAACCAATTTACATTTTTCTTCCTTGGGCCTGCCTTTCTGCCACAACTGAATTTTTCCCTTTGGCATCTCATTCCATCATTCTCTCTCTTTTCAAAAGTACTGCATTGAGTAGTGAAAAGTAGTAGTTCAATGTATCTAAAAGATTTTGACAGAGGCTACATGTTTTGAGGGGGTATAAACTAATAATATAAATGCTTCTTTCCAATAAGCATTAAAAAGCTGCTTGGGACAATTGCAGTTTCTCAGTTCAGATGAAATGGGTGAAACCTCTGAGAACTATTAATGAGAAAGAAATTAGTTACTCAATAGCCCAATAAAGTTATTATTCATTATGTGTTGTGCCATGTATGCTTACAAATGCAAAGAGAAATTAATATTCAGACTAAGAAGTCACAATTATGGTAGTAGAATAAGCCCTATTCTCAATGACAGCAAATTACTCCTTGTGCTTTTTTGTAAACAGATGTACACACAGAATAATTTTACTTTCTTTTTCTTTTAGTAAATAAGCTCTCTTTTTTAAAGAGTTAATTATTCTCAGGGCACTTTCTTAATGGCTGCAAATTGCAGTTACAGTATGACAGGCAGATAATCAATATATTTTCTGCTTATATTTATTGAATGTTTTGGAATGTGTGTTCCTGGTGAGAAAAGTGAAAGAAAGCCTTATTTGCACCACCAGAAAGAACTTCAGGACTAATTTCACTGCTAAGAAACTGAAGAACACCATGAGTTTCTCTAAGGTATTAGTATTTATTTTTTTTCCTACCACAAGGAATAATATTTTGAGGGCACATACTCATGTTAAAGGAATTTTTTTTTACTCTAAATATGCTGAATGTTCCAAAAACAGTCTAGGTACTTCTGGAACAAAAATATTTGCCTTTCAGATAATTTGCTTCCTATCTCAGGGTAATGATTTGTAGCTTGATTTTTTTTCTCCCTTGGATGCTTGATTTGAAGAATTATGGTTGAAATGTATATTTTTTTTCTTCTCGCTTTTTTCTTCTCCTCAAGGACTAACTTGTAATATATCACAGCTGTCATTATAATGAAAGAAAACATCATGATGCAGCAGAACTTAGTCAATTCAATTATATAGAAAATGCAGTGAAATTATTTTGGTAGAAATGCACCTGCTGAGGCTGCCTGCTAGGCTAGTCCACAATTAGGTACTGTGTAAAAAGTTATTAAAAAGTTCTTTTAGACAATTTATCTCTCAAGTGTGTCTGGGGAATATTTCCCCGAAAAATGGTCAAAACTCCAGAGAAATGTTTATTTCAAAAGTAAAGGTAAATTAGGCAGCCCTGTCCTAATACGGTGAAGATACACTCTGGCTCTAAAAAGAAATTCAAAGGCTTAAAAGATTTTGTTGATGGATGGGATTGAGCCACCCATGAACTATATAGCCTTGGTCCATAGGTCTAAGAAAAACATGAAAGACTGAGGATTTCTTAAAAAAAAAAAAAGAGGAATGTCTCTAATGAGTATTCCACTGATTTTGGATTGCATTGGTAATAATAACACAACAATAAAAGAAAAAAAGACGTTTACTTTAGAAAATGACCCAGAAGAATGAGTGAAGGCAGATTCTGCTCTCTCTGAAGAGCCATACTGCTAGCATTTTTTAGTCAGCTTCTCCACCCCAGGACTACCAGGAAAAATAATAAACTTCCCTCTGTGAATGGCTTTTTGATGCAACTCTCACTATTTCTGGCTCGTTGTGTCACATCAGCAACTGAGGAAACAGCATATTGAGCTGACATGAAGCAAAAGCTTTCCATAAAAATACTCATACTTGCAATTAGTTAATCACACTTTCCCCATTCACCTGCCCAGAAAGGTAATAAATCACTTCTGGAGCTTACATCTTCATGACTGCTAGAATCATTTATCTGTGATTTTAAATTTTTTTTAGTAGCTTATTTTTCTTACAAGTTATGACAGCTTTGTCCTGTTTTTCTCCTAAACAAGAGTGATTGCTTTAATGACAGGAAACTGCTGATTGTTTTACCAATGTTTTATAAAATAGCCTGTTTCAGTGATGGTTCTCAGGAGTGTGAAAAAGACACACAAATCACCTTCTCTACTATGGTATTGTAAACTACCTGTTTTAAATTAACTTAAATATTGTCACTGTAAAAAGTGATTTTTTCCTTTGGTAGTTGTCTTAAATTTTCAAGAGTATTTATCCATGAAGGAAATATCAGGAAAAAAAATATATTTTCTTGTTTTTGAAGAATGACAATTCCCTTAAAGCTGGACAGCAGATAGCCAGCATGCTGTTGGAATTATTGCTCTATAAATGCATGTATAAAATATAGCGAAAGATATCTACACAGAGCTCTTTAGCAACTTTCCTCAAATTATATAAGCAACCAAAGAAGGCTCTCATAGAAGACTTTATCCATTACATCTTTTCATCAAGTATATTGAATAAATGAATTAAAATATATTTATATATAGTAAACATTTAGGTATACACTTAGCAAAAAGTATTCTTTGTATGTTGTTTATGTAATAATAATTATAATGTAATAACCAAAAGGAAGACAATATGTTGCCTGCAGAAACCATGTGGTATGCAGAGAAGTCAAGAAAAAAAAATCTTGAATTGATTTATTTAGAGAATTAAACCATGTGAGCAGACGATGGAGTTTGGGTTCATACCTTCTGCTCTGAAAGAATGCCTGTGATGTGTTTCAAGCATTTCCTGAAGTTTGCAGTTCATTCATATCTGCAAAATATCAGGGTGTCCAATTTTCAAACACATATTTTATCAAATGTTTTAGTTTACAATTGAAAATGAGAAATATCTGCCATTTAGCCTTGTTTTTTAACAAACACAAAGGTGTACATAACTGAAGAAGATTCAGGAATGCTAATGATAGGCCAAAAAGCCTTATTTTCACTTAGAAAAAATAGGATATCACAGAATAACAGATTCATAGAATCATTTAAGCTGGAAAATATGTTTCAGATCAAATTCAACCATTAACCCAGCACTGCCAAGTCTACCACCAAACCATGCCCACAAGGTCCCATAACTACCCATTTTTTAAATACCTCGAGGGAAGGTGACTCCACCACTTCCCTGGGCAGCCAGGGAATGTTCCAACATTTTGGTGAAGAAATTTTTCCTAGTGTTTAAGTAAACCTTCCCTGTTGCAGCTTGGGGCTATTTTCCATCTTACTCTATCTCGTGCTATTGTGTATACTTATAGAAGATGCTTGAGTAACTGTTTGTGCATGTACAGAGCTCAAAATTATTTCTTCACAATGATGAAGGAGACTCAAAGTGGCCAGTGAAAAGAAATATGTAAACACTATTAATGATTAAATCATAGTTTCAATAATATGAATAAATCAATTAGACTTCATGGCTTTTTATAGCATAATATATGCCCTTGTGTTCATGAATAATTGATGCAAGCAAAAACAACCATGACAAAAACAACAAACAAAGATAAATAATCCCCTAATATATGTTGGCTAATTCCTGAAAAGGTTAAGAACATCAAATTTTCAAATATCATGACCTGACTTTAATGACCCAGTAACAGGCTGACATTTGCAGTACCGTTTTTATGCAATAACACATCACATGCAAAGATCAGCAAGTGCAATGTAACCGCTTATCTCAAAGGAGAAAAATAAGTAATGATGGTACAAGAGAGGTTAATAACAGGTACAGGTCCAGCCTGGCTTTTATCAGTCTCCTTAGAAAACGAGCTGGGAATTGCTGTCAACTTGATTGGAAAACGGAGAGGAGAAATAGATACATATGGGAGACATCAGTCAGAATGGAGAAGACTGGTCTGTGTGAAGGTTGTTTGCAAGGTTACCTGGTCTGATGCAATGGAAAGATGGAATTTGCATCTCAAAGCTTTGTTCCTTTCTCAACATAGTGTCACATAAATTGTCTGCCCTGGGGTTTTAATTTCACAGATGTCTAAGCTCATTTAGAAATTAAAGTGCAATAATCTGTGATCCACACTGTATCTCATCATTCTGGTTTTTTCTCAGGAAATGTTACATGGTGATTGCTTTGTTTACACATCAGAACTGTACTCAAAGTTATAGGCTTGGGGTTTGGGGTTTTTTGGTTTAATATATCTGTGCTTTTAGGCAAAGGTTTGACCATTATATATTTTTCTCTAATATTTCTCTTTTATTTTGGGGAGAACTTCTGATATACTTTTTTTTCATGTTTTATAATCTGTGTGGTTTTTCAATCCCTAATGAGTATAGGTGGATGACAGATGCTTTATAATAGTTTTAATTATCTCCTTTTTTTTTTTGGTTTAGAGGGATATTATCCTCTAAGGTATTGGCTCTCAGTTAAAGAAAAAAATGTGTTTTGCTGTTCAGTAGCTTCTTCAGCAGTTTAATTGTACTTTGAATCCTAGTAAAATAGTGTATTATTGATATAATGAAGGAAATTTTGTGATTAATTTTAATTTTATACTATGTATTTAGTTTTCAATAAAAAATATGTACGTGTTTATTCCAGATTGTGATTGGCAGGACTGACGACAGAAATAAGCAAGCAGTTCATCAGCAAAACTGTCATGAGCAAATATTAGCATGTAAGGCTACAACTGCAATCTCCCCACGTTAGGAGCATAATTAAAAAAAGAAATTAGAGATACAGTATTTATATAGATACGCCACTTCCAAAAATCCAATGAAATAAAGATTCTTTGGAAATTTCTTTTGAAAGTCTCTTGATTTTGCCTTTGCAGATCATGTGAAGCAGTAATAGAGTGCTGGAAACTATCCTGCCAGCAGACATGAACTCTTCCAGTAATCTGGTCTTCCATTCAGATTTCATAAACTGAAATTACACCCCCAAAAAATTATACTCCATTACAGTGTTTAGTTGGGACACTTCAGTTTCTGCAGGGTTTCCTGTCTCACAGAGATGCACAAACAGACCTGACAAATGTACCACTCCAGGTCACTCTTTAGTGAGTCCGTAGACCAAAAGCCTTTTACATGTTTTAATATGGTCTTAAAAATAGTAGAAAACCAAAAATCACATCATTATCTATAAACATCCTAATTAGCACTTTTTAACTGTCTGTTTGACTTGATTTCAATTTCCTTTCTTTCTCCTGCCTATGTTGTTTGTTGACAGCTGGGCAGACAGTCTTGTTAGATCAGTGGAATTGCAATAAACTACAATCCTAATACAAAGCAGTAGTAAAGAGCATTGTATTTATTACTGATTTAAGGTTTAATTTAAAAAGGTAAGGGATAGAGTGAAAAAAAAAAGGAAGTTCTGACTGTATTTTTATAGCCTTGTTATTGCTAATAAATAACTACACCATTCTTGCATATCTGCAAATACAGTTTGCTTAATAGAGCCTTTCCCTAAGAAAGAACAATGGGTGGCATTTATGCCACTTACAGGATGACTATTATGAAATGCACCATCTCAGAGGCAAGTTGCCCCCCAAGCCAGAGTATTCAGACACCCCATGATTTCCCCAGCATATAACCTGGAAGTTCTGCAGCTTCAGTTGCTGCAGCATAGCTGCAGGCAGAGTAGGAGAGGAGTAATAGAAGCACTCCTATACATTTTGTGGTTGATGTTTTTCAAAGCAGTACCTAATTACCACTGAGAGTGGTATTCATCTCACTTGACTCCAGTCATCTGTATCTGATCTAATTACCCTTGAATATCTTTGCTAAGGAAAGCAGCAAGCATTGCTAGGGCATATCTTATTCTCATATAGACATCTAGAGCTAATTTGAGGGCTTTAAAGGTATCTAAGATGCTTTAAGGAATCCAAAACTTAGGGTTTGGCAGATGTTTGAAACTGATCTCCTGATGCTTCCAAAAAAACTCCTAACCCCAATATTATAGGTTCTGTGACAGAATTTTTCCCTTCTGGCACATCAGTGGAAGACCATGTGGGATATCCTGGCCCGAATTTCAGCAGACTTGTTTAGGCAATTTAACTGAGTCCCTGGAACTGAGGTGCATAATTTCCTAGTTGAGAACACTTCGCTCCATTGTCTGAGGAAGAAGCCTTTGGAGTCAGCTTGTGTATATTTCATCCCATGAATCCTCCTTGGAAGCTGCAAAATGACCCTCCTTAACACTAGTGGACTTAGAGTTAACCTGGAGTATACAACTCCTCAGTTACACTCCTTGTATCCCTCAGAGTTAGCTTTGTATTTCTCCCTGCCAGCTGATCAGGACTATAAGAGCACCAGGGGCTGAACTCCAACAGGAACCCAAACAGGACCAAGTGCTTGAAAACTTGTGTATGGAGTTTTATAAAGTGATGATGTGGTGGTTCAGCAGGATAATGACAGCAAAGGGCTAGAAAACGGTAATCTTATTCAGTGTGAAAAATAATACATGAGGCCACACCCTGATAGTAACTGCTTTAAAGGCTTTATTTTGAACACCTCGGTTTTCCCTTGACTGTACTGAGAACTATAAGACTCCTCAAAGCACAATACTGTGTTTAAAAGGCTTTTAATAAAATTTGGAGCAACAGCTCCTGGAAGATATAGTGCTCTACCCTGCTATTAGAAATAGTGAAAGAAGATGGTGTCTCAGTGCTGTGAGAAATGAGCTTAACTTGCCACAGGAGCCTCCTACAAACTGAAGAATTATTCTGTTTTCTTTGAAAAGATTTATTGCTTTTGAAGACAGAAGGCTCTATGGGCATTAATGAAATATTGAGTACCATTTTTGTATTCTTTGGGTACTTATACTGACTACAACAGTAGAATCTACTGTAAACTGAATAATTCATTCCCTACTCGCAGTGGGCAGGCAGGCATTCAGCTGTCTCCAGGAAAGCCTAGCTTCATCACACATAATGGTGACTTGGAAAAAAAAAAACCACTATCACTCAAAACTATCACTCCCTTTTTTTTTTTTACCCCATCTTTATATGCTAAATATGGCACTGTATGATGTTAAATATTCCTTTCATAAGCTGGGACCAGCTGCTCCAGCTGTGTCCCCTTCCAGTGTCCCTACATAGCCACAGATGGCTCACTGGTGGGGTTGGGGTGTGGAGCAGAAAAGGCCCTGACTGTGCAAGAACTGCTCAGCAACAGCTGAAACATCCCCTAGTTATCAACACTGTTTGCAACACAAATCCAAAGCAGCCCCATACCAGCTACTATGGAGAAAATTAGCTCTGTCCCACCCAAAACCAGCCTATGTAAAACAGGAAGATAATACTTCAAATATGGCACAGTACAGTCCTGAGAATGTGCTGCAGTTCATTTTGGCAGGACCAGATAAGGATACAGTGCAGCATGTTGGAATAAATGTATTCATGCATTTTATTCAGCAAATGAATAAACAGAGCCTGCTGTGACAGAAATGCACAGGCTGTGGCACGAGGGTTAAATTAGACCAGATTACTAGGATAGCATTTGTCTATGTCTCTAATATAAAACTTGCATAAACTACCAAAGATTTTCTCTTTACAGGGAAGAATTCCCCTGTATCGGAGTATGTGTATGTACAGTGTGTATATGTTCTTCTGCACATACAGGATATGTACATGTATCAGCTCTTGTTTCTGCACAAGATCCCACATGGAGCCTAATAGCATGACAAGCTTATTGCAGTTTGTTAACAGAAGCTTTCTATGAGTTAGAACAACAACCATCAAAGGCATTAATTATAATTACCTCCATTGCTTATCCTTTGCTTACCCACAGTCTCCAGATTTTAGAGTAACAGAAATCACAAAAGTTTCTACTTTGCAATTTTCAAGTACTTTATGCAAGTTGACAATATTCCCTTCTTTCCTTTTCACACACTGTAGTAGAGGTCTCTGCAAAGATACATTTTAAATGATGCCTACCAGCACTTCAAAGCCATCTCTTGCATGGTAGACCTAAGTTTAGCTTAATCAATGTTTGATGTAATGAAAATCTCTTGAC
>LTAT01000001.1:42903341-42916833 GCA_003286495.1 Chlorodrepanis virens | reverse complement strand
TATGTGTATGTACAGTGTGTATATGTTCTTCTGCACATACAGGATATGTACATGTATCAGCTCTTGTTTCTGCACAAGATCCCACATGGAGCCTAATAGCATGACAAGCTTATTGCAGTTTGTTAACAGAAGCTTTCTATGAGTTAGAACAACAACCATCAAAGGCATTAATTATGATTACCTCCATTGCTTATCCTTTGCTTCCCCACAGTCCTGCTTCCCTCCAGATTTTAAAGTAACAGAAAACACAAAAGTTTCTACTGTGCAATTTTCAAGTACTTTATGCAAGTTGACAATATTCCCTTCTTTCCTTTTCACACACTGTAGTAGAGGTCTCTGCAAAGATACATTTTAAATGATGCCTACCAGCACTTCAAAGCCATCTCTTGCATGGTAGACCTAAGTTTAGCTTAATCAATGTTTGATGTAATGAAAATCTCTTGACAGAAGTTGATATGCTTAGAAATAAGTCTCTGATGCTTCATTATATATTCACAGAAAGGTGAAATTTGTAGTGATTACGCACACCTCTGAAATGTGTCTCATTGGATTAGCAGCTATAATTAGCATTCACTTTTATGAAAGTCAGCTTAATAATATTACTTTCCCTACCACAGGTAATATTCTTCTCGGTAATAATATTTTATTCCATGAGCAAAAATAAAGAAAATACCATTATTGTGCAGAATAGCATGTGTTTTATTTAATTTATTTCAATTTTTAAAAGCCTAGATTTTCTATCTAGCCAAAAGCCTTTGCTGACCTGAATTAACTGTATGTATAAACACACATTTTTTTTCCAACAGCATCCTTAAAATGTTGAGGAAGACAGTCTTCCTCATAAGTAGGCAATCAGCTGGGGACACTGGGGGCAGTCGGAGGCTACCTTATATTCCATTCACAATGCATTGGTTTTGTAGTGCAAATTTATTCACAGCCTCTACTGGTAGATTGGTAGTACCAGATTTTTTTCATCTTTGTCTTTGTATCAAGTCCAATCTGAGGTAATAATTTGTATGTTTCAAAATGTGGTTTTACAGAAACCCTGTGGAACTATGCCAAAAATACTTTATGTGATGCAGCCAGCACAACGCTCTTCTCCACCATTGCCTTATCTTGATGGTTCATTGTACAGTTAACCAACCCAAGAAACAGTTCTTTTTGTTTCTCTTCAGTCCCTAATTATTTCAGTCAGTCTATACCATTGGTGATTTTCATCCAATTAATGTAATTCATATGTCAGAAAGATCCAGTTATTCCTGTGAGAAGTTCCAGTCCTTCTCCATAGTGATGAGAATGCCATCAGCAGACCTCGTGAATATGGTCCTGGTCCTTTTGCCAAGGTGATTTAATCAAAAATGTTAAATGTCTTCAGTCGTAAGAATGATTGCTGGGAAACTTAGCCAAGCAATTCTCTGTAGTGAAAGATTTGCATACCTATAGCACCCAGGTGTCTTCTTGATGTGTAATCTACCTGTTTAGTCAGAGCAAATGAAATGAAGAAAACTGGTAGTATCATATTTCCAATAAATCAGCAATAATAGATTTTTAATTAACTCTCACTGTAGAATGAAAATTTGAGGCTGTAGTTAAATTATCCTTTAAAGAATAACTTACAGCATCATAACTTCATTGTGTAGCAGAGAGTAGGTGAAAACACAGAGCAATCCTGGGGGCTGTATGTACTGTACAGGTTTCTACCTGTGCTGCTCAAGTGTAATGGAGAACCAGATCAGATACACAGCACTTAATTGCTATCACAAATATGTTGTGCTTTCGCTAAGTTTAAAAAGGGGAAATATTAGCTACACTCATTTCAATGTGAAAATAATTTATTGTCTTTTTCCAGGGTTCCCATCAAACAAGTTTGTATTCAAATCTACATGCTAGCAATGCTTTATAAACTTTTTGATTCATATTAGACCCCATACCAAAGTGTTCCCTTAAGAAAGATGATTGCACCTATTACTGGAATTCCTAGATTAATCTCACTTGTATGGCATTTCCCTGAAAACTCTATTAGAACAGGTCTTTTTTCTAGTCCCTTTACAGGCTTTCCTCTTCTAGCACACCCTATACCTATATACAATGCTATAAAATTATATCAACAATTAATCTCTTATAAAAAGCAGCTACTATCATTTGCCCTACCAGTAAGTGTTATGACCCACAGGTAGGGGCTGTGGTGTTCCTTGTAAATTCTCATGAGGCCGAACAAAGACATCGGACCATGTGTCAGGGAAACCTTGTTTTATTTTACAGTCACCAAAACTTTGGCAACCAGCCCACTATTTAGACTGAGAAGGTGCTGGCTAACAAGCCTGTAAATTCATACAGTAGACTTCCACAAGTGACAGATAGCAAGCCCTTCATTTTGCCCACTACACTTAATAAGTTCTCAGCTCCCACCAGAAACTCCTCACAGGTCTGGCTCACAAACCACAACACACCATTACACAAGCAGTGAACTCCCCTCTCCCACAGCAGAGTATGGAATATGGAATATACTCCCACATGGAGTATGGAATAGAATATGGTAGTTGTGCTTTGCTGGGGAAAAGCAAGGAAAAAAACCAAGCAGCTGGATCAGAACAGCTCTCCCCCACCTCAATGGGACCCTTCATTTTGATCACCTCTCCTGTAGCAATACTCAAAATGTTTGAGACAAATCATTCTGAAGTATGATCCCCTACAGAAAGTTATGCATATTTACAAGGGTGTATGAAATAAATAGCTCTTGACAGAAAACAAGCAGTTTGTTTGATTGTTTAAAATAATTACTTGGCCCTTTTTGTCATATAAAGACCAGAGGATTTTTCACTTTCCATAGTCTTTACAGGATTTTAAGTGCTATTTGTCTCAGTGAACTTCTTGTTATTTATCTTCTTTATTATGTCCTGTGTTATTCTGTTTGCAAGTCACTCCATTGCACTGTATTTTTATTTTAATTATAAATCTCTGTTTAATGTAAGTTGCCAAATAAGGATACATCTCTAATACATAAGTGGTTTAAAGTCTGTACAAAAAAATAAGTCTTGAAAGAGTAAATTTTCAAGTAACACTTATGAAATAATGTTTAGGACAGTGTTTGTCACTTTAGCTCCAACTCTAGAAATGCCCATGCTCTGTGAACAAAAAAAAGATTTATGGAGTGCTTAATCAAACTGAATTGAGAAATAGTTCTCTATCCCTTCTCTGCAAGGCATTTCTAAACCCCCTGCAAGACCAATGTTCACCAAGGTGCATTTAGATTGCACATTAAAGTTTCCATATGGAAAAGCTCAGCCCCTAATATCTCTGTGAACAGCTTGTGTAACTCATCTCATTAGAAGCAAGCAACTCTGAGATGGCCGAGTTGTGAAAACACTGTTATTTCACTATCAGGCACAGAGGATTCATTTCAGATTATCATTCTAGGCAGAGTTGAAGGGGGATCAGAATTTCAGTGCCTGATTCCCGCTATCACTTTTTTTAATGGTAGTGCCTTCTTAATTTGCAACTGTAGCGTCATAAAATACACTAGATATTTGGATGACCACGTCATATAACAGTTTCTTTTTGCACTGAATATGTTCAATCAGTTAAAACAACTGAGCTGCTGAAAATATATTCAGTATATACTCACAACAAATACAGTAAAAATAAGATAAATCAATCCTTGTGTAAATCTGTCCGGCATTTTTCATTTCTAGAATCCAAAATATCCTGTTTTCTACATTTCTGCAATATATTTTTAGCATATTAATTTGCAAATTTTTTTCTGTCATAAAGACTTAACCTTTTGTTTTGTGTCAAATGTTATTTATTTCATATACCCTTATTAGTATGCAATAACTTACTGGCATGGCAAATGATATTATTTGTCCTTTCTAATAACTTATTTCTAAATAGCTGTATAGTAGTGATGACTAAATGATTTCATGTTCTCCCAGTACTGCTTTAGGAGTGGCAGAAATCATACTCCTATCAGGCACTGTTGGCTATTAGAGACAATTGTCCTGCATGACTTCAAAGGATCATTTCACTACAAAGTCAGTCAACGCCTAAACAGTACATGATAGGAATATATATAGGGTTTGGGTTTTTTAAATTTTATGTACAGCTTATTCATTAATGTCTATGAAGACTTTTTTCTACTAAAATGTACAATGACATTTACAGGAAGCATGGATTGAATGTCCTCCTTTTATTTTTTTTCATTTTACTGTTACTTTCTGGTAAAGAACAAGCTATGGTGAAATTGACTTTCTGTCAGCTTAATAACTATTAATATATTGGATGCAGTGAAGCATCACCCTACATGATCCATCTTTAAAGGTAAAGTTGTTTTTGAGGAAGGTCAAAATTTATTTATTCTCCATTCATTCTTTCATCTGTGAAGAGGAATCATTATATAAACATTGAGCACATTTGTGAATTCATAGCAAAATTTTGTGTGTTCTCTACTTAGAAGTTTACACTGGTAAAATTCATAAAGCTTTCAGCAATATAGTGAGGCAATTTGTTAAAATTTTCTGTAGTGACTGATACTTCTACATATTTTTTTTCAATGTGGAATTTTTCAATTCAATTACATGAGTCTATGGAGACATCTAATGATGTGCTTATTTAATTATATTCTTTAACAATTATATTTAATATCTCTAGATTTTCCCAAAGTAAAAGGGGTCTGAAATCTAACTTTTGTCAACATTATTCAATTGGCAATATAATAATACTTCCAGGCATATGCAATTTCTAATTCTTAACATTTTGGAACAGTTTCAGAAGTAAAACCTTTATTAGGCCTTCATACTGATTGCAAGTCAAATTCATTCAAGGTTCCAAAAGGCAAGGTTCATCACAGTTTGACTCTCCCTAGGTGTGATATAATCTAAGTGGTAGAAGAAGAAAAAGGACTATGACACCAGGCTTTTGTGATATTTTTTATAGTTAATTTTTCAAGTACCTTCATTAATCCATATCACAATTAATCCAAATTAAAATAATCCAGAAAGGTAGAAACAAACTTCAAGTTGGAATATAACAACAGTGTTGCCTTTGGCTGGCAGCCTTTAAATAAAAATTCCTGCAAGCTTCTATTAAAAAATTACCATTATTGTTTAAATTTCTTGTTTTGAACTAATCATAATTAATCATAATCTGTGTTCCAGGACATATCCAAGCATATGTAAAATAGTTTGAGAAGGGTGAAATATCTGATTTGTCCTTGCTGAGATGAGTTGAGCTGTTCATGTTCATTTACTGGATTTTGACCAAAAATTACATGTTTTCTTAACACCTTTCCATGGAAGACATGGCAATACTAATTTCTATTTCCTGCAGACTGAATACAGTAATCCCACTTCTCTGGTTTCAAGTTCAGCTCAGTTTTCATGTACAGCTGTTTATCATAAATTGCTTGTTAATGGGCAACTGATACTGCCCAGTGGATGAGGAGATTATTGAAAATGTGTTGCGAGAGAAAACAAAGTTTTCAAATAAAACTTGTTCTCTTGCTATAGAATTCTGTAAGGTAAAACCTTTTTCCCCATAACTTCCAGAACATTTTAGAATACCTTGGTTTAAGATTGTTAAGAGCTTTCTTTAATTTCTTATGCTATTGAGTAGTTAATCTTTAAGAATTTTCTTTAGGAAGTAATTTTAAATCCCTATGTTTTAACCAAGCGGGACCTTCTCACAGTTTAGTAATGCATTATCACCACCACAGGTGCTTCAGGGGAATAACCATCAGCAATTGCCTTAGAAAGAATCATTCCCTCTTTATCTGGGCCTCATATCTCTGTTTTTCAATGGTATGTGGCTACTCTGCACCAAGGTCAAACAGAGGAAGATTGCTCTCATTCCCACATGCAAACGAGAAGGGTGCAGCAGCTGCAGAGTTGCCTGTGCCTTTGGAAGTTGTTAGAATAATATTAACAATATCCAACACAGAGCAGTGAGCTGTAGAAATGAGTTTATTAGAAATGGTGAGGACGGTGACAGGAGTGTTTGCAGCATCTCTCCAGGGACCTGACTCAGCAGATAATATATAACCTTTATTTCTTGCCTGAGTGTAAGCATTTGAGCCTTTTCAGAGGAGGAGAGTAATATTTTATTTTAAAATTGCCTCAAAAGAGTAGGTGGCACAAAAGGCACTGGAAGCACTTTTGCTTGCTTGGCAGGTGCTGGAGATGTGATATGAAAAGTTCAAAAGCTGCCTGTTCCAGTAGAGTGTGCTAGCCTCACTCTTTTGCCCTTCCTATTCTGTGTTCAGTAGTTTTAACTAGACTTTGCTCCCAGGACTAAGAAACACAGCCTTTTCCAAATAGAAGTAAGTTTCCCAGGTATTCCCAGCCCGTTCATTATTGCAATGCTTCTTATACTGACCACTGTCTGGTTTTCTGTAAGAAATAGCAGTGCACTACTACCAAGAGTTGAAGTTGCAAATGTTTCATAAAACCTCGATTTTCATGTCATACCTAGAGCTTATTAAGTGTGAAGGGACATGATTTAAAAACTTACTACTTTTACCATTGGTGTTTCTCTTTCTTAGTTACTGCAGTAATAATAAATGCTTTTCAGCAATTTAGTTAGGCAGACTTTTTCCTGTAAGCTTTGCTCATCAAACTTCATAGATTTTAGTGCATGAAAAAAATATTGAAAAAGATTTGGCTATGATGTCTTATTTTGACTGGTTTAAAACTAGTTTCTGACTCCCTCTGTGTGAATTTAGATTGCAAAACTAAGAGAGGAAAGACACATGGCAATCTTTAATTTAGCAGTGAAAATTTGGTAGTGGTTTAATTTCCCCTTGATCAATCAATTCCATCTATCTAGGTTTTAATACTGCACACAATATAACCAATTGCTGAGATACCACATTGCAAATTGATGTGCTATTGTTCATGCCTATGTATTGTATCTTCTCATATATGGCCTTATTACAGTTTATGGGTTTTTCTTCAATACTTGTTCTTTGAAAAATGTAAGAACTTAACTGTCTTTATTATCTTCTTATGTTGAGACAGTATTTTTAACCATTATTTTAACCTGTTCAAGCTTATTATAGTTTTCTTTCCTCATCAGAACCCTTAATTTAGCAAGGTATGACATTCACAACCTGTTCGCCTCTACTTGCAGATAACTTTACCTTGCCAGAAAGAGCAAAAATAAGTTTGCAATGGTGTCCCAGAAATTCAACCAAAAATCCTTAGATTTTGGACATTGATGAAATAGAAACTTCATGCTGAACAGTTGTGGAAGAACAAGGAAGAAAAGAACATTTCTCATTTGTTAGCTTAAAGACAGAAAATATCAAATACGAAGAAAAAAAAATGTGTTTATATGAGATAAACAGAGCACACTGAGCTAAATAATGTTTGTACAAATAAATCAGTTTAAAGGGGATCAAAAGTAAAATGTTAAAATCTGGAGAAGTGATAGATTTATAAACAGCTTTATTTTCCTTTCTATAAAAGTTCCTATAAAGGAAACATATAGAAGTTGAAGTATAGGGTTTCCTCAGTATATGAAATTAAATTATTTTTGAAAATAAATTCCCATTCAGTCTGAACTCTAAGTATTTTCAGCTTTCCATCTAAATGGCTGATAAATATTTCTTGTCAAAGTCCTTCCTCCTTTTTTGGTGTCTAATTGACTTTTCTTTTATATTCCAAATAATGAAATAGCACATTAAGTGCAGGGAAAAGTATGTCAAACTTCTTACATTGCAATTTCCTTTGCACGAGATGCAGTTCCCCTGTGAGTTAACACCAAATACATACTAAATAAATCAAAGACCTCATTTCCTCAGATGAAACTGCAATATAAACATTAATGGTACTCCAGAATTGTCATTGTAAACAAATGAGTTTCTCTTTTCATGTACCCTTCTTTCCACATCTTTATAGATGTCATAGCAATTATCAGTGTCCTGAATACAGCTATTAAACTTTCTGATTGTTTTTCCATGCTTTTGAAATCTCAGAAACACATATAAATCTAAAGTGTTTGTTTGGCCTTAAAATAATGACTATCATATGTTCAGAACATACCAAGTTAAAAAATGGGATGTTAGGGATTACCCTTTCTAAGATGAATTATCATGTATAAAAAGTGAACCTAGCTGCTTGTCAATATTCTGCTGCCCAGCCCAGAGAACCACACTGGGTTTATTTTACTTAATCTGGCAATTTTTCTCACTTCAATTTGAGTTACAGTTCTTTAGTAGGTAGAAATATTGCGCTTTAATTCCAATGTAATTAGCTGCACTCTTCATCAGAAAAGTATTTCTCCAAGGCAAGGCTTCAGAGAGTAAATGAACTTGATTACACCTGGATTGCAGACAGAATCATTTAGACTTTTTCTTGCTTAGAGTCAAAGCAATTCCTTCCAGGTATGAGGGAAGTCTGATATGGTATTATTTTCCCTCTCCAAACTGCTATCAGGAACAGCACTTTGAAGACCTTCTAATACAGTCAAGAATTTAGGAGGTTAATTTTTTTATGGAAGAGGTGCTATCAAAGATGAAAAAAACCAAATACATAAATTGAAAAGTCAAATACTTAAATATGAGCGTTTTCTAAATATTTTGTCTGTAATAAGGCACGTGTGGTTTGCCTTAATCTCTGTAGACCTGCTTTCAGGACGACAGGTAAATTTTGTATATGTTGTTTCTCTGGCTAATTTTCCTCTAGAATTTCCTCCATATTACCACTAAACCATGTTGCATGTGTTAGCTTGGTTATTGAAAAGAATGTGGAAATGTACCCTTTACTTGAATACATTTTTCCCTCTCGTAAGCATTTTGTTAGGGTTGTAATGAATAACAGCTTGAGTGCTGTAAGAAGCTTTTTCCTGTATGTTGACCCTTGACACACATGAAACCACGTTGTCTTGAATCCCTGTTTGATCAGAGGAAAGGCCTCCTCACCCAGTCATCCGCCAAATAATGGTATGTAGTCAGCGGCCAGATTAGCCTGAAGCCAGTGCTCTAGTTTCTCTAGAGGCTGCCACTCACACATGAACACACACCAACCCCAAGCCCCAAACCAGCCAAAACTCATTTCAAGTGTTGAAGCTAAAGTGAAAAATTGAAGTTGTGGGATGCTTTTTCTACTTGTTAATAGAGGAGGGAAGGACTAAACCTGGTTCCCTTAAATCCTGCATGACCTGTATATTGGAAAACTAAATTTCCATTTGGGTCCCAGCCACCACTTCATTCCACTTAATTTCTCTCAGCACCCAACCCTTTTAGCACTTATCAGAAGGCATATACCTCACTGCCCCAGAAGTGTCCCAAAAACCAGCTTTCAATCACTACCAGGGAGCACAGATGAAACCTGAACATTTTCAGTCCATATGAGGTGAGGGTCCCCAGTGGGTCACCAAAATATCTGCTACAGTAATTACAGTAGAGACATCATGAGAAGAGTCCAAGTCTTGAGCTGCTAGAGCATGAATAACCACAAATACTGTTTGAAATCAAAACCAGCTTTAAACTGAAAGAAGGTACGTTTGTATTAGATATTTAGAAGAAATTCTTAAGGGTGGTGAGACACTGGAATAGTTTCTCCAAACAAGTTGTGGACCCTTAATTTCCCCCATCCATGGAAATGTTCAATACTAAGCTCAACAATGCGATACAATCCTAAGATGAGCTCCAGAATGGATAAATACATGTGATATATTATCAAAAACAGCAGGAAAGAGTTAACAAGTTAAAAATAGTGCAAAGAGACAGGCAATAAGTAATTTTCTAAGATTTAAAATTAGAGATAGCTTGCAAAGTTACACTTCTTACTTTATTTCTACAGCTTGTCCTAACAGCCAAAATATAATGCCAAGGGAAACATATAAGCATGAAGAACGTATCGCTCTGAAGAATTCTCTTTGCTTTGTCATCATTTTTTATTGTGGTAACTGCAGGGTCTTTTGACTTATGCCTGAATGAATATTTAAAAAACTTTTGGGCTAAAAAGGACCCATCAACTCCATATTTTTTTAATGGAGATTTTGAATTGAATTGAAAATATTTATTTTGAGATTGCAAAACTGTAGAGGGAAAAAAATAATTTATCTTATTTTATTGTGGAAGTATCTGATGGACAGCACTGTCTGGATTTAGCCACAAAGATGATGGAAAGCTTTGCAGCAATCTCCTGTTAACAATCCTAAACATGATAAGTAAGAGTGGGAGACTTCAGGTCTATTTATCTCTTTCATCTTTGGTCCTGTAGCAGATCCCCTGGTTCTTTAGTGTCCCTGTTACAGGCACCACCAGTAGAAGCAACACTGAGAACTCTGCTAGGCAGTCATCGTGCACGGTGCATTTGTCCACTAATAATGACCATTTCATTGGCTGACAGTGCTTAATGCCCTCTGCTCCTGAGTTTCCTGCTAAGTTCTCACAAGTCATGAAACCATAGAATGGCCAATGTTGTAAAAGACCTCCAGGATAATCAAGTTCAACTGTTGAAACTCCTACGTTCTTAAAACTAATCATGAGGCTAAGTACAAATCAGTCTTTAGGAAAGTGCAGCTCACTGCTCCCATTAACTTCTTTCTGGAACTGGAAACAGGACTTCTGCCAGCCCCTGATGAATCCTTCCCAACTGGACTTCCTTCCTGTCAGCATGAAGTACATTACCACAGCTAAATCCAGATGGTTCCTGGGGGTGGGTTTGGGGAATTTTTTGGTAACAGGAATTGATCAAACCATCCCATTCTCTGCAGTCAGATATTTTGGGCACTCTTTGATATAATATAAAATATTCACATACATGGATTACTTTTCAGCACCTGTGGAAGGAGAATAAATATATTTTGTAACCTGCACTATTAAGCTCCATGAAAAATAGTATTTATCTCAGGTATGCAGGGCTACTCAAAGTACTGGGAAAAGGATCACTGAGATGATAACAATGCACAGCAAGATGTGGGAGGACCTTTATTGCTAGTTTCATACAAAGATGAAACTTTGTCTTTGCCAATAGTCTTTGTTCAAGGGACTATAACAACTACAAGAAGAAAAGCAGATTCAGGGTGATTTTTTTATGTAGTATTCTTTTGCAAAGCTAGTTCTGGGAGCTTCTGTTGAGATTTAGCAAAAGCATTTGCTGTGTGCGACATTCCCCTTATTGCACACAAAAGAAAAATTGCAAAGTTGTGCATTGTCTTTCAGTGGAATGAGCAAGCTTCTTACAATGATGAGGATTTAAGAGTGCTGAGATCATGCTTCTTTTACCAAAAATTAGGATGCATTACTCTTCTGTTTATTGTGACTCTGGAGGAAAATAAGAATGAGATAACAGCGATGTCTAGGAGGCTGAATATATACCAATTATTTATTACACTGTTCCTAGACAGGCATCGACTTTCAAATGAAAAGTGGATTATGTGCAATTTATTAACCCACAAGAAAGAATAGTGGGGTGGGGGTGTGTGTGGGGGGGACAGGACGGGATAGTAAAATGGTTATATATAGTCTATTTTGAAATCCATAAACCTAATTTCTGAAGTAGGGCAGTACTTTGGTATATTAACTTCAGAGTGATTATTTATTTATTTATGTATTTATTTATTTGGTCATGAGAATGAATAGGTCACTACCTGCCCCTCCACTTCCCCTTGTGAAGATGATGAAGACCACAATGAGGTCTTTCCTCGGTCCCCTCCAGGCTGAACAGACCAAGTGACCTCAGCCACTCCTCATTTGGCTTCCCCTCCAGCCTCTTCACCATCCTCGTTGTCCTCCTTTGGACACTGTCTATAGCTTAATGTCTTTTCTTTTGTGTTGTGGTGCCCAAAACTGCCCTCAGCACTCAAGGTGAGGCCGCCTCAGTGCAGAGCAGAGCAGGACAATCCCCTCGCTTGCCTGGGTGTCAATGCTGTGCCTTATGCCCAGGACATGTTTGGGACAGTGCTGGCTCACATTTGTCTTGCCATCAAGCAGGACCTTCATGCCCCTTTCCACAGCATGGCTTTCCAGCCTCCATCCCCTGGTCTGTACACACAACCAAGATTGTCCTATTCCAGCTGCAGAATCAAAGGGATGAAATAGGAGGAGACAAAAAATATATACAATGTTTTTTAATTCTAAACTGAAATAGTAAAGCAGAATTCATAATAACTCTAGACTGCAAGTAATTTTTTTTTTTTGCATTTGAGCAGTCGTTGAATTTTCAGGTGCAAAATAATTCATTATTATTTCAGTTTTGATTCATCTTGCCTACAGTACTTTATCATATAGAAACTACATATGTTATAAATTAGGTAAGTTTCTCAGTGAGAAAACACCAGAGATCTTCCTGTAATGTTTATTTTAAGGAGACTAGAGTAAATGGTTCTCTTGGATAAATAGCATCACTATATTTCCACAGCTGAATTCAAGTGTGCGGTCAAGTAGTAGATACAGTTAAGAATTTCACATATGAAAATAAGCAGATGCATGATAATCTGCTCATCTGTTTCTGACAGAAAAAAAGATTATTTATTTACAGAACATCTAAAACTGGATTAGGAGATCTTTTGGAATATTGTGGTTTAGAAGAAGTAGACTCCTTGGGTGATCCAAGAGGCCAGTGATGGGAGAACATGCTGCCACTATCTGTAGGGCTCTTCATGAAATCCAGTCCAGGTCAGCAGTGGTTAAGTATGCAAATTTATATAAAAAGAAAATGTATTTTAAACTTCATTTCTAAAACTGTAGTATAAAAAGTGCTTCTTCAGGAGCTCTTACAAAATGAGTGAATAGTTTGCCCTTTTATTCACAGATGATTGAGAGTCATGAGACTCAGATGATTGAGAGTCATCTAACCTTACTTTTGCGCCTGACAGCAACCACTCTTTTGACCCTTTAGAAGTGCTACTTTGTATTGGAGCAAGCAGTGTGGCTGTAACAAGGAGATCAGCTGGGTAGAGAGAAATAAATATAAACAGATTTTATTTCTAGACTAAACTGTTTTGTCCCAGAATGGTTGAAGCTGGAAGGGACCTATGGAGGTCAGTTGGACCAACCCCATTGCTGAAGCAGAGCCACCCAGAATCAACTGTCCAGGACCATGTCCAATCAGCTCTTGAATATCTCTAGGGATGAAGACTCCACTACCTCCCTGGCAATGTGTGCCAGTGCTTGATCACCTCCACAGTGAAAAAGTGTTTCCTGATGTTCAGAGGGAGCATCCTGTGTTTTAGTTTGCGCCCATTTAACTGCCAATAACTTCATCATAGAAGGTTTCCAGATTGGTTTCCAGGATTAGTTGTTTGATTACCTCCCCAGGGATATAGGTGGGCCTTACCAACCTGTAATTCTTACTAAAATAATTTCTTTGAAATAGGAAATTAGTGAGCTTATTTCACTTTTTTTTTTTTTTTTTCTGTTGCATAATGGACAATGGGCAAGAACCCAGCAATCAGCCTTAGAGACTTGACTGGAAATTGAAGTCAAGGCATCCAGATTTCCAAGCTCTTATATAATTGCCAAGTTGTTTTTTTTTTTCTTTTTTTTTTT
>LTAT01000001.1:42883170-42897271 GCA_003286495.1 Chlorodrepanis virens | reverse complement strand
TTCCTTCCTTCCTTCCTCCCTTCCTCCCTTCCTCCCTTCCTCCCTTCCTCCCTTCCTTCCTCCCTTCCTCCCTTCCTTCCTTCCTTATGCCAATCCACTAGTTTTTCTTGCTTTTGCACTTCTAATTCTCTTCCCCATCCTGCTTGGGACAAGAGGACTGAACAAGTTGCTGGCCAGGGTCAACACACCCCACCCTGCTATAGTCAGTGAAGATCAGCAATATAAGGTGGGATTTAGTTTCCTGAATGTGCCATTCCAAGTGCCCTAAAGTATCTTCGTGGACCCTGCTTCTTCCCTAGAGGAGTATGGCATACTTCTGCTGTCATGTCTTTCACATCCTGCTTTCCTTATCCATTCCCCCTCTTCCTATGATGCTGGGGCTTTTTTTTTATGGAACCTAAGAGAATATTAACAGGTGTGCACAGCACAGTCCAGAGAGCTACTCCTTCATCCCTAAAGCAGGTCACCTGAACATGGAGTCTTTGGGGTCCTTAGAGCCAATGAGCCTGGATACTGTGGTACAGTGCCAGACCTCGGATATAAAAAGGAATCTGTGGTGACAGTCAAGCATGGCATATTACACAGTGTGCCTCTATTAAAGAAATTGAATAGATCCCCAGATGCCCTTTGACTGTGATAGATGCACAGATAATTAGTGTACAGTCAACCTCCAGGCACTTAGATGTTGAATGCACAGAATTGAATCTAATCTTGTACATACTTCCCATTCATCTAGGACCAAGAACTGGCTTTAGACTGCTTTTCATTATTTAATATTAGTTTTAAGGAGAAAATGGCTAGAATTAACTATGAGGTTTAAAAACTACTTTGCTAAGGCCTCTACAAAGAGAAACTCACAGCCCTCTTTTTCATTGTGTGCTGATATATGACAATATATACAGCATAATAAATTGGGAGAAAAAACCTGCAGAGGCTGACATGATAACTATGCATATTTTATCTACATAATCTATGACTGTTCTCTGGGCCACAGAGTGATATTAAATTAATACATTAGAATTTACTGCTGAGATTCGTAATAGAAGACTATTCAAAGTATCTGCCTTTTGTTTAACAGTGAATTGAAATCTTTTACTTTAATTCAGATGAACAAAATAAAATCTCTTTAAAAAGACAGATGAGAAGCATTGACATTGGTAATAGGTGAAGGGGTTATAATGGGAAAGTAAAATTTACTGGATTGCTTCTCTTTTTGCTAGAGAAAGTCCATGCTAAATGTATGGGTAGGAAAATATTAAACCAGGAAACTTTGTGAGACAATGTGAGGGAGTAGGCAGAGGAAATAAGCAAATTTATTAAAAGATCAGAACAACACAGCTGAATAAAGAAGTGTGTACAAGGGTGGTCATGGCAGAATTAACTCATGTCTTCATAACAAGTAAATCAAATAGAGTTGAGACAGTAAGAACCTAAAATTTTTATTCATCCAGTAGTCCAATCTGTACGTGAGGAGTATGATAACCCAGAGTGCCTCTAAATTTCTGAGGTCTAAAAGTATTCAGACCTAGTTAAGGTATGAGTATGTAATTCATTAAATAATATACCAGAGAAGATAAAATGAAAAATTATATTTTTTTTCTTTAAAAGGCATGTGATTTTTACTCAAATTACTCAGGAAGAAGGAGGAAGAGATTTTTATGGGTGATGTGAAGCAAATAAAACATTAAAGCTCAGATGAAAAGTGAAAAAGTATGATACACTGGACAACAGAAACAGAAGAAATCTGCAAAGCACATGACTGTGAGGAAAATATACAGGAAAATATACAGGAGAAACTGAAATTACAGAAGGGTTTTCTTTAGTGAAAATCAAAACCTAGGAAGTTAATTGCATATACACAACAATGGATTAGGCAAACAAATTACCATGTAAATGAGTTGTTAAAACAGAGGCAAGAGCGCAGAAGACAGTGCTTATGTCTCTGTTATTATCCAAATGACTAAATAGATGGGGTTCCAGACAATCTTCCCTGAGGATTCATACAGAATCTGTTCATGGACTGAACTTTGGTGGGCTTCATTGCAGGCAAGACACTGTTTTCTTGGTCTTTTTAGTCAGGTGACATCAAAAGAAATTAACTCTTGTGCTGGATGTCATAGAGAAAAATGTGAAGACACAAGCCAAAACCAAGATGGCACTAAAACATTGTCTGCTTGTTTGGAATGCCTTTTTTTTGCTAGACAAAAATTTTAGCGGCATTTTTTCCTGAAGAAAAATTAAGCTGTATTCATTATCTTTTTCCTGCAAAATATAATAACTGACTTTCTAGAAAAAAGACTTCACCTGTGGAAGGACAAATTATACATTATTAAAAACACTTTAATTGGCTAACTTGTTGTACTGTATGGTCTGTAATTCCATATTCAGTACTCAGAGCTTTTTGACCTTTGAAAATGTAGCTCATAATCTATTACAAAACCTCTTGCAATAATTCAAACATTTTTATGCCATTTGTTTCTTTGCTGCGTCCATGTTTGTGCACTGGTAAATGTTAAATTGTCTTGCTTTAAGGAAAGCACTCGGATTTCATTCTCCGAAGTGTGTGAACAGATAGATGCTGCATTACAGCGCTACTACTGACATTTCAATTCACAGCCAAGGCCACCAACACTCTCAGCCCCTGCCGTTCTGTTAAATATTTGTCAGCAAAAGAGACTGAGGATTGCTTTTCATATTTCTTGTATGTGCTGAGCTACACCAAAGGCAAAATGTCAGGTAAAAACCAGTGCATAGCATTTTTCTGATAGCAAAACTCTTAGCTTGCATATAGAGGCTGTGGCCTTTCTAGAATACGCTATCGCCATGTGCACTGTGATCCTTTAATTGAAAATTCGTGTAGGTAGATAATTGTGCAGATTAGAGACAGACCCACGATGTGTGCCAATTATGCAAGAAAAAAAATTGAGGCTTTGTGTGACGAGGGGCATAAAATCAGGCTGATATAATCATAGTAGAGACAAACTTTCCAGATAACTCCCACATGAAATTAGAACTTGTAACTTTTAAGTGACACAGTGGGGGCTGGTTTATTGCTAATGCTTTTGAATAGGCCCTGCAGGGCTTGTTCACTTTTAGTTTCTTGGTAAGTACTTTGAGCATAAATGGAGCTTAAATGAACTGGCATGATAGACTCTCATTTCTGTAACACCTGTAAAATTTTCACTATAGTCATCACCTGCTCTGTCACGTCCCCTCGATAGTCCTGTGTGTGACAGCATAAAATTCAGAGACAGGATTTATTTGTTTATTAGTTTAAAAGTCTGGAGGAAGTGGAGAACAGTAGTTTCAGAAAGCAAGTTATTTTAGTATTGGTAACCACAATCTGCTCAATGTATTGATAGCCTTCTAGTGAACAGTTCTGTTTTTACTAGCATCCAGCATTTCAGCTAATCACACAAACTATTATCACCGCAGTCAGCCATAAAAATCAAGTACAGATAAGTGTGTCTTAATGTTTTATGGCACTGGTGGCATTTGTGGTTTGTGACAGGACTGATATTAAAGTGGTTAGGCATAAGCTATAATTTTAAGTTTCTTTATTTTTGAGATATTTTAATTCTTCATAAATAACTTCTCTCCATCACCCATTCAAAGAAAAAAGTATGGTTTTTTTTCTTCTCAGTCTTATGGCAAGAAGACAGATTTTGAGTGTCTGCTCTGTCAAGGAAGGATTGAGTGAGAAGCAATCTGAGAGTCTCACTGTGACAATTGGGAAAGCAGCTGTGTGTGATAGGTTTTGGGGGAAATGGAAAAATCCAGAGATTTGTTATGTTTCTCTTTGGCACAGTTTGAATGTGCATTTCTCTGCTTAGCTGGGTAAAGAAAGCTTTTCCTCCTAAACTTATGCTGTAATTCTGGGGATGAAGTTGGAGAATTTTCAGATGCCAAGAAATCTAGATTTCGTAATTTTCTGAATATTCCTTTATCATTAACCATAGTGAACCTCCAATCCATATTGCTTCATGCAGCTTTGTGGGAAGTTGTCTTCTGTGCTTCTAACTTTTTTAGAGTGTCTATGACACAGTGTATCTTTACTTCAGTGTTTCTGGTTTGCTAAAGCAGAAAGGAGGCCATAGACAGGGGAAACATACTTTAAATTTCATGCTCAATATGGTAACGTCATAATTTTTAGTACTATAAAGTACATGTTGTAAGTTGCTGACATAATCAGTCTCTGTACTGGAAACTAACACAATGGCTGAATTATTTCAAATAATGAGTAATACGTTGAAAAAAACCCATGATTTTATTTTACATGCTAAAAACCATTTGAAAAATAAAAAAAAATTGTGTGGGTCTAAACCAGTTAAAATCTGGTGTCACATCGTAATATTTGAAAGTTATCTAAATGAGAATATGAATGTGACATGAATCACAGTGGAAGAATTTAAGAATAATGGGTTTGTATAACAGCGGGTTTTTTTGGTTTAGAATACTTTGCTTTCCTTTTATGAAATTATAAACTGCAACTGTTAAACAAACCTGTGATTAAAGCATATTTTCCAGAGGACCATGATATCTATCAGGTCCCCTTCACATAAATTGTTTAGCACTCATTTCCTTCAGAGGTAGTTGTTTAAAACAAATAGACACAATGAATTATTGCCTAGCAGGGAAAAAATTTGTCATATGGTGCACCACACTGTTTTGTACGCAGGCATTCATATAAACAGACATTATAAGATTTTAATGTGTCTTCTGAGAACCAGAGTGATACATGTTTTTAGGTAGCATCAAAATAGCTGCACATTTTTTAAAACCAGATTATCATATCACTAAGCATTGAACTGCATATTTTTAGGTATTTCTGATTAATTCATGAACAATCTCTAGGATATTTACCTTATTTTCAGAATCCAAGGAACAAAACTTTTCCAAAGGGCAATTACAACTGTGCAATATGTAGATGAGAAAAAAGCACTCAAAGCCTCTGTTTATAATTTTCAATATGGTCCCAGTATGTGATGGCTTAAAAGCTGTTTCACGCCAAACCCCTCCCATTCTACTCTCAGAGTTGGTTTCTAATATAATTGGTGTGATTCCATAGCAACACCAATTTTAAAGGACCTACCTTTCATACTGATGTTCATGTGGCTGTGGTGCAACAAGACCATCTTCAGGGTGAAAAATCTAAACTGAAACATAAAAAATACCAACGTGTAAAAAGAAACCTCACATAATGTGAGGTTTGGATTGCCTTTCTTTAATCAGAATAATAGAATTGTTCAGTTTAGAAGAACCTCAGGAGCTCTTCAGTCCAACCTGCTCCAAGCAGTGCCAGCCCCAATGTCACACTAAGATAGCCAGGTCTTTATCCTTGACATTCAGAGGAATGCAAAAGGTCCAGATCTCTCTATAGTCACTAAAGAAAGGTAGGCCAATAAGTTAATTGTCCAAGATTTGGCAAGATGAACCTCAAATATTGTCTCAATTGGTTTAAACTATTATCAGAGTAGCTTTCGTGCTTTAAATTCAGGTAGTACCTTAAAAAAAACACTCATCTGCTAAGGTAAAAATTAATTCAATATTTCTATGGAACATTAGAAAAAATAATTAGTATTTAATTTTTTGGTCTATACACAAAGAAAGAAAAAGTTTATTTCCTTGAATAATATGTCAATGTTGTAAAAACACCACTTGAAGCACTGGTTGATAGCTTTCCCATTCACTTTTAAAATAATTTGAAAATTATATTAAAATTTTTGCTGATTTGTTGAGCCACATTTTATCTCCAAGTGTTCTGGTTTATCCTGTATCATTCTGCTTGATCCCATCAAACAGCAGTAGTGTTCAAAGTTATAATGATGTATAATAGAATTGCTGTAGTCTCTGAGGAAAAATCAGGGAGATAAAAAATTAACTTTCCACTTGCCTACTATAACCAATCAAATTTTAATTAAAATTGTTTTAAATTAATTGACTTCAGTAATATCTTTCAAAGCTCATATATCTGTGTCATAGACAGGTGAACTAAAGATGGTCTTGCAATGTACTCACAAATAGTACTTTCCAAATACAGTGCAAGCTCTATTTTTGCTATCTTCTTTTCTACTGCCACAGGCAGAAAGAAAAATTTCTGTGAAGAAGCTTATTAGCCTGAATGCAGTGAAAAAGATCCTGTGGGATATTGTTTTTGAACTGTAGCACATCTATTGTCAGGAATCATACATTCACAATTTATCTTTGATAAACAAATATTTACTTCGTTCAGATAAGTAGGTCTGTCAAACTGCAATTCTTAGGACTAGCACTTCTGAAAATTGCCTTATACATACACAAGTTCACTGGAGACTCTTTGTTCTTTTTTCCCCCTTTATATTATTGAAAATACAATGTTTGACATATTTGTGCACAGAGATTTTTATGTTACCTGGCACTATAAAGGAGCTGAAACATCTGTTGGTAGAATCTAGTCTCAGCTTTGCTCACGTTGTGAAAAGGGAAGAATGACTAGAAAAGCCATTTTTATAATAATAGGTGTAAGAAAGACAGTTCATATTACTACTACCTTGAAGAGCCTGAGTATTCAAATCACACCAGAACATTTTTAAGCTGAAATAAATGCATCCATATCACTTAAAAAACCCTCAAATATATTTACATGCTGAGAGAGTATACTACATGAGGGAAAAATAACAGAAGTATTCAAGGCAAGAATCCTGTTTACCCAAGTGAAGCTTACTCAGAATGGGATTTTCAATGCTTTGACCTACATCAAGTTTTGTTTACATGAGATGGGACTGAAAGGTGGGTCAAAAAGTGAGAGGGGTTGCTCTGATGTCTTATTTTCTTTGCATACCCTGCTGAATTTTCATCTCCTGGAATGTGGTTTTAATGCATTTTTCACAAATGATTTCTGGTTGGTAGGTTCTTTAGGGATGGATGTAAGATGTAGAGATACACATCTTCTTCTCCACCAAAACTGTTTGAATCACAAAATGCTACTTTGTGTGTACTGGACTGCAATGGTAACTGCCAATGTGAGGTATCAGATACAGTCTATATTTTAAAAGAAAATGGCCCATTTTTAACCTTCATGGTGAAACCAAAACATGCCTTATAAAAATATTTTTGTTATCACAGTATGCCAATATTCTACAGATGTTTCTTTGTCTTTTCTAAACCAAAGAATTATAAAATTCACTTGCAAATAATTTCTGGCCATTCTAAATACATCTGGTTTTTTTATGATCAATATACAAGCATGAGGGAGCACTCAAAAAATCCATGGCCATAGCATAAAAGAAATGTTGGTGTTTTTATTCCTTGATCCACACAGAGAAGCTTGGAGAGGGTCCCAAATAAGTTGTGAAAAAGAGCAGAGATTTTGTTTAAAATTGGAAGATGTCACTGGAAGACACTGCACAACAGTCTGACAAATGAACTGCAGCAAATTACCAGGACCACATGCTAATCACCTAACAATTTTAAGCATTTAATTGAAAAAAATAGACATGGACACTTTTTCTTGAAACGATCCTGGCTTTTGCCAAGGTACTGCCACAAAAGGGGCAAATGCCAATTCTTAAAGGGTGCTTCAAAAGAAATCCTGAGGGGAAAAAAAAGCCTGATGAGTTTGTTAAGATGTAGAGACTGTTTAGAGGAGTGGGTTAACCAGCAGACAGACTGACATGATACATTGAGAAACAGCTGAAATGCCTTTTGTAAAATGAACGCATGGTTCACAATATCCATTAGAGTGCTCTTGGATTAAAAAAAAAAAAGAAGCTGACAAGTCCCTACTAAAGACTTTTAAAAAGTTTAAGGATGAAGTTTTGAAAACAACAAAAAACATAGGGAACAAACAATTAGTTTATCTAGATGAGGAGGTTATTATGGATCTGGATGTAGATATCCCATTCTGTTCGAAGCATTAATAAAACATTTAAAGAAGAGTATGAGTATTGAATATATTTATTAATAACAAAAGTTATACTCATGGTTGACATATGCAAAATGACCACACAGTACTAAACAACTGGTGAAATTACTCAGGAATTAGATTTTAGGATTTTTATAACCAGCTTTTTGAAACCAGCAGTGCTCAGTAGGAATGAACGTGAAAGAAAATGAAATACTGACAATATTTATGAAGTGAGTGGAGTAAAAAGCAGAAAATGTCCTTAAGGATCTTGTGCAAACCCACTGGATGAGTGTAGTTAGGGAAGTTTTCCATATATTCCCATTGCAAATGTCTATATAAGATTCATAAAGGCAGCTAGACAATCAAAGCTATGGTGTGTCTTCACATGCCATCTGTAAATACACTTCAATGAAATATGTGGCTGATCTATAGTAAAACAAAGCATTTCCCAGAGGAAAAACATGTCTTGCTTGCCTTAAAGTTAATTTCTTTTTGCTTCTTTTTCAAATATCTTGTCACAGCTCTTTTGTAATCTGTGCTCTTATCCATGATGCAAACATGCTATAAACAATGTATAAAAAACTCAAGTAATAGATAAAAATCTTGCTAATATAGATATGCAAGAAGTAAATTAATTTTAGATAATAAAGTAGGTCATTTGTAAAGGATAATTTTCCTTAATTTTGTAGCAAAATCTAAAGAGGTCTCAGTCTAGCTCTTACAATTTGCACAAATAACCATAGTCTTAGGCTGTCAAAGCCTTGGTAGACCAAATTTGCACCAATACCAGAAGACCTGATGGGCCACTTTTAATTCCTGAAAGAAAAAAAGGATTATTTTATTGTGTTGAAATATTTTGTTTGTTTCTTTCTTTTCTGATTTTATGTCAGTTTCATGCCAAAACAGAATAATCCTGGAGCAGATGAGCCACAAGGATTTCAGGGTTACAACAGATCATCATTTTATTTTAGAGAAGACTGAAATATTATCAGAGAAAAATTGTTCCATATCTGTTAAACATCCAAAGAAAGCAACTAGCATTGCTAACTAGGTCAATGCCACTTGTCATGGGTACTTATGAACCATATCAGTTCTTGAATTGCTGCTTATAAGTGCCTATCAATTATTTCCTGTCACTTTTCCTAGTATGCTATACATATCTCCAATAGCAAGGGTTTGTTTCTAGCTTTTCAGTGGTTCAGCCTTTGTCATCATGACTGTAAAGTACAAATGGTCTAGTGACCAAACCCAGCCTTTGCCTCATGCCTTCATTGTCATTCCACTTATTAAGGATGTCAGCACTTTAGTCAAAGGACTATCCCTCCAGAAAGAAGATGTGAAACAAAACCACAACACTTAGAAAACTGATAGAATGGGTAACAGCGTGAGAAACACAAGAAATGGAATTTCAGCAATATCCATGTAACTTCATGAGTTGATGGACAGGAAACCGACCTTTGACAAGGTCAAGTTTCACCTCAATCGCAAGGATATTAAAACCTGAGAGAATCTTAAAAAAAAATCTGCTTCCTATACTCACTGCTGGTTTAAAACAAGAAATGTTTTTCAAGAGTTCAATATGCATCTTTTTCATTTGGTCTCAATCAATGAAAAAAGAGCACCTTAAAGATCATAGGACCTTAACAACAAAGAGCCTGGACATTTCTAAATAAGGTTGTCTAATGATTTGCAGCTCATAATGCTAAAAAAAGCATCAATACAAAATTCAAGGATGATCTCAATGAAGAGATTCTGCTTACTATAGATAAGCAGAATACCTTCAGTTGTCTGGTTGATACCTGTGTTTGATAGGCAGAGAAAGGGATTTGTAAGAAGAGCACAGAAATCTGTTTTTATTTATTTCTTCATAGATGCTTTTGTAAAGAGAAATATTATCCTCGGTATTGTCAAGACTGGAACTTTGCTGTGGTTCAGCTGATAATTAAAGCGGTTAGAAACTGACTCCATGTCTCAGGTACTGTGTTTGGTTTTGTGCCATCACTATAAGAAGGACATTGAGGTGCCGGAGGGAATCCAAAGAAGAGCAACAAATCTGGTAAAAGGGCTACAGGACAAGTCTTATGAGGAGCAATGAAGGAGCCGGTGATTTTTAGCCTGGAGGAAAGAAGCCTGATGGGACACTTCACAGGTCTCCTGTAAGAGGTTGAAGTGAGATGGGTACCAATCTCTTTTCCCAAGCAACAAGAGAAAGGATGAGATAAAATGGCATCAGGTTCACCAGGGAATGTTTATATTAGATATTAGAAAAATTTCTTTACAGGAAGTGTTCTAAACCATTGGAAGAAACATGCCAATAAAGTAGTGGAGTCACCATCCCTTGAAGTGTGACTCACATCCCAACTTAGTGCTTCCTTTTTGGGGTTTAAAACTACTTTTTTACCTTATGACTCTGAGGCTTGAAGTGGTGTGTTTGTAAATGGAGAAGTTCCTACTTAAGGAAATCATAATAAAGTGTAATACTGATTTTTCTTACATAGAAAAAGGCAAAGTATTAGTTCAAAGTCTGAGATCCATTCTTTTACAAAAAAGTATTGTAGACACGAAGAATAATCTTCAACTGGCCAAGTGTATCTCTGTACAAAGTAGTCTTTTAGCTCTGAGCTGACCATCTGGACACTCTTTAAAGGCAATGAAAGAAACAGGTTCTATGGGGCATGATTCACCTTCTAAAGCAGACTTACAACCGGCGGTAGATGTTTGAGAGGTATCTTAATCAAGCTTATTACAGGAAATTGCCTAGTACACTTTAATATTATAAGATAACTACAATTAAATTACTGTAATTGCTGAAGAATATGTCAAACCTCTTGCCAAGAGCTATTAGACTTCAAATGATCTTAAATTTAGTTGCAGTCCAGTAGTTTAAAGGGTTGAGAGTGCCTTTCAGCCTGCTCAGCCTTTCCTAATTTTTTTTCTGAGGCAGATTTTAGAGCTTACTCTATGTCAGACTGTGTTCAAAGAGCTCTTTCTGCATCCTTAATTATCAATTAACAAAAATGGTGATCAATTATTATCAAAACAAATTATCCATTTGTTTTGTGGCGTGCAATAACACCAGCTTGGTGAAATAGGAAATAACTTTTGCTCCCCAGGAAAATCAGAATCCAAAATCAAGCTGTAGAATCATAGAACATCTCAAGGTGGAAGGGACCCATGAGGATCATTGCATCCAACTCCCTTCTCCTGGCAGGTCTATCTAAACTTAATTCATATGACTAAGAGCATCATCCAGGTATTCCTTGAACTCTGACAGATTTGGTGCCATGACCACTTCCCTGAGGAGCCCTTTCAAGATACCAATCCCCCTCTCAATGAAAAACCTTTTCCTAATGTCCACTTTGAACTTTCCCTGATGTAACATCATTCCATTTCCTTGTGTCCTATCCCTGATCACCAGAGAGGAGCTCAGCGCCTCCTGCTCTGCTGCCCTCCTAACAGCAAATCATAGGCTGAAGTAAGTTCATCTTTCAGCCTTTTCTTCTGCAAGATGAACAAACCAGCTGGTCCTCTTAACTTTTGCCCTAGAGACCCTTTACATTTTGTTTGTCCTCCTCTGGAACACACTTTGCTGTCCTTTTTGCATTGTGTCACACAGAAGTGCACACAGAACTTGAGGTGAAGCCCCACCAGTACAGGGCAGAATGGGACAATCTCCTCCCTGGCCTGGCTGGCGATGCCGTGTGTGATGCACCCCAGGACACAATCAACCCTTTCTGAGATCCATTTCTGGCTTTCTTCCTCAGTAATTGTTTAATCATACAGACCAAGGAGGAAATTACTGGGATTTTTTGAGGTGCTAAATACAGTTTAGATTCAAGCCAATGATCCTCTCATGAAGGATGCGGGTCTTCACTTCTGCTGTAAATATTGATTGCTTACCTCCTTCCTCTTTCTAAAAGCATTTCTAATCAGGTGTCTCTGCAACTGGAATGCTACAAGCTATAAAACATTAAAAAGTTTCTAAAGAGAGAAGAGGATAATTCAGTCCTTCTTTTGAACTCTGATTTTTCTCATACCAATATGTCAAGTTCATGTTATCTGACTGTATTTTCTCTTTCTTATTTGGTGCTGAATACTTCTATCTATCAGAATCCTGCATCAAGTCTTATTCTTTCTGGCGTTACAGGAACACGCTGTGAGTGGCTGTAAAAAAACTTTAAACACTGCAGAAGGATCTAATCAGTCATCACAGTGTTTTTGTGACAAAGAAATACATGAGCAAATAAATACGTAATCCTGATTTAATTAACTTGTATTGAGGAGAAAAAGGATTATTAAATGTCAGCCAACTGGAGTAGTAAACTGGAATTTAAAAATTATGCTTACCACTAACATAGCTTCATGTTTTCTGTCAGAGGCACTTGGTGCTACTGCATTTTTATAGGTATGTCTATTTTCTTAACTGATGCGTTAGTAAACTTTTTTTTTGTTAAAAAAAATCTTTCTCCATCTCATAACATATTTGTCTCAGAAAATTTGTTCTTACTTTGTTGTAAAACCGCTTTTGATTATCTGTATAAAAATGAGTCTCAGAATGAGAACTGTCTGGGCAAGTATAGAAGTTTAAGTTTTGTGAGGCGTGTTTTTTAGAACACTTAAAGAAAACAATTTAAGACAAGAAATTTTCTATTTTCCTCGTGGGGGGAAAAATTCTTGTTTTTCTATCTCTTTCTACCCCAATATGCAGCTCCTACTTTTCATGAAATGCCCAATCCTGTACTTATACAGCAAAATGTCTACAAACTATACAAGACTTTCGTCTGAGAAAGGGCCATAGTTCTGGTGTTCACAGAATTCACAACCTGTTTGACATTGTCTTATAATAATTAAATTACACTGTTGACTTTTTAAATAAACACAATCAATCTCTTTCAAAATGTAATGGGTTTGGTGTGGGGGAAGGGTTGCAAGGTGAATGTGCTTCCACTTCTTGATTAATTGGTGTCATTATTGGTTAACTGCCCTGATTAAATATCTATTTAAATACTTCATTTTAGAGCTGGAATATCTTGTATTTTTATACACCATTTTAATTCCTGTTTCACTTGGTTTCTTCACAGTATTGTAACTGACATTAGCACATTATTTTAAATTGACTGTCTTTAGCACAAAAGTAGTTTTTGGAGGCTGTGTTAAATATTAATCTTAATTTTAAACCCTGAGTGTTTGTGCATGGTGATCCCTGGAGTACTGATTCATTTTGTCTTGAGGCACTATTTGGAAACAATCTATGCATATCTGTACATTGCTTGTACTTCTGAATCCTTTGGGAAGGTTTTTATTTTAATAAAGAGCCTATCCCTCAGTAACCACAGTTCAGGTAATTTATCTCTTCAAATAGTCACCTTAGTCATAAATCTAAATTTAGGAAGAATTAATCTGGAGGTGATACCTAAGGAAATATAATCCTTATTCTGTGGAATTCAGTGCCAGGCTGAAATATGTGAATGTTTTGAGAGCATTTCAAAGTATTTGTGCTTCTTCCAAAGCTGCCTGTTGTATGAAAGGCTATCTGTTCATGGGCATTGTATAGAGTTTGATCTTAGCTTAACACTGAATTTTTAATGATTCTGAGAGATTTTTTGACTCCTTTCCCTCCAAAAAGGTCTAAGTTGTAATATGATTTTAGGGATCAATATTGAGTCTCTTTTGAAAAGTAATCACTGGTGCAAATAATGTCTTCTACAGGGATTCTACAGGGATTTTAATACCTGAGCAACACTTCTAAGTCAAAAGGCACAGAATAAGGAATTCAGAGAGGATGCTAGGAATCTCTGTGGGAAGAAAAACCTCCTCTATTATATTGCAAACTTTTTGGAAAATAGACAAGCACAGATCTGAAGGCCTTAGGTTTTGGAAAGAGTAGGAATACTGATGGGATTTTGAAGGGCACAGACTTGCAAACATATGAGCTGATTAGGTCTGTAAAACCAGGTGAAGAGCATTAGAACATTCAAGTTAGTACGCAATGAACCAGCAAAAGGAGAGAATGAGAAAGACTGAAATTCTGAGGAGGATCCTGTCTCATTCACAAAATACGTGACCATTTGCATTACCATGTATTGTAGTTTATACTGACTTCTAACTGTTCATTACATAAAATGCTTAAGATTGTTCTAGTCAGAGAAAAACACGGAAAGGAAGGAATCCAAAATCTCAATTTTTTGAATATTAAAGCAACTGTTTGTGTCAGCT
>LTAT01000001.1:42868317-42883160 GCA_003286495.1 Chlorodrepanis virens | reverse complement strand
CTTCTAAGTCAAAAGGCACAGAATAAGGAATTCAGAGAGGATGCTAGGAATCTCTGTGGGAAGAAAAACCTCCTCTATTATATTGCAAACTTTCTGGAAAATAGACAAGCACAGATCTGAAGGCCTTAGGTTTTGGAAAGAGTAGGAATACTGACAGGATTTTGATGGGCACAGACTTGCAAACATATGAGATGATTAGGTCTGTAAAACCAGGTGAAGAGCATTAGAACATTCAAGTTAGTACCCAATGAACCAGCAAAAGGAGAGAATGAGAGACTGAAATTCTGAGGAGGATCCTGTCTCATTCACAAAATACGTGACCATTTGCATTACCATGTATTGTAGTTTATACTGACTTCTAACTGTTCATTACATAAAATGCTTAAGATTGTTCTAGTCAGAGAAAAACACAGAAAGGAAGGAATCCAAAATCTTAATTATTTGAATATTAAAGCAACTGTTTGTGTCAGCTGAAATGAAATAGTTTTTTTATTCAGCTTTAAACATGGGATGACTTAAAGAATGTGCAAGCTTGTGTTTTTCTCCATAATACCCTCAGACTATGTCAATATTTTCTTCATATTCTTTTAGCCATATAAATATATAGATACATTCTACTGTAGAAAGAAACACACATTGTCAATCCCTATCATCTGACTGTCTTTTACTATAGAAACATGCTTGTAAATGCAGAAAGATGTTAATTTGATTTTTATTGGTATGTGTATATACATATAACCTTTGTGTATATTTATAAACTATATATATATATATATATATATATATGCATTTGGTATACATAAGGAAATATAGAAATATATATTAAAATACATATATAAAATATATCTATATAATATCTATATCAATATTTGAGTACATGCTTGGTATATATTTCTAGATGAAGCAATGCATGTTTGCATTTTCTAATCAACCTCCTGAGAATGAGCTCCCAAATGAACGAGCTACTTATCAGCAAGTATTATCCAAGCAACATGAAATATTTTTTCAGCCAATTCCTTGCTGCATGCATTCTGTGCTGAAGCTTAACACAAAGGACAGGGGACACTGCAAACACATCGAACAAAAATGGCAATGTTGTGCTGAAATGCACTAAAGGATAGTTATGCATATAAATTGTTGTCATTAATTCAGTTTCTGAAATCGATACAATTGCTCCCTCCTGAAACACTAGAGGTCAAGGGAATTGTATTTACTAAAATAAATTGAAGACAATTTTCTTTTCCTAACAGGGAAAAACTTCTATTAGCCAAACAGAAAGCCGAGGGGAGCAATAGCTTTCCTTGATAGGGAAACATCCTGATAGCCTGTGTGAGACTTGCAGAACTGTAGCTGTTATAAGCTTCCTCATCTGTATATTATTTTCATTTTTATACAGGCTGGTAAAGTGTTGTTATTATTATTCCAAATAAAATCTTCTGCTAATATCTGAAAGGTTTTAGAGCTGTCCTCCTGTCATTTAGGTACTGTGCACACTCAGCTGTTCTTCATACATGTTCTTTTGACAACTTAGTACTTCTGGGAAAAAAACCCAATATATATATTCTGAAAATATGCTGTGACCTAAAAGACCACCAAACAGGAACATTCAGGAGTTGTTTTTATGCTAGGGGTTTAAAGGGGCCATTTTTATTGGAAGTCCTCAGACTTATAAAAATTGTATTTTACTTCTGTTTTAGAATATCTTTTCTGATACCACAAAGTATTTAATTGCTTTCTCCTTTTTTCTCACTTTCCAATAAACTGGCAAAATGTTACGTCATGATCCTAGAAACTTTGTAGTTATTTTTTTTTTCTATAACAATGAAATTATTTTCAGTGCAAATATGTTAAGCTCCATGATTATTTAAAAATAGTCTTATCTCGTAATAATTAATATACTTAGATCCTAATAATAGAAAATAAATTTTCTTTAAATGGATAATATATTTTAAATCTTAAATACATATTTTATTAATCTTATCTTCCAAGACCCTCAGTTTCTTTCATGCATCATATAGTGTAACATCTATCTATTTTCATATCAATTTACAACTCAAGATTTCTGATCCAAGCAGGTACAGAGGAAACCCCTATTTAATCCCTATATAGATTACAATTCCATGGCTTGTGAAGGGAATTTGTGTTTGACTGTTATGACTTTTTCCTAATGGAATGCTTCCTGTTCTGCAACAAACAAAACAAAGCAACCACCAAGCCAACAACCACCTCACACCCCAACACATCTTCAAGTCAGGGGTCTTCAGTTCTACTCTTCTAGTGTTGCTTTGGCTGTTATTTATCCAAAGGTTTCAGTATTATTTACTTGTATGATGGACCTTAGCCTTTTGTCTTTAAAAAACATGCATATAACTTTATGCTAAGATAGTCTGATTCATGTCCAAGCACCCAGTGCTTGAAAGTGTCTTTTTCTAGAGCCCAAACAAAATCAAAGATTTAAACCTTACACATTACATCACGCTACAATGTACAAAAAAAGGGATTTAGATAGGAAAACCCATGGTGAGGGGAGTAGAAGTGAGAATACTAGGTGGGAAGAGAGCTCTTGAATAAATGATTCCAAATTAATAAATCTCAAATGAGTAGATCCCTCTGACAATCAGACATAAAATTCAACTGCTGTTGAATTACTTTTGACTACTGATAACAGGGGAGTCAAATGCATGAGGAGATTATACTCTAAAAATGATATTGAAAGAACTGAATATATTTGTTTTAAACTGAAGAAACCTCAAACAATAGAAAGTAACTCCAGACTCAGAGCCTGGATTTCCGTGTGGGATTTTTGAGTTCATTGCCCAGAGCCTGGCCATAGCAATGTAGAAGGAAAAGTACTAAAATAAAGATTGCCTGCTCTAGATATCTGAGCAGTTGGAGATCAGTTCTGCAACCCAGAATCCCACTGCCTTCCCTGATTTCTGCTGCCAGAGCACGTTTTCCTACTGCCACAAAAATTAACAGCTGAGTTTTAGCTCTTGGTAAAATAGTGTCCTGCTTCAGTGCTGAGGGAGAAGTTGGGTAAGAGATAGTGCTTTGAGTAGGAGGTCCCATTCTTCATGTCTTAAAAAAAGAGAAATGTTTATTTAACTTACTAAGAATTCTTCCTTTTCCATTATTTGTTCATGAAGTGCAGTGGGACCAAATGACCTCCAGAGGCCCCTTCCACATCAACCATTCTGTGATTCCATGATTCACCAGACTTTTGTTCTGTCAAAGCAGATATACAGTTCCTATTGGTACATTCAGGACATAAAAATAAAAATCAAACCTTTAAATTCAGGCTTGACACTGACACTAAGAGTTTGTTGTGGGCACTCCACACATTTTAACCTGCTGATAATGTTTCATTTTTTCTTCCATCTTGTTCTTTCTTAGCTGATATGAAAAGGACTGAACAATACTATTATACCAAACAAAATATGGTGCAATTTTGCATGAAGGCACCTCATTGGATATACATGACCAACAGCCATTTAGGACTGGTTTCTTCTCCAGATTACAAATACCTATGCAATACAAACTAAAGTATGAGCAAAAGCAAAAGTTATTTGGTTTATTCCAAAGACAACACCAAGAATTTTTTTTTCATCTCAACACCACTGAGACTGTATTCTGAATAAATATCCAATTACCCTGAAAAAAGATTAGAGCTAGTTCACATGAAAATTGCATATATATACTTAAACACAGGGGGTGAAAATATGGGACCAAATTACTCCTGTTGGTTGCATAGGCAAGGGAATGTATATTTTAAAAAAATAAATCTGTTTTATCCTGAACAAGGTACCAGCTATGTGTCAGAAAAATGCAGCTCAAGAATGCAATTTGCATTCTCTGTAGGGAACTAGCCCAGGCACAAACATCCTCTCTGAAAATCTACAAAATGCTAAATTGCTGTTGATAATTGGACCAAAAGACATATAACTGGTAAACTACAAGGAAGCACATACTGTACCAAATATCCTTGCTAATGCTTGAAGCACAATATTATTATCAGGCAAAGAAAAAAACAAGCAAGCAAGTGCAGTGGATGATAACCATTCAATTTCTGAAATCAAACCACCTTAGGGTAAATATTTAAAACACTAATAATTTCTCAAACTATTGTCCAGGGAATGCAACATGTCAAACATTGTTCACAATTAAAGACAGTAAAATCTGAAAGTGATTTACATGTGTTATTTTTCATAGATGCTAACAACAGGGACATTATCGTTTTTTTTCTGAGTAATTTGTTTGATGCTATTTCAGCTCCTTGCATTTAAAGTGTCTTATCTAAAGTGAATACTCATTAATATAAGGCTATTTGCTGTACCCAAGGTCAAATCTAGAAACAGGTCTTTGCAAGATTATTGTCAATGTCTGAAAATCTCTCCTCCTTGTGCAAGACAAACAAATGTCTATGTTCGTTTTCATATCAGCCAATTTTCATTTTTCCTAAATGTGTATTTCTTTATTCATTCTTTCCTCCTGCTTTCTTCCTTCTGTCATGGTCTCCTTTTGGTCAGTACCCTATGTGTTTCATGATTCTCCACTTCTCACTTATGCAATTTCCCTTTTCTTATGACTTGTGTGGCTTGCATCTGATATATGCTGCGTAATCTGGAAATCAATGCCCATGTATTCCAACCTAAAATATGTCTCAGTGCTCCACCAAGGAGTTGATGTTAGATATGGAAACAAAGGCAATAAAGTTAAGACAAATAAATGTATAGAAATGAAAAATGCCAGAGCTACGTCAGAAATAAAACTAAAGAAGTGCAATGCACTAAATTCAGTTTTCTCCAGAAAAGTGAATTGTATCTTACTTTTATTCTGATACAAATGACATTTCAAACCAAAAGAAGTTTTGAATAGAATAATTTTAAAATCTAGAGTATTATCATATATCTGAAGAATGGAAAATGCTTAAAAAGTCAGGAAAAGCAATCCAGGCAATCTCACTAACCTTTCCTCCATAAGATTTAGGTTACATTAGAAAGAAAAGAGTAAAATACTGCAATGATTTACAAATAGGAACAATGCCAGAATAATCTAATTTTATATATATACCATTATGTATCTCATATATATAGCTAATATATCTGTTTCTATCTCATCTGAGCCTCTAAAATAAGAAAATGCAGCAAATTTTATTGTCTGGACTTCAGCAATATGGTGTATTGGTGCCACATGAGAGTTCATATATCAAGGTGGAAAAATGGGGATTTAATTAAAATGTTATGAAATTGTGTAAAGAGCTGAAAATAATAATGATAGCAACTGGTCCATCAGGAGAAATACAGAGTTGAAATGTTAAAAGTGGCATTAACAGTGGGGTTTCTTAAGATTATCCTTGAAACTAAACTTACATAATTTTTAAAGTAAGAATTTAAATACAATATACAGGAAAACTCTGAGGAAATTTCTGCCTAAGTTGGAAGCACCATTTATATATAAGACAATAGGAATATTACTTTCCTTGAGTAAGAAATCAAGGAAAGTAATCAAGTGACAATGTCATGAAACTTAATGATATTGAACACAGGACTGAGACATATCTACAAGGAACATGCTTTGCTATAAACAGAGACTTTTTCAGCTGGAAATGAATAAATCAGAAAAATATTTGGTATGAAGATTAGTCTTATGAATAGCAAAGTGCAATCTGAAGGTTATTAGAGGAAAGAATTGTATTAAAATCTTTTATTTCTATTAAATACTGTAATACAGGGCATTGTACTCATAAGATATCATCTAGAGTCCTGTGTGTACTCCTGCTCATTCTTATTTTAAAAAAATTAATTTTACAAGGAAGAGATTCAGGAATGTCTTTTAACAAAATCAGGAGAGTGGAGAAAATTTTATTTTATGAAAGGCGAGTAAATGAATGTAATTTACCAACCCTACCAAAACTGAGGTTAGGAGAGGAAATACAGTTACATTATAATAACATTGGGGGAATAAGCACTGGGGAGAGAGGAAGATGTCAAGCTGAAGGGTGGTGTTGAATGAGAACAAGCATTTGTCACTGATCAAGAATAAATTTAGACTGGAATTTTAGGAGACGGTTTTTCAGGGATACGTAAGCAAAATTCCAGTATATCCTTGCAGTAGAAGCAGAAACAACTGGAAATCTAATTCTAATTCTAATTTCCATGTAATGCCTGACAGATATTTGATGGGTGCCTGGAACACAAAGGAACTGTATTCAGCAATCTGTGAGATCGTTTAAAAGCCTATGATCATGATCAACATATAGAAAAATTACCCCTTTTAATTAATTTTATATATTTCATTAGATCTGTAGGATATTAAATATTGATGTTGAGTACCACAATGACTTCATCGCAGTTCAGATACTGGAAGATAAAACCTTTGCTGAGTGTAATGTTCGGTTTTAAACCAAATAACGACCATTTTAATCTTTTATAAAAGCTTCTCTGAATTCTTATTCTCAGAAGACAGTAAACCTTAATATTTATTTTATAACATTTTAGTATGTCTGCAGTCCTTGCCTTGCCACCATTTAAATTAACATAGATTATTCTAAATTGTTCTTAATACATGCTGTTTACAGGAATTAAGTTTTTAATGAAAGGCTAAAATAACTAAGATTACTGTCATGAGCTATGTATACTGATTTTCCTAGATAAACTGCCAAAGTTGTTCTTTGGAGGCTGCTTTAAAAACCTATACTGTTAGCAAACTGTGAATGAAAAATAATTACATGTGTGCTATGCAGAGGAAAAATAATCTGGTATTTATTACTCTTCAAGCTGATGAAATTGGGGAGGATAAATGAATGTGTAGGATAAAATATCACTTAGCAAAAAAGTATTCAAAGGAAATCTCCACTAATATTAACCTGCTTGAAGATAAATTATTCTGGAAAGAAAAATTAAAAATAATTAACTAACTAGCTAACTCAAAATTTTCATTATGACATTTTTTTTTGCTGCTTCTTTGCTTCCTTACTTAAAAAGATAGATTTATGAAAAAAAAAATTAAAAGTACAGGGTCATTTACTTGCTTTTATCAAACCAAAATTGCCTGTTTCTATTGATGAAGGGGTTACTAAAAAATACTAAATAAACTCAGCGGACCCCCTAGTGTTTCACATTCATGAAACTTTATCCTACCTAAATTTTGACACTTAAGGTACAGGAGCCAGTCTTCTTCTGTGCTATCCTTGTTTGACAAAAGCTTTCCTAAAGTTGGAATTACCTTACTCTTTCTTTCTTTTGACGATTAAGTGGCAAAAAAATGAGAAGATGGTAGGTGTTTACTCAGCAGAGTGCTAAAGTATACCCCAAAATGCTTTACCAAGTAAGACACAAATGCCTTAAGTTATTTAGAACCCTAAGTGCCCTTGAAATCCCTGGGAATTGCACAGTCACTTTCCTTTATGGAGTTCTACCTTATGACAGATAGTGCAAAGAGATAAAACACTTTAACATAAGGCTGAATTGCCTTAGAGTTATGTGGCTCCCAAATGTAACAGATCTATAAAGCTCCTTAACATAAATGGCTTAAGAGAGCTGGTGAATCACCATCTTCTTCATAAAAAATTAAGGCTGCAGGTACACCAAGGCAGCTGCTGTATATTGCTTGATAGTATTTAGATAACTGAAAAATAAGTCTTAGAAGATGCAAACTTTAGAGCTGAAAGCATAGATTTAAAAATATTTGCAGTAAATTAAGTTGGGGGTTCTTTTTGTTCAGTTTTGGTTCAGGGTTTCCTTTGTAGTTAATATGAATATAATTTGAAAAAAAATACAGGGTTTGGTAAACTTACTCATAAATCTTTATCCAAGACGGTAGGAATCTGCTAATCACTACTTAATAAACTCATTTCATAATTTTCTTGGCAATGATATTCTGAAAGCATAACACAAGTACAAATACCATTTGTAAAATCAGTTTAAAGGTGTGCATTCATGGCACATATCGTATATATTTATAGTGATAGCTGGAAACAGCTGGCTTTTATCAGACACCATATTATTTTTAAGAGCATTTGAGGAGCAGCTAGCTTATTTACTGCTTTTTAAGAACTGGTGAGCCAAAGGAAAAAAGTCAAACAACATTAATTACACTTTATAGTGTTATATATATATATATATTTAGTTACTAATAATAACTAACCCAGACATCAAGTGTTTAAATCAGGCATAAGTTTATTAAATATTCAGAAAGCCTAAAAATACAAAACATATTTTCTATAAAACAACATCTTGAAAGTTGATCAAAAAGTAAATTAAGTATATCTAAATACTAATATAGCATAACACTAGATGTATTACTTACAGTATATGTACACCAGCAATACCTTGGTAAAGAAAGTATCCAACACCCAACTGATCATTCAAAATTTTGGTCAAGCTTCTCCCCCCAAATAAGTATTTTACTTTTATTGGTTGAAAGGCAGCACGGTAGCCACATGTAGTAGACAAAAAATCATATCAATTTTACAATATAAGGTGTCAAGGTGAAATTCATGCCACAGCTTCTTATAATGCTTGTGAACACTGGACATGTTTTTCATAGTCACAATTATGTTCCCTTCAAGAGTAAAAGAAGTATCCTCTTTATATTTTTACCTCTTATTTCTCCCACTGGAGTATTTCAGTATCTGCACAGGCCCAGAATAAGGTAAAAAAGATGGTATTGACTGCTGATGGAAAATTTCTGTTCATGTTTCTCAGTTTTGGGAGTCCAATGTGCTGAGTGCTCTAGACCACTGAAAATAAATTATTCAAGGGATTTCCATGGACATTTGGTTATTCCTGTGGCAATGGCCCAAAAATGCCAGACAGGATTGAATTTCCAGTTTGCATTTTAACATACATGCTCTCCTACCTTAGGCTGTGGGCAGGTTACTGTGGTTTTGTTAAAACAATTTAATTGCATGTCCTGATCACTGATGTTCCTGAAAGCACAGTTTGCCAAGTGTGGGTTTCTCACTGGTCTGCTGCTTTGCAAATAAAATGCATTTATTTACATGACCTTGGTAGTGCTCTGATATCTTTAGATATACTGTCTAAACTACAAATACAACTCTAGTCCTGTTGATAATATTTTAAAAATCATTTTTATCAAGAGTTACTGAGAAGTTTCTCCTTGGATGACTTGCATCTTTATACAGTGAAATGTCCCCACAGTCTGAGCTGCCTTTCAGTATTGCATGACAGATAGACCCAAGTAATGAATTACAAAATATTTCTTATTCTCACAGAAATACAATGAAATTTAAACCCAGTGTTTCTGTCTAATGTCCTCTCTAAAGGACATTCTTAAATGGTTTCTATTTTTTAGTTTTGTTGAAATAGAGAACTATGACATTATCCACATTATATGATAAATGAAATTTAGAGGACAATCTTTGTTAAAGCTAACTTGTGATGTGCTATAATCTTTTGGACTGAATGAAAGGAATGTTCTTGACTTATAAACAGAAAAATTAATTAAAGCATCGTACACACAGTATGATGTAAAAATTTTGAAATAGCTAAAAAGTACCTTTGCTTTTTCTCTAAAATAAAGTGCTTTTCTGCAACCAAGCAGTACAGTTTAAAAAAAGGTATTTCTGTTCAGTACCAAGATACACACTGTTCTGCAAAATAGCAGTGAAGTGGAAAAACATGAGGATATTTCTTTCGGATCAGTCAAATCTATTTTTAGAGATATGGATAGAGTTAATCTGTCCCTATTTAGGCCTCCTAAAGTATCAAAATTGTAGTCTTCAGAAGTATTTTTATTTTCTCAACAGAAAGACACAGTCATTTCAAGAGTAAATTTCATTCCAAGGGAGATAAAATGAATATTCAACTGAAGATTCTTCTCCATTGGCTGTACAATTGGACGTTATCAACTTATTCAGACATAAACATCTTATTACTAGATATATAATAGTACATAATTTTAAATATATAATTATATGTATATGAGTATATATATTATTAAAATTTAATTTATTGGAAATTCCTAATAGATAAAAATCTAATTCTTTCATATGAACTTTAAGTAGGAAAGAAAATAACAAAAGGGTGTATTGCTTCCTTAAGTTCTTTTCCTAATAAAGGCCTTGTCTTAATAGTCTCACAGCATAACTCTTTGGATAAAATGCAATCACAAGAGGATAGGTATAAAAAGCTTTGAGAAGTAAGAGTAACTGTGGCTATATCAAATGTCAAAGGAAATGCCCTCTTCTCTTTCTATCAGAAGTCAAGTCATGATACACACACCCCAGATAGCCAGCTATATTGGATTAATATCACACATCAATGCTGAAAGTATTTTTACTTAACTTCTAAGGAAGATGAAAACATCTGACATGGGCTTCCTTTATACCAAACAAAATATTGCTCCCTGTTTCAAGTTGCAGCAACTCTTGATGGACTGTAAATACGGTCACGTAATTATCACTTCATGTTGTGGAGTGTTGCTTGAAATGACAACCATAGAGAAAGTCTGAGAGGAAATTTATAAGGTTAGTCATACCAGGAAGGTGCTGGGCTGGGACTTTGAGTTTTTGGTTCAGTTCCAGGGTCTGATGTTTCCTTAACTGTGTGGTCTTTGGCCACAAGTGTAGAAATTGAAACAATATTTTTCTGTCACCATTGGATTTTGTAACAATAAATGGACTAATGTTTTGGAAACATGGAAATAATGCATTGATGGTGGTCATGCAAAGTAATAAATAGAATGTCAGTTTGTTAGAAAATGATTCGGCTCTAATCAAAATAAACATCTACATGAAAACCAGGAAGCAAAAAATTCAAAATGTTTTGTGTGTGGTCTAAAGCATATAGACAGCATAAACAGACTTAATTTGGTTTTATATTGCTATCACAGATTATAGTTATAATAATCCTTTGTTCTATCTACCACAGAAAAAAGAGCTGCCTTTGTTTTGTATAACAGTGATGTTGACAATCGAGTTTCTTAACTGATCTAACTATTTTAGCACAGGAATAGAAACTTGGTATCTCTTTAAAGAGCCAAAAGCAAAATATCCTTAACAGAATTAAAACGTTTCTTCACATTATGCAGATTTTATACATAAAACTGCAGGGGATACTTGTTTAAGCTTGTTGCCACAAAGGACAGTGAACAGAGGTAAAGGACTGAGCATTTAAGAGGGGGAAAATATTTTATGCAAAAAGTGTACATCTGAGCCATGTTTTAGCAAAGACATACTTCTAACATAATGAGGCTTGCTATGCATTCCAAGTGAAGTTGTCCCGTTCGCAAGTCTCTGAACGACACAGAGAGAAATTACCCCATGTTTCTGTAAAAGCAATAATGCCAAACTTCTCACAATGAAAATACAGGCAATTTTCCTGTCTGTGAGGATCAGAAGCCTATTTCCTACAATTCTGCATCTTGTGGTTGATTGACTGCCATTGTTGGCTGAAGTATTTATAATGTGTCTCTGGCTGTGTCTAGATGACACCTGATCCAGCAGCCAAGAGGGCCTCAAAGACTGCAGGCTTGGGTTCATCATCTGCCTCTGTCAGGGCTATGTGCTTTCTTCACACTGTCATTTGCACAGATGAAATCTTCTTATGCATCCTAAAGAGCTCCCATGAGCAGGGAATCAAAATTTCAGGGTTATGTGCCAGTGTGCATCAGAGATCAACTGAGATATATCTAAAGTATGAACCTTCATGAAGAAGGTATTTGTGCATGTCTCAGCTTTTCTATCAGAGAGGCTCTTCCTCCTTTCTCCATTTCCTACATTTACAAGACACAAAAACAATGTATGTTTAAAATCTATTCATTTTTTTGTTGACACTAGGATTGGAATTAAAAATTTACTCAGGACAGCTCAAGGGTTTTACACACATACACATACGCACAGAGAGAGCATAACTACATGGACATAGTTTCTGTCTGACACCAGTCTTCAAAACTTTGTGAAAAAAACAGAATGTTTTTTTCATTGTGACCAAATACTTGCCTTCCTTTTTCTACTATTCCTGAATTTTGGGGGTAAACCACTTCACATATAGGTCTAACAAGAAACCTCCATATAGCTCCATCCAGAAAACTGGTCATACAACAGCAATACAAAGAAATGGAGGATAATGGACCATGCAAATGCTGGTATCTTACTGATTGAGAAAAGTATGGGTATGTAGTTATCTGTGTCAGAGAAAGTTTCTGCAGGAATTATTGAGTCTAGAGACAGATTTTTCTTACACTTATTTTAAAAAATAAATTCAAAAAAAATCATCTACTGTGAAATTGTTCAATGAAGTTCTTCACTGTCCCATTGATGGATGAAATTGATTTTAGGCTTTGTATCACAAAGACGACAAAAGAAACACTGGATTGTGTTTAAATTAGAGATGCTTATGATGTTGACTGGAGTGGTGGAGTGTATATTGCAGATATTTACTCAATTTCACATTTATTACTTAGATGCAAATTTGTCTATTTACATGAACAGCTGTGATTTCTAAATCGAATACTCAGTTCAACAGTAGCAAACACTTCTGGGAAAGATGAGTGCTAAAGTAACACAATTCCATGAAAGATAGATAAGAGTGTTTGCAAGCGCTTGTTAACATTGTTGAAACTATAGAAGTCTCATATGTTTGTCATAGAGACCTACCATTGTGTCAAAAATTTCCTGCTGGTTCATCATTTCCTAGGAGGAGTATTTCCTCTGTTATGACATTTATTTATTTATTTATCTATCTATTTATGTATTTATGTATTTATATATTTATAAAGAATTCTCAAGAGGTAGACAAACAAAATTATATCAAATAAAATATAAGCCTTCCTTCCCATTGCGTTCTAACTCTAGAAATTATTACTGACAAAAACGTGTAAATGCTTGTAGACAAAAGGAGATAAAGAGTCAGCTGTCTGAGAAGCTGCACATCTGGAATAACAAATAAGAATTTTGCTGGTTTGGCTCTAGTCCTGATATTTAAATCCTCTCTAGTAAATGCAGCTAGGTTTTACTACTGTCAAAGGATGGTTTTGAGGAAGTACTTGAGTCTACAGCCAGAATTTGGTGCACCTAATCTAAAGCAGAATATAAAGGGGAGGAATAGCAGCAGAGTTTGAAAGTGAGATGTGAAAGGGTTCTTCATTCTCCTAATCCAATCTAACACACACTGCCAAATTCTTATTAATTTTAGTAAAATTCTAATTAATTTTAGTAATTAATTTTAGTAAAAGTAAGTTAGTGAAATGCGTAACACATTAAACATTGTACTAAAGTGGTTTAACACTATTTTCGGTTTTAATGTTGTTCTTTCTCCTAGGGGAGCAAGAGTTACAGTGTAAACCAGGAAAGTTATTTTATTTCTGCTCAGAAAGCCATTAAGGCCCTTTCCTCACAAAAGAAGAAAGTGAAAATAAAAATTTGTCAATTCCCATGAAAATAAGGACTGGGCAATGTAATGTCACAGCCCAGTTCTCACCAGATTTTAGAAGGTTAACCCCAAGATAAAGACAGGAAATGTGCTTACATAGGTCATGATGGACTAACTTCTCTCAAAGTTCAGTACAAAAGCTGAGTTAGGGAAAGTGTGATAAATTGAAACCTCATTGATTTGATAGAAAGCCCTTATGATGATATACTTTGTTGCCAAGACTAAAAAGAACGTGCTGAGGCCGTATATTCTAAGGGAAGTTCTCCATCTAGAATTAGAGTCTGTGACTGTCCAGCTTCTTTTGCATTGTATCCCTAATGAATTTACACATCATGTGTGGTACTAAGACTATTTAAATAGAAAGACCAAATTAAATAGAAAGACCACAAAATGTAACTCAATACAGAATCTGTATTATACATAAAGGTTTAAGATACAAGAATCTAGGATTAGACTCAGTACAAGCTTGTTTGCATGTTATCTAAATTTGAAAATAGCACCATTCTTTTCTATGGTCCCAAATGTAAGATTAAGATGCCCAGATTTAGGTGTATACATGCAAACCAAGTGTCAAAATCAATGGAAGTCTACAATTTAATGAAGTAGCCTCAGTCGGGGTATCTTGTTGCATCTGAGATATCCTGAGGTAGCCTATTAGACCTTAGGGTGACCTTAAGTAACCTCCAGTTTTCACCTCAAGAAAGTCAAAGAATAGCCCATACATCCTCAGCAAAACCTAGTAGCCTTAAGTGGATATCTTGAAAGCTCACAGATATCTCAGATATTGCTATATTTAAACAGCAGCCTTTCACATAGAACAGGAATATGTCAAGAAATAGGTTAAGGGTCTGAATCAGATTTTCTGCTCAAACGCTGTACACATTTCTTATGCTGAGGATGCCTAATGCAGATTGACAGGATCAGGTTCCAGAAAATGTTGCAGTTCCTGCTTTTCTTTTTTCAAAAAGGTAGAAAGAGAAAGGGAATGCTTTCTGCTTCAGTATGGTCTTCAGTATGTAGATAGTTGAGTCTCCTGATTCCTACCACTATGCCCTGACCTCCAACAGATCATGGTGCACTCCCCATCCATCCATTTTAGTATATAATACATAATTAAACGTTATGGTAGCCAAAGAGATCCCATATTGCCATTAGGGAGCTCATCTGGCACTTATTCCAGATATGGCAATTTATACTGCTAATTATGACAGGGAAAAACACCTTTTCTACCTTTCCCTTGGAAAATAACATGCCCACAGCTGCAGGAAACTGTTGCTGATGTGTATTCTTCAGGCACTCTGAAGAGATAGAGGAAGAATAACATCTAAGGTGATATTAATTGAACAAATTTATAGAGCAGGTAGCTGCATCATAGTCAGTTACCTGAAGTTGTCTTCTCTCTCAGTAGGAGGAAATATATTGATCCAAGGCATAGTTCACCACCTGAAA
>LTAT01000001.1:42845600-42864615 GCA_003286495.1 Chlorodrepanis virens | reverse complement strand
AAGGCAAAGGCAAAGGAAAAGGAAAAGGAAAAGGAAAAGGAAAAGGAAAAGGAAAAGGAAAAGGAAAAGGAAGGGAGCTGAACGGGAGAGAGAGAGGGACAAAAACTAGAAAAAAGAAAGGAGCTGGGTTCAGGAAGAAGGAACAGCACTTCCTTTTTTGTCGTCAATAAATATGTACCTAGATCTTATGCGCATGAAATCAGGGCCTTTTTTTCAACCTGTTTTGTGAAACTTAGTATTCATTGGCAATGGAGAAGGAAAAATGAGATTTTTTTTTTTTTTTGTAATTCATTGAGGAAACATTAATTAGTCACTAAATTACAGGAGATGTTATCTAATCTAACAAAGAGATATCCCTAAGCGAGTAAAAGGATGCTTACTTTAATTAAGAAGAATAACCAAACTGTCTCTTGAATAAGGAGGAAATAAAAGTTTCAGGTAGAAAGATTAAATTTGTCTGGACCCCTGGAGGATTTCAAAAGTGAGACTGGTTACCACAATTCAGCAAGAAAATCTAATCTATAGTTAATTCAAAAAGTGTTAGTGCGGAAAGAATGCCTCAAAGCCATGAATACTGGCAGAAAGTCAGATGGATAAAGGTGAGGCAGAGTGCCTTTCATATATGTTCATAACATTCTGATGTGTTTTAAATGTGTTGGATAATATCTTTATTTACTTGTGATATTAATTTAGTTTGAATTAGGAATATTTTACTATATTTACATAACAGTATTTCCAATTCAATAATCTGAAACATCTAACAGTGATGCTTCTTCGACAGTTTACCAAGTAATTGTAGTAAAGGTTACTTAAAAAGTAACTTTCATGTAACTTTATCTAGTAGAGTTTCTACACAACTCAAAGAGTTCTCAAAGAGAATTCTCCTATTTCTTTTGCATTGGCTGGCTGGATAACAACAAATTCTGGAGGGTCAGAAAACCATCAATTACTAAGAAAACAGAGTGGCATCAAGGAGATATTTGGCTTAACATTTGAAATCAAAGGGTCCTCTAGCAGTTTGCTTCAGATGTTATTTTTCTTTCTCAAATTCAGAGAAGAAATGAAACACAGGATTTGTAGATATTGGGTTGAAGATTAACTTGCAGGAACAAATTGTCATTCAGCTTAGTGCTCATTATTTATTAAACCCCGGTTTAGATGCTGTCTTGAACTCTGAAGAGAGGTTTTCCAATTCTCACGCAACTGACATCTTGATTTTGCTATGAAAGGCTATGAATTGTACCAAACTCCCAGGAAGTGCACTACACCATTGTGAGGGAAGACAACAACCTTAAGATCATAATTCTTTCAATAACTGCAGTAGGAAATTTTTGCCAAGGACTTTATTATGAAGATTTGTGTACCCTACATGGATTTCAGGATATCTAGCACATCTTTTACTTATTGAAACCATTTTCTGTTGCAAGTATTGAATGATATTCAAGATTTGTTCCATGGACCAAGCCAATGGTATCCAAGAATTCCAGGCTGAAAACCAAGGCTGATGTTTGCACAATTCTTACACTTAGAAACCTTTCAAAAAAGAAAATAATTTCTTGTGGGTATAAAATTTCCAGCCATTCTGGTACTAAATCCTGGTGGAGCTACATGTCATCACAAATTCTGTTACTCCTTCCTGTAAATGGAAGTCCATTGCAGCTCAGCATAACTTCTCCAATGTAATAGTGTATTTGTCTTGCTGATTTGGAAGAGAAATGAAACTGGAACCAATCTAAACAAAGCAGCATGTGTGTTCTCCTTAAAGAGAGGATGAGAGGACACAAGTGTGAACAACACATTTGTGACAGGTGTTAGTACCATCGCTTAGAATGCTATAGAACATACTCTGATGCAAAAAAATAAAGAATTATGAAATAAGAATATATATAGTGTAGAAAAGAAAAATTTTATTATTACTGCTCAATAAATATTTTTTCAAATCAATGACCACATGTTTAAAGATAATGCTGCTTAATGGACTTAGATGAAAATTAGTTTAATATTCATAACATTTCTTTCAAGTTCTATATGCAGTCTAAATAAATACTTGCAATACTTTCTGGCAAATCTGTATCTAAGCATTACTTATAAATTTTATTTTACATATACAAAGAAAGTAAAATGCTTTCAGGGTTTGGGGGTTTGGTCTTTTTTTTTTTGAGAAGAAGCTAACATCCATGATAAGGATTTTGATTTAATTTTACTCAATGAAGGAGGTCAAAACTGAAAACATTTCCATCTGTTAGGGAAGTATGTTTATTTATATTCTTTTTTATCTTTTAATACTTTTATTTTATTCATTTTCTGATATAATTTTTTTATCAATTGTAGTTTCTATACTGGGCTAAGGGCCAATGTTTTTAGAAGTTATAGGTCAGCCCAATATATTAAAAGGACATATAAGTTGTTCTGTTGCATTATAGATCTAACTGCTTATCTCTTGGTCATCAAACCTTGTATCAGTGGATACCTCCATTCCTCAGGACTCTATTCAGAAGCTGAATGGATGAGATCACACACTTTTGCAGTTTTACAATCCAGTTAATTGTATTTCAAATCAGCTTATGATTTTTATCATTTTTAACATGATTGTTTGGTTGTGGGTTTGATTTTTCTCCATATTGTGACTCCAAATGAATTTCTGAAGTATTTTAACTTTTTTTGGGTCTAAAAACATGAAAGTATACAGTGCTTCTCAAAGGGCTGAAACTAAAAAAAACACTCTGTGTTCTCAGCTTGATCTTTGGACTGTTTATCCTTTTCATTCTAAACAGTCAGTTGATAGAAAGCAGAAATAACTGAAAGCACAAAGAATTTAGCGCAATGTTGTGGGGTTTTTTTCTAGATGTATTATTTCAATGATAAGTTACTAATCCTGTGTTTCCACAGCAGCCTAAACTGAGTAAGCACTGGCTGCTGCAGTCCCAGCCTCTGCTGATTTTCTCATTCATGTGTTCCACCTCCCTTCTTTACCTGGCTTTTGGGTTTGTTGCGCCCTTCATTTACCTGTCTTGTATCAGTGACACAAAAAACCACAATTTGGGTCTCAGAAGGAGCCAATGATAACTGAATTGAGTCCCAGAGAAGACATATCAATCCATACTTGAGGTTTTGGTTAGTGCAAAATTACAACAGCTGCAGCTATAGACTCTTTATCTGCATCTGGCTCTTCTTGGTCGCTCTTCTCTTTGCTCTTTTCTCCCCTTGAATTTTTAACTCTATGGGGATCTAAAGTCAATTTAAAGAGGCTGTCATTATAGAGGCTTATCTGAATCTCCCAAGCTGTGGTAAGAATTTAGCCTAGGAAATTAAATGGTGATTTATATAGCAGGATATAAAACATAGTGTGGATGAGCAGACTAGTTCATTTCATTCAAAGGAGACAGCTTGATGTATCAAGCTGATATTGTTTTACCATTTTTTTGTGACACATCATAACAACCATAAAAGCTCACATTGATGAAATGGCAAAAGAAATGCACTAATACAGTTATTTAAAACCATAGATACAAACGAACCCATACACATTTCTTTTTATGTATAAAAAGCTATACACTTATAGGTATACATACACTATAAGCTATACACTTATAGGTATACATTAGTGCAGCAGACAGTTGTTGTCTCAATACTCATTGCATCTGAACTGTGCCTGAACTGTGTCTGCAGTTCTTTCTGTTTGAGGACAAAGAAAGTAACTTCTCACAGTGTATTGGGTTTGCCTTTGAAATAAAAGCACAGAGCTATTGACAAAAGGCTCACCTAACAGCAGAGCTGAGATTAGGTGCTGAGGGTTATTGTCTTCCTCTAGTCTCAAAGCTATGTGAAATGTCAGTTAATTGAAAATGGTAATTGTTCCACACAACAACATCAACTGTTTCATTCCAGGAAATGTGCTGCTCTTAAATTAATAGCCATCGATCCAGAGGTATTTCATGATCCTTCTCCATCGTTTTCTCAAATTATCCAGCTATCAGTCCTTGGGAGAAAACCTATTTCACCATTTTTATTGACCATTCTTTACTGAGTGACCTGGCTTCCTGTTCAGATAGACTAAAATAGGTCTATCCATCTGAATGTCTGTCAGGCACACTGAGACACCTAACTTTCAAAATACCCACTACTTTTTACTATAAATACTCAGAATGAAAACCATTAAGTAATAGTACAAAGCAGTTACATGGTTATTACTGATTAATACAATGAAGTACACTCTCATGCTGGGAAATTGCTTTTGTGATAGTAAAAATAATTCCTTTCAATAGTGCTTTTCAGTAAAATTTAAATTCTAGTTTGATTTCTTATGAAGGAATGCAGGTTATTTGGGTTTCTTTGTTTGCTGAAGGAATTTATTTTTTTGCAACCTCTTTGAATAACAAATAATGACATGTCTTTGTTATTGCACAGAGAACAATTGCAAAGGCTGTTGCATTCCTTAGCTGTTCCTTTAAAAGCTTAAAAGAGAAATTAAGTGGTGCAAAGGTGTTCCATTAAGTACACAGTTAACCTTCTTTAGATAGTCATTAAAAAAAATCAAAAAAAACATTTAGATAAGCAGTTGAAAACATTTATTGAGATACAACTCATTATGCTTTCTGTGTTTGCAGTTCGGTAAATTATTTTCTAATAAATTTTAAATTTCATTTCAAAATAAATTGTAAATTCTATCAATTAATAATTTTTGGAAGACAAGTCATATTTTTTAAAGTTTTCATTTCTGTTTTAACTTGAAACAGTTTCACCTTCATGGATATATTAATAAACTGTTGTATATTTATTCCTAATGTTTAGATTTGAAAGTGAAACTTACTTATAAAGAATGACGGCAGAATTGCACAGAAGTATAATATTTTAAAATAAATGTATATTAATACCAGTTGTGTAGTAGCCTAGAAAATGCCTCCTTTAATCTCAGAAGAAAATACTCTACTTTTCGCTCTTCAAGGGCTTTTTCTTACCAGGGGATGCAATTTAATGTGAACTGAAACAGTTGCCAGCAGGAAAGGAAAAGCAGTCTTGGGTAATAGGAGATACCTTTCTATTGTTTCAAAAATAATAGGCTTGTTGCAAAGAGTTTCTCTGTGTGATCTTAAGTTGCTGTATTTTTGTCTTTTTTTATTTATTAATAGACAGTTTTATATTAGAAATGGAAAGGGAAAATCTGATTAAAGTTTCTAGGACAGCTACAGTATAAAAATCAGTTGAAATTACATTTCCGCATAACATGCATAATGACTTCTGATGTTATATACCAGTTTTAATGCTCAATCTGGTTTGTAGTTAATAGAATCAAAAGGTGTGTGAGCCAGGGAATATTTTAAGAAAAAATTTTAGCAGCTCAGAGGGAGTGGAAAAGATCCTTGAGCATATCGGACTAAGCAAATGAAAGTGAAAATTACTTTTGTGAAGCAACATAAAGGAGTCAAAAGAACTAACTATAGAAGGTAAGCACGTTTGTGACAGTGAACATATGCACAGTTTGCATCCCATTTCTTGCCATTTTGTACATATTTTCTTTTTCAGTGAATTTCAGCTGCATAGGTAAGTGTGAAGGTAAGTGTGAATCAGAAATGACTGAATAAATTATTTGGTGGTTATGCAAGGAATGGTAGTTTTGGTCACAGAGGCAAAAATTCCTCTTCAAAATCAATTTTTTTTTTTCAGATCCTGTGTCAGATTTTTCTCCCTCCTCTATTTTATTCTGTTTCAAAATCTAAGCTTGACCACCATTGTTTCATTTTTGGTTTTTGTTAAAAGAACCCAGGAAACAAGGGTCATTTTGAATTATTTAATCTTCAACATTGTCCTTCATGTGCCACTCTAAGCCCATGTTATTCCAAAAGGTTACCTGTTTTTTGAGAGCTTTTTTGAAATTTGAACCATGTGGACAAATTTGTACAGCAATGATATTCAATTTGAAATATATGAAAATATTTGAATATGTAGGCATAGCTGTAAGTGTGTTGCTGCCATTAATAAGCCTTGAAGATCCCAGCCACTTTGCAGCCTTTGGAGCTTTATCTTATATTAGCAGCTAAAGGCTGTCTCTCTCAAAGTGGTTTCACATTAAAATATCATAAAAGTAACATTAATTATAGAGATGAGGATTACAGATGTAGATGACAGCTGAGCATTGAAAATGCTAAGCAGATCTGCAAGATAACAGTAATGACTTAATTAAAACAAAATGCATCTGTATCTGAGCACAGCAATAAAGGAAAAGGAGGCAATCCACAGTAACAAAAACATGAGCGATTCAGCTGAAGTATGGAAGAGTAGTGAGCAATAGATTGGCTCATGCAAGTCTAATTTATGCCAACCTTAAACATTAGCATTCTAATGGCTGCCAGAAATTTAGAATATGTTATCTTTTGAGTGCCAGGTAGTTTAGAGGGTAACTACCAATTACCCATAAACTGACTCATATCAGAAATTACTTAATGTTTTATTTCCTCCCATGGCCAAGCTGGCTCCGATACCTTTGCAACAGACTTCGTTAACTCCGCTTCCGGATCTAAAGGGAGGCTGTCCTTTCCTGCTTACCAAATGGACTGAAATGACCTCAACAGGGAATAAAGTTGGTGCCAAGAAGCAGAGGAGCATCGAGGCTTGATCATACTGGGTGATATTCTCTCTGGTGCATATGGCCCACACTTGGCCCATACAGAGCTCCTCTCCAGCCTGAAAATCCAGCCATTTGTAGTTCATGTGCAATAGCATTAGTGGTTTAAAAAGTATATTAAATTCCTGTGAAAAAGCTTAAAGGGAGCTGTATTTTCTCTCCCTGTTGTGGAGGGGACAAAAACCAGATTCCCCTTGTGTCAATTTTTCTACATATTTTTTCGATGGAAAAGACCACAGAAAAATTCTCACCAGAGGTACAAACAGCAGTACTTGCAGTTGTTATAATAATCGTAACTACCATTTTTACCACCCTGCTTCTGTCACAAACTGGGAGACCTGATTCAAGAAAGTGCCTAATACAAGCCCCTTTATTTTTTTTGAAAATTTGGAGTCCAACTGCTTTCTTCTGACAATGCAATATCCTCCTCTTAATGAAGAGAAGGAACAACAGCCGGACTGAATCACGGCAGCAGAAGGCTTTGGCTACATTAGTCCACACTGTATGCTGTCTGTAAGGAAGCTAATTATCTATTTTATGTCTCAGACAGATGTTGGTCAAGTAGAATTGATACACTGTAGTAACATCCAAAATGGCTGATTCTGCATGGATATGTGTTGTTCACAAGCAAAGAATAAAATAATCACTTACAATCATAGACACTAAGTTACGATTCAGTGGAATTTACATCACTTTGTTAGGACTCTACAGATGTTTACTGATAAGAGGCTAGGAAAGGGATCTTAATTTGAATGTCGTGTACACAATCCATTTCTCCGTGAATTAGTTTTGAATATTATTTTTAATATAGAAATATGTATTTTATTATAGACATCTGTATTATTTTTAATAAAGAAATCTGTATTGGCTAAGGGCTTTTTTTTTTAAAGTGAAAAGACTACACACTGTATTTAAATCACAAATTTTCACTATAACAATACTAATACTTTTCCCTCCCTGAAATAATTTTTCTTCACTGGAGGAAAAAAAAAACATTTCCTTCTCATAGATATGTGTCTGTCTGTTCAGGATCTCATATAATGTTCTACAACTATTAAAAATTATTTTAATGTGGAAAATATTTAATTGCCTGTGCAAAAGATAATGCAATTTTCTTCCCCTGCTATAAAAAACTTCACTATTTTATTTGAAAGGTTCTCTGAAAAATGTCAGTTTAAAATTACAGAAAATGTTTCCATGTAAATAAGGACTTACTTTATCTAACAAAATAGCAATTCAAAAATTAAATTTTAGTCCATCAATTTTCATAATGTTTGACCTTGCAGTCATTATCTAGACTCATACAGTTACTTTTAAATTCAGAGAAAAGCTCTGTATGACTAGGTTAATATAAAGGAAGTTTAGATCACTAGCTAGTAGAAAAAAGTGCAGATGCTGCCTAGACAGCAAGGTCTGCATTTAGATGAATAAAAGTCCAAGTTTGAAAGAAATATGAAAACTGAAAATATTATTTCGGCTGCTGTCTGTAGATGAATGAGAAGGAAATCAGCTGTGTTGAACATGTGCCCAAAGTAATGAAAAATAATAGTAGGACCCATCAATTCTGAGAGAGACCGAATATGCAAAATATGCAGCATTTCCACTGTCAATGAGAGCTCCTGCTCTGGAAGACACCTACCCTTAAGTAAACTTTTAGTTTTCCATCAGTCTTTCCTCTTCAGCACAATTACTTTGCTAGGGTATCTGAGCTGCATGGTCTTTTTCATACTAAGTAGAAAGGTCCAATTTTCCTCTTTTTTGAAATTGAAAGTGTCATTTTATTGAGAGAATGAGATTTTTGGTGCAGTATACTCTGATAGACTATCAATTGAATCCCATTCAATGGCTACTTCAGAGCTACTTCATTTTCAAAATATCACTGAGGCATAAGTTAATTAAATTACATAAATTTAAGTCAGTAATGGAAGAAGTAATATTTGATATAAAAAGCTGTAATTTTTTACTGAAATCCCTATTAGGATAAAAGTATGATGACATACCACCAATGTAATTAACAATCTTTTTATGAGTCATGGGGGAAGACATATCAAAAGTAAATTAGCAGTTCCTGGACAGGTAAGCAGGATCATTGTTGTTTCTTCTTTCTGTGCCTGTAGAGCAGAACTCAGTCAGACAGTAAAATTTAATGGTGTACAGTCTGATATTAATTGTGCCTGTACTCATGGGTCATGGTAAAGAGTTTGTCAGAGGTGGCAGCTTGCCGCCGGTGTTTAATGTCACATGATCCATAGTAAATGACTTGAAGCTCCCAAGTATCTACAACTAAAAATAATTCTGCTCTCTGCAAGTGCCCTCCAGAGCAGAATGGCTATCTATCAGCACAAGATACTGGGTAGTAATTGACTCTAGTTAGCACCATCTGTGAGACATTTCTCAAGGATGAAAAAGTGATAATGGCCAGCTCTGTCATTAGAAACCATGTTCTTAGCTCTGGCTTAATATTTAATATTTTCCCTTACTAGCAATATAAAAAACTAGCTTCTGTCTTTACCATGTGTAATGTAAAATTGCAAAAGCCCCCATACGTCAGACTTTAAACACAATAGCAATATTTTTAAGCTTCTTTGGGTGTGTTTTCAAAGATAGAAGCTCTTTCCTTTTTCCCATTTATTCCCCTAATTGAGACTGGATGGTTTTCCTTTGGCTTCCATGCATATCATACCCAAAGCAAATGATGGGGTGGGGGTCATTGGAGATTTTGCATCATTGATGATGCTAAGCACATTTGAAAATTCAATCTTTTGAAAATTTACAGTTGACCTAAAACCTTCATGACAACTTTCATGCATCTAAAACTTCTAGTGCAACTTCTTGCTTCCAGTTCTACTTAGAATTGAGAAAAGCAGTAATGCAAAGCTGGGAAAAAAAAAAAAAGGTAGAAAGAGTTCTAGTACTTTGAAAAATATCAAGAGTTCTTTATGGTTTTAATAGGAACCATAAAACATATTCTTACCTCACATTATCTATCTTACTCAGCCCAGCACAGAGTCCAGAATAATTTACTGTGTAAGATCCCAATTTCCAATTTATGATTTAAAATTTTAAAGAAACTTACAAGCATAGAATAATTTTGAAATCATAACTTTCTATTCAGAAACAAAACTGCCAAGTTTAAAAATATGTCAAATGCTAGGTGGGTTTTCAGTGTGAAAACTTCTAAAACACATTAATGATTAACCAGATTTCAGCAATGTGTCTAAGACAGACAAGGACACCCTTTTGTGCAAACCAGCACCCACCTCTGTCCTCCCAACACTGGGAAGGGGAAATACAGTAGATCTGCAGCATCTTTGGCACTCAGTGTCTGCAAAAGCATCACAAACTGGTCAAGGGACGTGACTGTCCTGCTCTACTCCATGCTGCTGTGCCCCCACGTAGCATCCCAAGTGCAGTTTTGGGAAACACAATATATATAAGATATAAAGCTGTTAGAGAGCATCCAAAGGTGGGCAGCAAAGATGGTAAAGGGTCTAGAGGGAAAGCTGTGTGAGGAGCTGCTCACTTGATCTGTTCAGCATGGAAAAGAGGAGACTGAAGGGAGACCTCATTGCAGTCTGCAACTTCCTGATGAGGGAAGGGGAGGGGCAGCGCTGATCTCTTCTCTGCAGTGACCAGTGACAGGACCCGAGGGAATTGCTGGAGTTCTGTCAGGGGAGGTTTAGGTAGGATATCAAGAGAAAAGTTCTTCACCAAGAGGATGGTTGGGCACAGGAACAGGCTTCCTAGAGAAGTGGTCACAGCACCAGCCTGACAGAGTCCAAGAAATATTTGGACAATTCTCTCAGACACAATGGTATGATTCTTGGACCTGTGCAGGGACAGGAGTTGGACTTTAATGATTCTTGTTTGTCCCTTCCAGCTCAGGATATACTCTGATGCTATGACAATACAATAAACCTCTATAGCAAAACTGATTGTCATATTTGCAGTGAGTTAACATGTCAGTGTCACTGAATAGCATGAAATTCCATCTCCATCCTTGCACCATGTCCTTTCACTAGAGGTTATTTGGAACTTTCTTGCCTTGTTTCCAGTGAAAGCCTAGATATCCGACATCCTCTGACATCTAGAAATCTGGCAGATCTCTTCCCAAAGACCAGTGCGTAAGGCTGACGTTCTTTTAAGACAGGGAATATACTGAGTGACTATAGTGAGACTCTCAAATTTAGGTGTCAGGGGTTGAATGCCTGTGCACATGCTCAGTCACAAGATGTGCAAATGTAGGCTCCAGTCAATGGGAAAGGAAAAAAACACCACCACCACCAAGAAGTCTAGATTTAGTGCACTGAATTTTTCTGACTCTCCTGAGGAATGTTTTAGCAGCTAGTGTAGTAAGAATAAAAAGAAAGATTATTGACAACAAAAAGCTTCCTACCACCATCTGGCAAGGAAACCTTAAGGTGAATATTGTACCACAAAGCTCTTTCAAGCAGAGCAAACAGATTCATGTTTTCCTTTTAATGTGAAGGAAAGAACTGGTGCTACTCCTTGTACAGCACATGTAATTTAGGAAAGCTTCTTCTTTCAGCTGCCTCAATAACTAATTGGAAGTGATAAACCACTCCAGAGATTTTAGGTCTATTAAATTATTCCCTTAAGGGGTGACTGGCTAGGGAGGAAAACCTTGGTAATTAAGACTGTGAATTAGACACTTCAGTTAAGAAGATTGAACACAAGCTAAGGTGATTTAAAGGAAAAAAGTATAAAACATAATAGCTAAGAGAAGGTATTAATACTGTATATGGAAATATACACATGAGCTGGATTCTTTTTCACCCTAGTGGAAAAAAATTTCCTAATATAAGCATGATGCATATATTTAAGTGATCCTTCAGGCTGCCAAAACTTTTGAAACGGCATCTGTACATGTACCTAATCTTTCATCTGATTTGTAAAATTTCTGTTATTGAATTTCCAGCCATTCTTTACTATGATTGTGAATAAGGTCACACAGACTGTGAAATTGGTTGCAAAAGGTTTATGGTCTGAGTAACAGGGGAAAGATAAATAAGTACTGCTTGGTCTTTGCTAGTGAAGTTTATGACATAAAACATGTTACTTGCAGATTTTTACAAATTTTATATATGCATATATATATATTTATATATACACATACACATATACAAATTTAAGAAAGGGTCTTTTTCAATTTGAAACCAAATGTGACCTTTAAAAAAAAAGAGGGAGGTGGGAGAAATGATTAATGGTCTTAATTAATATGTAGAATAAGTGAGCTGGAAAGGTTACAAGTTAAAATATTTTTCTGCCCGTAAATGCGAATAGCTCTTCACATAGTTGGTTATGCAACACTAATGCAGGAATATCTGCAAATATTTTCACAAATCCTATTCAAAAGCCGCAAAATGCCAACACATAACACATACTGCTGGTCAGTAAACAGTCTGGAAGACACAGAGGGCAGTGTGCAATTATAAGTCAAGGAAAGAGTCAGAAGGCTGATGTTAGGAGTGAGGGGAGGCAGAACAGAACCAAGGAACTGCAGAAAAAATCATATATTAACGTATTAGAGATGTGTGGATAAAAATCTTGACAGAGTCTTCTTTCACAACTTCTGCATGCTAAATTTCTACTGCTAGTCTGTTGCTATTGGAGAACTTGCTTCCTGTAAATTCTTGGAAGTTGTATGGAGGTAAAAACCTTCTTTATTCAATCAACCACTTTCAGTACTTTTTGATAAGAACAATTAAGTGAAATGAACTAGTATATTTTAACTAGATCTTTTGTTCTAACACTGTGTTTTTTATAGACAGGCTTTGCAGATGGGCTCATAATCCAATATCAAAACAGAAGCAAAAAGTTGTACAGACCAGCTGCTCCATAGAAGTGCATAAAAGTAGTAGTTGCTGCATCAGAATCTGGAGAAGTGTACAAAGATTTCAGAAATATTCTGGAGAATGGAAGCAGAAAGTAATCTTTTAAGGCACATTGTAGTCTCTGTCTGTGATCTTCTCCTCTTGAAACACACAATAAGGCAAAAGTTTAAAGACAATTTTGTAGATTGTCTTTAAGTGTGCATGCATTTTCATAATATAATTTTGAAGATACTGATTATGCAACTTTCTTTGCTCTAAATTATTTAGATCTCCGATTAATAAGTTGATTCTTTTAATAATGATTTCACTCTGCTTGTATAGTTCTAGCTGTAACTGTCGTTCAGTGTACCTGAATTTAGCAGTGGGGTGAGAAGCAGATCTTTCCTGAAGACAAAACAAAATCTGAGTACTGCGTTTAACCTGACTATGAATTTTCTCAGAAGTCTTGCAGGCAGTGTTTCTCTGGAAAATATGGTTCTACAGTCATATACTCTATTATTTACAAAGAGTTTGAAAAACAAACGTAAGACTTCTCTGAGTGCAGCAAAATCAGTTGGCAAAGAGATACTACCAGGGAATAGGTGTCAACTGGTAGGAAAAGCAAAGACAGAAAACAGAAGACACTGTAATCTAAATGTCTAACTACAGATGCTTGTAATCAACAGATCTGCTCACGACTTTGATCATACGTGATACATCCTTACACAGCACACCCCTTTGAGTGGTGAGACTACTATTCCGTCTTTGTACATTTGCCTGTGATGATGCAGAGTGGCACAGAGTCCTCAGGCAGTGCAAAGGAGAGCCCTTTTATTGCAAAAAAACCAGGCCTTTTCAAGCCAGTTAGCCAGTTACCAGTTTACATAGTTTTAAGGCACAACAAGACCAACCATCATATACCACGAGGTGTGATGGACACGTGGCAGTCATGTAGCACATGTCTCACATCTCTCACATCTCTCTATCCATCCCTGTTCCAGCTGAGTCACTCTCCCATAGTTTCCTTCTACTTAGCCTAAGTAGCAGGCTTTTACAAGGGTAACAAGGCCCTTATTTTATAAGGCTTTACCTATATGCAACACTAGTCTGACCAATAAACCTAATAAAATTTGAGTAGAGAACTTATACTTTCAATTCATTTCCCTGGTTTCCTAAAATTTGTGTTCCATTTCTCTACCGGTGAGTTTTTCTAGGTGACCAAAAATTCTCCATTGGATCAAGTTTTCCCTGCATGTAGAAGGGGCATATAAGTATTCATAGGAAATTTATGAAGTTACGAAACTTTTCTGTCTTCTGAGCACCAAAATGAGAGAAAAGATAAACTTGATATTCCTACCTGATAACAGTTTTAATTTCACGGTTAGCGGCCAGTTTGAGAGCCAAGCTTGAAACCTTCTATTTCTAGAGATACGTGAGAGCTACTTCAGGGAATAACATGCACATGGACAGAATAGTTTGGTCTTTGGATGTCCTGACAAGGAAGTTACATTGCTATGATGGTGGAACCAGTTCACTTCATAACCATTTGAAGAAGAAATAATCTAAACATTATACTTATACTACCTACTTACACTCCATTAATTGCTGTATTAAGTGTTCTTAAGTTACTCTGCAGCTGGGACATCAAAGTGTGGACTTCATAATGACTATATGGAGGAGTTATAGAAATCAGTTATTTGACATAAGAATTGAATGAGGAATAACATATTCTATATTATTTCTCTTTACATAAGCAAACAGTGAAGACCCAAATGTCATTCATGGAGACCACTCTAGAGGGAAAAAGTGATTTCTGTAGTTGAAAGACAGTTACAATAAGAAAAAAAAAGCTTTTTATTAGATACTTTATGTATTGTGGATTAACACAACAGTTGACTGATGGTTGCATAATATCTCGGAAATGACAATTTAATAAAAACATTTTTCAGGCTGTGAGCAATGCTTGCAGCTTAATTCTGAGAGACTAGAAAACTATCTATTATAATTAATTTAAGCAATTTTCTAGTTAGCTAACAGAAGTGGAACAGATTTTAGTTGATGTGAGATATTTATTTAATAGAATAAATATGTACTGCTGTAAAAATTTTTTTAGTCATTGCAGATATTGTAACTTGCTCTAAGAGGTTCATCCTGTCCTTAAGCATCCAGAGGTCTGGTTGTAATGCATATAAAAGGGCTTCCAGAAGAAAACAAATCTATGATTTTCCTGTATTGTGATGACAAGTAGAAATAATATTCTTCTCACTAAAGTAAGCTTATACATGCTTTTACAGTTTGTGAAGGATTTATTATGCTTGGCTGAACTTGCATGTATAAAGTAGGAATCAGTCTGAATTTTATCTGAAACCTGAACTGAATTTTCTGCTTTTCTTTCTTAGATTGACTCAGAGTAGATTATCTACTCTATACATATAATTAAAGGTCTATAACATATTCTTATAAGTGTATAGTTGTTATGAATTTAAAATATTGTTTTGATTTATACTCATTTTGGAATCTGTCTTTGTGCTTCCTATCATTATGTATTTTAAATGGCTAATCAGGAGATTTGCTGGTTCAAGTTTGCTGATATCATGGTTAAAATAAATATTTATAAGCCCTCATAGGCGTATAAGGGTACTAATAGGAAATTCCAGAATATATGTCTTTCAACTCTGGATCTGTATATCAGTCTATGTCCTGGGGCCCAGCAACCAAAAATCCCTTGAATGCTGGCAGATTTCACCTGTGTTTTGCATTTTGCTAAACAGATGGGAAGCAAACTCCCCATGCTTCCTTCCTGAAAGAGGCACAGAAGAAGAGTCTAATAATAATCATATAAATGAATGGCATTTCTGCTTGAAACATTTCCGAGAGAGCACTAGACACAAGAAATAAACTGGTATAACTGACTGCAGATGGTAATTTAAAAAATGAATACATTATTAAGTAGACCTGTCTTCCTTTCTAAAACTGAATAAGGAGGTCACAGAATTAGTTTTCTTTAATGAAATCTGTGACAGGTATTTCCGAGAGAGAGCTAGTAATATCATCAAAACCAAATATTAATATTTAAGACTTTAGCTTTAATCACAGTCTGGTCTTTGTCCTTTTTTTTTTTTCCTTAAGTATGGATCTGTTTTTTGTATGCTATTTTTAAGCAATTGGCAGAAAGATTAGTCTCTGAAGCTATAGGACCCACTACTATTTACACCTTTTTTTCAGCAGGGAAACTTTGAGGTAGGTATTTCACAATGCAGTGAATCATGTATGTTTTTAATTTGGTTTTTTTTCAGCTTCTTACAGAGTTCTTGTTTCCTCCACCATCCCCAGAAAGTCAAGTTCAGGGACCTCCAGGAAATAAATCTTCACTGCTGTCCTGATTGATTAGAAATTAAACATCATCATTGTAAGAAATTCTTTACTAGGAAGACATTCTTTACTGTGAGGGTGGAGAGGTACTGGAACAGATTTCCCAGAGAGGCAATTGATGATCTTGACAATCTCAAGAGAGAACTTCAATGATCTCAAAGGTCTGTTTCAGCCTTACACTGTGGTTCTGTGAACTAGATGGTACTTACAGTCCCTTTCAACATAAGCCATTCCATGATTCTATGATCATTTAAATCTTGGATCAAGATACTACCCTGCAAGAAAAGACAAGGACTGTGCCTACTGTGCCCTTCCAGAGTCCCTCAGGAATTCTGTGGTCCATGTTATGCCTTTCACAGAGTGATTTTGAATGCTGTTCTTGTCCTTTACATCACCTTTAATGTAAAAAAGAATATGCTCTGAATTTTTTCTTTGCCAATTGCAGCCTGTACATTGTGCCAGTTTTGTTCACCTTGTGTCAAGACTTAGCTGATGGGTCAGAAACATCAGCCATTTTTTCTTTCAGCTGATCATCCAGAATGGTACTTGAGTAAAACGATTTTTAGGCAAATAATATTTTTAAATTAATTTTCAGCTTATTTTCTATGCCTAAAATTACTGCATCAGAACATGTGCTTACTTCAGAGATCCTTTTTGTGCCTTTAAATCTTATACTGAAAATAAGCAGCTCCTTTTAGAATCGTGAACAACATAGGAAAGGGCTTTTTTCAGGGCTAAGATCATGGATGAATAGATTAATGCTGAGCAAGCAGGGCTAAGCATTTAAATACTTTTTACCAATTGGAACCTCATTGCCTCTTTTGAAAATGCAAGGCTTGTTTCAGAATTCTGATTTATTTGTTATTTTTGTTCCTGACTGAACATATTACTTACCTATATTCACCTTGATGTGTGTGTTTATTCCTGCTGACTGAGAGCTCCATGTCTGGCACATGTTCTCTCACATTAAAGCCTATGAAATTGTAATAAAAGAGTAAATGTGTTTGATGCATATATCATGCATTACATACTTTTACATAGACTTATCTGTTTTGTATCCCATTACTAAGAGGCATAGAGCTTCATGATGAGTTCTGTAACAAACAGAACTAACTGGATATTTTCTTGGAGACAGCTGGAGACAGCTTTCAGCAAAAAATCTATTTGCTAAGCCCAAAATGTTTTCATTCCTGCATCTTATTACCATATTTACTTCTATGGATTTTATAATAATCCTCAGAAGTCATTCTTGGTAATATTCTTGCCAACTACCCTAGATCAGAGACTCAATTTTTTTTTTTTTTTTTCAGTCTTGGGTGATGTCTGGTCACTACAAGTTTCTGGTCTATGCAACCCCGAAATTTTGGATCTGTGACCAGATCTAGACAGACCAGCTAGAAATATAGCTTTGGATAAGAATGCCAGATTAACTGCCTGTAAGATGTCAGAAGTAAATATGTCTAATACCCCCAGGAATACCTGGGTATTTTTCATCATGGAGATGGGAACTTAAAGTACTTTACAAACTTAACTTGGCTCTGGGTTCTGCCACAGAGAACTTGGACATCAAGAAATTTCTCTCATTTTCATCTCATTATGGAAGGTGTTTTGCATGGTCTCTGTAAGAGGATATATTTACATAATAGGGAAACTGGATATGAATTATATGGAAAATGCATTAGCCAAGTAAAGTCTAATGCCCTGATCAATCAGTGTTAGACTTTAGTATAACCATGTAGGTATGATTATGACCAGAAATCACTGAAAAGGTAGAAGGAAAGCACCAATAGCTTAGTTTTAACCTAAAAGTTCTGTATATAATGCAATTCTTGCAGTGAAGAAGCAGAATGCCTTCACTAAATTGAGAAAGATTAGAGGACAGACAGCTCTTCGTAAAAACAGATTAGCAGGGCAGTAGCAAACATCTTAAAGTTATCAGGATTGCCTTGACAATGGAAAAGAACAAATTGCACTCTGTGAATTTGAAATTGCTTTCCTAATGTTCTTTTTCAAACATACCTGTTTATCTGCAGACTGTAGAAATTAACATCACACTGCTTAATAACACAGGCTAACCTGTTGATTTATTTGAGGGATTAAGGCCAATGTTTCTATGACTTTTGCCATAAAAGGAGGAGCTGGAAGGGTAGAAGAAAGGCTTGCCACCCTCCAAGTCAAAACAAAATAATCTTAAAGGTACTATAGTCATTGCCATAATAGCTTTTGTGGTCCAAGTTTAAAGAACAAAAATTGTCTTTCCAGGATTGGCAGTCCATTAAGAATTCATTACTTGTTCACTTCTCTAATTTGGACTGACATATTTTCTAATTTGTTTTCTCTAAAGTGGTTTATTTAGAAAAATTTTCAATATATGATGAAGTGAAAACTTGGTCTTATTCTTGTGGCCTCAATGAAAATTCCTAATTATGTCTGATCAGGAAAAATACTTTAGATTAAGTAAAAAGAAGATGAAGCCCAGGCGTTTATGTATAATGAAATACTGTACCAAGATATACTATTTAGGAAGCTGGAATAGGATCCATGAAACCAGACATGCTTCTCAAAATCCTTGCCCAGGAAGACTGATTGTAACTAGGTAATTCAGGCACCTCATGACATGTTGGCACAGAGAGGCAGAGGCGTGACCCATGGTCTTCACCCTCACTATGAGGAGACTGGATATAAGATAGATCCAGTCCAAAATTAGGTATATACATTATGTCAAGCCTTTGCCTGCATATAGATCCATCAGACTGGCCTTAATAAGTCACTATTGTGGCTATCACCTGCAAGAGTGCAGCTGCAAGGCATTTGCAGACTGAAAATAGCTTGTCTTCCACCAGTTTGGGCTGCTGTCATGTTAACTCAGCTTGGCTCATACTGATGTGCTTCAGATAATCCTTTTAGGTACTGACAGATGGTTCTCTACATTCACTGTGTGGACACAGAGGAAGAATCAAAAGGTCAAGTCCTATACCTTCTGTGACCCAAATCTGCAAACCCTACTACTCCACCCGGAATACAGACTGGGATGGATGCACACTTCAGGTGGAAGCTGGGCAATGTTGCCATATTGCACAGCCAATAAGAACATAAAAGTCGAAAGGAAAAGGAAAAGGAAAAGGAAAAGGAAAAGGAAAAGGAAAAGGAAAAGGAAAAGGAAAAGGAAAAGGAAAAGGAAAAGGAG
>LTAT01000001.1:42825865-42845590 GCA_003286495.1 Chlorodrepanis virens | reverse complement strand
AAGGAAAAGGAAAAGGAAAAGGAAAAGGAAAAGGAAAAGGAAAAGGAAAAGGAAAAGGAAAAGGAGTGTAAATATTTCACTGGAGACAGGCCTTGTGGGCATACCAGGAACAAGAAAAAGTCCAGTGTTGTGACTGTTTCTTTTAATCCATTTATGAATGTTATCTTGTGATTCTTTTGTGCAATCAGTGTAATTTGACACAGTAAGAATTGAAGGACCTGCAAAAACTCAAACAAAATGTAGTTGAAGGCATCTGGATCACATTTTTAGTGTTAAATTTCACATAAGTTGCACTTCATGATCATAACACAATATTGAATATAGCTCTAAAATTCTTCTGAATAATATTGGTCTCAAAAATTATTTTAAAGTTATTTATGACTTCTGAGTACTATTCCCTTTTGCTTGCCTCCCTACACCACATATGTTTCTTAATTAGGGCTCTTCTTTCTAGAAATCACAAACTCAATTTTGTTTGGCCTAGGATTTTGATTTTTAAGGGATAAGGTAATGTCCAAAGTTATTACTCAGTAATATATACATAAGTGGTAATTTGATGTGAATGACTTTTTTTTTGATAAAAATTCTTGTAATTCCTTGAAAGTTACTATACAACTTTTGGTACATACAGTTTAAAGGCCTCTAGTCTCCAAAGATTTATTGTCATGATTAATTTTAAACATCTGCTTAAGTCATTGGTTTTTATGAGGTTACTTGTGCTCAAAGTTAAGCATGTGAATATTTTATGTAAGAACAAGGCTATGATTTTCTACAGCCTAACAGGGTTAAATAAAGAAAAAAAATTAAAAAGTTCAAAATAGAACAGTTGCAAGAGCTATGTTACAAGAGCCTCAGTAAAATCTGTTACTGCAATATTTGAAATACTTTAAATAATATAATTTTTTAGAAGTGCAAAAGCCATATTGTCACTATTTAAAAAATCAAATAAAAAATTAAAATGTACATATAAATATGCTAAGAGAATGCATGCAAAGAAATGGGGTTTGTCTAGGAACTGAAGAGCTTCCCCGACATTCTTTTGGTCAAAATAGGGTTTGTTGTTATATATACATAAATGCACCCATACATATGCCTGTCATAAAACTGAGCTTTTTTAATTCTTTTTTTTATTATTAAACTTATTGTGGCTTAACCCCATAGTCATCTAAGCCCTGCAAAGGCTTAGCAGGGCTCACTGCCCTGCTGTGGGATGCAGATGAGAATCAGAAGAGCAAGAGTGAGGGGGCTCATGGACTGAGGCAAAGACACTTTAATAGGTAAAGCAGAGTTTGCACACCAGAAAGCTCAAAAGAGAGCAGGTTAAGTATCAGGAAGAACTTTTTTACTGCAAGGGTGGTGAGGCCCTGGAACAGTCTGCCCAGAGAGGCTGTGGAGTGTCCCTCACCAGAGATGTCACAATCAACATGGGCGCAGATCTGCGCCTGTGCTCCAGGATGAGCCTGCTTGAACACGGATGTTTGACCAGATTATTCCACTGTTGTCCCTTCCAACCATACCCATTCTGTGATTCTGTGAAATGAACAATTCCATATCTGCCAGAAAAGATTCTACTGACTCTATAGAAATCTCTTAGGCACAAGCAGAAGGACCTGTCTGGAGAGAGTTTCTGTAATTGTCCCCAGATGTATTTATCAATACATCTATCCCAGGGTGTTTATCAATACATCTGGCCATACAAACAGTGCCTATCAATTGGTGTAGGTCCAGAAAGAGCTTCCTAGGGTGAGGATATGGTGGTAGGACTGTCTGAAATTCCCATCTAAAGAGGTTCTGTGATAATTTGTTGAATGCATTCTTTAAAACCAGATAGGAGCTCAGTCAGCCACCTTGTCTCCCATCAGTTCCTTGTCTCTGCTCACAACAGATGTGACATTCTGGACCACTCCAGGAACAGACTGAATGTGCTTCTTATGTGCACAGGAACAGACCTGACATACTGGTAGCCCACAAGTATAAATGAATTTTCTTGTTATATTGCAATTATTATTGTCATTGCATAAATTTTCCTAGAGGACCAGCCTGTTTACAAATAGCAATTTCTTTTCAAAGAGACTGGGATATTTTAATGCACACAAGATAAAAAGTCTATCCCCATGTAAATAGATTCATTCTCTTTTGTGAAAGCTGAATTTAAGTATTTAAGCATTAATGTCTTTCAATCCTTTCTTAACAGCATTTTCCCTGTTTCTTTATAGGCATGTGAGATCTACTCCCAGGTGAAATAATGAGCTACAACTGGAATTACAGCAGTTGTAGTGATATCCTTCCGCTTCATTGAGTTAATCTTTATCAACCCCAGGAAGGTCATTCCTGACAGATTTTGTCAGATCTGGTCCTAAGGGTTGCCAATCTTGAGTCTCTACAATTTAGTTCAGTAACCCGTTTAGTTCTTAGAAGTCCTTCTGATAGAAAATCTTTCTCAAAGTCTAGCCCAAAGTTTTCCTGCTTCATTTTAAGACTGATACTTTTTGGATTTTCTACTATGGACATCGAGAACAGAAGATTTTACATAAATTAATGCAGTTATTAAGTCTTCAGTTTTCTCTTCAGGCTATAACTCCTCTTATGAAAATGCTCTTACAAAGCCATAGGTGTTAGAGCTCTATCACTGTTTTGGGGTTTTTTTCTGGATTTTTTCAATAGGCACCATATCTTTTGGTTCTGCAAATATCATGAACATTTTATCTTTACAACAGACGATAAGCATTTTGAGAATAGAAAGCAGATTTCTAAAAGGTTAAATTGCTCAATGAAAATTGAGTGAAAAAAGTTATGGATTTTCACATGGGAAATCATCATAACACATATGTATAGGAATAGTTTTAATTTTGTAGGTTCTGCCAAATCCAGCTTTGATTTTTTTATTCACTATGGCAGAAATTCAGGCAACATCATCCTGTAGTCACAGATTCAGCAAAATTATATAATCATGTACATCAAAAGTTACATGGGAAAATTTATATTTCATTAAGCAAGAGGACTGAAGAACTGGTTCATTAAAAACATAGGCTAAGAGCTCCTGGGTACAATATACAAATTGATCCCATGCCCATTAGTTTCTTTTCATATCTTGGCCACCCGTGCCACTGCAAAACTTTCATGTGACTTTTGATTATTCTCCCACAGCCAGTTTCTGGTTGTGCTTCATGATTTAGAGTTAAAGTATAGAAAAAAGGAAAGCTAGACAAAAAGATTTGCATTGACCCCTTTTTCCGCCCAATTTTTCCCAATTGTTTGCGATCACAAAAGAAGCAGCACCTTGCACAACAATGATATCAGGCATATAGTTTGTTGCATGAAACTCTTACTGAATACTTGCTCTTCAGCAAGGGACATTTTAATTTTTTCTCGCCCTGTGTCATGCATTTCTTTTAATCTACATATCTGCAACTAACCAAAGAATGATTTTTTGCTCTGATTCAATATCATGGTTCTTTATTGCTATGTTGTATATATTTGTTTTAATGACGATTAATTTTTTACCATTGATTTTTCCATAGCAAAAATCAGAATCTATAGCTATTGCATTTCTTAACATCTTAAAGGTTTCTCTTCTGTCACTAAATCACTTTCCTCATTCTTTGTTATTTTCTGTCTTTTCTCTACCAACTGATCATATTTTGCAGTTTCCCTTTCTTCCATTACTTCTTCTCTATTTTGCTTCACAAATAAAGGAAAATAAAGACAAAAACACAGAAAAGTATTTTCACTTTTTGCTTAGGCTGTTGTGTTTATGTAAGTCTCTTGCTGTCCTTATACTCCATCTCTCTTTCTCAAGTGTTTTTAGGACTGTGAATGTTTTTGTTTGCTGATGATGCTAACGTTTATAACAACATCCCTGAAATTTTACTTCCCTTATTGCAGTTCCCGTATTAGAAAAAAAACACATTAATAAAAATCCCACATTTGTACTGCCCCTTCCATCTGCTATGCCACTGAGATTCTACTCAGATGGCACTCAGAATAGGCAACATCACAATGCATAAAATTCAGCAGGAACCAGCAATAATTAGGTTAATACTGTTTATTCCTCTGATTGCAGTACTTTTCTTGTTGGGCTGTCTATGTTGGGATAACTTGTTCATGTTTTCAGACTGTGTGCCAGGATGGATTTGAGCAACTGAAAGAATATTTCATGAATATAAAAAATTAGAAGGCAGCATGTGCTCTTCATAGCTTTTAATAATTAGCCACAGCCACTGTAATGTCCTTCATTTTACCTAAAACTTTGTCCTTGAACAAATTCTAGGCCTCTTCTGTTCTCATTGTGCTTTGTGATGATCTTTGCCTTTTCATTGATTCAGCACTTACCTTTGAGCCTTACTTTTCAAATATGTTGAATTTGCCTTTTATCAGCTTAAAAATGTGAATCTCATGCATATTTACACTGCAAGCTGTGACAGCTCTGGAAGAGGTCAGTTGTGTCAACTGCTCTATACATCCACAAGAAACTCTATTATCTCTTGAAAAGACACAGCTGTACAATGTGTAAAACTAAGCATATTTTTCTGATAATATTACCTTCTTATTTTGAAACTCATAGTTTGGGGGTTCAGTTTAAAGTTTTAAATAAGAATGGTCCTAAATTAATACTGTAAAAGAAACAAAAAGTTTGAATGAAAAAAATATTTCTTTCCTTGCAGTTTTGTGGCTGTCACCAAGGAACAGTTTTGCCTTTAAAATTACAGCTGTGACTTTCTTTTCATTGAAATATTGATTTTTCAAATTATGGAATGATAAGCACAGAGAATCTTAATAAAAACAAAACAAAAATACCGAAAACCCAAAAAAGTCTGTTGAATCAGATATTTCATAGGCTAGAACCTGATTCAAAACTCTTCTTTGCAGTACAAGAATTCAAAATATTTGCATTTCTTTTCTTTTAATTTTTTCTCCTCTGTTTTGTAGCTGGACTTGGTCGGTAAACTCATTTTTAAAATATATATCTCTTTATCATGATCAACACTGGGGTGAATTATTGGGGAAATTTAGTTTTGTCTTGAATTGGATTTAAAGCTCATGGGAAGAGTCAGGACAAAGGAAAAATTACACAAGTACAGTAGTGAACTCAATCCTGACCTTCAACATTTCAGAGGAGGGGTTGCATGAAAGATGAAAGATGAGGCTAGGACAGCTGTAACCTAAGAAAAGAAGAAACAAGGCAAGGGTTTACAAAAATACATAATAAAACTAACCTCTAGTGGGAACTGCTTTATTTGTTTTAGAGAAATCCTAACCTATCTGTACATATGTTCTTAATTGAAATTTCAAAGTTCTGCCTGCACAGTTTCCTTTGCTGCTATTTTTCTGGTTCCCGTGATCACTCTGAGTGATATTGGTCACTTATTCTGATATAAACACTTTTACCCCTTTAAAGTTCCAAGACACTCTTTTTACAGTATTTATTATGTTACAAAAGAAGTTCTGCAACAATATTTTTGGAGCCTTATGTTGCTCTGAATATGACAGGCTGAATTTATCCAGAAGGAGACCTGACATCTAATAAAAAAAATCCCTAGCTTTTCCCAATGCTAAAAAAAATATTTAGAAAGTAGAACTAATGGTAATTTATCATTTATGACAGCACCTGGCAAACATTTTAAACTTTGTTGTACAGCTTTAAATTCTATACATAAATTGGCATGAAAAACTGAAGTTACTATCTTCAGAAATGATTAAAGGAGATTTTTCAATGCAAAAATAGAAAAGGAAAGAAGGCAGCACATGACACTTTTACTTTGAGTTAGAACTGACTTGCGAAATGGAACTTTCATGAAATATTTTGACAGAAGGAAGAACACTTCCATCCATCAAAAATGTTTCATTTCTTGAGTGCTTATTAATATATGCCTCAATTTCTTGTTAGACTATGGAACTATATGTTCCATAGTCTAGTACAGCAGAATTCAGACACGATTTCTGTGAATTGTCACATGTAACGTCCATTATTTTATATGAGATTCATGTCTGGGGAATTGCCCTTCATTTAAATATTAGAAAATAATCACAACTATAGGAAAGAAACTATAATTCTCCAAAAGGATATGCTCAAAAGGACAGCACAGGAATATCAGCAGGTATTGTTTCTTGTGTTACAGAACATACATATTTCCAGTGTTATGTCTTCCATTTCTTCAGCCAAGAAAAAAGAGGAAAAAAGGGATTTTTCCCAAGACTTACACTAAAAAGTTATTGTGTTCAGAAATGCATGTTTTCAGATTTCATTTGGACTTTTTTATTTCAGGAGATGCTAGGAAACAAGTTAACTAGAGCTGAATGTAATCTCTCTGCCCAGGACTCTTCACTGCACTGGGCCACCCCTTCTGCCTCAATTCATATTCTCAGAATTTTATCAGAGGCTCTTACAGCAACAGGGAAAGCAGTCAAACTGATACAAAAAGCCAGCAAGAAATACATCAGCATACTGTTTCTCTTGCATATCTATCCAAAGTATCATCCTGTCACATTCTGGTCTTTTTGGCTTGCTTTAGTTAACAAAGGATAACCAAACCTGGTTTTTGTTTCATTGCTATTAGACTACAGGGCATGGTGTTTAGTATGCATGGGAAGAAAACAGATGTACTTGAAACAAACCAAGAAAAAGTGTTGTTCCAAATATCCTTCATAATTGAATTTTATTTTTTTTTTACATAACATTTATGAACTCATTTGAGCAACTTTTAACACTCTTCCATACTGAATAGCATTGCCCTTGGTAAATGGTGTCAGTGAAAAATCACTGAAGGTGGCTTTCATTATCAGTAAATTGTCCTTAAACCTCTGTCACTTGTTCTTAAACCACTAGGTATCCTTAATTAGCATTTAAAAAAAGGATTAAATTTTAACCTTGTTTTGTAGACTTTTCATTTTTAAGGAGGTAATTCTAAGTGGTCAGGAAGCAGGCTGTTGTTGCCAATCACATGCACAATGCACCATAAAAATAACAGAAACATGAGCCAGATGCAGATTAAGAAAGGCAGCTACTTGAAAGTCACTTCTTTGCTTCTTTAGCCTTTATACACACTTCCACTAAACTACATGCTTTAGGGGGAAAAAGAAAAATTAATTTGTTTTGTTTTGTTTCTATGTAAGAAGAAAATGCAAACAGTATTGGAAAGTCTGTAGATATGCAATAAGGGCTCCATTTGGCCACTGTATCTTTTCTCTCTGTTTCTTTCTGTATTTTTCATTTGTATTTTTTTAATTTTCAGGGCACTTTGAAAAGAATAATTCAATCTGAATTAGTCCTCTGTTGGCGTTTCCACACTAAGACTGAAATGAATTATGTTCTTTGTAGCCCAGGCTTTATCACAAGGCAGAGCAGTTTTATTTCTTTGTGTGTGTGTGTGTCAATTGAAACAATTTATTTGAAGACTTTGAGAGTGAAAGAAAAAGCTAAAAAGAGGCTAATAAAAGTCAATATCTTCCCTTTGAGCAGTGTCAATCAATTTGAGTGAAACAGATTCCCTGCTTGTTCAATAAGAAAATTACTTTGTGCCACAAATGACCTGGAGAACTCTTGGGTGTCCTCATTATCAAGAAATACCTGGTGTTTTGGTCTAGCATTACCTATTTAATTGGCAATGGCTTATTTGTATTAAGGTATCTATTTCAGACCATTTAGAAGAAAATATCATTTTATTAAATTATGTCAAACTGAAAGATAAGTAGCAGTTCCCATGACAAAAAGTGCTATGATAAGTTTGGAATTATTTGGCATTAAAGCAGCTTGGTAAATTGGCAGTGTGTAGTGGATATTGAATAAAATATAGGCAAAAACATAGGTTTAAAAGTTTCATAATTCTTTTGCAATACTTTTTGTAAGACTCCAATTCAAAGAGGGCTTTCTTTATATGATTAGTCTCTCTTCTCTGGCTCATGTTTTAGTGGTGATTGTCACAGCAAAAATTAAATAGGAAAATGTAAATTTGCTTAAAAGTTTTTTTTCATTAAAGTGGTAAAAAAAATTCAGCTTGTACATTGAATGCAGCTTTCTGAGCAATATTAATCAAATCACAGTGAGACCTTAAAACAGTGGAAATATTATATTTTAAAAAAATTTATTATTTTTATAATTCATTATTCTAATGAATAATTTGTGTTTAGGTAACTAATTTACATCTAGGTACCTAAGAATTTTTTTTTGTTTTTAATCGAACACTGGGTTATTATATACTTAGCACATCATGCTACAGTGGGCTTCAGTTGGGGAATTATATTTTGTATAAACTTTCATTACAGGCTGGTTTTATCTGCCTTCTGATTTTATATATATATATATATATATATATACACACACGTATATTTTTTTTTCGTTCTAATTTCCAGTCTTTAGGCTTGTTTTTTCACTCTTTACTTTACCGATCAATAAAAACATGCAATCTCAATGCTAAACAGTGTTAGAAACAGCTCCTCTGAGGCATCTATTGAGAGTTTTGCTTGTTTTCAAGGCTATTTAGAATGCTTCTTAGTCCTTGTTCACACCAATCTTCTTGAGGGAGGCATGTTAAACACCCACACATTCTTTTCTATCCCTACCATATATGTTGTACAATACACACATTGCAATGCACGGCTTGACTGTAATTTGGTCCCAGGCTGATGGAAGGCTCCAAAGATCTTGTTTCTGATGACAATGTTTTGAAAAATTATCCTCTTCCAGCATAGACAACTTGTCTGCTAAGTATTGTCCTATTAATACTGGGGTGGGGGTAGAGAGCAATAAATGTCTGGAAAAATGTTTGGTAAAAATTCCTTATAGAAAGCTGATATAGGATAGCATGCCTGCTTTCGGGAATTAATGAATTTTATATATGGACAATTGCAGATAAGATCTGAATTGTCAAAAATGCTTGTGCCTGCTTGTGAAGTACTAAAAATGTATTCTTAGATGACCTACCATTTTATCTTCCCTTTTTGTGGTGGTGCATGAAAGATGTTTTATTCTGGACTATGTAATTACTCTTGTCCTTCCTTCTGCTGTGTTTTGCCTATACATTAAAGACAGGGAAAGACAGCTGCCCTACACAAACTATTTTGCTGTAAGCCAAAAGTAAGTTAAATATCTCCAACTTCAAAGCATAGCTGAAAAGCATGACATTCTTTACCCACAAGGCTCCAGATGTTCTTCTTATGGCCACTCCTATAAAGAGTAGAAGAAGATTAATTAAAAATTCCTGTTTTCTCAATCAGTCTCCATTTAAGGAAAATTCCAAGGTGATGTTTCTAACTCATTTTTCTCTCTACCATTCACAATGACTCATAAAGCACTCTATTCTTTTATTCTCTTCCTCACTGAGAAATATGGATGCAGTTTGCCACACAGGTGTTATAAGTTTTAATTTATGTGCTTCTCCTTAGGTGATAACTGAAAAAATTATTCAATTCTTGTTTTCAAAATGGTGATCTTAGACTACATAGATAGCTGAGAAGGGGGAGGGATGGGGAAGGAATACTTTTGCACTGTTACTGTGTGTCATATAAGTATTTCAAGGAGCTATTAATATGCAAAGCAAGAACTCTTTATTCTAGTTTTCTTTAGAGACAAGAAACAAAACCAAACCAATCAAACAAAATATTTGTCACTCTGTGCAGAGCTGTAAAAAAGTGAGAAAGTGCCTTTGCAATATGCTCTACCTACACTCCCAAAGAATTGATATGTGCTTGAAAAGAAAAATCCCTTTAAGAAGCTTTTTGTGGCTGTTGTACTAGCATGTCTCAAACATTCTTCCAAAGCAAGCCCCAAAGTATGGCACATCACTAAACCTAAATTTCTATTTTAGTATTTATTATTGGATTTTCCAAGCTATATGCTTTCCTTCAGTACTTTAAATTAACTTTTGTAACAAGGGAATAATAACATGTTGCTCTGTTACATTGACTCCATCTCACAACATAAAATGATGAGAAATTGAATATATAAAATTAAGTGACTCAGTTAGTATTAGAAATTGAAGGGTGACTCTGAAACCTACCATAAGAAATAAGATACCTTTGTTCATTCCTTTTGTTAAGACACTTGACATGCCTTTTAAAAGGATGCACTGCTGGATAATATTTACACCCTCTCTAGCTGAGAATAAAATAGGAATTATGTTTTCAAAATATCTGAGTGTATTATTACTCTCTGCTTAAAGAAAATAAACAAAGTACTTGACAAAGGAGAGATGGTATCATACAAAATTATGAGGTCAGAAGACATGGAAATTCCAGGAACTAGAAATTAAGAAATTGATGGGAAATCAAGAAAAGAGGAAAATCACAGATCTCTGAATGTATCTGAGATGCATGGGAATAATGATGAAAATTTGAGAGCGACTGCAGTGAAGACAAATGTAGGTGTATAGAATTTTACCCTTATTAAGCTGACAACAGAGAAAGAAGAGAAAATACTGGAGGATGAGGGAAAGATTGTAGAACAAATAAGTCAGAAAAATACAGAGTGATTTCTAAACACAAAGTGGATTATCTAACACTGCAGAGAATATGAGATGGCAAATGGCCTCAGGAGATGAAAGTTCACATAGTGACACAAAGTAAAAAGTGTAAGAATTTAAAAATATTTGTAGAGATCACATGTCAAACAGCGGTTTGATTTTGGCTTGGTTGGGTTTGTTGGTTGGTTGGGTTTCTTTCTTAAAGGGACATTTCTACAATCGCAAAATTATAAAATAGTATAGAATGTTGGCAAGGTGTTGCTTGCTGCAACTTATTCTTTAAATATGGAGTCTAAAAAAGACATGTAGTGAAGCTTCTTCATTTAATTGAGTTTAAAGCCTCCCTTTTGCAACTATTGTACAGTGTTTGTCTTTCATATATCCTTTAGAAACCATTGCATGACCTCGGGTGGTGTATAAGAGTGCTATAAATTATAGAGGTGAATAAGAACTATATCTTACAATATGAGAATGTGGAAGGATCTAAAAAAATTCTCAGGTAGCAGGTTTAAAATAAACAACTGCAATAGTTTTTCCAGTCAGCACAAGAATTTCTAAAAAGTCAAAAATTATTTCAACAAGTTCACGCAGAAATAGCTTGTCTGTGGCCATCAAACATGACATTTCAAATAGATCTTCCAGCTGTAAAAGGCACATGCTGTAGTTTTCTGGAAGAGGAAGGAACAAGGCAAGCCCTGTGCGCATCCTGTCTTATGTTTTCCACACATACAAGTTATGGACTGCTATTAGTGGTGCTGTACTTTACTCTTCCTGCACTTATGGTACTATAAGTATGATGGCATATGCATTTCACTTGGTAATTTTAGGTAGCTCAGAATTTGAGAAATTACTTAATTTGGAAATACCCAATCTGTGATTTCCATATAATATTTTTTTTGTGCAACTCCCCTTTGTTTTTTTCCCTACCATAGGAAGTTTTTCTGATTAATTTCTGATTTAATTCTGTTCTTTTTTTTTTTAATTTAAATGATCTCTGTTTTAACAGTGACTGATCTCATGTTTAAATGCTTTTATTAATAGTTTTGTTTGTCTGTCTGTAATGTCTCTGAATACACAAGTTCAGGAAGGAAAAGCCTAATGTCTTTTACAAATAACATCTGAACTCTAATAGAAGAGCTAAATCAGGTCAAGCTATAAAACACAGGCAGAAGCATGTTTCATTAGGTAATGAATTCATAGCTCTAGTAATAGAGGAATTTATAGCATGGAGTTCCTATCATTCCTAAAAAGATATAAATATATATTTGCAAATATTCCAAGGACTGTGAAATATTTAGTGACATAATAGACAACAGACATTACTCCTGTCCTATGAGTTACCATTTAGTACTAGAAATTTATTAAAAAATGTTTCTGAAGGAACAATGTTAAGGGTAATAACAAGCTTTTATCCAGATTGCTTGCATAAATTGAGATAGCTTTCTTAAAATAACAGCAACAACAAAACAAAACCACACCCATATTTTCTGTGTTTGTCTTGCCTTCATGTAGTTTCCCTCAGTATCAAAGAACAAATTTATGTACTCTGAAAGTGCCAGGACTCTATAGCTTAAAAAGTAAATGAAAAATTATGTCAGACTCAGTAAAAAGTTTCTCACACAAAACTCATGGTCATGCAAAGCTGAAGTGAGCAGAGTGAAAAAGCAGTCTAATTTGTTTGTCGTTTCATTTTATAATTGTATTGCTAAAGTGATACAGAGAAAGAATATTTTCTTTCTAAAATAATCCCTCATTGTTTTAGCTCATCCTTTCATTATCTCATAGAAAGATCAGTTTCAACATAAATCTTAGCAAGTCGATAAGAAACTTGATTGTACATGTTCAAATTACTGTAGAAGAACTAGATGTTCTCAAGAAACATCTACTTTCCTAACTTTTTTCATTAAACATTCATCTTTCATTGTGCCAAAAAGATTAATGGTTACCTTAATATTTCAAGCACCAAAACAAATATACAATCTCATTCTATGAAAGGTGAAGTAAAAGGATAACAGATATGATTTAGAATGATATCATAATGTATGCAGATATAAATGTACAAATTTTTGTATGATGAATTTTACTTCTTTTCCTGCATTGTCCTTAAGAGCTAAAAGTCATCTTTTTTGGGTTTTTTTGGGTTTTTTTGTGACGTTATGTTAGTAAATGTCTCAGGAGGAAACATATTTGCAGCTATTTTCTGAATTCAAAAGAGCTCTGGATGTATGAACAGAGAAAAAAAGTATTTAGGCAGGGAAGAGACATAAAACCTGCATTGACTTTCTTTTCACAACCACTTGACGAGGAATACTGCAAGCTTCTGGCTGAATTATATTCAAACTACTTTTCCTTCATAACAATAATCAATAGGATACAAAATCCCTAGTAGGAGTATTGAATAGAGAAACTCTCTGGTATCCCAAGATGAGGACTTAAATCGTAAAGAGTTCAGGAATGTTCCTAGACCCTGGTCCATTATGCTGTTGAGAAATATGGGGTAAAGTTCTATCTGTAGGTGCCTTTCAGTATTCCAGTCCTTCCTTTTCAGCAAAAGGTACATACAAGTGCCTTCCAGTATTTGAATAAATAGTGCTGGCAACACCACAAATGTCAGTGTTTGTCTTCCTTGCAACTCTGTTGTCCAAATGTAGGGCAGGATCAGGAATGTATATTCTGAGAAACAGAGCTCTAAGTCAATAGACCTTGAAATACTCTGGTGTCCTTTTAAAGCAATGGACTTCACAAGCTGACTTCTCTGACCTGTAGAGGGTAATCTTAAACTCAATAAAACTGGCTTAAAGAGAGCTTCAAAACAAATGCTTGGTCATAAGTTTGGACTGGGTACCCCATGATATACAGCTTTGTATTGGGTGTGTGTGGCAAGGTTTTGGCAGCAAGTGGGCTACAGAGTAATCTCTGTGGGACCAGGGGCTATCCTGTGCCAGACACAGTTGTGTCCAGCTGGCTCCACAAAACACCCACTGCAGGACACAGCTGAGCCCATCAGCCAAGTGTGTGGTGCCTCCATAAACACATTTATGAAAGGGAAAAATCGCCAGGCAAAGAGCAGTGTGATGGGGGTAAAAAAGGGAGAAACAACAGTGGAAATATCAAGGTCAGAGAAGGAGCTGAGGAGAGGGTGCTCTGGGCACCAGAGAAGAAATTCCCCCGCAGACAGTGGGGGAAGAACACAATGAAGAAGGGTGTCCTACCCAAACTCATGGAGAACTGTGCTGGAGCAGATCCACAGTGTGGCTGGGGGACAGCCCTATGCCAGAACACATGGATGTTCCCTGAAGCCCCCGGAAATACCCCTTATAAGTGGAGGAAAGGTGTGAGGAAGAAGGATGGGCATAGAGGGGCTGCTGACTGATCATGATACCCCATTCCTCATCTCCCTGTGCTGTCACTGTCATATTTTCTGGAAAAATCCCTTCACCAGGACTTCTTCTCCTAGGAAGCTGAGAAGCCTCGGAGAAAAATGAAAACAATAATTATCTGATTGCTTCTCCCTGTTTTGCTGCTTTGGAATGTGGTCTGGAGATTGTTTATCCAATAGGTGGTTGTTTGATTGGTTTCATGTGAATTGTTTTGACTTAATGACCAATCCCCATCTGTCTTGTTGGGACTCTTGAAGCAGTCACGAGTTTTCATTACCATTCTTTGTAACCTTCTGTCTGTATCCTTTCTCTATTATTTAGTACAGCATTCTTTAATATAATATAAAAACATAAAATAATAAATTAGCCTTCTAAGAACATGGAGTCAAATTCATCAAGTCCTCCTTCATCCTGGAGACCCCAAAAATACCACTCTGTATCAGCCACATGAAGCAGGGGTAGGTATGGGAGTTGGGACTGAACAAGGGCAGTTGGATCTGGGAAATAGATGGCAGGAAAGTATTTTAAAATTTTCCTTTACTTCTCACTATCCAAATCTATTTTAATTGCTAGTAAATTACATTAATTTCAAAAATAAGCTGAGAATTCACCTTTGGTAATATAGCCAGTCCCACTCAACAGGCCTGTTTGAGGCTGTAATATGACATCTTGTATTGCTGTGCTCCATCTTTTTCCAGAGAGTTGACACAAAGCAAGTGTGCCTAGATCATAGAATGGTTTGGGTTGGAAAGGACCTTTAAAGATCATGCAGTCTGACCCATCGTCCATGGACAGGGATAATTCCTACTAGTTCAGATTAGTCAAATCCTCACCCAACCTGATTGTGAACACATCCATTGTTAGGGCACCCACCTGTTCCAATGTTCCATCACTCTAATTGCAAAAAAATACCTTCCTTACGTCCAATCTAAGTGTACTCTCTTTTAATTTAAAATCGCTGAGCCTTGTCCTGTCACTACAGGCCCTGGTAAAAAATCTCTCTTTTTCTTTCTTATAAGTCCTGTTATAAGTGCTGGAAGGTTGCTATAAGGTCACCATGGAGCCTTCTCTTCTCCAGCCTTAACAATCCCAAGTCTCTCAGTATTCCTTCAAAGCAGAAGTGTTCCAGCCTTCTAATAATTTTCATGGACCCTTCCTCAAGTGAAGTTTATTTTGCTCATTGGTAAGTGATATTCATTTGTTTATCTTACATATTTTCTCCCCCTGTCCCATTGAGGAATGGGAGTGAGAGAGCACTGGGGTTATATCTGATGTGTTTCTATGTATCAGGATATTAAAACTGGCAAACTTTCAATGTTTTGTTCCCACACACATTGCCATTAATTACATTTAAATAGTATTGTTTATAAGTACTGATGAATTATTTTAGTAACTTGATTCCCAGTCTTAAATGCAAGTGTAAATCATAGAAAAAAAAAAAAAAGGAAGGTAAAACTGACAGCAATAAGAATGTTAAAATCCCCATTGTTAAGTAAATCGTAAACACTGTTCCCTCTGGATGAGATCTATATAATTTCTGAGAGACGTCTTTCCGCATCATTTTATCACCACCTCTGCAGGTAATACAGTCTAGCATTATAGTTACATCAGTAAAGCCTTGCCTTGATAAATCAGCATGTTTTGTTACAAACCGTTTTATATCTTTCTTGGTTTTCCATTTCAGCCCATTGAACACCAGTAGGTGTATTCATTGACATACTATTTGAATTATTACTCCTAGGCAGCATCTATTATTATGAAGAAAAGCAAGATCAGAGGTGAGATTTTCTAGTTGCTATGTGGAAAGCAATGACTTAAAATCAGATGGCTATTTTTGGCTACAGGTCAGTCCTTGTTATTATGCTTGTAAGGCTCTCTTTTAAGTGTGGTTAAATTACTAGCCCTGGAACCTACAGTAATGAGCAAAATGAGTGAAATGCAAATTTTTACATTATTAATCTCTTCCAGCAGCTCTGTAACACATTAATCTCTGAATAACCTTCAATTCATACTATAACATGGATGTTAATGGTAGAAATTAGAGCTGAAAACAGCTATTTGGCTTTCTGTTTCATGTAGTTACCAGATTGTTCCCTAAAGAATATTTTCCAGGGCTTTGTCTCATCTAGACTTAAGTGTACTGAGCAATAAAGCTTCTACTACTTTCCTTTGGAGACTGTGTCACTATGTGATATATTTCACCACTGGGATTCTTTACCCTATCCGATTGCAGTAAAATCTTTCACCTTCCCTGAAACAGGAAAGAGGAAAAATATAGAAAAGCAAAAATATTTATTGACTAGAAGCTAGCAATAGAGCTCTCAAAAAAACAGGGATGTTGCCTCTCTTAAAATCTCGTTCCTTCTATTTTAATTTCCTGTGATATGTGTCATTGCATTTTTAATCACATTTTCCTAAGGTAAAGGCAAATCCCACCTGTTCCCTTTGGCTATATCAGTTAGCTCTCATTTTGAATGTCTTATTTGTGGTTTTAGGATCATCTTACCCTTGAAAGTGAAATGCTGAAACTGCCACATAACCACTAAATTTCTTTAAGTTGGATTTATTAAAAACAGTGAAAATGGATTTAAGAAAAAATAAGTGTATCAAGATGTCATCACTTTTATGAGGCATTATCTTCTTATTCCTCAAGGTAGGAACAAATTTCCATAAGCAAGAAAACAAGTTTATTTTTCAGATTAATGGATCAGGGGCAAAGATGAGGATAGTAGTTACACACATTACTAAGGCCACTGGCTAGAAAATACCAAATGACTGAGAGATACATACAGTCACCCATTCCTAACATGTTCCTAGCACACAGCATGCAGAATATTCTGACCAGTTCTTGGATTCCAAAAAATTTATATTCTGTCCTGTAAAATAGTATCAAACAATATTATATGAGGCTACATGAAGAGAACAGATTAAGGTCAAGGGCAGCTGAGGAAACAGCAGAATCATTTATGTGCAATAAGGCTTAACCAGCAAGTTAGAGAGTTACAGGGAAAAAAATACATAAAAATTGCGAGGAAAGACAGACACACCCTCCCACATACAATCCTGGACAACTGCAGGTCAAAAAGAATGAAAGGCTTCTGCAACAGGCAGAGAGAGCGAGAGCTGCTGCTCTTGGAGCCAGCAGCAAAAGGATGCAGATCTCTCACTACTCCAGTGATCTCACCAGTTCTGCTGAAACAATTCCTGTCATAAATACTTCATCCTCCACACCCCCATTTCAAGTCCTGTCATTTTACGCAATGTTTGTGCTTCTTGGCAGTTTCAGCCTTTAGCTTCTGCTGACAAGACTGCAATGTGCACCGAGGGTGTTACTCTCACAGGCAGGTGCCTTATCCTGTTGCTCAGCTATTTTTTTTTTTTGCTTACCTGCTTATTTTCTTTAGTATGCTGAAAGGAGTCTTTTCCCATTGTCAGTGTCGTATGTCCCCAGTGGGCCAGTAATTAATTGACATCTGGGGATTGTTTGCAGGTTTAGGTCCTCTGTTTTCCAATACATTTTCAAGGCACTTGCTATTATCCCATGCTTGAACTCGACATCATAACAAGAGACATCTGGTATCAAGCTCAAATTCACACAGCCACTTCTTATAACAAGTTGGTAATGTACTTCAAAGGTCAGGACACTGGCTTTGCACAGTAGGCACAAGCTTTCGTTTGCATTTTTACTGGGCCACTCTACAGTGTCCCTGCTCTGAATTTCCCTTTTTTGTTGACTATGTAGATGGTAAGAAGTGTGAAGCAGATGGAAAAATAAGAAATCAAGTCACCTTCACTGCTAGTGAGTGCATCCCTTGCAAATTTAAATAGATAAATTTAAATGGCGTTTCAACCTGTTTAATCAGGTCAAAATATTGTGGTTAAAAGATCTTTAGCTCTATTCTCAGAGAAGGCAGTTTCTTCAGGCTGAAGTTTTCTATTTTACACAAGTTTTGTATCTTGTTTAGGAAACTAAGAAAGAGAAACTGGTGTTTCAAAAATACATAGTTTTCATTTTTAGCTTCCTAAGAACTAGGACATTTGTTTTAGGATAATTTTGCAATTAAGTGCAGATCAGACCATGAAATAGAAGCATTCTGTGTTTTATGTATTTTCATAAAGGTAATTTTTTTTTTATCTTGTTGGATAGTTAAGTAGAAAAACTTACAGCATCCCAAATAATTGTGTTCCAGCCTTGATATTTTGTAGCTATCAAGCAAAATTTCTTGACATTAATGCTACATATGTCAGTGAAGTTATAGCTAAGGTAAATGTGTGTGTTTTATTTTCTACTTAACAATTATGTGGTCATGAGTAGATGCAAAATATATTTCTATGGAATATAATTCCAAGCTCATCACTTCCTTTATTTTGTAATCTATTTAATAAAAGTTTCCTCTAGAAATCTGATTATAGCTAGTTCTAGTAACTTTGGCTCCTTCAGTGTGCTGCCAAATGCAGTAGGGATAATTCTGGCATATTCAAATTACTTTCCTGTGGCTATTTCTAAAATTTAAATAATATTTTTAAATGTCATGTCTGTTGGATAAATTGTTGATACCTTCAAATTTACATTCCCAAAGTACTTGGGTGTTTGTGATCCCTCAATTCACTAAATGGCATTTCTTTTTCAATATAACCAAACTGCAAATATAAAATATAGGGTTTTCTTATTTTGTTTTGTTTGGCTTTTTTTTAAAAAATGGATATATTTGCCTTGAATTTTAGAGGACTTCTTTAAAAAAAAAAACTTAGCCCACTGTAAAAGAAGACAGGGATTTGTCAATGAGGTAGGATATAACCTATTTCTTTTATCTGAAGAAGAGATTTATAATCCATATACTACAAAACAGTGTAGATAGTGACAGTTTAGTTGTAGCCTTGAATGCCTAACACTGCTTTCAAATCAAAAAAGGATTATTTAACATGTTAACCTTGTAGTCATGCAGGACTGCTGTAAGATATAGTCCAAGCATGCCAGGCATACCAGATTTTAATAGTATTAGATGTGTTTAGGACATGGTTCTGGGGGAATGAGATTGGCCATGCTTTTTAGCAGAGTGAAATTATGTTCTATGCCTGCAGAGACACAATCTCTAGGATTTATGATTAGCATAAACTGCCATTATGACTGTTAAATTCTAGACTGCTCTGGCAAAATTGGATGTGTTGCATAACTAGGTCCCTAGAAAAAACTTTGGTGTAGAACTGCTAATTTTCTCGCTTATTCAAAGCACCAAAACAGTTTGAGGATGTTTTGTTCCTGAGAATCTTTTACAGTAAGAAGGATTGAGACAGCACTGACTGGTGTCCTCTGGCTTTCAAAAATACCTCTAGGCCTGCAAAATACATAGTATGTCCTCATGCCATATCTCCAGTGTTTCCTTCATGTCCTCCGTTTCACGCCGTAAATCCTAGCTTGGTAAGCTTCATCACACTGCTCCCAGAGCAACACAACACTTGAAGAAGAACACAGAAATATTATTGTTATATTTGAAGCCTGCAAGAGACCCAGGAAAGTGCTGGATGATAGAGAAGTACCTAGTCCTGAGCAGGATGCTAAGATGCTTTCTGAAAGGTTAAGGTTGTGTACTGTCTACTGCTTGTAGCATAGAAGATGTGCAGAGGCTGTAATCACTCAAAGTGCTCTAGTGAGTGGCTCTGCATACTGTGATCCTACTCCTACTGTAGGATCACAGTATGGTTTAAGAGACCAGCAGCTCTCTTGAAAGGTTCTCTCTTAAGTAATGGTTCAAGAGACCAGCAGCTCTCTTGAAAAGTTCTCTCTTAAGTAATGGTTCAAGAGACCAGCAGCTCTCTTGAAAAGTTCTCTCTTAAGTAATGGTTCAAGAGACCAGCAGCTCTCTTGAAAAGTTCTCTCTTAAGTAATG
>LTAT01000001.1:42805457-42825855 GCA_003286495.1 Chlorodrepanis virens | reverse complement strand
TCTTGAAAAGTTCTCTCTTAAGTAATGGTTCAAGAGACCAGCAGCTCTCTTGAAAAGTTCTCTCTTAAGTAATGGTTCAAGAGACCAGCAGCTCTCTTGAACCATTACTTAATAAAACTCCCATCTGATTTTCTCATTAGTGTGAAAAAAATCCCAAAAGCAAGGGAAATCTAATTCTTGTGGTGCAAGACCAAATCACAAAGTGAATACTAAATGGCTGTGAATACCAAAATAGTTAAATCACAGATATATGCAACTTTGAGAATTACACAATGCCCATGTTCCATGGGAGAGACAATGCAGCTGTGAAGTCATGCAGGTGAGTACAGCAATCAAAGCTGTGGGACGGGGCTTCTGGGGATGGGCCACAAGGTCTGAAGTACTGGAGTCATTGTCCCAAATCACGCTTCAGGGTCATGCATTCCCATCAGAGTTTCACATGATCTCCTTTTTCTGTGTCCCAGCTGGAATCTCTTCCTTTGGCTTCTCTGAGTATCCTTTACTGTCCTCATTTGTAGGACTGGGTAGAAAATATCTGGTTGATGATCAAAATGAGATCAAATTGCATTCTTTTATCAGTTTGCTGTCACTGTTGTCTACTTGTTCTGAACACTCCAGGACATGTTTTTGTGTGATGATCAACTTTTGTCATTTGGCTATCTATCTAATTGAACTCACAAAGCAAATATTCTGTGGTTTGGAACAGATGGATTGTTGTCTGTTGCTGACTTCTACTACATAAAAGAGTTGGTACACTGCTTTATTATACCAGTTAGGCTAACTAGACTAAATTCATGAAACCTATCTTGGTTGAAGGGAAGAAGAGAGATTGTTTCTGTATGAAAAATTTTAAATACCTTTTCATTTTCTGAAGTAAATATATGTATGTCTTTCTGTGTGTCGTGTTCCCACTCTTCTGCCCAAAATACATAGACAGTTCTCTCAATAAATGGAAAAATTTGCTCTAAAATGTACCTGTCCATTAAAAAGTCACTGGTTGTGAAGTTTTCTGACATTCAGAGGTCTTTCTATTTCAGAATGTATTACTGAAGGAAGCACTACATATTGCAGTGAGACATGTTCCCACTTATATAACAGTGCAGCTATTAAAGTACTTTATGATTGATGTCAATAAAATTTGAAATTGAACAACTTTTCTTTTAATGTTTAAAAAATTAGGCTTTATAACCCCTACTTCTTCACTAGTTCCACAAGACTTGAAATGTACTTCCCAGAAACTTTAATTTAGCAAGACATTGCTTTGGACATTTTCCACTTACCTCTAGCATAGAGGACTCATACCTTATTGTCTAAAAGTTTGTATACACTAAGATAAAAATAGATAGCATTTTATGAAACAGTGTAAGAAAGCATATGTTTCAGTGACTTAAATGATTGTCAAAATTAAGAAGAGTGTGCTGAAATAAACTCATAAATACTAGATTTGAAATATAAAATTGCTCACAGAGCTAGTGTTAGTAATTCTGAGCAACGGTTATCTAATATATTTTCTTTTAATCACATAGAATTGAATTTCGTTATGCAGGGAACCCAAATTCTTTTAATTTAAATGGCTTTTTCAGAATGGTTCAATCTGCAATAAAAAATATAAAACATTAGTTAAGGTATTAAGGTAAATAAGGTAAATTTCTCACAATTCTTCTCCCACTTGCACTCTCTGATCTCACTTTATGATATAAACTGTGACACTTCAGTGGGAAATGTTCTCATTGTGCCATTATAATAAATCCAATATCATTTTCATCAAACTATAAACAGACCTTTAGATGGTTAGCTCAGAATTTTGATGGTATCTCCTTTTTTTATCTCACTTAAAGACATGATGCTGATGTCTCCATTTTAGAGTTCAAGAGATGCAAATTTTATGGAAAAATATTTGAAGCAAAGGAAAAAAAACTCAGTATGGTCTGTGTGTGATTTGTGAAAAATGTTGTACCTACCAATCGCAAGGAAAAATTTCTGCAAATAGAATTAATCTTCAATTTCATCCCAGTGATATGAGGTACCCCATCTGGACTACTGGGAGTTCAGAAATCATAGCCATTAGCATCAAATAGGTGGAACTAAAAACCAGTCCAAGAAGAGTTATGATTTAATCTTCCTGAAAGCTAGAAGATTTTTGTTCTTCATTTCTATACTTATATGAAATTTGACAGCTTTTCTTGCTAAATCAATGGGAATTGCAGCACCAGGGCAAGAGTGAAATAGCTGGACTGAGCAGTAAATACTTTGTTCCCTCAGTTTTTGTGAAATTCCAGTTATTGATTCTAAAAACAAAACAGCAACGAAGCATTTTTGCTTTCCCAAGCACTAGTTCTAATACATTTTCATGTTATTACTTTTCACACACTGATTTCCAGAGACCAGTCACCTAGGTTTTGATATAAATACTAAATGAACTTTTCTTTCCCAAATTCATAAACCTAGATTTCTCTTATTTAGAATAGACTTCAATATTATCCTTTTTAAAGAGTGAATCTACCAAGCAGGTTTTGAATGCCTGAAGAGGAGCACAAAGAAAAAATAAAGAATGTTCTATCTCTCTAAAATAAAATGAAGAAAAGAATAAAGGTGAAAGTTTTATCACAACAGTAGACCTCACACATAAAATAAATGCCATTGAGGAGGACCTGGACGGACTTGAGAGGTGGGCCTGTTTAAACCTCATGGGGTTCAATTAGGGCAAATGCAAGGTCCTGCTCCTGGCTTAGAGATTCACAGACATGAAAAAAGACTGAGTGACGCTGGAATTGACAGCAACCCTGAAGAGAAGGGCTTGGCATTAAAAACTGAGTATAAGCCAGAAATGTGTGCCCACAGCCCAAAAGGCAAGTCATATCCTGGGCTGCATGAAAAGAAAAGTAGCCATCAGGTCAAGGGAGGGGATTCTCCCCTTCTACTCTTCTCTTGTGACCATCCATCTGGAGCACTGCATCCAGCTCTAGGGCCCTCAGGATAAGAAAGACAAGGACCTGCTCAACTGGGTCCAGAGGACGAGGTCATCAGGGGTTGGAAAATCTGCCCTATGAAGACAGACTGAGGGATTTAGTTTTTTTCAGCCTGGAGAAGACACAGTGCTGAGGAGACCTGATGGCAACTTTCCAGTACATTAGGGAGACCCATGGGTAAGAGAGGGAGGGACTCTGTGTCATGGAGCATAGTGATAGGAGAATGGACAGTGGTTTTAAAATTAATGAGAGCATGCTTAGAATGGACAAACGTAAGACATTATTTTATGATAAGGATGGTGGGATACTGGAACAGCTGAATGCCCTATCACTGAAAGTGTTTGGGATCAGCTTGCGCTTGATTAACCTGAACTAGTGGAAGATTTCCCCGCCTGTGACAGGAGAGTTGAAACTAGATGATCTTTAAGGTCCCTTCCAGCCCAGATCATTCTATGATTTTGTGATCTAGACATGCTTCCATTGTAAAATGGCCCACACCCTGAAAGCAGATGTAGCATGGCAGTGTGGATTGCCTCTTACAGGCTCAAACAGGGATATCAGGCAGCACCAGCTAACTTACAAAGGGTGAATTCTCCTCTGTCATTTTTCAGAAACTCTGGGGATGATGTCTCTAACTGGCCAGATTTGGAAGCATGTCTGAACTTTAAATGAGTTTGAACCATTTCTGACATAAATACTACCAAGGATGCCATTACCCACAAAGTCCACCATTTTTCAGGTAAAACAGAGGAATAATATTAGATATTGAGCTCCTGGAGAACCCAATGAAATATGTCTATAATTTCAACATTGAACAATACTGATACCATCTGTCCTCACAAAGGTAATGCTGCAAGTGGCAATCATGCCTCAAGATAGGATGATCTGTGCTATATTATACCTACCTTATCTTTTTTTCTTCTGTCATCTCTCCATCTATAAAAAACAGTAATATACTTCCGAAACGGAATCAGAAATAGATGAAAACTCATTGCATCTTTACAAATTTGCCACCACTTTGTTACAATATTTACTGGAAATTTAGGTTGAATAAAGAATATATTGTAATACAGATGAAGATATATTTTCTCTGTATTCATACAAAGAGCAACAAATCTTTTCAAACTCTGAATTTTTAATCATTTAGTTCTTCATAAAATAATACATAAGAAAAACAGGAGAATTATTATTTTAGCACAATCATAAGAAAATAAGTATCTTTTTCTGATGTTTTGGTTTGGGGACATTTTGGAGTTTTTTCCTCAAAATATCCATTTAAGTCCATAAAGTTGCATTCCATGGTGTAATTCAGATGCTCATCTTTCTTGTTGGTAAATAGTTTTTGTTCCTTTTCTATGTTTCTAGGGTTTGAAAATTTTGAAACCTTCTTCCATGAAAGTTTACATTGTGAAGAGTTCAATAGCATTCATAGGCAAAACTGGAACTTGACAAATAAAATTGGAATAAGTGTTTTCTCAGAATGTAATTTCGTAGAATGTAGCATTACTGTTGCTATTCCAAAGTGATCATGCACTGCTCTGTTGGCATCTAAAAGTTCCTTTAAACCCAACAGGCAGGAATGTCCTCTGAGCATGTAGTCTTGATCATTTATCTTAGCTAAACATTTAGATAAAGATTTTAAGCAATTACAGTTCACTTCCTTCTGTAGTTTAAGACCCCCAGTGATTTCTTGGCAATTTTTCTGTGTGCTTTCTGAAGTTTCTTCCCCAGATCCTTCATTAGCTTCAGAAACCATAATGTGTGCTCTAGTTTAAATTTTATGGCATCTAATTTATTGTAGACACAGTGATTATGGTACATAAATGGGTAGATTTTATAACCTTGAAATAAAAGTTCATGTCATGCTGGGTTTTTCACTTGTATTCTCTAACAGTTTCTATCATTTGCATGCAATTTGAGGATTTTAGTATAAACATTCAAACAACTTCCTGATAAACTTTCTGTGGATAATGCCTACCTGATAGGGTCTAAATTTTATTAAATTATTTTATTATTTTATATCTTTCTGCTGAGTTTAGGATTGACACTAAATTTCATATTGTATTTGTTTTGTATCCCTGTTGAATCTGTAAATAGCATTATAACCCCTGGAGTCATGCAAGATGTGAGTTTTAGTTTTGTTAAAAATGTAACAAATTTTACTTCTCTCATAGTGCAGAGAAATAACATTAGGGTCCAAAAGCATTTTCATAATAGTAAATGTGTATGTTTGTGTACAAATTTACACATTTGTGTTTTTGTAAAACCAATGAGAAGAAACACATTACACCTTTAAACTTTACAGAAAATTAAGGCTATTAAGCAATTAAGGACACAAAATCTCTTCAACTTTCATGTTCTTTCCTAGTATCTGTTAGCAAGAGATTCAATTGCATTGTGCTGCTGCTCACGTACCATTCAGGAGGCATATATTTTAAAAACACTTCCATGGTGTCTTTCTGGTGATGGAACTACTTTGTCTGATTCTTGCAAAAAAGGAATTATCTACTGGATTGTATTAATTTATCTGCAGACATGTCAGAAACTGAATATTTATAATGGATTTCAACACAGTTCCCTGAGGAAAAACTGCCTGGCAAAGAATCATGCATCAGACTAAATACGCATGTAAGGTAGATTCTCTATTCCTTAAAAAGTCTACTCTGATATATAAAATTCCCTGGCTGTGAAAAAATATGTCACAGGTTTATCAACAAGGGAGCTTGTTCCCTCATCTTTAGTCTTAGAATGCTCATTAGGCAATTCCAAGGTTTCAGTATTACTTTAATTCACCAGGTGGCTAACTAAGGTTATCAGCAAATTAGTTGAAATACATTTTGTTTAGCCTTGTGCACCTTTTGAGAAAATGTTTAGCCAAAATCTATTTTTCAGTATGCTCAGGGGCAGTCTAGGCTGCCACAATGGGTTTTGGGCTTTTTTTCCCCTAAGTTGTGAAAGTCTTTGTCCAACTGTTTGAATGAATCACCAAGAGAATGGTGATCAGGTATATAATTCTTGTCTGTGTTTAATTTGAACAGGGAATAAGCTGCAACTCAACTGAGATGTGTTTTGAAATAGTTCGCTAAGTATAAAACACTTCTGAAACCAGCCAGCAACTTTCTGTGTGGATAAAGGACAAAGGAAAAAGGCTGGAGGGTAAGCAGGGGGATCTTGCCATGGTAGGATCCCTGATATAGGAAGACTAGGATGACCAAGTGCACAACAGGGCAGAAGTCACTAAGGCCTGTTAAGACCAATGAGCTGCTTTCCAGACCTCTTCCTTTGTCCTCGCCTGTACTTTAAGCTATTCCTCTCTGAAAGGGCATTTGTTCCTCTGGGAAAAGACTGTTTGGTCATGGAGATGTCCACATCACTCTCTTGCTTCCTGGAGGCTACAGGAACGATGTAATCTACAGGTCAATGGGTTTGGGGCAGACATTTGGCCTTATAAACCTTTAATCACAAGGCTGTAGTATTTTGTGGCCAAGAAATATTTCCACATCTAGCTCTGTTTTCCTGGCACTAGAGAAGGAGGGTGCTAAAGGGAGGCATTATATGTCATCTTCTTTGCCTTGTTCATGAAGGGGAGCAACCTTCCTAAACCTGCCTGTTAACATCTTGATAGCTCCAAAAGCACTATGGCCACATGGTTAAAAGTAATCATCCTAAGACTTGGTCCTGGGAGCTTCTGGTAGAACAAATATGCCATTTTGCTAATTAGCAAAATACACAGTGATTCAATTTGTAGGTGTCTTTAACAATGAAAAAGTACAGTTTAGAGACACATTGTATTCTTGGATGTATTAGGGGGTTTTTAAGTTTGAAATTATTTTTGCTCAAGTGAATCTCGAGACTACATGCACAGAATGAACTAAATTCACAGTGAGACTAAGAGCAACAATAGAACTCCCACATGGATATCTAAATTATTGAACACAAAGAAGAGTGTTTTGCAACTTTGATTAGGGAATTGTTAATCAGGCCCATAATAGAATGTAGGTCAAAAACCAATTAAAAGAGTCTGACTAGAATTTGTGATTAGGCAACCATTAAAAACACTGAGTATTAAAAACAAATTAAAAGAGAGAATAGATCCACAAACATGAATTCTTTTTTTTCTTGAGCTCTGGATACAATGTGACAGTTTGAGCATCAATAAAGCAGTTAAGTTAGCGATCAATTACTGACTTCAGGAACAGAGAAATTGTTTGGCTGATAAAAAGCATATTCAGCCTTTGAAAAATACTTGCTGTCACTATCATTTATTTGAAATACCACTGTAGCAACCCTAGCTCTGTCTTTTATTTTTATATCTTCCAAACAATTATACTGTGTATGGTGGTTTTAGTCAGGCTTTGAAGTTCAGTCTGTTCTGGCAAGGAAGTGGTACTTCACAAATAGTGAAAATACAGTTCCTGCTGTTGCTTACCCTGCAGAACCATGTTCTTATCAGAGGGTCTTGCAAAACAAATGAGCAGTTGGATCTCTGGTAGAGTTTTGTAAAACTGCAACAGTCTGACAATAAAAGAACATAGCAACAACTCCAGTACTTCAAAGTGCACAAAAATTCCAAAGAAAAAATATATATTTATTTGATTTTTGATCAACAAAAAAAAAGTGATTGGCATACCTCTTCATGCCGTCTTCTCTTGTAACTCCAATAGTAATAATTTCATTCTATTAGGACCTTGTTTCAAATGATGTTTTGCCAGTCAAACCTGACTGTGTATGCATAAAGTATTTTAAATTCTGTCTTTAAAATTTAGCAAACACCATCCATTTCACTTAAAAAGAAAAGAACAAATAAACCAAACGCCTTTTTTTTGTTTATTGAAAGGTTTTTGTGGAAAAAAAAATATCAAAGACAAAAGTAGTGTTTGATATTAGAAGAGTATTAAAGTGGGAACATTCTTTTAAATTACAAACTGAAATTAAATTTCAGATTAATTCAGATTAAGAAATCTCAAGTGGACGTGAGGCAATGAAGTGATTGTCATGCATGAACTGTACTCAGTTTAACAGGATTACTGATATTGATATGCTCATGTTATAAAGAGAAAATTTCAGAGGAAAATAATGGAATAATGGGGGTGTTGGAAGAATTTCAGGGCACAATCTATGTTTCAGCTCTTTCAGTGTAGTAAGTTCATTCTTTCATAAAAATCCAATAAGGAAAGTTGACAGTGTTGTCCCCTCATAGATATATTTTGGCAGTAAATTTATGAAACGTCAAGAAAATTCTGGTTTTTAAAGAAATAAATAGACTAATAGGAGGAGAGATATTATGAAGGTAAAAGGGGAAGAAGTGCATGTCTATCTTTTAAAAATAGTTTTGAGGATACAGTATTTCTGTATCCTCAGTATAAGATACAGTATTTCTGTTACTAATTTTTAATAGATACCTATATACATTTATTCTTCAAATAGAAACCTGAGATATTATGAATATACAAGTTCTTCAGTGAAATAGTTCAGGAATCAAATCAAACCTTCTGTAGAATGTAGCTTCAAATGAGCTTTTTGGGAAGAATTGATAGCAGTAATTTTGGACACAGCCCTGCAAACACCTTCACAAGGTCTGAAATCAGTGCAGCACAAGTGTTTCAATTTGCATTATAAACAAGAACAAGCATGATATAAATGGTCTGCTTTATCAAGAATAGATTAGCCTGGAAGTTAAAGGAGGGGATTAACAGCATTTGAGCATGATGGATCGAGCATGTGAGCTTTTTTTCTGGCCTTGAAGATGGAGGAAAAATCATATTTGTTGTGTTCTCCATTCATAGCATCTAGCCCTGGACTGCCTCTGACTCCAAAAGTTACAATTATCTTTTGTGTGTACTGTTTTTAATAAGGCAATGTGAATACTCTCTTGTAGCTTGCCGCAAGGAGATTTTTCACAACATGAAACTGAGGGCAGAGTAGACATGTGAGGGGTGTTCTGGACATGGCATGAGACATTGCAGCAGCTGAAGTTGCAAAGAATGCTATAACAGTGTTGGAAGACTGGCAATGGTGCCAGGATACCAGTTTTGACCAAAACTGCCCATAGATGCTGATGTCTGCCAGAGAGGTTCCCCTGAACTGTGCCCGAGCGTTGCCCAAAGCATGATCAGAAAGACCAGGACTAAGCCAGGAACTTTGGCAGAGCCCCTGCTTGGTGTTCCTCCTTCCTCTTTTATATATGAGTACAGAAAAGACTAAAGGGACCAGGGCAAATCTCAAGGAGCTGATCCTTCAGGCTCCCCTTTTGATTAATGAAGAAAGAGTTAATAACTTTTACAATAGCTTCCTATTCTGAGTCTCTAGAATTGTCTTTCTTCATTGACTGTAAGGAATAGTATTTGCATATATTTTTCCACCTCTCTGAAGTGTCCTCAAGATGTATGCAAATTATAAATGTAAAAAAAATTACGATATTGACAAACTTAATTTAAATTTTTCATAAAAATTAGATGGGAAGAAGTAGATTTTATAATATACCCTATTTTACCTTGAGAGAAGCAGGACCATATTTATATTTTTGGCTAATTCAACTGTTACAACTAGCAGGCTAAATTTCAAGGAAGCTATTTATTTTTATACTATGTTTCAACCCCCTTATCTATATTATCAATACAGCAATGATGCCTAGGACAATTCTGACTAGGAGACGCCCAAGTTACGAGACATGGTCTAGAGCTTGGGCATGAAAATTCCAGAAATTTATGTAAATCAAAGTAAGGCATGTAGAAAGAGAATATGCTCCACACAATTTAGCATGAGAGATGTCTATATGTGTCTAAGAAGCTCTTGGTATTTGTTTTCTTTTTCATAAACATTAAATAGGGCTAAATAAGCTTGAAAATAGCCAGTTGTTATTTTAGTTTTCCCCTGTGGTGACTATGAACTTTCTTTTATATTCCTCCAGAGATGCATCTGGAAGTCATTTGGACACCCTAGAATCTCTAAATTTGCACTCAAAACCTATTCTTAGGCAACTGAACTCACTATTGGATTAATTTGATTTACAATTAGAATTTTATAGGAGATGCCAAACAGACCACAGCAAGCACCAGCTTAGAAAATGAACTATACATCTCCATTGATCTTTCTTCACATACATGAGTTATCCAAGGGAAATGTTTCGGTTACAACCTCCTGGCCATATATGTAAATTTTCAAATGAGATTTTGGCTGCCTTTACCCTTGTAATAAAATTAAAGCTGTTGAGTCACACAGAACTCTATTTATTTTCATTTTAATATATTAACACGGAATCACATAATTGTTAGGATTGGAAGAGACCTCTGGAGATCATCCAGTCCAAAACCTCTGCCAAGGAAGGGTCACCCAGAGCAGGAGACACAAGAATGCATCCAGGGAGGTTCTGAATATCTCCAGAGAGGAAGACTCGGTGACCCACAGGGGCTTGGCAACCTGTTCCAGTGCTCTTCCACCCTCAATCTAAAGAAATTTTTCTTCATTTGAGATGAGGCTTTTTGTGTTTTAGTTCATGGCCATTGCCCTTCATCCTGTTGCTGAACACCACTGAGAAGAGTCCGGCACCATCCTCTTGGCACACACCTTTGAGATATTTATGTGCAATGATGAGATGGTCTTTCAGTTTTCTCTAAACAGGCCCAGCTCCCTCAGTCCCTCCTCATTAGAGATGTTCCAGACCTCTCATCATCTTTGTGGTCTCCAGTGGACCCTCTCCAGTAGTTCCTTTTCTCTCTTGTGTTGAGGATCCCCAGAACTGGACGCAGCACTCCAGATGTGGCCTCACTTGGGCTGAGTAGAGGGGCAGGATCATCTCCCTGGACTTGCCAGCCACATTCTTCCCAATGTATCCCAGGATATCGCTGGTCTTCCTGGCCAGATGACCACACTGCCGATTAATTACTAACTGGTCATCTGCCAGGACTCCCAGGTCCTTCTATGCAGAGCTGCTCTCTAGGACAGTCCCCAACCTGTACTGGCACTTAGGGTTATCCTTCCCCAGGTGCAGGATCCTACCCTTGCCCAGTATTTATCCCTGGGGAAGTGCAAGTGACTACAAGACTTCAGACAAATCCTACTCCACTGATCACAGCCCTCTGAGCTCTGTCATTTAGCCAGTTCTCAGTCCACCTCACTGTCCATCCATCTACCCCAAACTTCCTGAGCTTACCTATGAGGATGCTATGGGAGACAGTGTCAAAAGCCTTGCTGAAATCAAGGCAGACAACATCCACTGCCTGTCCTCATTGACCCATCCTGCCAGGTCACCATAAAAGGCTATAAGATTGGTCAGCACGATTTCCCCTTGCTGAATGCATGCTGGCTACTCCAATGACCTTCTTTTCCTCTACATCCTTGCTGATGACCTTCAGAATGATCTGCTCAATCACTTTTTCAGGGAGTGATTGGGGGTGACAATGACTGCTCAGTAGTTTCCTCTATCCTCCTTCTTGCCCTTTTTGGAGATGAGAGTAACACTGGCCTTCCTCCATTCATTGGGTACTTCTCCCATTCTCCATGATTTTTCAAAGATGATGGAGAGCTGCAGAGAAACAACATCTGCCAGCTCCTTCAGCAGCCATGGTGCATCCCATCAGGGCCCATGGATTTATGGATGTTTAATCTGCTTAGCTAACCCATAACACAAACCCCTACAACCAGGGGGAAATCTTCCTTTTCCCAGCCTTCTTCTCTTACCTCTGAGATCTGGGATTCATAAGGCCTGAGCTCAGCAGTAAAGACTGAGGCAAGGAAGGCACTCAGTAATTTTGCCCTCTTGTATCCTCCCTTACCAGGATGCCCACATGATTCAGCAGCGGCTCTGCATTTTCCTCAATCTTTCTTTTACTGCTGATGTTCTTGTAGAAGTCCTTCTTCCTGCCCTTGATGTCCTCTGCCAGACTGTATTCTAAGTGGGCCTTGGTCTTCCTCATCATATCCCTGCATATTCTGACATTGTTCAATAGTCCTCCCACATGGTCTCTCCCATTTCCCACATCCCATAAATTGCTTTTTTCTGTTTGAGATTTACTAGAAGTTCGCTATTCATCCATGCAGGTCTCCTGCCCCCTTTGCTTGCTTTCTTGATCATTGGGATACACTGGTCCTGAGCTAGGAGGAAATGGCGCCTAAATAATGACCAGATCTCTTGGATCCCTTTCTCTTCTAGAGCCTTAGCACATGGGATTCCTCTAGGTAGATCTTTGAAGAGACCAAAGTCAGCTCTCTGTAAATTTAGGTTTCTAGTCCTGCTTACTGCTTTGCTTCCTCCAAGAAGGATCCTGAGTTCCACCACCTCATGGTCACAATAGCCAGGACTGTCTCAACCTCCACATCTACAACCTGGCTTGTTAGTATAAGATCCAGCAACACACCTCTCCTCGCTGGAGCCTTCACCACTTGCACCAAAAAGTTTTATTCAGTGATCTGCAGGAACTTGCTGTGTGTCAAGCCTTGTTGTCCCTCCAACAAATATGAGAGTGGTTGACACCCCCCAGGAGAGCCAGAGCCCATGAACATAAAGCAATTTCCAGTTGTCCACAGAAAGCCTCATCAACCTCCTCCTCCTGATGAGGTGGACTGCAGTGAAAACCCACAACAGTGTCACCCATATTAGCATGTTCCTTAATTCTTACCCATAAGATGTTATCTCCTTCATCTGTGTCTGGATAGAGCATTCCAGTTGTTCTCTGATACAAAGAGCAACTCTACCACCTCACCTCTCTGACATGTCCATTTTAGAAAGTACATGGCCATCCATGACAGTATTCCAGTCACGTGAGCTATCCCACCATGTCTCTGCAATTCAACCTCACATAGATTTGTAGTTCTTGTTTATTCCCCATGCAGCATACATTTGTGTACAGCCATTTCAGACAGGTAACGAAAGCATGAATGTTCCAGAGAAGGGTGTAGGAGGAACAGCAAAAATGGTTTTGCTCCCTGAATTCTTTACTCTACCATCTTCTGTGCCTTAATTTACTCAGTTTGTTCTTATTACTATTACCTCCTTCAGCTTTCTCGACAGCTGCATTTTTGTTGTTCAGTAGGTATTTGAGTACATATCATTACCTGTAAGAATCCACAAATTACCTTTCTGGATTTACTATTTTTTAAAAGTCAGCTCAAAGTTTTGTTGAAAGTGTTCTGGACAATATGTGTGGCTTTTTCAGAAAAAATTATACTCCCTTTTGGAGGTATTACTCCCTTTTTAGACAGTATGGTCTGAACAGATAAATTGCTAGTGTGGCCTCTAACTGTCACAGGGCATGTAGGCTAAAGAGAAGGTTGCAAGGAAGAAATCACCTGATTCAATGGGACTGAATTTTTTAATTCTCAGTAAAGATATGTATGTCTGTTGATTCACTTATTCTTAAAAAAAAGAACCCATACAATTATAACAAAACCTTGAAAAATCAAAAGTATAATTTAATTTATATTAAAAATATAGGATACAATACCTATAACATTTCTGTTGCAATAAATTAGATGCAGACAATTTTGATCTAAAATTTGCTTATCAATAGCTATTTCTGCTTTATTTTTCAGGTTGATGTTGCTATAGAGACGCAACCACTCTTTTAAAGCAATTTAACTTGCAGATCATATGCCTATCTCTTCTGAAGTCTGTCTGTAGCAAGACTGCTTGCTCAGTCAGATCCATCAGATGGTACACATTGAATCTGCCTTACCCTGCTCCCTTCCTCACTTACAAACAGGGGAAAGAGAGGGGCCTTTTTACATCTTAGGCCAATATGCATGGTGGTGTCTCGATTTGTTAATGTAGAAAGGAGGGAACTGAGCCAGAAAGTTTCACTGGTGCCTATGAGAGAATCCAGAGAAATATTGCCTATTACTCTTGCCTCATGTGCATGCTTAGAAAAATTAATATTTTTGGATGTAACATATGCACATGAACAAACACAAAAGGTCAAGTATACATCTGGCAAATGGAAGTAATGTAAATTCAGCAGCTTGTATCCATCTAAATAATATGCAACTTGGGGATACTTTGTTAAAAAAATATCCTTTCTCCTCAGTGTTATGGAAACTCCCAAGTCACAGTGTGGTACTATTCTATGGACTCTTAAGCTTTGCATTTTCTAAGCAGATATACACCTGAAAAGAAAAGCAGATAGGAAAAAAAAAGAAAAGCAAATAGACCTCTGTAAGCCTTGAAATAATTGCAGAGGCTGTTAATCAAAATTTCTTAGCAATGAAGCATATGAAAGAACACAGAACACTACCTATCTGCTTTAATGTCATTATTAACACCTATACTGTTTGTCTTACTGTACTTAAAAGCAACATGCTGTAAAAATAATGATTCTAATTCTGACTGATGTATGGCATGCTCTTCGTGTGCTTTAATAATATACATGCTGTGGTAAGCTAAAGTGCTAAAAACATGCTGTGAACTGTTACGATCCCTATCTGAATTTGGTAAGGTCTGACACAAATACCAGCTGTAGGCAGCCCATGTGGAACCAGGACTTTAACCATTTAAACAAGAGTAAGAATTGCTTCCTATTTGTAGCATTACAGAGCTAATGCTAATATACAATTGCCTGTTACATGAGTATGGTCACATCATCATCAGTATTGAGTCACCCCCCTTCTTCATTCTTTTTTTTTGGAATTGAAGTGTACCTCCTTGCAGAACTATTATTCTACCTCCACCTGAACATACACATATTTATGCTTCTTTTTACCCCCCATGAAAATTTAAGTAGCTGTACATAACATTATGCACACGAACATGTGCCCATGAGCCCTGGCACATGCATTTACAAGGCAGAAATGGAAAAGCTAGTAAGAGTCCACATAGCCTTAGAAAAATTGTTGTGTAAGACAGGAGATAAAAAAAAGTGTCAGCTGTTTTGTAAATGCAATTTTTCACATCAACCCACAAATTGCTTAACTAATAATTTTTGCCTTTCAGTATATATTAAAAATCTGGTAATTATTGTAAAAATATTATTTCAATGCTTAGGATAAATAGGTTGAAGCTCCCTGTTTTTTAAGTGCTGAAGATGTGATAATGTTATTCTTTGATTCTTGTTTTGTTTGGTCTTCTTTTTTTTTTTCTCAGGGAAGCTTCTAGTACTTGCATATAATAACCACAGAATTTTATTTCTGTCTCCAGTGAATTGTTTAAACTCATTCATTTTTTTCAGAGTGAGTAGAGTGTGTCCCTGTCATAAAATCAGCTTTGGGCTGTTTTTTTGAGTATTATGGGGTTACCTGCGTATGTTTAGATGAATTAATCCCACCTGTGTCATCAAAACTCTTGCCCTGTTTAGCCAGAAACTAAAAAAGCATGTGTCCAAAGAATCTAATAGGAATCAGCTATAGAGTCTACCAGTTTGCTAATTTTAACAAAAGCACAGTTTTTCTTCAAAAGGAATTGATCTTATGACCCTGAGCTTGTAGGCATATTATATCTACTTTTAAGTGTTCTTCAGTGAAATATCTTATTGACTTGAAAGGCTTTATCTGGCAAATTAGTCTCGCTCTATTTCTGAAAGATTCTCTTATAAAGTCTTGTGGCTTTCATGGAAAACAAACAGGAAAAATATTTCAAGTTATCTTTATGCATATTAGACTGACACCTTTGCTTTAAATGCTAGATCAAGGCTGTTTGGTGTCCAACCCTCATGTAACCACATCTCATCTGACTGTGCTTTCAAGGGACCCACTGGTAGTAAGATGAGAATCCCATACTGCTGTTCTTCAGAACCTGAGGAGGGATAGCATCTTGCTGAGAAAAATGAAATATTGTTGAGTGCAGAAGAGTTCACATGGTTTGGTGATGCACAACCCCTGAGGACTCTGAGGACTCCAGGCTCTATGACAGCCTTCAGCCACTCCTGAGAGAGCATTCCTGGACATCCAGCCTTCATCCTCTCCTGAGAGAGCATTCACAACATCCAGCCTTCAGACACTCCTTCCTTCTGCTGCTAATTGAAGTTTGAACAACCATATCTTAAGAGATAATGATCATATTCTTTTAAACAAAGACACATTTGATTTTCAATGGAGGGAAACATTTTGTTATTTCATCTTGTGTGGCAGAATCCCGTTCACTTACTTGCTTAAAAATGACAGAAACAAAATCACAGAATGATTAAGGTTGGAACAGACCTCTGGAGATCATCTGGACCAACCCTCCTGCTCAAGCAGGGCCATTTAGAGATGCTAGCCCAGGACACTGTACAGACAGATTCTGAATATCTTCACAACCTCTCTGGGAAGTCTATGACAGTTCTTAGTCACCCTCACAGCCCAAAAGCATTTTCTGATTTCATTGCCTCTGGTCCTGTCACTGGCACCACTGAAAAAATTAATCAGATCCACCCACAGGCCTTCTATTCTCTAGTCTATACAATCTCAGATCTCTCAGCCTTTATTCACAGAGGAATACTCCAGCCTCTTTGTCATCATCTTCGTGGCCCTTTGCTGGACTGCCTTTGTTTTGTCCATGGCTTGTAGTGGGAACCCCAGAACTGAAAACAGGACTTCAGGTGTGGCTGCACAGTGCTGAGTCTAAGGGCAGGATCACCTTCCTTGACCTGCTGGCATCACTCATCCTAAGGCAGCCCAGGATACCATTGGCCTTCTTTGCCACAAGGACACATTCCTGGTTCATGTTTAGCCTAATGTGCAGAAGGACACTTAGGTCCTTTTCTGCCAAGCTGCTTTCTGTCTGCTCCAGCATGTGCCAGTGCCTGGAGTTGTTCTCCCCCAGGTGCAGGACTTTGTGCTTCCCTTTTCTGAACTCTATGAAGCTCCTGCTGGTCCATTTCTCCATCCTGGCAAAGTCCCTCTGGCTGGCAACACGTATCTCTGATAAATTAGCCCTCCTCCCAGTGTGACATCATTAGCAAACTTGCTGAGCACACAGTCTTACCCATCTTCTGGATCACTAAGGATGTCAAACAGGACTGTCCCAGTATTGTCCCCTGGTGAACACCACTCTGCCTGGTGTCCAGCTGGACTTTGTACTGCCAATCACCACTGTTCAGACCCAGCCACGAGGTCAGTTTTCAGTCTGTCTCACAGTCTGCTTTTCCATCCAGTCATGAACAGCCTCTTTATGCACACCTCATGGTGGACAGTGTCAAAGATCTAACTGAAGTCCAAGTAGTATTCACCACTTTCCCCTCATCTACGAGGCCAATCACTTCATCATACAAGTTTGTTAAGCTTGTCAAGCATGACTTCAACTTGAAGAATCCAAGATGACCATTCTTGATGATTTTCCTTTTGTTAAATGTGCCTAGAAATTATTTCCAGAACTAGCTACTCCTTCCCTGGGAACAAGGTGAGGCTTAACAGTCTGAGTTCCTTGAGTCCTCCTTCTGCCCTTTCTTGTAGGAGGTAATATTTACCTTCCTCCAATCTTTGGGTAAAACACATTTTGGATATGGACATAAATAAAAGTATTCTGTATTGTCTTACTAGAATATAATTCTGAGTGCAGCATGCTCAGACACTAAAATAACATAAAGGTTAATATTTTGTAGGCATCATTTTATCATAAGTGAAATTTTTGTTTGGTGTGCTAATTTGCATTTCAATACTTCTCTTGTTACTATGTTTCCAAATTATTATCTGCATGTGGTTCTGTGTGTCACTCAACGCATTATAAAAAATACTGAAAATAAATACATTTAGAGAATGCTGTAGTGTCTTTTTATCTATGAAAACTACACTCTATTTATTTTTTTTAATTAAAGCTGTATAAAGAACAAAGCTAATATGTAGTCCTTGCACAGTACAAGCCAAGACTTATTCTTGCAAATGTCTACATATGTGTTTAGTAATACTTGCATGAGAATAAATATTTATCAAGTACTCTGGATTTTTTAAAGGATAAATTAAAATTTGTCTTTCCAAAAATGTAGGTTCTGAAACAGCGTTCACATAAAATTAGCAGAAATAACAAAGGCAGTTGTTTTAAAAAAGAGTCTTAATGCTTTTCAGATTGACTAATGTAATTGCAGGCATATAAAGTACAGAACTCAGCCACTCAGGACATGTCCTTTGCTCTTATTTAGTAGACTTGTGCACATATTTGGTAAATAAGTTTATCTTTGTCAGTGTCTGTGCAATAAGAGATTTAAGACTCATTGGACAGTTCATTTTTAGGAAGCCTGCTGTCTTAACTTAAAAACAAATTTTAAAAATTTGTCCTTCCTTATGTATGTAGAGATTCTCTCTCATCACATCTTGTAAAACACTTTTCAAACTACTTCCAGAAAGAAAGTATGTAAAAGGTTAGCACAAAACTTATTTTTAGCTTCACATTCCTATGAAAAACATGGCAATTTGACGTATTCATTGTGATTTGAAACCAGATAAATAATAAATAGTTCAAGTGATAATTACCTAATTTCAATATTTACAGAAAACTGGCACTTCATCATTATCAAAGTCAATTGAAAATTGTCTTATTATCTACACAAGTGCCTGGTTTCTATAAATATTGAAATTTGGTAATTATCTCTAGCTCTATTTCTTCCTTATCTACTTTTCAGAATTGAGCAAATAGAAATATCATTTAGTTATTAACATTTTCCAAATACGTATCTGGTTTCTTTTTAATGAGGGTGCATATGTAAGGAAAGCTAATTGCAAAATAAGGTCAATGAAATGGAATGGAATATCTTTGTATCAGAGACATCCAAAAGAATGGGTTAAGACCTTCTTATTCAAATAGCTAGATTTAGCCTGAGTCCATTTCTAAAAGGTAAGACCTCTTCACTAAGAGACCTGACTTGACAAAAAGGAGTGATTGATATACATTTATCATGAAATTAAACGCTTTTTTTTTTTCTCTCTAGCACATTTTGAGCCAGGTTGTGCAGAGTCATTCAGTATGCTTTACTAAATCAATCAAAAAGATGACATTTCCCCAGGCTGTTATCCCTTATAAGTCCCTCTGGGATAGGGCAGACAGGACCTGGCTGCACCTATCTATATGTTGCAATTGTGTTTTTCCCCTATGTTGGTTTATGATCATGCTGATCTGTACCTCAAATTATCAAGAAGAATTTTCTGTAACTGAAATTTATAGAAATCTGTTAAACTCTCATCCTTCATAACAAAATCTCAAGAAATGAAACGTTGTGTAAGAATTTTTGTATGGTCTTAAGGGAACCATTCACAACCTGACAACAGGGTACAGGTTACTCCACATCAGTATTCGGTGCAGTTTGTTACAGATCTGTATCTGGGCATACTCTGGAGTCCAGCTCTAGTCTGAAGGGATCTTTAGACATGTCTGTATCAGGGCCTGTGAACAGGCTCAAACACTGTCCAGTGGTCGTCCATATAACTTAATTATTTACTGCTCCTCATTGGGTTTGGTTCAGGTTTGCACACTCCTATTCATGATGGGGTAAAACATGTAGAGAATGCTCCTGAGAGTAATATAGATTGTTTATTTACAGCTTTATGTACTTATTATTCATATTCATTTTTGTTCTTCTTAAACTAGATGCACTGAATACTAAAATTTTTAATGAGAATGATTGGATGAGACTCACATTATCTTTCCTGTCAAGTGACTTTATTACTTAGCATAACTGAACTGTAACCAGGAATCCTTTTTTGAAAGAATCTAGGTAGAATAAAAACAATTAATCTGTATGTAAATGTCAATGACTGATAATATGTATTTTGAGGGTGGGTAAGATTAATCCCACCCTTCCCTGTTTCCTTAGCTTCTTTTACGCTTTTATTCTCATTATGATATATACAATTGTTAGAGATGAACACCCTTCACATCCTTCAAAAAATTCTTGTTCATCTGCCTTTTAGAGCAGTTCAGTTAATCTGTATTTCTCAAATTCTTCCACCCCTAAAACAGAATCACTTGAAATAAAAGAAGTATCTGATCTTTTTTACCACCTTTCACCAAACAGATACTGTAAAAGGACTGTAATGCTGTCACAGCAGTGCAGATGTTACGGCAGTTCAGCATGAAATGATGCCATAATTAAGACCACACAAAATAACACTAATTCCCTTCCTTCTTTAAGATTCAAGTACCTACTGACCTAGAAAAGAAAAATGTGCATTTTTGGCATTTATTATATCTTTCCATTAGAAAGAGCAATGTAGGTAAAAACCCCATTATTCACAACTTAGTGATACATTGCCAGTCCAAGCTGTCTAAAGAGATCAAAAATTGTGGAATTATTTTCCCAAATCCCTGTTATAGTGAAAATTAATTGTAAGTCCTTATGCAAATATTGTACTGGTGAAATTGGTAACAAAATTGTTTGGGTATCCCTTTGCTGTCATTGAATTTTAAGTCTTCTACTGTGGGAAAGCTGAGAGGAAAGCTACTTGCCTGATTATTCCATATATTAAAGAAGATAAATACTAATATCAGTCCCTGTGCACTTTTCAGCAACAGAAAAGCTATGAAATCCCTGCAT
>LTAT01000001.1:42704175-42786470 GCA_003286495.1 Chlorodrepanis virens | reverse complement strand
TCTTGTTGTATTGCTCAGCATTACCGAGAGAGCCTGGCTCCATCCTCTTCACACCCCTACTTTAGGTATTTAGAGAAAGGACCTCTCTGAGTTGCCTCTTTGAAAAGATAAACAGAATCAGCTCCTTCAGCCTTTCCTTGTAAGAGACATTCTTCAGAACCTCGGCCAACATATTAGCCCTCTGCTGGACCTGCTCCAGGAACTCCCTTGTGCTGTGGAACCCAGAACTCTTCTCTTTATTTTACCTACTAAATGCTGACATTACTACATCTGTATCTCCATGGGAAAATGTAGGAGGATGCTCAAAGTGACATTCTAGAGGTTGGTACCTCTCTCAGCAACCACAAAGGCACTCTAAGACAACTTTAGACCCCAAAAATCATTCCCTTAGCTAAGTACCGAAAGTAATGAGGGTGAATCTGATAAGATATGAATAAAAAAATCCGTCATAGTTAAAGCAGAAAAGACTTAATTTTTAAAAGTTAAATATGGAACAAAGAGAGGGTCCTTTATTCTCTGTGTATGGGAATAAGCAGAGAATATTCCATGTACAATCACATTGATGCCTTTTTATGACACTCTGAAGCTCTTAGAAGCGGCCTCAGTTGGGGATGACTTATTAGGGTGAATCATTGCTACCCTGAAGAACTTTGGGGGTTAATGTAGTATAAAATAATGAATGCTATTCATCAGTTGACTTGATAAATTTGGTTCTGATTTATTTATAGCAAATAGAGAATGAGGATTAAAGTGCCTAACACTGTAATTGAACTCAAGTCCTTTTCAAAATCCCTGTGAGAAAAGCACCACTGTACCTTTTATCTATTGTGATATAATCTTTTATTATATCTGTGCTGCACTTCGCAGTTCTTTATTAGCTCCCTGTGCAACTATTTACTGTTCAGAATTACTTCAGGTGCCTTTCTGAATAAAAGTATCCTGGCTCGGGTGAAAAGAGGGAAAAATCCTCATAGAAGCTTGTCATTGTGTAAGGCACTTAAAAGAAAGACAGTGAGCCAACCAACACATCAAACATAGTGTTATGAATATAATTCAAATCTAGTATTTAAATATTCCTAAATTAATAATGAATACAGCCCCTAAAACTAGAAAATTAAGATAAATAATATTGCAAAATCACTTTTATTACCTGTGATTGTCACCACTTTGAGTTCATTAGCATTTTAATAATAAACCTGTATTTCAATAATTACTTTTTCTTCTTCTTAATTCTAAAGAGCACTGTTGATTTTGAAGATTTGTAATTAAAGGAATATGACTTTTGTCAAAAGGGCTAATTCTTCAACTGTTCCTGTAATTACAGGCATGAAGGCTTGGCCATTGCAATTTTCATAAAGGTCAGACTAATTCTCAGCCTAGGAGTACTCCTTTACTGGATACCTTCATTTATGTTTTTTGAAGCAAGCATTGTTTGAAAAGGCACTGCTTGTCTCTCCCTCTCTGATATATTATGCAAAATACTTGCAAAGGGCAAATCAAAGTACTGCTTCAAAAAAGCTAAATATAAAATAAAAGTGGATTTTAATTCTGCCTTCTTCTGAGGAAGATTTTGCCTCCCCTAGCACTAATTTGAAAAGTGGTCAACAGTCCTAAGAAGATGTGGGATTCCCATGCTCTATCCTAGACACCATCTTTAATACTTTACAGTTATCCACCTGTATTTTAAGAAACAAATTAATTTGGGGTTTCGAACATCATCATTTGCTGAATGCTTATCCTAGACTAGCTTGATCAGATACATTTTTTTATCAGTTCTCTCCTTCTAATCAGCTCCCTGGATGGGATCATTCCAGGGCTGAATTTTCATGGGGTTACCACCAGTTCTGGCTTTTGCACACACGTAGAGGAGCAATAAAATTATCTACATCTTTTCTTTCTTTGTACGATCACAATTATAATTTGAAATCTAAGACTATTCATCATATCTGGGATTTCAATCCTGCATGAAGCTGTGCAACGTTAAAAACAGATTTTTCCTTCAATGTCTGTTGGCTGTGGTTCTTAGGGTGCTTGACATCTGATAGGAAACACTTAGCTTTATACAGATGGAAAGAAGGCTGCATATGCTGATATCCCATAGGACAGTTCTTAATTGGCATCTATACTTTTATGTCTTTACTGAATATATATAAATCCCTTTGCATAGGTAAATCTATGAGAAGGTGACCTGCTAAGTTTTTAATTAAAAAAATTAGGTTCTGCAGTCCCCCACTGTCCCCTTTTTATGACCTTCAGGTAAGGGAAAATAATGCATCAGGGATTTGTGGTATCATAATTACCTTTTAAATGCAAAATTTACACCTGAATTATCTGAAAACCAAAGAATTCCTTATAAAAGGTAAATGAATGAGTACATAAATGACTAAAGTTAAGATCAGCACAAGGAGAAAAAGACATAAAATCTTATCTTTATATATTTAAACACCAAAATTGTCAATTTATCTATCTATACAGCAGTAAATTTTGATATGAACACTTGGAACATCTGAGATTAAAAAAATCACGAAATCTGAATCCTTTTGTGGAGTCTTGCTCAAAATCTCAGAAAACAGAGTGGAAAAAGGATTTATTAACATCATTACACTTTTGATCTGTTTTTACAATATATTTTTATTCTTCACATGCTGTTCTGTGCTGCAAATATTGTTTGCGTGTTTATTATTCTTTAACAAATAAAACAGAGCATGTGGAACATAGAACAGAAAACAGATTTTTTTCTTCAACTTGGATGTAAAGGCAAATGTGCACTTATTTATTATATCCCTGGATTTGTGCATATGACATTTATTTTTGTACAGTCTTTCAGCTGAAGTGAAAGGCTAAGAAATAGTCTAATTGGAATCTTCCCCTTACCAAAGAGTAGGGTACTTGAGCCTGCTTAAGAGAAGAAACACCTGGAGTGCAGGTTTTGCCACTTGTGGGTCAGCTCTAAACATGACTATTCTTTGTTTCTTATCCTCCTGGGACACCTTGATTATGTGTCTTTAATACCTGATAAAGCATCTTAGTGACCTGAACTAGTCAGGCCAGTGAAATGCAGGTATTGTGGAGAGCAACTGGCTGCATTGAAGCAGATGACGAAAACTGGTTTGAAATGCTTTTGCTTACTTCTTGTATAGACAACAAGCATTTCTCATAGCTCAGACTGCTACCAGTAGAAAAGGGAACACTTTGATATTTAATACCCTCGTTTTTATTTTCATTATGGCTCCTTGTATTTTGGCTCTTTCCCAGAGAAACATTAAAATCTCTTTCTCTTTGTTTTTTCCCTGTGCATACCACATGAAACCAAGCTTATCTCCAGCCAAATAAGTCAAGATAGAGTTTCAAGAAACTAGAATTTAGGTGGAATCTTCCATTTTATTTAGCAAATAAGTTATGCTAGTGGAAGTTGGGGTGACAGAGAGCTGCTGGCTCTATGTGTGCAAATGTTTTAATGAGAGGAAATGGAGGTGGCTAAGTACCATGGCTTGCTTCCATGGTAAAGCAGGAGGTAAATCTGGTACAGTCCAATTGATTTGCTCAAGGTGTTTGCTGGAAATGGCTGCTGACTCACCATATATTGCATAGCGTGAACCTTGTATATTTGTCAGAAAGATTATTCTGCATTTTCCCAGTGCAGCATGAGTTCCTTCCAAAAACAACTGTACTAGGTGTCCAAAGCAGATGGTGTCACCAGACCTTTGATTGTGTGCTCTTACTAATTTTTATTTGCATTAAGTAATAAATATCATTCCAAAACAGATGTTTGAATAGGGATGGTTAAAAAAGCATTCATGTTAAAGTGTTCTGTGCAACTAAAACCCTTTTTGTCAGGAAAGTGATCAGAGAAAAAATTGAGAGTAATACAGGCATAATATGACTCTCTTTTTGGATCCAAAGTAGTGGAGACTAAATTCAATTAATGTTCTCATGCTCCCTCTTTCTTTCTAAATATTTTTCAAAGAATTCACCCTAACCACACAAGACATGAGGAGACCTGTTTTAAATGTTATGCAAATTAGCCAGGGGTTGGATATGTTTTAAGTGTAAGTTTCTGCGCAGCAAATTCCATAATTGTGAATATTTCTAATGAAATCAATTGCTGGAAAAAAGCAAAATGTTATTTCAAGAGGAACTTGGTTAAGGATTTGAAAGAAAAAAGTGCAGAACAAAGAAATAAAATGGCTTTATGTGTCTAGCTTCTCCATATGCCAATTAAAAATGCATATAAAATACCTGTAATGCTGTTATTCATAACAACTGAAAGCACAGTTCTAGAAAAGTTTTAAATGACTTAAAGAGGTGCTGCTGCAATCACTTCTTCCCTCCTGAACTTGGTCTTGCACTTCTGACCCTGCTTTGAAGTCTCTGACACTCTTTTGTCCTTAATTGTGATTATTTCAGAGAACTAAACTAGAAGAAAGCGAATATCTGGCGGCAAAAGAACACACTGTGAAAGGCCAGAATGATAAACAAAGTGTTGGGAAGGAAGATAATTTTGGAATAATCTAATTAATTAAGTAATGGTTTAGTTTTATTAAAACACCTAGGATTAATTACTGACACATACTGTTTCTAGGAAGCTTTATCATGCAGGATACATTAAACCTTAAAAAGCAAATGTAAATATGATGTGGAGAAAAATCCCATATAGTTGTGAAAAACCCCCCCATGCTTTTCCACCATTTTTATTAACTTTTATTAATAGAAAAGGTGAAAAATAATAAGCAGGATTTAGATATTTCCCACAACTAGAAAACTGGTGGAGGAATTACAACTAGGAAGAATCATTCAGTTCTAAAACTGCCATTAAGTAAAATTTTTATATTATTAATAAAGAATTTTTTAAAAATAAAACACCATGAATAAAAAAGCCTTAACAAATGTCCTAAACTACAGAAACCATTGCATTGATTATTAATTATAATAGCTGTTTTTATTTGCTTTCATTTAGAGATTTGTTTAATTAAAATAAGTCTTCTCAGTCCTGTGCATTAACATATTTCTATTATGTGAGCAGCCTGCGCCCATTTCTTATTAGTAGAAATGTAGTACAGCATTGAGTGTCTAAAGCATTCAGTGGAAACTAGTCATGGAGTTAAGTTATTCTGGATATAGCCTGATATAGTGGATTGCCAATGAACACAAAGAGCTTGGAATCCAGCCACTAAAATCCATCTGCAGAGCATTAATTTAGTTCCAAAAGGAGAAACCTGGGAACTCCTACCAAGAGGGAGTCAGACGATTCTGCGTGAATGAGGGCAACTGAGAAATGATTAATTGTGCTGCCCTTGAAAGGAAGGACTTATAGCTCTACTATACATCTTTGAGATGGCAAGAATTCGGAGTTTTTCTTGTGAATAAGATATGAATATCTCTTTACTTGCAGTTGCATGTAGGGAACCACTGGCAAACTCAGCCAATTTAGATGTTTGTAAGTAAAAGACTTGCCATTTCTATCTGTTCATTTTCTATCCCTATTCCTTTGGTTATCTGAGTACCTCAGGGCTGCTCTTTTTCTAACTTTTCCCTGCTGCTGTGCTCAAGGCACCTTGAAGGGTACCTCAGGCAGGGGTTCCATGCCAGCTGCCTGGTAGATTCTCAGCTGGAGTTATTTGGGATGGTGATGTGCTTATCAGAAAGTAGAGCTTATGCAGAACCCTAATTAATTCCTCTTAAGACTAACAAAAAATTGGGGTGTATTAAGCCATTAATTTAGGAAAAGACAGTAATTTCACTTTATTGGAATCTCTAGGCACCATTTTTTTTATTCCAGACACATTGACTTGCTTACTGTTTGCCATGCAATGAAAATTATCTATTTTTTTTAGTTTTAGCTCTTTCCTTTGGTTTCTAAGATTTAGTGTTTCATCTAGGCTCCATCAACAGCCTCGGAAAATGATCCAGTAAAACACAATGTAAATAATATGCTGAGTAAATATTTTGTTCAGTAGACTTCAGGCAGGTCTGTCAAGAAAACATGCTAAACTCCTCTGATACAGAGTTTTAGCTACCCAAAAATCTCATCAGCAGAAGAGCAGTTACAACGTCTCATCAAATATGCTCTGATACAATCAAATTCAGATTTGCAGTTGAATATTCCACCTTGCTGCTAGTGGAAATATGGAGCATTAGTCACCAGGACTGATGCAGAGAAAAGTGAATAGATTCTATAAGTCAGCATATTCACAGATTTTCCACATTATCATATGCATTTTGAGAGAGTGACTAGGTTTTATTAACAATAAATTATCTTGAGCTGTTATTAAATCGTTCTCTTGGGCACAACACTGATAATGCCATATGTTACCTTTTTTTTGTGTTTCTCATTCTCAGGTTTTTTAATTAAAGGTGCATGGGTGAAAGGAGTGAAGTCTCATTAATTTAATTAATGGATTGAAAGGCCATATGACCATGAATTAACATGAATTACTCTATGGAGACAACATTATTTTTTTGAGGAAAGAAACATTGCACTGACCTCTTGTCACCTAAGTAAAATGAGCAGAGATAATCAACAACCTGAACACAATCATTAAGAGAGCAGGAAATTTTAAAAAATAAAAAACTTTAAAAGAACTCTTACACATTAATTTCTTTTAAAGTTGCTACTTCAGTGTACTGAAGTTTGAAAAAAATCTGCTGATTCATTTTGGTAATCATTTATTAGTCACCGAGGTACTTGCAAAGGAGAAAAAAAATTGGTTTTTATTTGGGCAAAGAGAACAGAATTCAAGATATATGTGAGAATTTTTATTTTACTTTTTCTGCCAATGAAATGGGACATTCAATGAGAGCTTTTTCTTTGCTTTAAGTTTCTCATCTGAAATATTAGGGTGTTCACTCACAAGCAGGATTTTTAAGCACATACTAATGAAGAATGTGATATGTGGGAAAATGAGCACTATTTACCATGCTAAGGAATTCTAGAGGAAAAAGTTTAATTTTTAAGGTAAGCACTTGAAGGATATTCAGAAACTCTAAGATTCTTGGTAGTGCACTAGTTGATACCAGGATTTGATCACCAAAATAAGAGCTAGTTTTATTTAGGGGCTTTTACTAAGATTTAAACATTTTGTCAAAATGTGTCTCTAGAAAAAAGTAATTGTAACAGATGAATATACACTAAGCAGTAAAGTGGATTTATGAAATAATTAAACAGAAGATATTTCTACAGCTAATCAGCAGTAAGTTATAATGATGTTTAGGATGTAAATGGTTCTGAAGGACAAGTTATATATTTGTCTTCTATTTCATTTCTTAAAAATAGTTCTATAGGATTTAAAGTGTTTTGGTTTTTTGTGTGTGACATTTGTCATGGATTTTTAGAGGGGTGAATGAATACACTGTTATCTAAATATTTGGACATCAGAGTTTTTTATGCATCTGGTTCCTTATTACAGCATGTTAACATGTCTGCAGTAATACAAGAAACAGACATGAGATTTATATAGATGTAATAAAAATACCTTGGTCCTATCCCAGAAACAAAGAGAAGTCATATATCTAATTACAAAAGAATATGAAATAATAATTCTTCTCAGCTTGCCTTATGACTTGAAGTACCTCCTATCCTTGAATCGCATTCTATCAGAATGCTTATGGTCTTGATGCAGGTATGTGCTGGAGATTTTCTATTTACAAATGTATACAACTGAAGTGAAATCTGCATTTGAAAACCTCTCAGAAAGTGCATTTATGAAAGAACATGACTGTTCTGCTACTGGTAGTGTTTTATGTGCAAAGAACTACCTCACCAGTCTGGTAACATTTTCTGTGTCTTCTGATTTTTTTTCTAAGTACAGTTCAAGGTCTGGTGTTTTGCCCATAAAACCTTTTACCTTTTGACTCTTAAGTATCTTAAAGACCTGATCTGTCTTCTACGCTTTATATCAATAGCTGAGATCAACTGAGACATTTAAAGTGATAGCCTCTATATTTAGTTTAAATGTCATGGGCCGGGTGACACATTCTCCTTAGAGGAAAGCCTTAGATTTCTACAATTCCCTTCTCCTGTTGTTAGATCAGAATTAATTTTAGTCAGACTTCATTCACAAGCTGTATTCAGATAGACCACGTTGCTTAGGAAGGCTTCTAATCAACTGGGGAATTCTTTTCAGTCATTTGACATTCCCACTGTCAATCTATATTGTTATGAGACATGCCTTCAAGAAGTCTTGCTGTATTTGTGCCTACATCTTTTTTACCCCATCCACTGGGAAAAAGAGCAGTTATACTGGGAAGTTGCCAGGACAGCAAGAATAGCCTCTTGAGTGAGTACGCCGAGTGTATTTTGAGACCTCTGGTGAATGGGGAAAAAAAAGGCAGTAAAAAGCATTTTGTAATTTTAAATTTATAGAATAACTCAAAATATTCTCTGCAGTAGGCACAGAGAATGCCTCACAAAAATGAACGCATAGCTTCTATTTTGATCATACTTCCTTATCTATAATACATTTTTGCCTCTCTTACACCTTCCATTAGGCTCTGGAATATATGAAGCTCACCAGCATTTGAAATGTTCTTCATGATACCCACTGAGCTATTTTTGTAACTCTGTGTAACTTTCAGCTGAAATACAGAAAGCAGGCAGGTTACAAAGGAGAAATTCTCTATGCAGCCCATCTCTTTCCACTGTTTGCAGTGTCTATTGGGTTGACAGTCCAAATCCTATTGAAGTAAATGAGGATGATGTGATCAAAACCTCCCTGCTTTAAAAGTTTATCTCTGACTGAATTTCTGACCTGCATTTTAGGAAGGGCATAGCTATATAGTTTGTGAGTGTCATTTAAACAAGGAGTAACTTTCTTCTCTGTCCACTTGTGTAAGTCAACCTAGTTTCACTTGATGTGATTTAACATAATGAATCCCAACATGAATTCCAGTCAAATTTATTAATATTAATTCACCCCAAGTAATTTTTACTCTGCACTTAGAAGACTTTGTCACTGTAACTCCTCAACAGTTAAATGGGAACAAAGTTGAGTTGGGCCAAAACTGAAGTTTATGAATATGCCTGAAGTTCTAGCCAGTCATTGAAAATACATAATATTAAAGAGTGGTCATGAATTTTAACAACAATTTTCACTGCTTTATGTTTTAGTTATTTCTCTTGCTTTTGACAGAATTCATTTGATCCCTTCATTTTAACTTGTTATCTACATTTTAAACAAATTCCCATGGATTCAAAAGAGGAAAAAAAAAGTAGAATTCCTTCAAAATTCCTTGCAAGTTCACCTGGGTCCTCCTTCTTAAGTATCTTCTGCATTCCAATAGTCATTTTTCTTTTCTGTTTTTCCAGTGGTTCTGGCATAGCTTGTTAGGCAGCATAAAAGAGGGAGCCGCAGGAAAAGAAAGTATTACAATTTTTCTTGTGCTGGTAATCTAAAATTATGGAAACTAAACTCAGGAAGGTTGAAGCACTGTGTAAACAATAAGCTTATATATCCATATGAGTGTATGCATACATATGTGTCTATGCTCTCAAAAGAATCCAGAAAATTTTTTCTAACATTTCAAAAAAAAAAGTGTATGTACTCTATTAAAAGTATATTTTAAAATTATATTTGTAATATTAATTATGCATCATACACATAATACAAACTGCAGCTGATAAAAGATAGGTATATTGCCTAAAGACTGCATTTGAATCACAAATCAATTTGCCAGTGGAAAAAAATGGATTAGTTTTTTTAAATATTCAGCATTACCCAAAGTTATGGATTTTTGGATTATAGGGCAGATAGTACTGAAACTGTGCCGCAATAATGCATGTGAGCTTCAAAAACAGTTACAGGAATATCTGCCTGTATTTCTGACCTGAAAAACAATAGAAGGTTTACTGGAAAGTTGTAACACGATCACAGTACTCTAGTGGTTAAAAATCTTTCTCTGATTTCCTCTTTGAATATATCTTATGCATAGTCCAGTTTTCCTTGTGTTCTTCAACTAAAGTAAAATCTTCTCTGAAGTTTTTGCTTCGTTTGAATTCCAAAATATCTATAGACAGCAAGTATATCTCATGGGGGGTTTTGTTAGTCTAGATATATTAAATTATTTTAGTTCTCATCCAGATGTCCAGTCTTTTGAAACATCCAAATTGTCTTTCTTCGTAGCTATACCAACCTAAAGATGTATTTGACTACACCATGAGTTTTTTCTGTGTATTAGTGTAGATGTCAAGTGCATATAAGCACTACCTACAGCATTAAGATTTTCACTTGATGAAATAATATTTCGTTCTGCAGCCAATAGGGAGAAATAAGTTCTAAATAAGTTCAAATAAGTTCTAAATCACTCAGAATACCTGTGTCTCTACTCTGAAAAGAGAGAGAATGCTAAAGCAAATAAAGTCATAAATTAGTCATGTTGTGATCTTTATAAATATAGGAAATTAAGGAGATGAGTACTTTGAGTACTGAAACTGACTCTCTCAGGTCTAACCAGGCAAGATTTCTCAAAACAAAGGTTTTAAAAATACCAAAATATGCATCTTTCAAGGTTAATTTTGCTGTTTCCCACCCAGCCTCATGTTGGTTTGATTAAAAAAAAATATAGTCATGCAGCATTTTAAATATATTATTATTCTAAACAGTAAGATAGGATAAGGACATTCTCAAAAGGAAGGAAAAGAAATCATTAATGAATGAATAATGTAAAATCTGACATTACCTCTTTCTATGTCGACATTTATGCTTAGATTTTTTCTTCAGAAAAGAAAATATTGAATGAAACTGGTTCTATATCAAGCTTATTGCTAGTAGCTATGATTCCCAAGATAACATAATTTCATTTATTATCTAAACTGCAACAATATTTTTAAGCTGTTGTCTTCTTAGAATCAATTTGAATATAAATTATTTTATCCTAATTAGCCCAAGATTCTTGGGCTAGATTATTTTATTCTAATTTAATCTTGGGCTAGATTATTTTATTCTAATTAGCTTCTTACTTCTTCTTACCCAAGAAGTAAGAAGTGTGGTATTTCACTATTTTGCTTAAGAGTAGGATAAAGAGGGCAGGATTTGTCACAAAATAAATTCTGGGATTCCATAGTTTATAATAGCATAGGTCAACTTACAAAGAAATTATTTTGGAAACCTCCAAAGTAGTTCCAGCTCTAAATCATTAGACTTACTGTCATAAGGTACATTTCATTCATCGTATTTTATAAAACAAAAAGTTATCCAACCTGTGCTAGCTCAGCAGCATTCTGATGACAATCACTAATGGGTTGTTTCTAGCTCAGAAACTTGTTGACTCCTAGAAGATAAATGAGTCTTCAAAAAGAAAAAAATGAGCATTACTGACACTCCCTAAACCAATATGATTTTCTGACCTATGCAACACAACAGGTATTGTTCTTCAAATTTACTGTCCACTGCCACCTCCCATAGCAGAAAGCTTCAGGGAATGATAATGAAGTGTATTTTAGAGCACAATTCTTAGCTCTGCCAGTGGGATTCATTAACAGCAACGTGGAAATCAGATAACTGCCACGGGTTTAAAACTGTGGGAGTAAAGCTGTCATTGAATCTCAAGGTTGTCGGATCCTGCTGACGATAAGTATTCTGCAAGAACTTTAATCTGTTATTTCCAAGTATCTACTCCAAAGTCTGTTCTAAGTGTTCTGGAAAACAAAAACAAAACCAAAACACTCCCCCCAGCCCCGCAACAACAACACCAAAAACCCAAAAATAAAACAAAATAACAGCAACAAAAGGAGAAAGAAAAAAGGTTTATTTCATATTTGGCAAAAGTGGCAGCATTGCCTGGTTGACATACATTTAGTGTCATAAAAAAACTGGGCAATCTGAAGGAGTTACCACCCAAGCTGCTCACAGAAATGCCCTTGCAGCAGGCACAGCCTACCTGCAGATGAAAATGTGATCTCATAGCAGCCTATGCAAACTTGCATCAGGTTTTGTTGCTGCTACAGGATTTCCTGCCTCCTGGAAAGCAGGGCTACCATCACAAGCCATCATACTTTCTGATTCCCCACTTCAGTCTGATGTCCACGAATGTTAAACATCAAGGTCTCTTGCCTTCTGGGGTGCAAGGAATTATGAACATTTTATAAATTCAAGAGAAATAGGCACAATAGACGCATACCTGCAGCTCTAATATGGAAAGATTAACCTCAAGCTGCTTTCCCGAAGTTGGGTATAAAATCCATGGCAGAATCTAGAAAAAAGGATTGAAATCTTGACACATTTTTAAACAGTGGCAAAGATCAATCATCTTTTATAACATTGCTATTAGTATTTCATAATAGATCTCCTCAGCTCAGTCTCAGGTTTTAGATTGTGTATGACACAGTATCTAAAATCATTATGCAAAAAGGAAAAGGCAGTGTACATAGACATAAAGTGAATTACGGGTCTGGAAGTCTTCCCAAAGCCAATGTAGAAATACCAAGGTTGTCAAAAGCTGATGATGGGATATTAAGAAATCTTTCATCTTATATTTCCATGCTAGCATTAGTGAGTGCATTCTAAATATCTAGGGAAGCCAGAAACACATGCAGTACAATTTTGTATGTCATAACAGTGACAAAGAGTGACTACTGCATTAAATTAATTGTGAAAGAAAGATTTTGTACATTTTCTAGGTGCTACCAAGCACAACCTTGAATGTCAGTATCTTAGAAATCGTTGATTTCACCCTATGCTAAATTATCATCTAATGTCAAGGAAAAAAAAAGTAAATCAGATTGTATGAATTATTCATCACCTCCAATTCAATATGTACACTCTTCTAGCTGAGTGTTAAGCACTTTTGAATAGTATCATAGAAGGTGAACACTTTTCTGATAACAGAATACCAGAGACTGACCTGACCTTTATAAAATGCAGGTCCCAAAGAATAAAGAATATATACTTCAGGAGAAAAAAACAAACTTATGACTAAAGATATTAACTTTGTTAATAGGGTCATATACGTATTTGCATAACGTTTCAGATTAAATCCAGTCACATAAAATTAAGACTCTCAAAAATAATGCTAGAAATCTCTTAATATATGTCTCTCCACTATCCCTGCAGTTTCTTCAATTGTGTTTTCAGTTAAGGTACAGAGCCTGTTTGAAAGATGCCCATTAGTAGACTAACTTGCTTCTGGGGATATTCCTAGAGCAATTGTTTCTACTGCCCTGGTTTGGTAGGATTTTGTCTCTACTTTGCTGAAGATGCATATGATGGGGGAGAATGGTGAATTGGGCTGCTGATTTTTTATCTTTACATTCTTACAGGAGCTATATTTCCCCACAGTTAAATGTTTGGTGTCAATTAATGAAGGTGCTATTTGGATAAAAAATGATTGTCATGTGACTACTTTATAAGCTTCCACATTTCATACTGCACACTTCAGAAGTTCCTTTGCCTATCCCAATAAACTCGGGTCTAACAAATCTTACTTTCTGGACGGATCATTTAGGTGTGGGCATGGAAGTTTAAAAAACAATTACAGCACAAAAAAAAAAAAGAGAAAAGACACAGTAAGAGACTGTTGCCAAAAGCCAATTACTGTGTGAAAAGTGGAATTTAAAATTCCCATTGCTTGAAAAGCCTATAGTGACCTGATGACCTGAAATTTGAAATTTCCTAACCAAAGTAAGATTATGAAACTTGCTTTCTTAAGCATATTTTAATATTTTTTTAAACTTATATTAGTTAATGTATAGATTAGTGTATAGGAAAAGCATCAGATGTCTTTAATTCACCACAATAAACCCTGTTCCACAGAGGCTGGCTTGCATACTGTTTGGAAAGTGACTAACCTCCAGCTGGCCTGTGAGTCTGCCAGCTAGGAGGAAAAACTGTAGAAAAGTAGAGGGATAGAGCAACAACTTTATGAAGTACAGCAAGAATCTTTAGTCCAGGAGAAAGTAGAACTGTCCCAGTAGCACTCGTGTTCTCTCTGTGTCATTCTACACATTACTCTCTGAAGCTTTTTTCCTACTAGTTACTAGCTATCTGTTAATTCGAAATTAGTTTATTAAAAAGTTGATTGTAAATATTTGTGTGATAAACTTCTTCCTTTGCATTTCCAGATATCATGTCCTGCACATGATATTTGCTTAATACAAAATAGCGAGACACTCTTGTGAGCCTGAAATTTAAAATAATATCTCACACAGGTTAGGACTAGGTAAGAAACCAAGAAGTTCCCTGAGTCATCACTTCCACAATAAGCTCAAAATTCATCTATTGTTGAATAGGGGAAGTATATGTAAAGAAATATTTTTTCCTCGGGTTTTTTCCTTCACTTAAAGCATTGACACAAATCTGTGGTTCCTTCAGTTTCCTCATGGATGCATTCACTTATGCTGCTAAGTAAAAGAGACCCAGGGAGTGAAATTGAGGATTGGATGCTCAATTGAACTTTCTTTCTAACTGATAGCTCCCTCTATATTTAGTTTGGACCACTCCAACCTAGATCTCATGAAAAAAACTGATGTAGAAGACCATAGGTCTAAGTATTTTAGGTAGAAGTCAGTAGTGCAGATGTATCAAGCCTGTTGCGCTTGACTCCAAGCTTAAGGACTCATATCTGCTCCCTTTCCTAATCAGTGGGACAGACAGAACCTATCCAGACTCCTAAGCACAGCTGCATCTTGAAAACAGCAGTCTGAAAGCTAGGTAATCTCAGTCACCTATTCATCTCACAAAGAGAACTTCCTGAGGAATCTTGCCTGAAGATAGATCTAAGGTCATAAGCTGTCTAGCTCCAATTTACTGTTTAAAACAAGACAGAAAAAATTAATTCTAAAAATGATACAGTATAGCCATACAGTGTATATATTTATACTAATAATTTAGAAGTAGTGCTGGAGCTTCAGCAAAGCTCAGTTTGCAAGGGAGAGAGGAAAAGAGTCAAATTGGATAGTTCTTTAAAATAAAGAAAAAGTTATATGAAATAAATAAAAAATGAAGTAATACAAAATTATGATAATGAAATTTTGCTTGCTTCTATTTTATGATAATTTTCTCATTGTCTGCTTAATGGAATTCTAGTTTGTGCAATGTTTCCTTAAGATTTTTTATTGACTCAAATAGACACATAAAAGGAAGGAATGTCATTTTGACGATAACCAGGCATTGCGTGACGTATTTTGGCAAGTTACTGAATTTATTTTAGGCAATTGTGTGAGACCAGGGTTATGCAGCATAAATTGATAGCACATCTACTATGGTTTACATCTACACAGATAAATATTTATCTACAGTAAATTCTGGTACAGTCTGAAACTTGAACAGTGTGGAAGTAAGAGTTCTATGTTAAAAGGGAAGTGCCAGAAAACACATTAATAGGTGAATTTATAGCCTTTTTTTTTAAAAGGTCAAAGGTTTAAAACAGCAGGCATATATGAAAAGAAAACATTATTGTATTCCATATATCCTGAAAATAGAAACATCATGTACACTGGTCTGTATATGATAATACAGCAGTTCTGGCTGTACTGGTAGATTTTTTTTGGACAAAAGAGTAATAAAAGCATTAGATAAAAAGGAATCTGATAGGAGTACACAGAGATTGGAAGCAGCTGTCCATACGTAAGTATCTGGTAAAACCTGAGATGCCCAGGGAAGGTGACATAGGTTTATCAGCTGTGACACAGGATCTACTTGAGAGGATCATCTAAAGCTGGGCAGGCTATTGCTGTGAATCACACCTTTAACTATCACCTCCGTGTGGGCACCTGAATTGAGCCCAGGGTTAAGACGTTAAATACCAATGCAATAAGAAAAAGCAAAATTTACTGGAGTGCAAGTTATTTCCCTAAATAAAAGTGTCTTGTGCATTTTCATGTGTTGAGAGTTGTCTCACCTGGTTTCCATCTCTAGAAAACTGCAGGTCTCCTATGGCTCCCAACTCAGGATTTAATATACATATATAAACAGCTTCCTCAGATGTCCCAAACTGGTGGACACCTGTGCTGCACAGCTGAATACACTCCCTAAAATCATACTCATAGTATAATTTTATGTCAGATCATCTCTGATGGATCTTATTTCCACTCCTTCTGTTTTTTCAGGTGGTCAACTACTCATCTGTGTTTGTGAGCTCTTTTCTGAACTGAGACATCTCTCCAAGAACTGGGAGTGATGCATAGGTATCCCAACCACTACAAAGGTGTTAAATCTTTCTGTGATTCAAGATCAAAAATAGTTGCACCAGAGTCAAGAAGAGTTAGAAAAATGAAAACAAAAAAAAAAAAAAGCGCACCAAAATTACCTAGAGAGCTTTTCTATTTCATTATCCAAAGGATTTCTCATCAGTATGCTGATAAGAAAAAGACACAGATGTGTGTTTCCCATATCAAATAGTGCTTGTTATTCTGTTCTTGAGGCTGCCCCAGCAACCAGTGACCTGTGTGAGAACCTGTGCTGACAAGCTCCACAGGTATCCAAGCTTAATGTAGCTCAGGAGTGCTTTTAATAGATAAGCATAGTCTATCTGTTCTGGCAAAGAAAAATAGGGCAAGCAATCAGACAACCATCTTCCATAACCTGAGTGGAATATTTAACACAAGTCAAGGGTAAAGAAAACAATCATCCCAGAACAATGCCTTGAAATGCCATTGAAAAAAACCCATCGGTGTTTCTACTCATTTGTGTGTGTATATACATATATATACATGTATATATGTATGTGTGTATGTATGTATGTATGTATGCGTGCATGTATGTATGCACTTATAATAGGATTGAGAGTTTTCTCCTTTGCTTGCTTAAGTATTTTTACAAAACAGAAGCCCTTTTTACATAATAGTCTAGGTATTCCCCTAGTAAAATGGCTAGGAGATATTATATAAAACCAGAACAACATAATGACAAAAAAACCCATTGACCCACAAGAAAATTAAGTTTTCTTTACTCATTCTAATTGTCTAGAAATGAAAATTCTTATGCTGCTGCATAAGATAGCACACAGAAAAAACCCATAAGGTTTTTTTTTTTTTTAACACATTTTCCTTTTTATTGAGTTTTATTTCCTTTTATTGCCAATAAAATCTACAGTAAGATGATTCTGGTGCAATACTGTGTATTGCAAATTCCCTCCTACTGAATTGCTTTTTTTCTTTTTGTTGATTTATACACACAGAAAACTGAACATAGAGCACAACAGATTTTTAAAAGTTTTTAGATGACATTACTGATTTTTTTAAACCCTAAATTTTAAAGGCTTGCCTATTAATATTTATTTGTTATCTTAAGCATGTTTCTGTAGGGAATAAAGTCTGTGATCATTAATTTAAAAGAACAGAAATCAGCTTATTAGCTTATTGGTTAGAGAAGCTCTAATCACGTTTGAAGTACAAGACATCCTGAAAATTAGAAAAAATATCTCCCTTGAGCAATGAGGCTAGAGTACCAAAATGCTGATAAGGCAGAGAGAGACAAGGAGCTTGGATGTTCCCACTCTCTCTGAATGGTTGTCTCACGTGACATGATCCATATCTTACTAACATCAGTTTGAATGTAAGATGAATAATTCTGTGGAAGTAGATACTGGCACCTCATCGAGTTTTTGGAGTGATACTGAGAGAAAATGGTGTAGGGAGGAAAAAGAAGGAAAAAAAAAAAAGAAGAAGCAGAGGAAAAAAAAAAGAATAAGCAGAGAAAAAAAGGGGGGAAAAAAGAATGAGCAGAGAAAAAAGAATAAGCAGAGAAAGCAGGAAAACAAAAAGAAGCAGAGGAAAAAAAGAATAAGCAGTGAAAAAAAGGAATGAAGAATTATGTCAGAGTCTGACTGAAACCAGGGAAGATTTATGATATAGGGGAAGACTGCCCAAAGGTTCATGATTTCTGATCCCAAATATCTAAAAATCATATTTGAAAATTAGCAAAAGGCTCTAATGCCTCCTTGTAAGTTTGGGGCTACTTAGATCTTCAGAGCTGTAAAGATTAGACACTAGACATGCTTTTTAATAAAATCCGAAATTATTTATGCAATCATCACTTTCAAGAGGTAAATATTTATGCAAAACATTAGCTAATAAAAAAAATTATAACAATAGCATGAAGGCTGACCACACTGTGCAAGTTTTTAAAAAAAATGAACAAAGGAAAAGTATCTTGTGTGAGTTGGTAGCATCCCTTTGCTGCTGTAATATGAAAATCAAGTGGCATAGGAAACCATTCCTTAAACTCACTGTCATTCTTGCCTATTTATGGCCACTTAGGAAGCTATCACAAAATAAACACTTTGCTATCATCATCAGAAATGAAGAAAAAAAAAAGTAGGAATAGAACATTGTTAAAAATTAGAGGTTTTTAAAATTCAAATATTACTTTTCTCTCACATTTTATGCGCCACATAATATTTTAGGGTCCTTTTCAGTACTGCCATCAGTGAAACATATTCTAAGTTTATAAAACAAAGATAGGTTAAACATTGATATGTAAAACTGAGTCTGAAGCCTGCATTTGTTAAAAAAAATATATATGTTTAATGTAGTTCTATTTACTTGTCTCATTAAAGTGGTGGCAAAATTCTGCTCTGCTGAAATCAGAGAGAGTTTTGCCATTCTTTTCCATGGTGCCAGCATTTCATTTACAGATCCAACATCCACTCAGTTTCAGAGAGAGAGTGGTGGCTCAACTTTTCCCTTTACTCTCTGTCCCGTCTCCCAGAGATTGCTGTTCCCATAAAAGAAAGGGAAGATGCTCCTGAACTACTATATTCTACAGGATCATATTTCATGCAGTGGTCATAAATTCAGATTATGCCTGTATACTTTCAGGCTTTTGAAAAATAAAGTCATAAGAACTTTATCTATTTGCAAAGACATTCTGGCACAACAAAAATCCACACCATATGAGACAGAAAAAAAATGGAGCAGTGATGTAGCTTGCTACAAAAATTAGGTGCATTGTAATCCAGGAATAAAAATTACCAAAAATAAAACATTGGGATAATTATTTTTTAAACCAGAGCATACGTTTTTCTATTTTTCTTTACCAGCTTCACTTAGTGTTTCTTTTGAGCATCCACAGGAGAAGAACAAGAGTATAGAGAGAATAAAAAGTAGATTAGGAACCCAGGAGGAAAAAATAAATAAAAAAGTGAAAGTATTCAAAATGAAGATATAGGTAAAGAAATAATTCATACATTGAAAAAATCAAATTTTTAAAGGAAAAATAAAAACCCAGACCACAAGCATAGTCTCTTACTTGTCTTAGGCTATAATTCTGAGGGGCATCTAGGTACACACACACCACTCTTATGTTCCCTAAAACATGCTGGGACACAAATTTTTATAAACTAAAATCCAACAGTAAAAACATGTTCATTTTCTTTCTAAGACAAATATTTCAAGCACAGGGGTCCTGAAATGTAATTGTTTTTCTCCGGTGAGGCTTTCAAGGACTTGTCCTGTCTTACTCATCAGTGGAAGCAAGCTGGCAAGGTCTGGAGAGAACCCCTAGATGGTTTTGTGCTGTTTTCCAGGAGAGCATTTAAAACCCAGTGTATATCCTCTGGATAAATATTCTAAGAAATTTCTGTCAGGAAAAAGCCTGAAACATTTAAAGAGCTCCTTTGCTTATGAGTGCAGTGCCTGCAGGAGTGATGGGAAGTTTATGTGGTTGGCTGCAAGGGGAGGGAAAAGTGCCACCAGCTCACTCCATGGAAGGTTTATTCAGCCAGTTTATTTAGAGTGCATGTGCAGCCAGGCTCTCTATGTCCCTGCCTGGAGCACCCTTTGCTTTAAGCTGCCCCTTGTTACTTATTTTTTTCCTGTAACAGTTTAATCTTAGGTTGTCCAGAGGTCAATTCAATGTGTATGTTCCTGAGATAGGGCTGTAAGCCATATGGAAGAAACAATACACTGGTTCATGATTATGGAAAAGCACAGTGCACTTTCTCCCTCTTATTCTTCCTTTCAGCTTTAATAACAGCTACATTGGTCAAAGCTACCCATTAGGCTTCTCCTTGGGGAATGAAGTGGAAAAGTGAGATTTTAGGCATGAAGAACGGGATTCAGCTAAAATGAACCAACAAATTCCCTGACTTACATGGAAGTCAGGATCTTTTATAATATGTGTTCTTAAGGATTTAAGATTCTCAATATAAAAATGTGTGTAATTAGTAAACCCCATAATATATGGGGGAAAAAAGGTGTGGTTTTGCTAGATGATCCTGTAGATCATATGTAAAACAAAGAGTTTATCACATATTATTACTCGATATGAGTTTAAGGACATTGATATATTCTGTGGGACAGAACTGGTCCTGGATTTACATTTTCCTTTGACATATCTTTCCTTAATAAACAGGCAACTTTGTTCTGACACAATGAAAAAAAGACATCTCACTACAAATTTGTCTTTCAGCTACTTTGTATAATACCTTCAAATTATTTTTTGAAGTTTTGTCTCTGCTGGGCCACACTTGAACAAATATGGTCATTCTTCTTGCTGGCATTGCTGTTCCTTTTGATAAAATGCAACTCATCCTGGTTTTGATTTTGAAACCAATATAAAGCACATTTTGCTACCCTTGCATCTTGACATTTGAAATTGCCCATTCCAAGTCACATTGTATAAGCTCATTATGATCAAAACCAGGAAAATACATTTATTATTTTCTTCAAAGGAATTATCCAGAAATTGATTAAATCACATGCACTGCCCAATTGCTTCTTTCTCAACCACAACAGCAACTTTTACTATCTCGTCAATAAACTCCTTGCAAACAATCACGTCACCTACTTGGAATAAATGATTGGTTGACCTCTGATAGCTGTGGAAGACAAATGTATCAACACAAAGATATCACTTTTGCTTCAGGAAGTCCCTGTAGTGCAGATTGTTTAAAGCTCGGAAAATAGGCTGAAAAAAAAATCACACTTTCAATTTTCTTCCTAAACATCATCTATAAACCATTATCAGATGAATGATAATAAACTTTGCTTCATGTAACTTGCTACATGAACTTTGGTCTGACCTATGTAATTAATATTTTTTGTGGAGTGGTTTGTTCATTTTTCATGCTCCTGTTCCTTTTTTATTTAATCTTTAATGTTGTACCAGTTGGAAAGAAGAGAGGCTGGGGTAAAGAATTTAGAACCAGTCAAGAAGCAATAAATTTAAGTTTTCTATGGTATTGAATAAAGACTGAGAAATAAAAACTTAAACTGCACATCTTAAAATGTATTCTGAACAATGAAGGTGTCAATTAACCACACAGAGGAATCTGATGCTATTTGACATAACTTAAGGCATCCTGGACCCCACACATGGGTAGCAGATAAGATACAAGGTTGACCTATGTCCTTCTGGAGTTGCAGATAAAGGTCTAAGAGCATTGCCCAGGCTGACCCAAACAGCTCCAGGCATTTTTGGTTAGGCAAAGCTATTGAATCTGTTGGTACAACACCACCTTTTGCTCATTTATCTCTATGAACTTGGAGCTTTGCTTTGCAATCCGCCACTAAGTAGTTTCTAACTGAGCCAATCTTTCAAATTTAGATGTTTTTCTTTAGTTTTTAACACTTCATTGATTTACTGTAAATCTATCTGCAACTTCACCTTACTTGTATATTTCTATTATCACATCCACAGGTTATTTCAACAAGAACACTGTATGTTGCTATTTTATTCTTCATGACAAGTACAACACCTGGCAGTCCTGAGAACAGATTCATGTAGGGATTTCAAGCAAGGACCATCTTTGCTGAAGTTGTGGGTTTTTGTTAGAGGAGGCTGCACTGATCATGGAATCAATAGTAAATTTTCATTGACTATTTTTGTGTCTGGTAATAGATGATAACTCTGAAATTATGCTGCCAAAGCTAAGGACAGTTTTAGAGACTTCTTATAGCCTCAGATATTTCTATACTGAGTAAGATACTTGCAATTCATGTATCTTTACAGAGAGGAACTTTAGAATATTGTGAGAATTTTTTACGTAACTGACTTTATTCCCCTGAACAGAGAGAACTACATTACAAATCTGATAGTCAGGATTCTGAATCGCCTTTTAGTTTTATGTGAAATTTCCCCATGGTTTCTTTTGCTATTTTATCGGGTTTAATTGTCCTTTTGCTCAGCTCAAAACACCATGAGCTTTACGACAGACCGCATCCTTTAGTGACAGTGTTGTTTTGTTTTGCTTGAATAAAAGGTGGCATTTATGTTCTATTAAAGGAAGAAGAGCAGAGGATAAAAAGAGGTTTTGTTTGCTTGTTTGCTTTGCTTCCATTTCCCACAGTCCGTTCCAGGATGCAAAATACAGAACACAGTGGTAGAGACTGCACCAACTCTATGTGGTGCATTATGAAAAACCTTTTATCACATTGGGAAGTAAAGGCAGGAAATTGTGTCACAGTTTATGGGACATAAACAGTCAGCCATCTCACCGTGATTAAAGGAATACGGTTTATAAGCGCAGGTTCTTCCAGGTCTGTGTGCCATGATCTCTGCTGGAATGCCTTGAGCACTGGGAAGGCTGACACCCTTTAAGCATCTCTCCTGTGGACCAAGGGAAAATTCTGCATCATGAGCCAATTGCCTTTTCCTTTTACCTTCTTTTACAGAATCTTCTGTTCTTTCAGCAAACGAGCAATAATACCTTGCACTAAGACACTGCCATTTGAAGTGTTTGCTACACAAGCAAGCAAAGAGAGGGGTGTATATACTACTTATTCACCCTCTGCTGTTCATTTATATGTAAGGTCAATGTTGATTCAGACTTGGGCACAGAACTGTGTAAATCTTGTTTTTTAATCCCCACTTACTTAATTCTTGGTTGAAAGACAAGCCAAATTTCAGGACTTATCAGAACATTACATGAAGTTAACCTCCAGATCAATTCTCCATAAAACTCTGATAAGCACATTTAAATAGTTCACAGTCAGCTAGAGTAAGGTAGTCAGAGTTTTTCTCAAGAAATTAATGTTCCCTGTAAATCAATAGCTTTGAAAATACCAAAGATGAGTATATGGAATTCACTAGTATTGCTGTAAAAGTGGGTACAGTCCACTTTGAGAAAGGATTGGCCAAGAAGTTTATTGGTGTTTTTATTCACACTCCACTGTTTTTATTGGTGTATAACAAGTATAGAGCACCACTGCATGCTGCCATGTGTTTAAAGAGGGAGCAGCTGTATAGATTTACATCTTGCTCAAGAAATCTGCCATTCTTCTGAGGCATTATTGTCTGAAAATCTACTTTCCAGTTATCATTATTCTGGGCAAAAGGGATGGCTCATTTTTCTCAAAACTTTTGAAAAGCTTTGCTACAGAATTTGACAAGTCATATATGTAACTGCCTATTCCTGATTTGAATCAAAATAATTCTAAAAACCAGCACCAAGCTCATTGTCTGAGTTTTAGCCTTTCTGATGGAGAATGTACATGAAGAGCGTGCTACACTTTTTCTTTTCAGGAGCTTCCAAATAACAGGAATATCTTGTTCTTTTGGGGCAGCAGTAGTTCATGGACTAGGAGTTTTCATTTTATTAACTTAAATTATCAGTGTTACAAGATTATCCTTTTTTCTTTCAGCCATTCCAAGTTTTGGTATGCACGTACCATGGTACTTCATCAGAAGTAAATGAGAGCTTTGCAAGCAACTCAGCTGTAAAATTTCTCCTGAGGCAATCTTTGGCTTCCAAAGACTGTATCAGCACAGGGGCTTTTATTCAAATTAAGCTACAGCAATAGTTTTAGTTTCTAATGACTAATGACAAGCTAAAAAACTAAATAGACAACAGAAGGAATATATAGGAGCTGTTAACCTGGCAATATAGTATACAATAAGCATGGATAAGGTTGTCACAAGCTTTAGCATGAAAAAATTCTCGTTAAAACATCCTTCTGATGTAAGAGACTTTGTGTCACGTGCAAATCAGGTATTTATTGTAATGAAAAGTGAGATGATCATGAATATAAAACCTGGAGAACTATGGAGAAAGCAAATATCAGGGTCCTCATTTTTGTCATAGATTTGCTATCCCTAGAAGAGGGTTTGTATATGATCATGTTCTGAGTGACAGTATTTGTGAAATATGACGCAAAAAGAATAAGAATTTATGCTCCTCCCTGGGCTTAATTGTTTTCTGTCATGAATTGTAATATTGCCCAAGCTGTTGTAACATTATAGAAGAGTACAGATAAAGGATTTACAGCATAAAGTATCACCATCTTCAAATAGTTGGCTTTTGGTGTTGAAGATATATTGATTTTCTTCTTAATATTTCAGTCCTCTTTTTTTTTCACATTATAACAACATTTCTTTACACAGTTTGTTGGACATATTATTCTTGTCTTATACTTTACATAGTGTTTGTGGTTTGCTACTGCCCTATCAGTACAGGAGATTCAATTACAGAAATATTGCATACATAGCTGAACTAAGAGTATATTAAGCATAGAATATCTGAACCAGTTTTATTTTGTAACATTTAAAAGAGATTAAAAAAATAAACCTTTTATTATTAGAGGAGCATCAAAAAATATGGATAAAAAAGAAATTTGGTGTGTAGAAAAGGTTCATAACACAAACAGGTTTTATGGTAGGATATAAAGCTGTAACACAAGCATAAATGCAAGATAGTGCAAAACCCCAAGAATGTGAAAGTACATTGCCTTTTATTTTAAAAACACATAATTCTAGTTTGCTGGGAAAAGAACATCATCCATGCTTACAGTGCATAGCAGAGTGCAGCGCAAGAGCAGCTGAACTAACACAGACCTGATTGAATTTATTAGGCTCAGTGTTACAAGGCAGACTTAGCAGGAAGCACCTTAAATGTGTGCTGGCTGTACCAGCCTGTTGCTGCACCCTGCCTGGTAAATACAGTGAATCCAATATTACCTGGGCACTACACCAGCCTGCTACCGTGTCAATGAGTATGTTGCATATATAGTTTATATTTCAATGAAAACTGGCTCACAGAGCAACAGTTTGATTTTATACTCCCACTCCATGCTGTCTGTCTCTACTTTTGCCAGTAAGACTATAAACAGATTGGTCCGAACTGAAATGTCACATGAAACTGTTGCACCAGGCCTCAGTGCAAAATTACTGTAAGTTTATATGAGGTTGTCCTTAAGGAGCTGTTTGTCCCAAAGGGGCATATTTTGTAAGTTGTTTCTACCTAAAAAGGGGGATTTTTTTTTAGGTACTTTCCTAGGAATTTTCATCTGTGAAATAGACAAGTAATAGAATTTAGTCTCTAAATTCAATTGATCCAATACAAGGCCAATTCCCTACTGCAGCTCTGTTGAAGTATTCCAAAATAGTACATTTATAAAATACAAGCATGGCTTCAATATGTAGAGTTTCATTTGTGTATGTTTCATTTTATATATCCATGTATTTATTTATACAATCAAACATATATTAAAAAAAAACCCTAAAATAGAAAAGTAGGGAAATGGAACATCATTAATGTTGAAGTAAAACAGTGTTTGTATATTAAACATAACAGAATTGAGTCAGTGAAATAGAGGAATTAGCTGGTAGATTTAAAACAGAAGCAAAAGCAAAGCTTCCTGTTCTGGTTTCTGTCTGTAATAAGTACAGTGAAAGCAATTTTGAATTAAGGTGTTTTTCCAGTTTAATTCAAGCATAAAGGAAGATCTCTCAGTTGTTTTTACAAAGCAAGAAAGATGAAATTTGTATCCCCATTGCTGGAGTGCAGTGCCCCTGTATGTACCACCTGCTAGTTAATAGTGTGAGAAGACTCATTCTTTCTGAAAAAAACAACTATTGTTAAAATAATCAGCACTGAGAATACAAGAAGCTTCTCTCTATGTTTGCAGTCTGCTTTCTGTTGTGTTTGCTACAAAATCATTGCTGCTATAATTTGGGAGGCTTCCAGTGGGCAGGCTCTAATTTTCTGCTTTCTGCAAACCCTGTCATCCACCAAAGAAGTAGATCCATCCAATCTCTAACATGCATTCTGGTATCTCTCAGAAAAGGAGAACCTTCTGCAAACAAAGCACTTTGGTATTTCTCTGTGTTCATAAAGAGGGATAGTAAAGCCTTTTATTGAGGGCTCTGCTCCCATTACATGTGGCCAGCAGTGTGAGGCTGTGCAGCACTCCGAGTCTCAGCACTGGCATGGATGTTGGAGGATGTCCTAATGCTCTATAGCTGGCCTCAGATGGGCTAGATGTGCTTTCAGACCTGGGTACTGGGATGTGAAGGCAGCTTAAAATCAATTGTGCCCTAAAATGAAAGAGGGATGGTGATCAAGCAAGGAAAAGCATAAAAAAGTGAGGCTGAGATTTGCACTGAACAGAACTGCCTTTCACTCCTCCCAGGCCTTCCAGGGAGCTGGATCTGCTCAGAATTGTGACAAAATAAATGAGCCAAAGGTAGTCTCTTTATCCTCACCATCATTTCCCTCAGCTGAAACTTCTTCCTCAAAGAAAGAATGTTCTGTTGGATGGAGTTTTGGTCCAATCCTAGAATGGCCATCACTGAATTATTTTCTGAATGCAGATGTGAGAGTACAAGAGTTTCTACAGGAGTACCACTCAGTTCATAGCCTTGCCCATCTACTCCAGTAACTATCTCTCAAAAAGGTCCCCCATGCAAAGTTTTGACAGCTGTGGAGGACCAGAATGTACAGCCATGCTTACCTGCATGAAACAGTCTGTACTTTTGATGATCTGAAGAAGCCTAATTTGTTTCTTACTATTTAATTGTCAATAATGTGCTTTTCTTTCATGACTTTAATAATTACTTAACATCTTCTTTGTAATGATGGGTGAAATGGTTTAGTTCGGTTTATGTATTTTAAAAAGTCCACTATCATGTCAAAAATCATGTTGATCCCACTTTCTCCTCTAAATAAGGACTTCCAATTAAATTTCTCATGTAGGTGATTTCATTTCACATTATTCCCAAGCTCCCTCTTTCAATAAGTTCTAGTATATTTAATTTCTCTTTGCACAGAAATTATTGTATATAAAGTTTCTATAAAACTGTTTATTTTCTCTGTCTCTGTGAGTTCTACTTGCTCTTTCACAAGCCAGAATCAGAAGTCCTTATAGTCAAGGTTCAACACATTATTTTATAAGGGTGATTTCAACTGTTTTTATGTTTATTATCCAATATTTCTTAAAATTTTCCTTTTTTTAAACAATGAACATGAAATCAAAACGTGCATTGTTACCATCTTTAGTAAATCATAGCTCCCAGCCCTCTGGGGCAGTAGCTGGTTAGAATCAGTCATTGTATATAGTTTGGTTTGTTTTCTCACACGTGCTAATTTGCATTAATCAACACTGAAATTCATTTGCCACTTTATTACATAGTCAATATTTTGACACCCTACTGCATATCTTTACAGTATTTTTTTTACTTTTATAATGATGAATAATTTAAAATTATCAGCAAATTTTATTCTCACTATTTATCTTGTATTTCAGATAATTAATAAGTGTGATGACCAAAACATACTAGGAAAAAGAGGCATCTTATTTGAGTGCTGTCTACTGGAAAAAAGACAATTTATTCTATGTTTTTTTCCAAATATTTCTGTCTGCTGTGAATGATAAAATTAGAGGTTTTCCATTTGGTTTGATTTTCTGTTTTGTTTTGTTTTGCTTGGGATTTCATTATCTTTTCTAGGATACCCTGAAATTTAAAATGCATGACGCTAATATTTGTTCCTGTGATTTTTTAGGCAAGACCTCCTTCTGGAAAACTTTGTTGACTTATCCCTCTTCAAACATAGTTTTCATTGTGATTTTTATAATACCTTATATTCTGGGATAATGCTGTTTTTCCTATGCAGGAACATTTTTCCTGTTTTTCCTGTTACAGCTGTTTTTCCTGTTACAGCAACATTTCAGTACATCTGAACCTTCAGTTCTCAAGGTAAAATGTTGGACAACAGTAGTTGATAATTATGTGGCTCTCAAGGCTTCAATCCAGTATGTCTCAACTGGTTTAAAATATATGTATTGAATCATACATTTTCAAGACTAATATTTTCTAAAATAATATAGCTATCATCTAAGTATAGGTATTTCTTTTCAAAATTTTCTCATCAAATTGAAGGAATGTAGAGGTCATTTAAGGTAGAGATCTGCTGGTACAAGTACTGAATACAAGACTGTTTGAAGCTATGATTTACTTACTGAAAAAATAATTCCTGAATACCATTAATAGGTGTTGTTAGTCATTCACCTAAGAGAATATTACTGCTAATTTCTCTGTACTTGCACTATTTGTCTCAAAACTTAAAGTGGTGGAACATGTTCAATGTTTACAGTGAACAGCAGACTGCAATTGAATAGTCTTCAAAGTGAATGGTAACCTGTGCTTGATAAAGTCATATTTGCTTTATAAACCCCACAGTACTGGGAAAAATTCATTATCTTATTGAGGAGGGAACAAGCTAAGAGGGATGGAATATTCTGTTTTCATCTAAATAACAAATAATAGAGAAAAGAATATATTTTAGGAAGAACAAATACATCTACATCTCTGAATTATACGAACACTGGACTAGGTGGCTGGGAAGGTTGTATAGCCTCCATCATTAGGCAAGTCTCCCAGGGAAATGATTTAAGGATATCTGACCATAGCATATGGAGAGAAGTTTGTCTGTATGATTACTTACATTTCCTACTAACTTTTTTTTTTTTCTGATTCTAACATAACTTTTAGTCACCCACACAGTAAGCTCTACTTTTTTGTGTTAAAAGTAGAATTATCACCTTTAGATAAACAACGTAGGCTGTTAAAAGGAGATAATTTGCATGTCACTGCTTCCTCTTTTATATGTAATTGTCAGACCTTCTATTTGTTTTGAAGTTTAATTTTTTAGCATTTTTTTTAAACTGCATACACCAAGCTTTTAGAAAATCTTGTTCTGTGCATGTATTAAGCAAAAAACAAGTGTTATGTCTCACAGCTGGAAATTCATAGACTCATTTTAGTTTTGCATGTTTTGCAGTATTTGCTCACAGTAATAGACTGTGGATTCCTGAACTGTTTCCACAGAAAAGGCAATACAAAATCTGTTTCAAGTAATTTTGATGAGGGCTGAGTTGTCATCAATAATATGTTTACCAAAGTGAAATCCTTGCTTGAATGAGAAATCCGGAAGCCTTTACTTTGCATTTCTCCCCTAGTTTCATTCTAGTATTCCCTTGCATAGAATTTTGTTCAGATACCTAAATTCATTTGACTAAATGTGTATGTCACCTACCACTTGAGATGTTACAGTGTTTCTAAGATATCTGCACAAGCCTGGCAAGAAATTACATGAATCACGGGAATTCTGCACCCTTTGAAAGGAGCAGCTGAAAAGCCAGTGAAAATATCTTGAAGCATCTCAAAGCATCAGACATTTGTGGTTAGACATCAATTATCCCATGATAACTGAGACATGCCTTTTTGGTCTTCATTTTACCACAAAGCTGGCAGTCAAATGGTGATTTCCACAGCTGATAGAAAATCGCTCGCTGAGTTTTGCTCTTCTTGCTTCACACTATCACTCTGCTTATGCTGACAGTTTTTGATTTGTTGATAGTGCTTTTGCATTTTTACCAAAAAAAAAAAAATCTGCCAGTTACATTCTTCTTTCTTGACTTTTCTTTATTTGAATCCAGGTGCAGTTTAGTGCAAAAGCTCTTCAGTATCCAAATATCCAGAGTTGTCTGCAAGGTGCAATCCACATTCACAACATGTCTGTTGTGATTTGCTTGTTAATTATAAACAGACATAAACAAACTCATATTCCCTGTAACTTGCCCATGCACTGAGACTTCATAGGACTTCTCAATTTTCTCAAACGCACAAATAGAAATGCTCTTACACTTCTGGATGAAATAGTTCATGAAATTATCCTTCGCAGCTGCTTGTTACCAGCCTTGCAGCTGAGATGCCATAACTGATCATGTAAATTTCCAGTCCATTTTTGTGCAAAGTGAAATAGATTAGTTAAAGCTACAACTGAAGCTTTCTTAAACAGATTTACTCCTTTGCATTGAAATGGAGGATGTTTTTTCAGTGAAGCAGCTGTGACTAAAATCATTACTGTTACATGGAAAAGAGTAAAACTAAGAAAAGAGGAGACATTTGGGTAAAGAGTACACTTCAAACTGAGATTTAGTTAAAAAGTAATGAAAGTTTTATTTTAGAAAAAAAACACCTCTGATTTCTTATATCGTTTGCCACACACTCTGCATTGTGCAAAACAGTTTCTCTTTGGCTGAGTAAATTTACTAAGCCAAAAACTAGCTACAATTTTTTCTCTGAAGCTCTCCTAGCCCCAGCATTTCCTTTACAACACTGACATTTGGAAAGTCACTGCATAATTACATCAGAATGTTTTTTGAGAGCTGTAAAAAATTGACAGTAGGTGGCCTGAACAAGTAGCCATCAGTTGCCTTGAAAACATGTAGCAGAAAAAAATAAATCCTCTGAGAGATGCCTATCGCTATGGTTCCACATTTCTCATATTTTTCCTTTCCCTCTGGCTTGCTTGAATCATGTTTCCTATGCTGAGGCTATATATTCTGTGGCTAAACGTCCCCATCTATGATCAAGGAGGTAAAAGAAACTGATTTCCCTGCTTGCTTTCTTCCGGGCCTGTTTCACAGACTCAGTGACTTCCCTTTGGAAGCTGAAATTCAAATCTTTGGTGTTCAAAAGGTATTAAGTGCAGCATAAATTCTTCATCTTAAAGAGTCTCTGTACGTGCATAAGTTTATATTCAGAGACATGAACACACAGCATGGCAGCAGAGACAGCACCATTGGACACTGGATCTATGTAACAACTAACATAATTTGTATTGTGAAATACTGTGGATTCCAGGGAGAACATTCCTCACCCACCACAGACACTCTTGTCTGTTTTTCACAAAAATAAAACCCACTCAACACCATCAAAATAATCCAGTCCTTACAGTTATCAGCCCCTAAGTGAAGAAGCCAGGCAGCTGATACTGAAGGTAAAAAAGGTAGATTTGACCAGTGCAGAAAATACTTGGATGTTCTTGCAGCTACAGCCAGGTTCTTCATGGCCACAATTAATTAGGTTGGGAGGGCTGCTGGATTGCTCTCTGAGGGACCTCAGCAGTCATAAGAATGCGTTATACCAGTTGCTCAAAGCCTAGCAGGCTATGTCCTGCTCTCAGACATATGTGTTTTACCATCTGGACGAAGACAATGCAACATACCTGGGCATCAAACCATCAGCCTGTAGGAAACACCACCTGCTTCACAATTTATAGCACATCCTGTCACCAAATGAATCATCAGCAGCAAACACTCCCAGTTCCCTCATGTATCTCTGCTTTCCCAGAATACTGAAATATGACAGAGGTGAGTTATGTAGTCAGGAATTCCCGAGCTCTGGGAGAGACACTACACCTGGTGAGTTAGCTTTTAGAGAGCCCTCTCTGACTGATTGTGCATAATGCCAAGGTGATGACATCATCTTTGCAGATGCAAAGTTATGGGGTTTAGTCTATATATCAGTGGTCTGAGAGTATTTCTGAGAAGTTTACAAGGGTAAACTTCTTGGAATTTTACAAGGGTACTGGATCCAGGAGGCTGTGATCTGCATACTTATATGGTGTGTATATGCTGAGGATCTTGACCATTTCTTTCTCTGAAATTTTATTTCTCAGTTTGAGTTTTATATAAACAAAAGAAAATATCTTGTGTACACTAGAACTACCTAACAAGGATACTAATAGCAGGAAAAGTGAATGGTTAAGGTGATCTAAACTCCGATTTAATCATGATATGGATCAATTAAATGAAAAAGGTTATTGGAGATCCCATACCTTTCCCCTTTACTTTTTTTACCTTGTAATAGAAAATAGAGATGTTGGACTGAGACCAAGCCTAATAAAATTCTAGAGTTGAGTGGAGTTTTTGGTTTTTTTTTTTTTAATGAAATTACTTTCAGCAATGCTGGATTTTGCCTCTTCATAATCATTGGCAGATAAATTACAGAGGCAAGATTTATATATTAAAGTATAAAGGATATGAATATCTTCCTTTGAAGTTTACTTCAGTGACCTCAGGAATGGGCAAGCAAAAGATTTTCCAGAACGCAGCTATTTTTCTCCTGTAATCTAGTTTTCCTGACTTCTAGGTTGCATCCACTCTGTGCTAGTCCAAGAAAAAAGAAAAATGGTCTCTAAAATCAAGCATCCACTTTTGATACACCTTTGAATAAAAGCACCCTAACCATTGTATTCTGTTTCTCAGGCTTTTAAAAGTTTCTGCAATGGAGCTTTGATGTTCAAATTTTACTTTCCCAATTTGTCTGTCTTCTTTCATTCTAAAATCAAATGCAGTTATCAGAGAAGTCCAGGGCTTCTTTTCATCTTGGAGATAGAAAAGAGCTCAATCTGCATCTAAAAGCATGCTCAAGCCATACAGTTTGTTCCTATTAAAGAGACAGATACTGAATTATGCAACAAGTTCCCATTGAGCAATTACATTTTAATCACAGTAAAGATTTTTTCTGCAAAGACACTTTTATAGATGATTTATTTCAAAAGATTTGGATTGTGCCCATATAGCTTAACTGGGAAAGTGTTCAACTTCCCCAGACAAATTTCCTGACAGAAAGATTGTTTGAGGAGACCAGTAACTAATTTTTAAACCACGTTTTTTTAATTTCCCTTCTTTTTTTTTTTACAGTAAATCTTTAACACAACCTGATCTATGGTAGATAAGTCTTAGTCTGCCGTTCCATTTGGTCAGTCATACCTTGCTTTCTTGGATTAAAAGCTCTATGAATTATTTTTACTTTTCATAAATGGATTGTGGTGTTTGCAGTACTTGCCTTCTGTGCTGCTAAATAAAATAACCATCTAGTATTTCAAAGAATGGCCAAAAATAGAAGTATATTGTAGAGGAATGTTCCAGTGCATTTACTATCAAAATGAAAGTCTCACAGTGGGTAAATAAATGTGATATTGTTCAGAATTAGAGAAATACTTATCATCATGCATTAAATATGAATTAAAAGATATAAGAAGTTATGTAAAAATTATAAAAATAAATATTTAAATTCAAAGTACTTTAAAGATGCTTATAAATTCAAGCCACAGTACTGCCAGAAACTTTTGACATGTTCAGCCAAAGGAGGAAAAGCATAAAAGAGATGAGTACAACAAAAGAGATGAGAACCCCTCCTTTGTTGGTCTGTCTTCCAAGAATTTGAGCATAGTTAATAATTTGTATTTGTGTTTCACTCACAACTGAAATCCCCACATTCGGTTCCTTGCACAGTCACTGAAATTCTAAATTTATTTTTGGTTTTGAGTGGGAAAAAAGTCAGACTGTGCTAAGAAACCTGCAAAATGAACCAGTCCTTTTTACAGAATATGCTTTTCTAGCAAGCATAAACAAGCTTGCCTGTGATTGTTTAATCTGTCTGTGGCATTTTCACCAGCAGAAAGGAGAAAGCTGTGAAATGGCAAATGCCAGCCCCTTACGGATTTACAGAACATGCTCAAAAATTTCAGCTACACTCAGGAAACCACTGTCTGGTGAATGTTGTTCATGGGCTTCAGAATTCTGCCAGGCTGCTGCAGCATGCACCACCCTGAGATCCCAGATAGATTTCCATTAAGTTCTTTTTAACTAGCATAGGCTGCATGACTAGTTGCCTAAATCCATTTGTATGGGTATTTAAACAAGCAAATAAGTGAACAGATAGGCAGATGCTTAATGTGGACCAATGTTCTGCATTACATGACTGTGCAGTCTCCATCATAAGAGGAGAATTCAGGACTTACATTTTACAACCCGTAACCAATTTTATTGAACTCTATGAAATATAAATGGATGAAGAAATTTTATAACCTGGACAGCAGGATGCCTTCTGATCTTCTCTTAATGCTGAATATTTGTAGCAGTTTTGCACAAGGGAAAAAAAATGTAGAGCAAAAGCTTTGACAGTTGCAATGCCTAGCTGTAAACAAAACGCACTGGGATGTCAGGGAAATCTCTAAATCACTTAGCACAGCTTGTTCCCATTCTTTTGTGTCCTGGAAAAGGCAGTTTGAAAGTGCAACATGATAGATATTACTGTAGCATTCCATTATAGAATAATTTATCTCAGTATATAATATTCAGTAATAACCTAAATGCAATTATTTATAGGTGTACAGTAACTTCAGGACATAATACTTTTAGCAGTACATGTTGACTTTGGTCCTTTCAAATATTATTGTCCAGCTGTGAGCTGAAGTCTTTACAATTTCTTGATATTTAAAATTCTTCAATATCTTAAAGAAATACCCAGGAGAAATGATAACTCTTTCAGTATTCTGTATTATCCACACTTACAATTTTAATGTGTGAATAAAATTAAATAATTTTGATCAAACCACAGTTGCTGACGCAGCAGTCCAAGAATGTTTTTTTTTCTTTTTTTTTAAATTTATTTTTCAAATACACAGCCTGATGATAAAGCAAGTGTAATTTAACAACTCAGAAATGAGATGGCAGCCTACACAGAGACCTCACATTTATTTATGTCACTTCTTGACTATTTAAAGAAAAATTTATGATTTTTGTGCCACATTGTCTATTTGTGAAAGTTTGAGGTTGTCAATATGAAGCTGCAATAAAGCTGTGATGGAAGATTTTCCTGATGAGACCCATAACATTTGGTGTGCCAAATAAAAATAACCAAAGTAAACAAACACATATTATTAGCTAGAAGTGTAAAAGAAGTGAGGGAATTGCATTAACGCACTCAGATGTGTTAGCAGGGTTTGTTATGAACAGGAACATTGAAGGTCTATACAGTATTTTTTTCTCCTGTTTGCTGAAAGTACTGTCGCTCTTATTCTTTGACTCATTTTTTGGTCTATCTAAAAATGTCTTGTATGGATTTTGCTCTTTCCTCTTCTACAGTGAACTTCTCCACCTTCTTTTTACACCCTTCATTTTTGACCCTTAGGCTCACACTACTATGACAATTTTCCTTCCAATAGTCCTTGACAGAAAAGCTATTCCTTCACTTAGAGCAAATTTATGAGCATACCTATTGTACTCAGTCAGTGTTAGCTCAAAACTTCGAGGACAGGAAGTGGTATGTAAAGGCTTAGTGCACCATTCAGTACAGTCAGACTCCATTTGAATCATGCACCCACTGTATTTATAGAGCAATTCAAAGGTGCTTGGATCCCTGATATAACAGAAGCATGTTTCATTTTCCACCATCCTAATTAGAATACATTATTATAGGTAGATTTTTACTTCACTGAAATGAGAAGAAACCTCAAGAGTGAAGCCAACACAAAGCTTGGTATTAGCATACCAAGAGCCTTTGATAGAGGCTTGTATTGCTAATGGCACTAGTAAACCAGCTTCTCATTATGCTTTCATAACATGAGAGCTTTGAAAGGTAAAGGGTAAAATACTACCTGCTTTATAATTAATTGAGATTTTCCTGTTGAATATATAGGTTTAAGATTTCATCCCAAAGGTTTAGTTGTGGGAAATTACCTGATTTATTTATGAAATACATTTTCATTACAAGTGTGCTTCAGATTAGTAAATATGAGGGCTACAGTCAGAAGGACAACCCAGGAGAACAACCCTACCACATACCACAATGCTGTCACTTTATTATATGAAGAGTATGAGCATGCTAGCTCAGAAGCTACAAATTTTGATCAGCCTCCTTAGTTTTGCATTGTTTTTCCATAGATGCTGAACTGTAGCCGAAGGAACAAGCTATTTAAATAGGTTTTCTTCTAAAATTAAAAGGCGAATAGTTATTATTTTCACCCTAGATGATTCATTCTTTCAGTACTGTTAGCTTGTGAAGCCACAGTCACCTACCAGAAAACTTGCCCTTGCTGTGGATTGCCTTTTGCCCCAAGTCCTGCTTTATTTATAAAACTCCTGGCTAGTAAGCCCTTTAAAATTTTATTCACAGGCACACAACAAAAGCAGCTAGGAAATCTCTCTGTCTCTTCCTCTTGTTTCACTGTGATCTCATAAATATATCTTAAATATGTTTATATAGCCTCTGTACTTTGATAGGAATTTTTCCAAATATGTACTTTTACGGAGCATTTTACCATTTCAATAGATAGCATCCCTTCACTTGCAAAGATTAGTTAGAATGAAGTCGTTATGTCACTAGAACCAGCAGCTTTGATTAACACTTTGCACTCATGAGAATAACTGCATGAATTTAATTTAAGGCACAACCCCTCCTCCCAGACAGTCAAAACTCTAAGGTACATAATATCAGATATGTAAAACTGGTGTGGGAATAGCTTGTAATAGAGTAGCCATTAAAATTAATTTACTTACAAAATTCCATTGTGACTTTCCCTTTGCATGTAAAAATTAAGTGCCTTTACTCTTTGGTCACTGCCTTAGAATGGAGCAGAACATGGCATAAATTTCTCAACCACTGCCAAGATTTTGCATTAAAGTCTTTGCTCAAAAAAAAAAAAAAAAGTAAGAACAAGTCCAAAACCTGTAGAGGAAAGATTGTGAAAATAAACATAGTCATGAAAAGCTGGTTTTGTTTCTCTTTTTCTTTTAATTGAAAACCATTTTCCCAGTTAATTTCCCAGTTAATTTTCCAACTATTCCATGCTGTGAAAATAATAGAAAGAAAACTGACAATTAATGGATTCATTTTCCTTAGAATTCTGAAATATCAATTTCTCATTACTAGAAAGACTAAAAAAACCACAGGCTTTTAAAAATATTTGTAAGATGACTTTTGCTGGGCCAGCATTTTGGCATTCTGATAACACAAAATTATTTTCCAACACTCTGGGTACTGCTTGAAGGATTTTGAGATGCCTGATTTCTTGTACATTTTCCCTTTTTAATATTGCTGAGTTTGTGGACAATTTGTATTTCAGAGCCACTCTAACTTCCAAAATCTATTTCTAGGCTCTCATTATGAGATTAACAAGATTTATACAGATTGTTAATGATGCAACAATGTATTGCAAATAATACTGAGCTATTGAATCATTGACTTTATAGTAACATATGTTTTCCGATACTCTTGTGATTTTCTCTCACTTAAAAAATAAATCGATTCAGATCACCCAGAAATGGTTATATTTTCTGGTAGAATGTGGGGAAGGAATGTCATGTTTCCAATTCTTGCTCAAAATCTCTCTTCCCTGCTAATGGCAAAGGAAAATGCGCAAAAGTACCTGGTAAAAGGGCCAGGACCTGACGCTGTCCTCCTGTAAATGACATGTCTTAATCATCAGGTGACAGAATTGGGCTCCTTATTTATGGTTGCCCACCCCTCCCAGACTGAAATGATGCCTGTCTGGAATAAGAAAAGGCAAGCATCTGGGCTCTGCACAGGCAGTTTGATGCACTCTCAGTGACCATGAATACAAATTCTCCCAAGCTGAGAGAAGGTGGGGCAGAGCACCATTTTGTGTCTAGGGTGCTCACCTGAACCAATTGGCCTAGGGATACTTCTAACAACTGATATTTAATGGTGAAAAATAAGTCATCCTAATTGCCTCCTGCAGCTCTGAATTCATTTAGGCAACATAAATTTTTCCAAGTTGGTTGCACTTCAGCTGGGTATGGTTCATGCTCCACACATACTGACAGCAACAGAGTGTATGTTCTTTTCTGAGAGGCAGGAACCACTGTCTCAGGGGCAGGATAAATGCAGCTATGACTTCTGAGCTGGACCATGGTTCTTCAGCTCAAACTGCAGAGAGAGAGGCTTGTGTCCATCCTAACCAAGACAAATGTGTCTGAAGTCTGCCTGCACTACACTTGGGTAGAATACCATATTCTTAATGTCACCTTTAGAGATTTGGGATTCAATTTTACCTTTTTGGGAGTTAATATACGGCATCCATGGCTTCACTTAAACTTTTAGAATATGGGATTTGGGAAAGGATAAATGGGATTCATGTTAAATAGTTCGAATAATTTCACTCAGAAATCATGAGAGTTTAACTTTAAAATGGAGGAAAAGTTACTGAAAGAGTTCAAATTTTTTTATAATTTAAAAACCCAGGTATGTGCAACTTACATAAGACAGAATCAGATGTAGAATTATTGTTACACTAAAATTGTCAAGATAAAAAGCGATGCTATGACATCACAGAGTAGTCTGCTTTTGGTTCAGGAGCATTTTAATTAGCATTTTTGGGGGATGAAACACGGAGGAGAGTAATCTAATTCAAAGAGGAAAAAATCAGAGAGGAAATTGCGAATACTTTTGAGATAAATGCTTTTAATGAAAGAACTTTATAAAATTATTGTCTTGGTGAGCTGGAGGAATTGCCAGTGTGGTGGAACTTAGATTCAATTACAAATTTATAACATTCACTATTCTCTTAAAGGAAAATCAAAACCAGGAAAACTTTGCAGAGGAAGTCAGGGAGGAAGAAATGATTATGTATAATTTGATTTCTTTTTTTCCTTCACTCATATTTAATAAACACTTGTTGCAATTGTGATCAAGCTTTCATTTTTTAAATAACACCTTATAATGAAGTATTATTTAAACAATGGATACTACAAGAGCAAAATCGGGCTCTGAGAAAATACATGTAACAGCCACCTTTTCTAAAGACAGTATTTCTTTTACATGGTTGCTGCATTTAAAATAAGACATGTATGGACATGAAACAATATTTTAGATATTAAATAAAAGATAAATCATCCCTTGTTTTCACCTTTGTAACATAAAAAGCTGCTGCAAATTTTGAGATACTACAAATATACTGACATCTGTAAACTAATCTCACTGAGTTGTTTCATAAGTAGCAAATACTCATTATAATTTAGAAGAACAGCCTGCTTAACTTACAGAAATTTCACATAACCTTTTTCAAAACAGAAATAAGCGTCAAGCTTGTACAATTAGTATTTTTACTAGAGCACGTATTTATAGCTAAAAGCATCATTCTTTTTATAAAAAAGCAAACCCTTTGTATTACAAAGGTGGTGAATACAAATTCTTAACTACAGTATCACAGACATTCTTTAACACTGTAACATTAAACACGTAATCAATAAAAGCTCATTAAATACTCCCAAGCAACAGAAATTACAACAAAAACCCAACCAAAAAGGCCAGTCTAATCGGGGGAATCTGCATGTTCTAAACAGCCAGCTGAAGGTCTTGTCCATCAATGTCTATTTCAATTGCAAGGGCACCATTGACAAGCAGCTCTGAGCTTCACTGAGAGACACTGGCCTGTGAACTGATTTGGAGGTCACCTGTCATTTTGAAAACGCGATCAATACGATCCTGAAATGGTCCTCAGATTCATTTAATAAGTGAGAAAGGAATAGGTCAGTTATGCCCCAGTGAGTTGCCTGTTATTTTCTGAAAGGCTTTATTTTTTTTATCAGTATGCATGAAATTCCCTTTGTGCTTTTATAAGTAATGGAATTTGCGTACTTTCACACTAAGGAAATCCCTGAAAAAGACATATTAACATGTTCTTTAATAAAATATGTGTGGGATTTCCCATATTTTTACATCCATGAACTTGTTTTTAGTTCTAAAGAGATAAAACAAGCCCTTCCACTGATTGCTTAATGGTTTGTCACTCTTACACCAGAGAAAATAACATGAAGTGAATAGCAGGAGGCAAGGAGAACTTAAGTGGCATTTCTGATTTCCTTTTTGGAACCACTAAAGTCTACGGTAATAAATGGTGTTTAAAATAAAAAAATACAATGTCTTGCTTAACCAGTTGTCAAAAGCATTATTTTCTGTTAAATGTATCTGACAAAAACAATACTTTCCTTTCAGTTGAAAAAGTTAATTTAAGTCCGTTATATGAAAAAATTATTATTGCTGCTTTGTGACAAGAGGAAATAGAAGTTTTCATAACAATGATGAAAAGTGGTTTTCTACCCATGATGTCTAACCATTAAATTGATTACTCCACCTATTTTTGCCTAGAGGTGACGATTTAAAAATTGCACATATTTTCTTGAAAACATGGAGACTATTTTGCAGAGTACTGTTAGAAAATAGCAGCAGAAACTCACCAAGCCTAACTGTGGTATTTTCAGGGGCCCCGTTGCAGGAAGGAAATGATGAATCTGACTCCATGTACTTGGAAGGCTAATTTATTATTTTATGATATTATATTACATTAAAGAATGCTATACTAAACTATACTAAAGAATAGAGAAAGGATACAGACAGAAGGCTGGAAGATAAAAATGAAAAACTTGTGACTCTCTCCAGAGAGAGTCCACAGTTGGACTGTGATTGGTCATTAAGTTAAAACAATTCACAGTGGATAAACGATCTCCAAACACATTCGAAAGCAGCAAAACACAGGAGAAGCAAGTGAGATAATATTGTTTTCCTTTTTCTCTGAGACTTCTCACCTTCCCAGGAGAGAAATCCTGGGCAAAGAGGATTTTTCAGAAAATGTGATGGTGACACCTAACTGAGGGGCCATATCTCAGCAGAGAGAGCTGCCTTGAGCTGCATGTGTGGTCCCAGGTGAGCACAAATGAGATCCCTCACTTCCCACTGGCTCTGGGTGACCCAGCAGGATCCAGACCTAAGAGAATGAGGTAAGAAACCAAAAGAAGGTGGAGTCCAGACTGTAGGGCTCCAAAAAGCAGTGTGCTCTGGACTACTGGAAGATGCTTGAAGTAGACACAATGTTGTATCCCTTCTTCCTCACCTTGTCCCTTTCAAAGGGATTTGAAAATGAAACAAATGTGTGCATGTCATCTTGGCAGATGCCAAAACACCTCCTTCACAGCTACCTGTTAGCAGCAGCCTGTCTTCTACCTGGAATGCAGCTGTCTCCTCTTAAATCTAATGAGATTCATCCTCAGCAACTTTTTAGCAAAGTCCAATCCTATACTTATCCATCATCCCTCATCACTTGAGGCATTTGGTCCCAGCCATTTCACCAGCCTTGAACTTCTGCTTTCTAGGCACTTTGCAGGATTGCCTGCCACATATCAAAGGTGGGAATTCATTGTAACTTGTTGTCAGAGTCCTGCTTGTTCTGCAGAGTCAGCAGTTTAACGCTGTGGAAGAAAAATGGCACACACGGTGTACTTGCCACCACTGCTGACTTCCCTGGCCTCTGTCCCTCAGACTGCAGGTCTTCAGTCCCAGAGCTGGATCAACTCACATGACCTCAGCAGTGGCTTCATCCTGGCACTTTCCAAGGACTTCTGCTCAGTCTGCCTTGTGATGCAGGGCCTAGAAGAGATGAGCCCAGGGCAGGACCACCTCAGTTGGTGAAAATGTCCCCTGCATGTGCAGGAGATTGCTGAAATAATTGCCAAGGCCAACAGGCTTTTTGGTTCAGGAGAACTTGTACACTGCTTTCTAAGCCACTTCAAGCTGCCTGGCACTTTATTGGAGGGATGTAAGATTTCAGGACTGGTATTTTTGTTCTGACTTCCTTAGCTTCTTGTTCATCTTCTTAGGATTGGAGCAACATGTACTAGCTGCCTCAGGGTTTGCTTCAGGTGTGTGTCCTGTGGAGGATAGCTTGGCATCCTTGCTACTCACTAGATTCGCTTCATATCCTGCAGATGACACTTTTTCTTTGAGGTTCATGTAAGCCAGAGTTTCTCTGCTGTCCAATATTACTGAGCATTTGTCCAAAATATGATCAGAGACCAAGACTTCAGTATAGCTGGGAATGAAACAACACCTCTTCTTCATTGCTCTGTGGAGTGATCTTGAATCCATGCACACCTTTTGATGACCTGTGATGTTTCATATCTTTTCAAGGCTTCCAGGTACACTTTAGTAATTTTTAATACCTGAAGTTAGTGTTTTTATTACATTTCCCAGATAACCTTCTACAAAGGCAGCAGTAGGAGCCATGGGATATTTCTCGTGGCCTATGTCTAACTCTTCTCGCTTGCAGCCTACTCTTCTCTTAATGATCTCCATTTAAGTTGCAATTCAAATAAAGAAAAAGAAATTCCAAAAAAAAAAAAACCAAAAAATCAGATTTACTGAAAATTAATTTCTTTTGAAAACTTTACTAAGTCATCTATCTAGACATTCTTGCAAGGAATTCTGTTAGGATAACCAGCTGTGGTTGCCTTTTAAGAAGAAATGGTACTCAGATCCCAAACTCCAGGGTTCTATACTTGGCATAGGACATAAAGAGTTACCCTATGGTGTAGTTTTGCTTTGCTACACCAATTAGTTTGGAACCACTGACCAAGGAAGATGAGTCAAACTCATGGCCAAGGACTAACACAATGTTGAATAAAAATTAAAACCAAGACCAGGCTTTGGATAGAGTATGGATATACTGGATGCAGTATATCCATATCAGTAAACACGACACTCAATCTGGCAACCTGCACAGCTGCCTTACTGGTCTCATTTAATACTGGGTCATATTGGAAGCAGGGGGATTGTATTGGAAACTTGTTCACACACAGTAATTCAGGGATAACTTTTGTTAGTTCTTCAAATTGTTTGTGCGTGTAAGTAAAATTGCACATAATTAACCTACTATTCTAGTAGGAAAAAATGAAAATCAAGCCAGTGGGAGTTTTTAAAGTTTCATCTGAATCCACTCACTGACACTAGCAGTAATTTGTCTTTCACAAGGAAAAAAAAAGAATAGAGTATGTAGACTGACAGTTCAAGTGAGATTTTGTTTGTTCTTGTAGCTTTGGCAAAGAATATATTGCCTTATGCTTGTAGATCCTCAGAAGTTGTGTAGTGCTTTTTTTCTTTTTTTTCTTTGTTTACTAGACAGGCAAAGCTGAAAGCCATATTATTTTCTGAATAGATGAATTTCTTCCAGTTTCAGCTGGAAACTTTCTTATCTTGAAAAGCCTTTATCAATTTCAAGAGCTGTTCATATTGCTAAAATAGAAATCTTTCTTCAGGTGACAAAAGCGGACGCATTCTGTTTGTTATAAGGAAAGGAATGTGACTTATATTCTCACCTTTTTGTACTCGCTACATTCTCTGCTGTTAAAGTACAAGTACTTTGTAGCTGTAGACATTTGCTCTTTCTATATAAAATAAAAACCTATAGACACACTTTCACCACAGACTTCTTCTTGTATCATTTTGTGGTTTCTCCAGATAAAAAGTCAGTAAAAAAAGAGTAAGTGTTCTCTAAAGAAAGGCAATTGCACCGGAACCAACATAGAAATACCTCAACCTTGGGCGTATCCATTTAAATCTACTTGATCCAGACAGAATTCTAAAGATGTAATAAAGCTGTGCAACAGCCAGAATAGCTGTTGCAGGCAAATACAGCAGGCACAAGTGAGAGGGAGGAGAAGGAGTGAAAAATCCCCAAATGACAATTGTTGTGGATTTCTCTGCAGCAGTAGTTCTCATGAGCCTTACCCACAATATTGGCATTTGGATATATTCTGAAAGACCCACTTGTGTAGTGCACTTGCATCTCTCTCTACCTCTTTTTTTCCCTCCTTCTTCCAGTATCCAAAATATACTGACAAATTACATACTTAGCAGAGATTTGTGATGAGCCAATGAGCCTTTCTCAGAGCAGTTGCAAATCTATTCATTATTTCCTGATTCATGGAAGAAAACTCTTGCTTGAAATCTGAATACTTTATTCATAAATAAAGTTATATGAGATGGAGAGGAAATAATTTGGTTTGGTTTATTAAAACTCCAGGTGGCACAGTGTATTCATCTACAAATACATTTCAGAAGTTTTTCTCACAGTGCACTGTGTACTGTACGCATGAGAGATTGTTATTCTAAAAACAGCATGTATCAATTCAGCATGGATTTCCTGGTGTGAAGCATGGAGATTCCTATTATTGTTACAGAATCTTGGAAGCTCTTCATCCAGCCTTAGTCCTAGCTAGATTCATGCTTGCTTTGCCTGTGTCTGGATGACACCTAGATCATATCTAAGTGCAATGGTGCATCACATCCCATACAGCTTTTTATCACGCAGCTGCACCCAAGCTGCTGTCAGGAGCAGGCAACTTGAGTTTTCCCTCCTCTTAGTCATTCCTGAGGGATAACCAATCTCTCTAGTGGGCCAAAGCTTCACTAGAGAGCTGATCCAGTCAACTAGGGACTGGTAGGGCAGGTGCTCCCTGGGGGAGCCTAAGACACCCTTTGGCCTCAAGTGCTGAAAGCAATGCTCGGTTGAAGAAATTATGCCAGTGTTGTTGCTTTCTGCTGGCTAAATAGTGTATAACGTGGAGGATCTGAATAACTTCCTTGGAATAATAATATTTCCTAATAATAGTGTTTCAGCTGGGGTAATACAAACATAAATGCAAGAAAGGCTGTGGGGGGAATATCTCTTATTATGCCAGATGCTACCCTTGAGGAAAAGTATCAGGAAGACAGTAGTTACCTTCAATCAGTGGGGTCTAGTTATTTCACTGAATCCTAGCGAATCTGGACATGCAATCATCTGTCTATTACATAAGTTATATATGAGTAATATGAGATTTAAATGCTTTGGTTTTTGTTTTGAGAAAGGTCAAAGGGTCTGGAAACTAAACACTGAAAATGGAAAAAGATTTGTAGTTATTGTGTATATATCTTTTTCTGGACCTTTTTTAGGGTTTCTTTTTCCAACACTCTTAATACTGTGCTCACTTTAATTCTGCATTTGACTCATTTAGTGTTTTTTAACCGTGTTGTGCTTGCGTCTTCTGTGTGATATCCAGCACTACGTGAACATTTCCCAACTTCCCAAAGCAATTTCCACTTTAAACATATTTCATGAACATTAAAGTTATTTTACAAAAGTTCTTTAATGTTTTGTCTTTGATTTTCAAGGCAAGGTGCTTTTTGTTTATGTATTTATTTGTTCTGCAAGGTTTTTTTTCTTCACTTCTTTTAAGCTCTAATGAGGCATCCCCCTTCCTTTTTTATCTTTTTTCTTTTTTATTTTTCTTAAATTGGAGAATTAATAGACTAGAAAAAGGATCACAAGTACTCGATTTATACATTTTGTAAGAAGCTTTGTGGTTCTGATTACTAATTATCCCAGGAGTGTTCTCTGCTTTTTTTGGAACCTCATTTGCAGGGTACCAAGAAACTAGCAATATCAGCACAAGTAAAATGAGTTATCAGATCATTGAAAATGCTTTCATTTGGGCTTCATCTGTTATGTGCTGCATATTTCTAGTGATCTGTTGAGTAACTTGCACCTCATTCAAAAGGAACTGAAGAGGCTGCACATTTTGCTGGACTGCTCATTTCTCTGTGAGCCTATGCCACTCTCACTGAACAGCATTAATGACATTCTGGCTGAGGATTTGAACTTATCCTTGACAAATATTTTTCACTGAGAAGATATTTCTAGGCTGCTTGAAACTTTGCTAAACACATCTATTTAGAAGAGAAGGGCTATGTTCCTAAGTCTAGCAGCCTAAGATGACTCATATACTTCCTGAATACAAATCAATGCTTTGGAAAAAAGAGGGTGGGCTCCAGCATTCACTGTCAGTCAGAAAATGAAACAAAGCAGATGTCGGAGGACACTCTGCATTTAGCCTGGAAGTTTGGGGTAGCTATCTTGCTTTTAGCAAAATAAAATATAAATTCATAAATGAAATTGAAAAAAAGGAAATGAACCAAAGAGTATCCCTGTGTGCACACATATACATTTATTCCTAGGTTTCTGTAGATTATATAAAATAAGTCTTACTGTGCATATTAATGAGGAAGCTCATTTTTCTTCTTCATTTGTCCAGCCTTGTTATTTTGAAAAACAATGGCATTATACATTATTAAATATATTTCAGACACAAGCATCTGAGTGAATGGTCAAAATACTACAATATGGTCAGATTGCTTCAGGAAATATATTCAGGTAAATTCTCCCAGAAAATAGTGTATGAACTATTGTGAGTTTAATATCTGGCATTAATGTGCCTGAGAATGTTATAGTTTAGGTTGAGTCAGCTTCTGTTAAAAGACATTTGTGGTACAAAAATAAAACATAAATCCATACTGTATGCTTTTGGATTTTTTTACCCATTTTGTAGCAATATAAAAATCCCATTATTTTATTTGTGGGTTTTTAAATTTTTATGATAAGACAAATAAGAATACACGTTCTAATAGTAATGGAAGTAGGAATAAGTAATGTGATGACATGTGGAAAGTAAACTCCTAACAACTAAATAGACATGGTCATCCCTCATGAACCTTAGGGCTGGGGACATAAAGGTCTGTATTCATTGTGAGTAGATAAATCAGAAGAAAATCTGACTCAAGCAGTAACTAGTGCATGTATACCACTGCACTACAGGGACTTAGGACTGCAGTCACATTAGGTTCTCAGACAGGCAGTGAAGAAAGAAAAGGCACTGTTGCCTAAAAACCTCTTTTATGACATCCTAATTTGCACTCTTGAGGTCTTTGCTACTTCCCATTAACTATAAATGAAGCCATGGGTGACTACATTCCTGCCCTAGGGATTTATGTTATGAGCAACAAATAGGTGAAATGAATCAGATCAAAGCAGTCAAGTACACGGAACTGGTGGTGTGTTTTGAGACATCTGAGAACATGACATATAGAGAGCCCTTACACATCATTTTTGGGAATCTCAGAAGCAGACAGGGAAGCAGTTCAGTCCATGCAGTCAAACAAGGTTTTGGCAAGTGCTTGCAAGTAAGACAGAGGCCAGGGGGTAAGGCGAAAGTATCAAAAGAGTGATTTTATTCAAGTGAGCACTGCAATGCCAGAGCAAGTATTAAAATGGTGGAATTGACATTATTAAGTAAGAAAGAAAACTAAATATAAAAATGCTGCAGAATGTGGCTGAGCATCCAAGGAAATCTCTGGCATACTTACTTCACTTAATTGCAAAGTCAGCAGAAGTTACAAATTTGGAGAGGACAGGCAGTCCTTCTGAGAGGAGACCAGAAGCAATTCAGCAACAGAAAGATCTCCTTTGTAACTTCAGTCAGGAAGAAGATGAAGGGAACCTTCAAGATGCCAGAAGTCACTAGCAAGGGGTTTTCAGCTCTAACATTTCAGCCCTGTTGTTAGTGGTTAGGAAATATAAATAGCAAAGACAGCTCTTCCAGACGCATACTCAGGATATTATACCCAGAATTCATCTTTCTACACGAGTGATATATTTATAGAAATGTTGGTTTTATCCGTACAATTTGAATACTACATTGTGTAAATCAATTAGTCAAAAAGCATTACTTGAAATATAACATATCTACTTCAACATCATATATTTGCTTGAATTAGCAGCTCTAGGTTACAATGTGTAATTAAGGATACTCTGAGTGGATTCACCTTGAGATTGTGAAGAGTTAACTCCCTCCATTGACTTTGGGCATGATTTCTTGGTTCATTTTCCTAGTATTGATTGGATTTGTATTTGTTTTTTGTGCTTTCAGAAATTTTGCTGTTTGCATTAAAGCAGGCAAAATTTCCCCCCTCCCTGCATTGCCCACACTCCCTCACCTTTACTCCCAGCAAAAAAGTGATTAAGAGAACACTCTTTATATGGAACATTGGTCTAAATCTTCTGCCTTTAGAGAATTATCCTCAGGAAAACAAGTAGAATACATAAAAGTGTTCTGCCATCAAATACATGAATCACCACTACACCTGTTAATTTTTTTTTGTTTGTTTGTTTTTGATTCTGAGTCCACTCTTTGCCAACCTCTATTTCAAATATGATCATAGGAAACAATAATCTTTTGGAAGAGTTGATTTTCTACTAAATATATTCATTCAGCTGAATCCAAGACATATGCACTGTCAGTAGCCAGAATCTTATACCCAAGCAAGATTCTTTTCACTTTTGCTGGAAGCTTCAGACATCACATGTTTCAGAACGGCACCTAAAAAGCTGTTCTCCATTTCCCATTGACATGGTCCTTTGCTTTTGCTGTTGCTGCATCCAAGGGCAGTACACAAGGGTCCTCATGGGTGTCTTTGACTCTCAAGAATCAGGGATCAGGACTGAGCCCTGGTAGCCCCTGGGCTCTGGACAGAGGTCCCAAGGACAGCTTGGTGTTCTCAAGGACTCAGCGCCTACTGTCACTGCCAAGAACATCCTTACTCTTCACAGCAGCTTCCCAGCCTGGCCAAACATTTCTCAAAATCTGTGTGATTCCTTTCAGCCACCCTTCACCATTGGGCACTCATTTGAACTCTACACCTGGTCTGCGGCCACAGACTTTTACTTTGGTCCCAAAAAGAGCAGAAAAAAGATTATTTGGCCTTTGTGTTGGAGAAAGCGAAAGTAAATTTTTCTCTTGTGGTGCTGACAAAAGCTTTTTACTGATTTTAAAACTAAAAGTAATTGATCTGAATGTTGAGTAATCACTTCAAGGTTTAGTATAAAATAAACAGTTTTCATCAGACTAGACACAAGAGTAAAGGATGAAAGGTTTGAAAAAAGAGATAGCTCATCTTGATTGAACAGAACATCTATAATTTATAAAACATTTGTCTAGACAGGTTAAGCCCTTTCTTGGGTGTTTCAGATGCCATTTGACTGTTAAATGATAAATACAAAGCGTCAAATTTTCCAAAAGTTCATTTGTTATTTAAAAGTATGTAAGCAGTCTTTCCTGGAAGCTTTGGGAAAAGCTCATTACACTGTGGACAATTTCCTGGAGCAAAAATACTATGTCTCTGAAGGAAAGTCACAACTTCCAGTATATATATCTATGGTCTCACTTTTACAATATCCTACATTAATGATCCTAGATCAAATTAATAATTTTATACAATCTGACCAAACAGTTCTGTGAAAGGTTCTGCTAGTGAGGAAGGGATATCCTGGGACATAAATCCAAAGAAATCAATAGATAAGTGACAAATAATTTCAAAGGGGCAAACATTTCTTCTAAGAAGTCAGTCTAAAATCTATCTGGAAGGTTATATATCTGGAAGGTTAAAATCCTGGAAGGTTTTATTATTTATTTTATGAGAGGAAGTATCAATTCCTTAGACAGTGCTTACCCTCAGAGTTCTCTGTTATCTCAAAATTTTTCAGTGATTTTGAGACACATGTTAAAAAAAAAAAGCTGAAAAATTCTAGTAGAGTAGGGGAACTAGGGATGAAACAATGTCGGATCAAGTCTCAGAAATAAAGGCTTATTCAGCTAAATTCAGCTAACAGCAGCTCTGAACTGTTCTGGAGAGGTTTTTCTGTGTAATTGGGAGCAGGAGTCAAACCTCAATTGTGCAGCATCCTCACTGCTGGCAACACTTGAGACAATCCACCTGCCATCTTTCTGCCACATCTGCCATCAAGGAGATTAATCTGCTTTTTAAATGGAACACACCATATCCATTGTTCTGTTATTCCCACCTTTTTTTGAGTAAGGAAGTTTAACCATGGTATTAATCTATCTGGATATCAAGACATCTCATTGCCAATAGACTGGTGTCCTTGCACTTTTAAGTTTACCTTGCTAAGTAGCATTCTTTAGTGTTGACATATATAGAGAAAACTAACAAGTTCAATTATAACATCTATTATCTTTTCCAGTCTTTCCCCATTGATCATCATCTGCAAACTCTTCACTTTATTCTTCTTCCTTATGAGATGTTGTTTCAAAACAGTTTATTTCCTGCAAGCTTAAAATTATACAGGTGAAAATAGTACCACTTCAGAGACTGGGAGCTCCTGGAGGTATAATGCTTATTTTATACTGTATTCTTGGAGCATGTCTACAACATCATATTTATAGAATCATAGAATCGAGTAAGTCAAATTGAAAGAAATGTTTAAAGATCACCTAATCCAATCCTTCTTTGTATGGAGAGGGACATCTTTCAGCAGATAAGGTTATGCAAAGCCTCATCCACCATGGCCTTGAATGCTTTCAGAGATGAAGAACCCACAACTTCTCCGGGCAGCTTGCTGCTTCTTTTTACCATCCTCATCCTAAAAAAATCTCATCCTGATGTTCAACTTAAATCTACCGTCTTTCAGCTTAAACCCATATCCTCTTGCCATACCTCTACACGCCCTTACAAAAAGTCCCTTTCCAGCCATCTTGTTCATTTATTTTAGCTATTGGAAGGCTGCTCTAAGGTCTCTGTGGAGCCTTCTCTAGCAGAGGCTGAACAACCTCAACTGTCTCAGCCTGTCTGCACAGAAGATGAATTCCAGCCCTCTGGCTTCTTTGTGTGGCCCTTGTAGGAAATCATTCAAATGGCTCCATGGCTTTCTTCTACTGGGAGCCCGGGACTGGATGCAGTTAGTATTTAAGTTTAAAAAAAAAAACAAAACGTTATTTTTGGTTCAGTTGCATTCCCTGTGTCATGAGTGACTCAATTAGCTATTTTCGTATGAATATTGAATTATGGGGTGGACTGTTTAATGCTCTGTCTTGAAATATGATCCGGACACAAATGTACTGCACCATCTGGCTTTGAAAATTCAAGCCTGGTTTTAAAAACTGTTGCCAAAACCACCATGTGGTGCTAAATAGTGCCACAGCTTCACTGTTTTTCTGCTATGGAACTTGTTTTCCCTGAACTGTGGAGCAGGACGACAACAGGCTTGCCTGTGATCCTTAGAGGAGAATGAGGCTTCCATGGAAGGAATCTGCAGAAGTACCTGACCACTGAGTGGATGGATCTGGTTTCAGATCTTTACGCACATTTCAGAGATTTTCTGGTTTCTGAAGTGTCAGAAATAGAGCATAGACTAGGATGGGAGAAGAAACCACCAGGGAAAACTCCTCACTTTCTCAAAAAGCTTTTAAAAAAAAAATGAAGTGGTTCTCAATGATTATTTCCAATTTATACTATCAAATGCTTGAAGCTGTTTCAGCTGATCAGTGAAATCCTAACAAGGATAAAATGAGACCATTCTCCATTTTCTTGTTAACAGGAAAACTGAACAGCACAAAGTAGATCTATATCTCTAGCTCATTTCATTTTCTAATTCTTTTTTTTTAATTTGAGAATTTGAGTCAATAACAGGTGTTTTTTAATAGTAATTCACCATTTTTTATTGAGTATATATTTGCCTCTACCAGTGAGATTAAAAAACGCCCCCACATCATTAAATGAATGCTATAAGAGTCAGCACCCTATGATGTGTGAATGCTGAGCTGCAAAATGCATCCCATGAGCAGCAGAAAAATACATTCTTTCAGGTACCTTTGCCCCTACTACTCACTTTGTTCAGATTCATGTTTCTTCCTCTGTGAGACTACGCTTCCTGGGGCAGGCATTGAACTACTCCTTGCAAACCATCAGGAAGCCATTAATTGAAAATTAAGTGAAAGGAGCATTTTTCTTTTCTTGTAGGATCAGTTTTACTTTTGAGGAAACAAACAGAGAAGTATCTCTGTTCTTTAACCAAAAAAACAACCATATTTCTGTGTTTGCCAACTCATAAATAGAAACAGATTGAAAACAAGAATAAAAATTTAACTGGTCTTCTCACATGTTTTTTTTAACAGTGTCAAAAAAAAAAAAAAAGCCATTCATTTTGGTATTTTTACCAGCATAGCTCTCAATATTTTTCTAAAATGTTGCTTATATTTAGTGTTCAGCTTGTCACATTTTTCATTACTGCAGAGGCAAGCCTAGCCTCCATTAAAAGGGTGGGAAATTCTGTGTTATCTGATAAGATAGGTTATCACCAGTTGCAAACTGCAACATTTTCATCCTGTTTTGTTGAGGCAGGTTTCCTCAGAAAGCTTTTTGAAAGCATTAAATTCTCATTTGGATACACTTAAGCAGTAGGTAAGGAATTTTACCTCACCTGCCAATATCCTTTTCCTGTCTGTACAGTATTTGAAACTCTATCAGAATAGGGTAGGACACAGGTCTGGTAAGATGCAGGTGACTTGAGCAGAGTTGGAGATATGGGAAAATGCACCACTGGCGCTGCTCAGGGTCAGCCCACTGTAGCATCTGCAACTGGGAATGTAGTGCCAGGATAAATTCATATGTCCTTCCATCCCTTTCAAAAAGAGATAGAAAAGGGCAGGGAATCAAGGGAATAATCACCAGGCAACAATTAGGCTCTGTTCTTTCTGCCCCTTATTTTAATCCAATAGCAAACAGCTTCCTTATTCCTTTCCTATGCCAAAGTTTGAGCAGGGAAAAAAAAAAAAGCCCCAGCAGTTTCTCTGAAGCATAGCTGCACTGGTAATGATGTAGTTTTACACACTACCTGTGGCCCTGCTCAGAGTCACCACCCAACTTTACAGCATCTTTTGTGTGTTCCTCAAAGATTATGCTTTTTTTGGTTTTTTAAAGCAAAGTGAATTGCAAAGCAGCTCTCCTTCCTCTGCCACTACTCCCAGTGGTGGAAAAATAGTTAAGCAAAAGCCTGAAGCACTCCCCTTCCTGCTCTTTCTTCCAGCTGCTTCTGAGTACTAACAAGCACTGCAGCTAATGGACATCGAGTGCTGTGACACATAATGTTATTGAAGCTTCAGAAATATTAATGTAGCTGGGGAAAATGACACATAGGGCCTCGCCACCAACAACATATGATCCTGCAGTCTATGAGAAAATAATTTGGAATTTAGTGTAATACAAGAAAGTTGTTTCAGACCTTTAGTCAAAGATTCTGCAGTTCAATGATTTTATGACAAGTATATTTCTTTGTTTTTACTTTTCTTCATGTGTCTCTAATAGAAGTGGAGTTTATCCCTGTGTGCTGATATCAACACAGTGTCAGTAGAAATTATTGGTTGTCTTTAGCCTCAGCACTCTGCATACCAAAAATTCTTCCCTCTAAGAAAAGCACAGCTTATCAGTTGTATAGCACTGTATTTGCCTTTGTTTAATTTCAGATGGTTAAAGTGAATTAAAGTGGTGTCAGAAGTCTCTACTGCTAAATTGCTTTTAATTTGAAAAAACGGGCAGTAATTTATAGTTATCTTTACCATAGCTAATAATGTTGAAATTTAGGCTTCAATTAAATACCTTGAGAAAGCATGAATTTTCAGAAATACTGAACTCTACCACTCTGTAATTGGTAACAATATAGATGTGGACAGAAACTGGAACTCTCCAATTAAACATCTATTACATTTTAATGCGTTCTGTGGATAGAGGGAGAGTGGTGTTGCTGTTCCTCTTTATTTTAGAAGGATTTTGGAAGTTATCACATGATAGTTTTATAAACAAACAATGGAAATACAGTCCAGATTAAACAACTGTAATATGGATATGAAATTAGTGGAAAACTATTTTAGGAAAGAATTAACTGTGACTCTTTGTCAGAGGGAAAAAAATGTTTGTTGTGGTATCACAAAAGTCTGTGATTGCTCTGCAATATTTTTCACTTGTCATAGTGGCAGAAATAATATCTTTATTAAATTTTCAGATGCTATGAAGCTCTAGGTGTGAAAATACTTTGGGAAATAAGATTTAAAAAAAAAAATCTCCTTTAGTAATGTGCTTAAGTAAAATATAAGTCAGCAGGAGGGAAGGATTCCATGGTGGCAGGAGGAAAACCCTATGATACAAATGTACAAATGCATGTTTTGCAGTTAAGGACCTGAGGATTATTATGGACTACAAAATGAACATTTGCAAACATTTAATGTGGTATTGTGAAGAAATAGCTTCTCTGTTGGGACATATAATCCACAAAGCCTCACAAACTTTTTCAAAATAGCTTTCACTTTCTTTACTTCCCTTCAATTATTTACTTTGAGCAGTGATCCAAAGAAATGGAATAATTCAGATTGGAAGAAAGATGTAGTTGAGCCTTATGCTCAGAACCTTGGCATTATCAGCCTCCAGGTGAGGTGTGACCCTTTAGTCCAGTCATCCAGATACTTTTTTTATCAACCTGGATTTTCACTATTCTGAACCCAGTGAAATGCAGTTTTAGGAATGGACACAAGCCAGATGGTCTTAGGAAGACTGGAAACCAACAAGCTCTAGAAAACAGGACCTAAGGCAAAAAAAATTAAATATTTGGGTTGCGGAGTCAGAGAAGGAAAGCCCAGGAATTGCTGTAATAACAGCCTTTCCAAGGTGTTATGGCTGCCCACAGAGGAATTGTAATGAAATCAATGTAATCAAATTCAAAAGCCTTCTAGAAAATGAGGGTGACTTCCACCCTGCTGCCTCCCTCCCCCCCACGCCCTCAAGGAATGTCAATAGATTTATTTTTTACACTTTTAATTTCATAAATTTTATTTATTCAGCATGCAGTCATTCTCTAAGTGGTCTGTTCACGATTACTTGTGTGCAAAAGAGAACAGGATACAAGTCCTTTTCCTGTCTTTGTTTTTCTCTATTTGGTGGCAACAAACCATTTTTTTGACAGATCTTTCATGCACTGTAGGAGTCAATAGCTGGATGGTCATTTTTCCCAGAACTTTGTTTAACTCAGCTTCCCTAATTCTTAGGCCACTTTGCTGCCCATTGTATATTTTTTCTTTATTGGTACATCAAGTTTTTCTGGTGGGCTAAGAGGAAAAGGAATGATTTATATGTTTTGCTGTAACTTTGCTGGCATCCTCCTGGACCTTTTATGCGGGTTTCTCGCTGATGAGACATCTATTATCAATACAGGTCACTCTTACAACTCTGTGATGTGCAGTTTCTTTTTCAAACACATATTTCCAGTCATACTTCATTCATAACAACCTCCAGATTTTTCTTCAAAAAGCTTTACAACAGGTAGTCATAAAGTTGCATTTATGCTCACTGCGGATAGATCAAGAACTGATGGGCTTTAAGTTACAGCAGGAAGAATTAAACTAAACATCAGGAAAAATCCCAAAACTTTCTAAAAAGGCAGCCCTCATCTAGATTGCTAGTTTGGTTGTACAACTCTATCACTGCAGGGTATGAAAACCAGTTGTTATGGGTTGACCTTGGCTGGAAGCTAAAGCCCTCACACAATTGCTCACTCATTCATCTTGCAGTGGGATAGAGAAAAGAGTCAGATAGGTAAAACTGAGAATAACTTGTGGTTCAATAAGGGAATTAAATTGAATGAGGGTGTCATGGGGACCTCAAAAACCAGCAAGTGATGCAAGGGTAATCGTTCACCACCTCCCACCAGCAGCCTGATATCCATTTGGTCTCTTGAGCAACAGCTACTTCAGAAAGAGTCCCTGCCCTACACCCATCGTGTTTTATTGGTGAACACAGGACCCCGATGTGTGGGACATCCCTTTGGTCAGTTGGGGTCAGCTGACCCAGCTGTGTCCCCCACCAACCTCTTGCCCACTGTTAGCCCACTCACTGCTGGGGACAGTGAAAAACAGGGAAAGCATCAACCTGTGCAGACACTGACCAGCAATATCTAGAACACTGAGGTGTGATGAGCACTGTTTTGGTCATGAATCCAAACCACAGCTACAGAGGGGCTGCCATGAAGTAAGCTACCTTTGTCTCAGCCAATCCAGCACATCACTTTATTCAAATATATTCAAGAGATATTTTACTTTTAGCTGTCCTTTTTTTTTCAGGGTTTAAAGATTGAAACAAACTAAGAACAATACATAAAGTCACAGGTACAGCTTGGCTGACATCCACTAGCTAAATCCTCTGACACCCAAAGGAGATGGTGACTGTGCCCAAATTTGTGAAACATTCCTGCCATAAGTTATAACTGGAGCTATGTCCCGGCAACATGTGGAACTATAATAGCTGGCAAAGACCAAAACCATTAACAGAAACCATGTTAGGAATTGAATAGCATGAGTAGTCAGGGAGTAGGTGTTTTACTCAACTGTATGGACACATCTTCAGAGTTCTGATCAAGGTGCTTTAATATCAATATAACGCATTTATTGTATCAATATAATGCATTGAAGTAAATGTCTGTGTATTTTTACCTCTTTTGATAAAAATCAGGTGTGCTGAATCATTGCTCTTTTGTCAGAAGGAAGGACTTTACCTTAATACCAGATAGATTGTCCAGTAGTGACACATGGAATAAAATTGTGTTCTAGAAACAATTGTTCATTTTCAAAAAAGAAAAAGGAGGCAAAACCTCCTCAGCAAATAGCTCTTTCTTTTTACTCTTATGGGAGACAAAGTATAAGTAACTTTATATGCCTCCCCCAAAGAAGTTTGTGCACAAGCAGAAACAGTACAGCCCAGAATTCCTTCTAGAGGCATGTCTGTACCTCTGTGCATTCTGCAGGTAGTATTGACACATATATGGGAATTGTAGGAAAGAACTCCCCTCTATGCATCTGATGATGAGATCATAATTACACAATGTTTTTACATGTAATTTTTTTTAGGTGTAGTAATTTCCTGCAGCTTTCAGGGGGGAATTAAATTTTAATCTCTTCTAAATATTTTATCCATTGTGTCCATATATTTCTAGACAGTTCAGTTTGAAGGTTCAGACTGTTGTTGTTTCTAAAATGTCCTAATTTCATGTACTGAATAGGACATCAGTACAGCACACAGAAAAAAAATTTGCAGTATATTCACAAATAAGGTTTATCCTCCTTTAAAAAGTTTTTAAAAATCTATTTTTAAATTGAGGATATTTATATTTAAATATTTCTTTTGCTTATCAAAAAGCAATAGGTTTATCACACTCTGTAAATTTGGCATATGCAAACATACCAGCAGTTTTCACCGATTGCTTTAATCTCCTAAGTCTTTTTTCTTTGATTAACATCCAGATCTCTATGTAAACTAATATATAAAAAATAATTAATGTAATTTCATCTGTAACTTTCTAGATTTTACCTATTTGTATTTTGCAGTGAAAAAAAAGCATATACTCTGCTAAACCTTGTTATAAATTACAGCTTTCTATTTCCTTTGAAATTCATCTCCAGCTCACTTTAGATCTGGTTCATCTGTTGACTTTGTAGGTAGAAAAAGATTGTGTACTGCCTATGTGTCAGCTCTGCCAATAATATAAATAAATATTCAGATCAATGTTCCTTACATTTAAATTTCCTGTTAGTTTATTTGGGACTTGATATTGTCTAGAAGGAATGTCATTCTTTAAATTTTCTACACTTTTTTTTGAAATCTACTTTTCCATATGACTTTCACAAAGAAATACTATGCCTCACTGAAAATGTTTGATTCTGTTAAAGTGACACATGTTCCCTGTGGATCTAAAATGTACATCACTAATCCAGCCCCATCATTTCTCCTGGAAAATTATTGTTCCAGTAGTGTAAATGAAATTCAACTTGCAAGTCACTAACATTTTCTTAGAATTTCAGTTTGTCTGCTTTCAATTTTTACTTTCCTTGGTTTACTTTACTAATGGACTTGGAGACATTGCTGAATTAAAAACTAAGTGTAGTTTAAATAACTATTGGCAAAAGCAGAGGAAATAAGGATTGGTCCTGTTAACATTTCTTCTTTTAGGGTACAGAAAGCCATAGAAATTATTGCATGTTGTTGAGAACTTTTGAAAGAAAACTTATTAAAAAATGAAATGAACACAAAATAGGTCAGTTAGTGTGGATTTAATTGCAGTTGTCTTATAACTTGCAGTCACAAATTCATGTTTCTTGAGAAAGGAACTTGTGACTTATGAGAGTGTCATTAGTAGCAAGTCCAGAAATTATTTCCATTATGTCAGATTTTTATGACTTTGACTCATTATATGCATTTTAAATATTGTTGGACTTGTAAAGGTTTCTTTGCTACTGTCAAATATGCCAATGGTGATTGCAAAAATGAAGGTGTTCACAGACAATGGCATTAATTTATCAGAATTATAGCTGCAACATACATATTAGTGCATAGAACCCAGTGTACATTTTGGCATTTCAATACATAACTGCATGAATCTATTTCATCTGCATTCCAGTGGACATCAGTGGATTAGGGAATTTATGAGAGAATAATAAAAATATGTTGCTTCCCCAAGGTTTTTGGGGTTTTTATACTTTTGCAGATAAGGCTATAACTTTTCTTGGTGCACACTTTTCTAAACATCCATGCATTATTTGCAGGAAATATTGTGTCTTTGTACTCCACTGTGATGCAGCTGTTCCTAAAAACTGGCTATGTTTATACAGGGAGAGGATTACATTAACAGAATCTGTAGGATCAATGCCTTAACTACCTGCTTCACAGAAAACATGGTAAGGTTTTATGTGAACACTAACCATCTGAAAATCATGGTAAGGTCAGACACAAATGGTATTTAAAATATAAATGTGAAAATAAGCTCAAGGAAAGCACAAAGGTAAGAGAGAAGAGAATAATAAACCTGTAAAAAAGGATAATGTTGTGGTATTCTGGTGGGTTGGAGCTTTACAGGATCGGTGTAAACAATTTCTGAGGTAAAAAAAACAAGACCAAACCAAACCAAAACCAAAAAACAATATCCAAAAAAACCCACTTAGTTACATCTGTATTAGTAAATTAAACTCGACAGTTATGATTAGAAGATAAGTACCAAGGAACTGTAAAGTCAGATGAGCAAACTCCTCCTTCTTTTCACTCCTAGAATAAAAAGGTGTTAATCATCCCTTGTGTGGCAAACAGCATTGTATTGTCTCATTCAAATGACTCCGAGGTTCTGTCTGGAAATGTGGATCGAAACCACACCTTGGGGTGTGCTGGCCTTTACTGAGGACAGACTGCTGTGCCAGTGATCAGACCTGCACTTTTAGTCTGTGTAAATTGCTGCTACAAACAGAGTTGGGGTGATCACGCAAAGAAAGTGTGGGAGAGTATGGAAGTTTGCTAGATCAGGTAAGGGAAGTGAGATAAAGAGACAAAAGGTTTCAGTATAAGGGTAAACTGAGGGCGCAGAATGGGGAAAACAATCTGTTTCAGCTATTCAGACTTAGTAGTACCTTTATATTTGGCATGTGTTAATGTCTTCATATAAAGCAGATTACACAATTCAAGGTACTACCTGAAGCAAGCAAGATGTTTATTTTAGCAAACCTCCAGTCCTTTCAGAAGGAAAAGTTAGTTTCATACAGCAGACATTAAAACCTTTTCTTCTCTGTTGATCTCACCTGGATTTCATTGGATTTCTTGATAATCCTTTTTTTTTTATCTTTTTTTTTTGCTAAGCTGACTTGTCCTTAACTCCTAACAGTACACAACAATACTGTGTTCCCAAAGAGCAACACAAGGGCATATATATTGCTGTACTGAGACAGTTCAGGATCCCTCAAGCTCAACTACTCATCATCTGTCCCCATTGACTAATAGTAGCTGCTTAAAGAAAAGGATTTACAAAAACAACAAGACTAAAAAGTCATTGATCATTTCCTGGAATATTTTCTGTTCTTGTCAGTCTGCAACTCAGAGCTTTCTTGATTCAGAGGCAGTTCTTTCAGTAGTTAGCAAAACATTAATACACTTTCATTTGGATGTCTCCATGCAACTGCTTAGCTGTGAGCTAAATGTCTAAGCTTTAATTATAGGTAATGCACTGAAATATAGTTAATGAACTGTCTAGTCCAGACAGTCAATAGAACCTCAAGAGAGATTCAATTCATGCTCAAGCAAACATCTGATGCATAAGCATGAATGCCTGGTGTCACTTGAAGCACCCAAGTTTATCTCACCGGCTCTGGTCAAAAAAAATGGAGTGTGTCTTTCAGGTTTAACATCCACCTACAAGTTTCTAGGGTGCCTGAAATAACACTAAATTTTGAAGTTAAAGCAAAAAAGCTGAGGCTTTTTTTTCAATTGTTCCAGCTGGACTTTCCTGCAGTAGTTTTCCCCAGCTGCTTCTTGAACTTAAGTAATTCATCAAGTCCACAGCATCCCATGGCATGTATGTTTTGTGAGAGGATGTACTTCCTTTTTTGTTGTTGTTTTGTTTGTTTGCTAGGTTCTGGTTTTGTTTCTATTTCTTCTTACTACGTTTTGCATCTAAAACCTCTTTTTCAGCTAGAAGCTTGAACCTTTGCTTTCTATTCAATTGATAATAATTTTTTAGATTGCCTTATTTTCTAGTGATCTCTCCAGCTCGTAGGGCTACACAAGGATAACCACATCTAGTACATCCCAGACACATTTTTTTACACACTTTGAAGCGCATCTTGCAAGTTGAATTACAGCTTTCCATATATCTTTGTTGTCCAAATACTGCTTATTCAGTCTTGGTCAATTTCCCACTGCTTGATTTTTGAGGCTTTCTTGTCTTGCCAAACTCTAAGTGTCTTGGGATCTTTTACTTTTTGAGACAGTCTTCTACATTGTCTCATGCACTGTCTACTCTCTGCCTCAAATGAAGCTACTTTCCTTTAAACACACATTTAAGTGCTTTTCTGAAATGATGCCCAAATTGCTAGTCTTCTCAACCAACATGTTTTCTTTGTCTAATTCTGTTCTATTGTTTTATTTTTTTTAATAAAAAACTTCATTACATTCAAAAGTGTTCAAGATAGAAACATATTTTAAATTAAACTAAAAATCAATTAAAATTGACTTTTCAGTAAAAAATTGGGCATTGGTTAAACAAAAATTTTGGAAACTGTGCATCTGTGGTGGAAGTTCAAATTAAGTGAAACATTTTGTTCTGCCTATTAAAGAAGCATATATCTTGAAAACAAGAGATTGATTTTCCTGGGGAAAAAAAATATTGTGGAGATCAAAACTTAGTGAAATTAACTCAGGCAAAGCATTTATCACACTCATGAAGACTTGTTTTCAGGTAGTTATAAAGCTCAAAGCAAAATTTAGACTTTAAAATCATAAAAGTTGTTATGAAGAGGAAAAAAAGAGAAGTTTAAAATTCAGAAAATCACTCCTGCCAAGTTTTGTACAGATTTACTAAGAATACACGCTGTCCTTTGAATGCCTACACCTCAAACTCAAAAAAAAATATTTTTAGAATAAACTATTTCAGTTGGAAGGGATCATCAGCACTTCTTTCTCCACTTCCCCTCCTCAGGAAGGAGTAGACAGCAATGAGGTCATTCCTCAACCTCCTTTTGTCCAAACTGTCCAAGCCCAAACTTCTCATCTAGTTCTCACAGGACATTGTTTCCAGCCCTTTCACCAGTTTTGTTGACTTCCTCTGGACACTTTCAAGGACCTTCACATTCTTTTTAAAGAGTGGGGCCCTGCACTGGCACTGCAGGTGAGACCACATCAATATTGAATACAGAGGGATGATCACTTCTTTTGACCATCTGGTCATGCTGTGTTTGATGCACCCCAGGATGTGGTTTTCTATCTTGGCTGCCAGAGCACATATTTTCTAAGTATCTGAAAGGTTGCAATGAGCACAGAAACATTTCATTCGTGTTCTTGTACATAGATTAAAGAAAAAACCAAAAAAATCCTAAATACCCCAACCAAAAATAAAAATAATAAAATATTTTCAACTGAAAAACACCTTATAAAATTGTGTAACTTTGTGTTGCCTAAAGGAAAAGACAAATTAAACATAAAGATTAAATACCATGTGTATATATGTATATAGAAATATACATGCACATACGTACATATATACATACATATTTATATGCATATAGGTAAGTAGCTAAATAGGAATAAAAAATTTCCAAGAGAGACAAAGAGGATTCTTTTTTTTAAATCTGTGTATTTTTTTTAATTCACCTTCCTCTGCTGCATAAAAATTTGTATTTAGTATTTAATAGTATTTGGGGAATACTATGGGCCCTTCACAAGTACTCTTCCCCATGAACAGGGAAGGACAGCCTTACAGATGGATCTTGTTTGGCATTTTGGACTAAAACATTTCAGAAAATAATGTACAACAAAATGTAATGAATAAATCTCTTAGTCTCAAATGAGATATTATCTTTACCAATGCTGAATCGATTTGTCACCTAATATTCTGCTTGTAGTAGCACTGAAATCAATATAAACACTAGTCTTTCATATAAATGTCTAAATTTACCTGGAAAAATGTAGTTCACTTAAACTGGAAATATTTTGCTTTAAATTTCCACATGCAAATCTGATTCTTCTGGATGAGTAAAACTGAGAATAAATGTAATTTTCATATGCTTAGGAACAAGATTTATAAAACAGAAAATCAGAGAAACTCTTTGCAGCTTCAAAATATAAAAACCTGTATATAAAAACCTGCTTTCAGTTCCATTTTGAATATTTTTTATATATTTAATATTTAATATTTAATCAGAATTATGATTTGCCATACTTTTGAAAAGTACGCTCAGTAAAAGAGCAGAGAAAGGTTGCAGCAACGGCTTGAAATATTTGATAAATAGTAGAAGTTCCTCCATTCAAGGATATGACTGGGGCAGATTGAAAAGTATTTTAGACTTTCAGAAAAGAAAAGAATAGAAAAGATTGATTTAAAAAAATAATGTACTTTTCCAAAACACTAAGTATTTAAGCCACAGTGTATGTAAAAAGATTAAATTAGGAGTTCCTCCAGTCTCCTATTTCTCCTATACCCTTTTATTTCATCTTCTGATGAACACAAACTTAGGGAAACCTTCATTATAAGTGAACATGTTTCCTTCCATGAAAGTTCTGTGTGTTTTTCATTCTCACAAGAGATGAAGTTGTATTACTGAGAGTAATACATCAAATCACACTGAATTTCTGAACACTTATAATTACTGTTCCATGAAGCTGGACTAGAGTATGGAAAAAGGAAATTTGTGCAGAATTATTTTTTCCCAGTCCTCCATCTGGGATAATCTTTGTCTTTTTCTCATTCCTGTAGCATTAGAGGTGTGTCCAAGTATGATTCCATCATTCTAAAGCCGTAGAAAAGAATGCTGTTGATTATCTTGCCTTGGTGGCTGATAATGAAAGATGTTTTCCTGTTTCTCAATTTTCTGTCGAGGGTCTAGCCTTGGGAATATCACTACTGCTGCTCTGTAGTTTGTAGTTTTATTTTGTTGTTGTTGTTGATTTAAATCTCTGCATTAAAATGTTTTTTATTCTATTAATTGAATTTAATATCTGCTTTGTTTAAAATTTTATCATTTTTACAGGGTTTTTTTCTGAATATGAGCCTGCTTAGAAATAGCAAGACTATGAGAACTAGTCCCTGTAATTTCTTCATGAATGTTAAGGTGTTGTGGCCATAGGAAACTGTTGCTCTGTGAGGTTAAGCTGCAACAGAATTGCTCATGTTGACTGTTTTACCACTCTGCTCCTGAGGGAAATGCAATCATAATCTAGTTTCTCCCAAATGTGCTGATATTCAGCCTATGATTTTTTTACAGGACAGGCTGACCAGTTTGGAAGATGAAAAATTATTACCTCTCTTTCTGGAAAAATATCATTCAGTGTGACAGGGGAAATGATAGTTCACATATGAGAACTTGCTTTTTTCTATGTTAAGGCAGGTTTCATACCACTACTTTTCAAGACCAATGTAAAACCCATAAGCCAATTAAAACGGGAATGAAACACATTTTTCAATTTTTGAAATACATAATTCAAACATTTCATTTTATTTTATTTTAAATTTTACTTTAGAAATTAAGCACTCAGGCTGTAATCAATATCAGAAACTAAGTGATTTATTTATGGAAGGTGATACCTCAGATAATTTTTTGGGAAATCTAAATTCAGCATCCCTATTGCTTTCTGAAAAGAGTGTTTTAAGATGTGCCACGTTGCCTTGGTTGTGATAAAGATATTTTCCATGGTAAATGTTATAGTTGAAAATATGATAGAAACGGTACCACTGGAGTTTTCATAATAGTTTAGAAGAAAAACAGAAATTGGAACAAAATCTGACAGATTGGGGCTCTTTAGGTGCTGATGGATGCTAATATTCAGGTATCTGTTGTACTTAGGGCAGATAATTGGGCTTTGCTTTACCTCTTTTCAAATAATCTACCTATTTATATTTGTTCTGGCATTTATGGCCCTGCTGCATTTTTGTGGTAAAAACAACAACAAAAAACCATAGAATCAATGAACAAAGAATCATACAATCAATTATGTTGGAGAAGACTATTAAATTCATTGAGCCCAGTTAATCCGGCAGCGCCCAGTCCACCACTAAACCATGTCTCATGGCAGCACATCTACTTGTCCATTGGATACCCCCAGGGATGCTGACTCAACCACTTCCATGGGCAGCCTCTTCCAATGCTTGACAACCCTTTCTGTGAAGAAATATTTTATAGTATCCAGTCTCAATCACCTGATGCAATTGGAGGCTGTTTTTTCTTGTCCTAGCACTTATAAATGAGGAGGGGAGACTGACCTCCCTCTCACTACAACTTCCTTTTAGTTATCACAGAATCATTTCATTTGGAAAAGACCTCTATGGTCATCAAATCCAGCCTTTGCCTGATAGCCACTTTTCAATGACACCATAGCATTAAGTGCCATGGCCAATTCTTCCTTGGACAGCTCCAGGGATGGAGATTCCACCCCACCCTGGGCAGTAGGTTCCAATGCTTAACAACCCTTTAGGAAGAAATTCCTTCTGATGCTGGACCTGAACCTCCGCTGACCCAGTCTGACATTATGTCTTCTTGTTCTGTCATGAGTTGGGACAAGAGGACAACCTTTGTCTGGCAACCTCTTTTCAGACAGTTATAGAGAGTGATAGGGTCTTCTCTGAGACTCCTTTTCTTCATGTTAAGCAACCCCAACTTCCTCAGGTGCTTGTTATAGGACTTACCCTCCAGACCCTTCACCAGTTCTGTTGCCCTTCTTTGGACACACTCCAGCACCTCAATGTCCTTCTTGAAGTGGGGATCCAAAACTGAACAGACTACTTGAGGTGTGGCCACATCATTGCTGGGTACAGGGGCACAATCACTGCCCTGATCCTGCTGGCCACACTACTGCTGATACAAGCCAGGATGCCACTGGCCTTCTTGGCTGCCTGGGCACACCCTGGCTCACATTCAGTGGCTGTCAACCAACACCCCCAGGTCCTTTTCTGCTGGGCCACTTTCCAGTCTCTCTGTCCAAAACCTGTAGCATTGCATTGGGTTGTTGTAACACAGGGGCAGGGCCCAGCCCTTGGCTATACAATTGGCCTTGGCCCCAAAATCTTTATATTTTTTCATAACACAGTAAAGAAAAAAATATAAATCTGGATTTTTTTTTAAACAAAAGCGTATTCTGGTGGTAGAAGCTGCCCTACTTATTTTTTGACCATCTTGAGTGTTTAGCCAGATTTTTAAAGACATTTAGTTGCCTTAAGTCTGTTGTGTCTGCAGGGGAGAGTTACTGCGTGTTTTATAAACCTATTCTTAGATTTCTTTTCTCCTAAAGTAACAGACTCAGTTGGAAAGCAATGAGCAATTATTCCTCCTCACTGAGTTTAGAAAAAGGCTCTTGTCCAATTTCTGCTGTTGGCAGACAGTGTCTAATCCATGCTTTCTGTCACTATTACAAGCATTCAAACTGCGTGCATTTTTTTCAGGCAGATCGGTGTCATTAATTGTCACCTTACAATGGCACATAAGGAACTGTTACAGAAGGCGCAAAACAGAGGAGGAGATTTATTTTTAGGGCTACAAAGGATATTCCAAATTTCAAATCTGATCCAACATCTAAGCCTTTATTATTTTTCGTACTTGGCATGCATATCTGAAAAACTAGTCAGATCAGGTTTTTTTAATTTCTGAGCATGTTTCATTATTAAAAATAAACTTGAATTATTTTTTGACATTGAAAACTTGTGAAACACCTTTGTGGTGAGTTGTATATAAAAGTGATTACTTATTTAGGATTGGTAATATTACTTATCCTTGCAATGGACAATTTTAATTGAATTTGTGCAGAGAGAAAAAGAGCAGCATGTGAATTTGAACTTAAAAAAATCTTGGGTTAGAGTGTAAGGGTTTGTCTATATCTGTAAACCAAACATGCATGGGACTCTTAAATAGCACTAAAGTCAACCGGACAGAAAAATTTAAGCCCTCTTTCCCTCCAAGACAGGATGACTAGACCCAAAGTGACTATTTCCTTACATGTCTGCGCTTCATAATACCTTACAGCCTGTGACTGGAAATGGGTTTGGAGAGTATTACTCTAAGACCATTCTGACAATTCAGAATTACAAATTTTCTACTTTTAGTCGCCTAAAACACTCCCTCACAGTGCTTTATTAGAAATAAAGATGTAATAAAAAGTACAAATCAATTCAGTAGAAGTGACTTTGATTAGTGCTTTAATTTTTTAACTAGTTTACTTTTCAGTCAGATATTAATGCTCTAACAATTTTGGTTTTATTCATTTTGCATTTTTCTTTTCTCTCTTTTTTTTTTGTCTTAAAAATAAGTTGAAGAAAGAACTCCAGAACAAAAAGAAATCATGTTGCTTTTTTTCCCTCATTTTTCATAAACATAGTTACAATGACAATCAGTGGGTCTTGAAGTGAGTCTTGGAGTGGGTTTGCCAAAACTCCGCTGTTTCAACTAAAGATAAAATGAGAATGAAGTAAACAAATTCTCTAAAGCAGCTGTTATACAATTCCACAGTGTCTCCAATTCCAAAATATAAGTCTCCTTCCTACTGTAGGTTTTGGAACTTATTTATCTCAATGGTAACTGATCTTGATTGATCTCTCTTTTCAATTGTTTTATGCAGTTTTAAAAAATTAACTGTTTTTCAAAGTACTACTCTTTTAGTTTCCATCTTGTTCCCATTTTTTTACCTCTTCCTTTCTAGCTTCATGTCAAGGTCAATTTGCTCCACTAGCTGATCTATTTTTTATCACATTCCACTCTATCATTGTTTGCTCAGCTCAGCTATTTTCTTCATTCACAAATCTGATTTTCCTGTCAGTCTTACCATCCCCTTTGTCACTTTCTTCTTTTGAACTGAATGCCCTTTTCCAGACAAAGTCTCCAGTCTTCCCTGTATTTCTTCTTGTTCTAAGCTCTTCCTTCCCCTTCCCTAGTCTCATAGTCTGGGTATGAGCAAATTCAACCAGTGAATTCCCTGCCCAACAAGATATTTGTTTCCACTGTATTTGAACCAGATTTTGTTTCTGTCACAAATTTAGGCTGTCTGATGCCATTCTGTCACAGAGGGGAGACCACCCTTGTTTTCTTTGACAGTGCTCCAAGAATAGCAATTGGGAAAAAATATAGAGGAATGTTTTGAACTTGCGCCCATGTTAAACACAAGCAAGGTCAGTTAACTGACTGTAATGATGCAGGAGGAGTTTAATCATAACAAGGAGAACCAAAGAAGTGCTTTCTTCAGAAATATAAAGGAAGAAAATTACTTTTCTACTACATAAGTGTACTAAAAACTATGTAACTGGGCATAGTTATAGATATGCAGTGGGGAAATTAAAAAAATATCATTTCAAGTAACTAAACATCAAGGAATTAAACTTTAGCTAGTGAAATACTTTCATTACCAAATGTGACTAATGACCTCACAGAAAAGATGTAAATGAAAAAGATGCAAATGTTGGGGGATCAATGTGTCTCTTTATGGGTGTCTCCTTCACGAAAATAATTTTATTTGAATATTTACAAATAAATAATTGAATTTTACTTCAGTTTATTGTAAATACTCAGAGATTTTTGAGTATGAATAAACCCAATTCTGGCAAGCAGGAATCTTGTCACCTTTAATGACGAGCCTAGAAAGCCTTAATTACAGACGACTTCAGTGCCTACACCAGTGAATACCTGATGGCAGAAAATATTAAGCTCCTTTCAAGATATGCATTTTTATCCTGGAATTATTCAGGATACGCAGTCTTATTTGATAAGTATTCAAGAAATAAACTTTTACTCAGTTTTAATAAGTATGTGAATTTCGATATCTCAATAAGGGCATTCTGTTGAACTTGAAATGTCATATACACTTAAAATCGGCATGATTCTAGTAAAATAGTGAGCAAGACAGTGGAAAATGAAATACATTTCACCCCCTGCAGAGATTAAATTTACAGGAAATATTGAAGAAAATACTATAAACACATGTTTGACCTGTATGCAAAAGCAATTGGAGCAGAAATTAAACAAGATGCTCATTTTGCTCCTAATAGTGCTACTAGCCACTGTTCTTGATGCAGACATTATTTTCACATGCAGTATAGAGGAAGAAAGGAGGAAGTAAATCGTTTACTGTAATAGATGTATCACAATGTACTTTAAAAAAAAAAAGAAAAGGAGAAACAGATGTTCCTCGTGCAGGTATAAAATTCAAAAGAGTAATAAAGCTATCAAAGAATGTGTAATGAAGTGTAGATTAAAGAGCACAGTCTTGTCGTTACAACATATGTTCTGAACTTTCATGAAATAGGGTGGTTTAAAACTAGACACATTCTCATGAAAACAAGGAGATTGAAAAGACCTGCAAAAGAAATGTTCTTTTTATGTTCTGAAAGGTACAACCTGCAGAAGGAGATGAATGTAGCATTAATGTGCTGTAGGAATTGTAGAGCTGGACTGATGCACTAGCATCCATTATCCAGTTCTCTGCAACTGAAAGTCACTTTGATTGAAGGTCATTAGACCGAGTGCAGGTCTTTATAGTTTTTAGAATTTTTCTGGTAGAAACAGTCAGTGCTAATTCTGTTAATTATCAGTTTATTTTTATTAACACTAAAATGAAACTACTTTTTTCAAATATCTCCTTCTTTTTCACTTTTTGGAAAGGAATTAATTTCAGTTACAGATGGAATAATCAGTTCCTGATTTTTGTGCCTAAAGTCATGTCTTCATGTACTTCTGTGTTAACTACACACAATATAGCTGTCTAGAAAAAAAGTTATTTAACAGGTAATGGTATTAGGATAAAACCCAGATGTCAGTAACATATGTACATCATAATGTCATTTTTCATTCTATCATCATCAGGCACCACTTAGGAAGTGGCAACAAAACCCGAGTTCCTAAGTAATGTCAGTGAATAACTGTAACTGTGTGGTGTGTGATTTATAGCAACTGATCATAAAATACAGACATGGAAAAATTATGTGCATATATTGCAATCCAAGAATGAGAAAAATATGAGCTAAAAAGATATGAAAGAGATTGGTTTTGTTATGTATGAAACATTAGATAGTCAGTCATTTTGCAGACACTTCCATATGAATGCAAGTGATTATCTCCAAATTATTGAACAATCTGAAAACGAAGAAAAATAGGAGCCCACCTTAGTACTTTCAGACAACCAGCATATTATTTTCTTCCATGACTTTTCAAAGGCTTCATCAACATCAATTATATTCCCATTTATGAAAGCCAAGTACAGCAGCCGTCAGACAATCACCAGAACTGCACATTCTCTCTGACAGATACTGGATCTGATAGACTTGGAAGAAATTTAGAAACATTTTGCTTCTGACAAATGTTTATTTGGATATTCATCTGGATGAGACACGGCTTTCTTTCAATTTCAAGTTGTCATTCAAAGAAATTGATTTTTCCACAGGCAAAGAGCAAGCCTAATTATAAACTGATCATGTCATAGAACAGGAATATCTATGATACCTCTAAATATTGGTAAGCAGAGATGGACCATGCAGTGTCATGATGACAACCCAAACCAATTTTGATTGATACCAGAGTGGAAGACAACAGTGGGATTCTTCTATGTCTGTACTGATAGGTATATAACATCTTGCAAGGTATACAAGAGTATCCAAGATAGAAGGCCAATAGGTACAGCGCAGATCTCACAGCAAGTCACCACTCTTCTCAACTGACAGTAAGTAGCTAAGCAGGATGTCTGGCAGGGCCTGGAACAGCCCTTACTAAATGTAGGCAAGCAACTGAATCACGTATCTACATTCAGGAGATGAGTACTTTTGTCATTCTGCCAGACAAGTTGTTCCACAGTTGAGATGCACAGAATATCAGAAAGGCCTTAGGATATTGTTTATTTCCTAAGGGAATTCATCCCTTACCCTAGTTTCTCCCATGAAGCATCATTCTACATTCCAGGAGTTTTCTACAATACTATGAGGAAGACCTCCCACTGTAGCTCACTGCTCTGTGCATCAAGGCCTCTATTGCAAAAGCGCAAGTAATGTTGAAATCCATAATCTGTTTGGTTCTGTTCTGAGCTCCATTCAGAATCCATGTCCCATCAACTCCACCATCATTCTTTCTAACCACAGCAGGCTGCTTGGTAAAATTAAGGTACTGCTTATGAAATATCAGTACTCACTCATGATATGGCAGAGAGTGAGTGTACAAGGACATGTACCAGGGGAAAATAAAAAAGCAAAAACCCCAAAACAACCACAAAAACACCTAGCAGTGAATTGCAGGGAAACAGTAGAGCTGGAGTAGATGTCTAAATGTAAAGCATGTATCATGTTCAGGTTCAAATGGATGAATCACCAAGAGGATTGCTTAAAAGCGCTAAGTCTAGTATCCTTGTTCAGTGATTTCAAGAGCTGAAAGCTCCTGTTGCTGGAGAGGTCTGACAGAAAAGTACATCCTGCTCTTTGGCATCGGGATACAAGAACAGCCACACTGGTTGCAAAAACTTAAAATAATTTCTGAAGATTCTATTAATCTAAAATATTTTTGACCCAAACCTGCTTCAGTTGTCAATCATTTCCCTTTTTCATTTTATTCAGCCTCAGATATGCTCACAAGAATGTGTTTTCTTGAAAGAGGATTTCCTTCTCATCGAGTTACTTTGCTTTACTTCTGCATATGCTGACACTTCATTTCTTCTTATTACATTGACTGGCCATCATGATTCCCTAGTGTCTCTATAAGTCTGAGAGATGATAAAAAAACCTCTCATACACTGAAAACAAATGCTTCAAGATGCTGTTTTTTCATCTGGATTCTTGGACAACCAGCCAAATCAACAGTAATCAGGAACATTACTGGGCAGTGGAATTAGGAGATTAGTATTGATAAATTGTTTGAACAGTACTTAAAATATACTGATCCTGTATCAAGCTTTTTCAATAGATTCAAGGCTACCGGCTTGGGTGTGCTGTGCTGGAAATGCAGGAATTACACGTGTCATGGGAGAGATCTTTGGATGTTGGAGTCTAGAAATTATGCACATAATGCTGGGCTTTTTTGCAGATGAACACATCTTCCAGCTGAAAAGTTTCAATTTGTTATTTTTACTCTGTTACAGGGCCTTCTTTTGGAATCTGTCCACCTTAGCCTGCAATGCCTGTATTTTATTTAGCAATTGCTTTGAAAACAGTGGCCTGTAGTCAAGGCTCCAAGGCAACTTTACTGTTCAGACTGCCTTCATTACTGATTGTAAAGGGGCTTTCAATGCTCAGGCAAAATTGAACCCATCATTCAGGATAATTTTGAAGATCTGAAGCTCTGAACATATTGATTGTTCATCTGTCTCCCCTTATCTGTGCAATATTTGCAGTGTGGATGGACTCCTGTCCCCATTACAAACGGGACACAGACAGGAGGCTTGGCTGGGGCTATTCATGCTCTGACTGGGTAGCCAGCCCCCAGCAGCCTACTCTGATTGCATCTGTACAGAGCAGCTCAGCAGCAAGCACTCGGGTTTGTTTTTACTTTATCAGTTTTCATCTATAAGTATTTGAAAGCCAATCTTCCTCAAGGAAATACAAACAGAAAACTCCCATAAACAAAACAACCAACTAACCAACCAGCCAAAAACCCAACCTCAAACTAAACAAAAATATAGCACTTTTAAAAGCTGAAAATCGATGACATTTGTATTCTAGTTGAAGTGGGGTTTATATCCCTTTTCATTCAGAATTGAAACAAATGGAAAAAAGCTTTACCCAAATATATTAATTTTTCAGACAGATATATAATTTTCCTAATGTCCATGTGTACTCCCAGAAGTCAAGTTACACATAGATTTACACAATTACCTCTATTAAATATTAGAAATCCCTCTTGCCCTGAGAATTTTCCTCCAGAAGCTCTGAAATAATTACATTCAGTTGAAAGTATCTGTAGTTGTACTGTTGGATAAATTGGTTTATTGCCTACTTTGAATTCATTGAATATTATTCCTGTTTCTTCCTCTGTGTGAATCCTTAATTTTATATTCCTTCTTGCCAGAAACAAATTGAAATAGATGTGCTGAACACATGGATATGAAGCAGTCTGCCCAGCAATAATTGCTTCATGACAGTTTTGAATTCTTCCAGTTCTTCTCCCTTTGGGATGCTTTAGTGGTTTGGATAGCATTAGTAAGAGATAGACAAAGTACTGTCTCGAGCTAGATTATATTAGTGCAGACTTGATAAAATCTAAACATTTTTGAAACAATTGTGCTCTGAATAATTAGTGGATTCTGAAAACCTCCAAACATTACTGACTTGTACTACACTTTGCAGTTTTTAAAAGATCACAAAAGAATTCCAGTCTTGGAGAGAAGTCAGCTTTCTAATAACACTGGAAATATTTCAAGAGCAGAAGATATCCAGGGCAATGGTTCTTTTTAATTCACTTTTTTTCAATATTGCCCATTCATAAATAATTACATAAATGGTGCATATAAATAAAAGCTTTCATAAAGTAACTTTACTGGTTTTCTTTACATTTAACAGATATAATATACTCAGGAAATTCTCATGTTTAGATTTCAATATGAAACAAAATGCAAACACTCAGTCTCTAAATAAGTAAATAAACAAACCCATCTGTTAATAATTTTTGTATATCAGCTATAGTTGTTGTGCAAAAAACAAATAAATTCGGCAAGGAGCTACAAAATAAATTCAATAGAGAATTTTTTTTTTTTTTTAACTGTCCTGGAAAAACAAGCTTTCTTTTTTCCTAAACAAGCTTCGCTAAAATTTCAGCATTTTCTTATGTAGTGCTTGGACATAGCCAGTGTGTCATTGACCTTGTAAATCCAGTCTTGCCATCATAGGTAGACTCAAAAGTGGATATAATCCATTTTATAGCAGACTTAGTGGGACCTGCTTTGCTTTCTTTGTCTTTCTGTGGCTGCAGAGGGACCACTGGGCTAGGACTTCTGGGTTTTCAGTCTCCTGATGGTCATGCAAACATGTTTGGGCAGAACATCCCTAAACAGCTGAACAGTTTCTCGATGGGGAGAGTGTTGCAGGGGGTAGCCATAATCAAACCAATTAATGTGAACATGATCAAATGGTTATCATGCTAACCTTGCACCTTCTCAACATATAACATCTTTAATATTAATATTAACTGTGTTTTTAGTGGTTTTTTTTGTTCTCTCTCTTTTTTTTTTTTTTTATAAAGAAGGTTTCTCTCTCCTTCAAAATATCTGGAAATATGCCTGGGAATGCTAAAATAATTAATTACATATTAGCATAAATAGTCTTCTTAAGCCAAATGACCACCTCAAGTTGCACTTCAATTTAAGCCAAATGTTTCAGAAAACCTGGGATATGTTATAAATCATGGTTACGCTGGGACCACAGTATACTGGAAAGGATACTTTAAAAGTAATAATAAATTACATACCTTCTGTTGTACAAGCTGCAAATGTGGTTTAGGAGATGAAGATTTGGGTAGCTGTGTTTTCTTCTTTCATAATCATTCCACAGGGCAAAAATGCTGAGCACAGCCTAGCTATAATGTTAATATTGTTATTGAACATTTAGACCACGAACTATTTTAAGGTACCCCTTTAACAATAGACAGAAAGGTGTAGAACACTGGCACAATAGTCATGGAGGAAGTCTTCTCATATTTAAGCATCTGTTTCTCAGGTTCTTATCACTAATAAAGAACACACAAAAATCACCTGCACTCCCAGAGGTACAATATCTTTCCAGGGAAAGTATTTGCATACAGGAGGACTTTGAAAAATGTAATCTGAATACAAAATATGGGAAGAGACAAGGTACAGAATTTCTACTGCCTAGGTGGTGCCTGGGGACTTGGACAGTGCTGAGTGTAGTGCTTCAGGTAAGTGTCTGTCAGCATTCAGCTAGTAAAGCCCTATTTTCAAGAGTTTATCTCTTTAGAAGATATGAATTCATTTTGATGCAAAAGTGCTCCCAAAAATCCAGTCTCTTGTGATAAGAAATATATTTTTGAAAGATGATTGTCACTTGCAAATTATAAAAGTTCGACAAAATATGGCAAAATATGTAAATGTAAGACATTTCTGGTAAAAAATACATATTGAAAATGTTGGCATTACTTTCAATTCTAAAAAACAAAAATATTTCAAAATAATTCAAGAATTAAAAACTACCTTCATGAGTCTGGTCAAGTCATGTTCACTAGTTAAGGCTACCCTGTTTGTGAACATTTATATCTGATTCCCTATAATTAGAGTTCTCAGTTGAAGAGATAATGTGGAAGTCTGGCTAATAAGTATTAATTCCAGTTCAAGAGGATTTCAATCTGCACATAGCTTATTAAGTCTACAGCTAAAAGGATTCCATTTTGATCATTTAGTCTGATTTTGTGCATAGTGCAGGCCATTGAATTTTAATATATCAAGATATCCATACACAGCCCAGATGTGTCATCTGAAAGTATGCTTGGGAATGAATAATTATTTATGTCTGTGTGTCTCCATTTTCCCACTTACAACTCCTTTTCAAGTCAGACAAAAATGTGAATGAGACCGACTCACTGTCTCTAACATGCTATTTTGGGTGATGCAGTTTAAATGTAAAACAAAATGCAATTTTAAATAACTTAACAGTCAAAATAGAATGCATCTCTAATTCTTTATTCCTGAAGTTTCTATGTTCTTGATTAAATAAAAAAATCTATTTTACTGATGGGTTTTAGAAGAACACCAAGGTTACAATTCACTAAATATAGGAGTAAAAGAATGTGCTTTTTTACATTTAGAATTAAATCAGCCTTTAAATTAAAATTTTATAACAATGCCTAATCATACTTACTTTGGATTTTTATTGACATATGGTGTTAAATATATTAGATATTCACTGTCTATTTATAAATCAGATCACCTGTGGGGAAAAAATCTGCATTTATGCTTCTACCTTCCATATGCAGAGAAAGCCACTAAAAGTAGTTTGCATCTGGCAAGCTGATCACTGTGACAATAAAGGTTTAAACAGCAAGATATCTCTCTACTTTCAGTAACATCTAGCAATTTTAATCACTCTGTGTACACCATTCACTATTTTCAAGCATTATGAATGCCACGCCTTTTTTTTTTTTTTTTGCTCTGGAAAGCTGACTACATTATTACTAAATTTGTAATATTTAATGTGTCATGGAAAGCAAAAAACATCCCCGAGACTGCAGAAAACTTACACAATTTTTTTAAAATAGCCAATCATTCAGACAGCATTTTTCCCAGAAAACCCTTTTTAAAGTCATTTAGTACCTGATTTTTTTAAGATATAATAATATTGTTGTGATATTTTTCCACCAAATACAAATTGTAACAGGGATGTAATTCTTGATTATGTTTTTTAAAAATTGAGGGTTTTTTGTTTCATTTTGTTCGCAACAACTTTATGCTTGATACTAATGTGGTAAAACATTACCTGTAGAAGCCTGCATAGCCTTATCTCAATCCTTTATTTTTTAATAGGAAATTTAAGGTTTGAACTACTGAATAGGTTCCCATGGAAAAGACTGGGAGTAATCAAGCAAGAGCCATTATGTTATTTGCAACACATTCATCTGTCTTTAATCTCAATGAAAGATGTGTCATACAAGTCAGATCTACACTGGATCATTTAAAGAGAAGCTTGAGGAATGCAAAGACTGCAGCAGGGGATGATTGGATAAAATGGCAGGTGCACAGTTTAGTGTCAATATCAGCATGCATTTGACTAAACAGGCTACTGAAATCAACTTTTGTTATGAATAAATGTGAGGAATTACAGTAGTTTTGCTCAAATGGACAGGCATCTTCCAATAGGATTGTGTTAGTTTGCCCATTTGGTAGAATCATCAGGTCCGTGTAAGACTCTGTATGTTCCTCCTCAGAGAGTGCCCTACCAGCCACTGGCACGCACCCCCAATGCCAGCAGGAATTCCCTGGGTCTGGATTTATAGCCACCTGCTCAAGCCCGTAATGCAGAGGGAGAGGGCTGAGGTGGCTGCCTGCGCCATGAGGAATGGAGGGAGACTTCTGCTGTGTGAGGGGCACTGTACCAACTGCTCATCCAAACTGTGTTGCCTGTGCTCTATTCAGAGACATAAATGGAACAAGAACCTTTCTTCCGTGTCACTCAACCCTCTGGAAAGTGGATGAGATCTCAGGGTATTCCTTGGAAGATGAGGGTGCTGAGGAAATCTGACCAATTAAGAATTAATTTCAGACAGCTGCTATTGAGATTTAACCACGGCCCCTATTCCAAGACTTGATGGTCCTGACTGGCCTCACCTGTGTGTCCCACCCATGCCTTCTTGGCCCAAGAGTGCCACAGCAGCTTTGTCCTGTGTACCTAGACCTTCCCTGAGCTATCCTGCAGATACAATCATTTCCTGTCCCCTGTCCCCCATGTACAATCATAGTCCTGTCCCCTGACTGGCCCCAAGCCAATGTTGAAGGAAACCTCTTCTCCAGACCAGTTTCTGGCCCATATTCCTGCTCTAGCCCCTGACTGCTATTCCTTGATGGACCTTGGTCTCAATCAATACCTCAATTTGCCTTGGTATGACTGAGCAGTGCACAGAAACTGGCTCAGTCACCAACTCAGGACTTCTCAGGTGCTAAGGACTGCCACCCACAAGCGCCATCATGGCCTGTGCTAGGGTCACCCTCAGTGCCCAAGTAGACAGAGAAGTAAACCCTTAAAGAATTAATCCCATCTTTCTCTTTTCTGCAGCTCTGCTCCCAAAATCAGAGCTGTTCATTGGTATGTTGCCTGGCAAAGTGAGGAGACATCATTTTGATCTGATGTCTGGGAGGGTGTTGTGATTTGCTACTTCTCTCACTGCTGTAAACATTGAGAGTCTCAGCTGCTCCCTAATTCCCTGCTGACTGTGGAAATCGTTGGAGCATGACTGGAGTGTGCTGAACATGGCCTGGAACTCCTCCTGTGTGGAGGAGAAGCATGACATGATATAACTCATCCAGGAGACTGAAGGAAAAAGAGGGAACTCTTAGGAAGACAGCACACCACAAGGGAGGAAATGTCATGATTACCACTTAAGCTTACATGACATTCCCAGACTTGTAGTTTTATTGACTTATTAAAAACCTACAGTCTGCATTTTCAGCAGTTTAACTCATCTGCTTATTCTGCTGAACTATTTTTGGAGAATTTCCTTTGTTGTTTAACTCACATTAGCTTTTAAATGCATTCATTCATTCTGTTCCAATTCTGCCTCTTTAGTCATGTAATTATTTCCATGTTTTTGTGCCAAATATCTAGTGGCATCTTTACCTTAAGTTGTGGTCAGATTTGCCAAAAGCTTTTATATGCATGTATATATTTGGTAAAATGAAAAAAAAAAAAAAACCAAAACAGCCTAACTTGGCTAAACCTAATTTCCCAAAATCAAATGCTTTAAAGTAAACACGGAATTATTCTAACACTTGAGTATGTAAGATAAGATCTAGGTAATTAATTCACTTTTTTTAAGATGCAGGCTTTTTTCACTGTAGACTGAGCTTATATTTTTTTGCTTGAGGAGCCAGGCACTGCAATTCTTCACTTTAATGGTAATTTTCTTCAGAGGTGCTATTTGGAGCCCCTTAACAGAGAAAGATCCAATTGCCCTGAGAAGATACCTTTCTTCAAAACTGTCTGTACTGCCAGAAATAGGTGTAATTTGAACCAGGTGTTGTTTTCTCTGTTTTGAACATCCACCCAAACCTATGCCATGACCTTTAATCTCTCCATGAAATCACAAATCCTTGGTGTCAGACTGAAAAGCAGACCTGTGGTGGTCTATAAAGAAGCCATCTCATTATTCAGCTGCCATTTTTTGGAAGAAGACTATTTAAAAACAAAAGCAGTTTCAAGGCACAAAGGTCTGTTGTGCTTTAAAGTCCCTCATATCCAGGCTTTACTCCACTGGAATGATTCCCCTCCCTACTAATTCCCAAGAAATGATGCTTCTATTAAGGTAGGCACATCAACTTAAAAAAACCTCTGGGTAACAAACTTTGGTATGTCAATTATTGTTCTCAGGTAATCTGGCATACATTTGTAGACTTTTGGGTTGAGGCTTCTGGCAAAACTTTCTCTGCTGCACTGTCTGTGGGATCTGAATCCAATCTTCCTTCTCTTCATCTAAAAGAAGAAAAAGGTGAATATGTTGTCTGCCAAGGTCACTGTTACCATCTCCCCTTTTGCTGCATGCTGATGCTTCAGAGAAAGCAGGAGGTGGAGGAGGTGGTCTTGGTCTGTTGATGCAGGGATTCCCCTCAGTTCCCATGACTCACCCATGCGTGGAATAGGCTTTTTTTGCACTTTGACGCACCTTTTCACTGACAATGGTACAGCTCAACTTAAGTGCAAACCTACAGTGTCCTTAACTTAGAGTCCACACAGAATAGCTTTAAATAGAGGTCACCTTTCTCTCTTCTCTTCGCTTTTCAACCCTCATCCATTATTTACTCAATTCTTTCTCTCTTGGATCAATATCTTCAGGCTAAAAACTTAAACTGTGAAAGTTCAGCTGTTTCTCATCCATCTGTGCTCCTGTTCTCTTTGAAGGGCTGTGTTGTGACTAAAATCCTGTTTAGAAAATATGTCTAAATGATCAAATTAACCAGAAATAGCAGCTCTGTCTCGTTGTTTATATTTATGGTAATTAAGTGACGTAACATAGATGGGCACTCAGTTACAAGAAAGGATCAGGCACAACTGACATACTTTCAAGAAGAAACTCTTGAAGACATATAGGTTTTCTTTTTATTTTGTCTTCCCAAATGTCCACACTACCAATCTGGGAAACAAATATTTTTCCCTCAATATTTCTTTTCCTCTTTCTGACATGTTATGTTTAGAACTGTTATTACATTACTCGCATTGCTGCTACCCTGGAGACTGATATCTTGCTTTTGTTGGTAAGTACTTTTGTCCAGTCAGTCAACCACAGCCAATCAAGTCAATGGTCAGCCTTGCTAGGTTGTAGGAGCACAGGGTGATCAGCAGTTATTTTCTGTTCAGGGATGGAGGCTTGGGAGCAAAACAGAAGCAGAACTATTCATGCATTGCTGAATTGGAGCAATATATTTGTGTGAAACCTACATATTTATATGAATTCTGAAAGGCCAGCTTTCCTAGGGTGAGGTTAAACTGCTGAAGATACCAGGCTGGTTCTCTGAATTGCCCAGTGGTTACCTCTGAACTTAAAAAAGACACACATTTTAATGTTTAACTATTTATGTTCAGTGACTTCAGATCAAAGATCTTGTACTTGTGGGATGCACTGAGACACAAGACTTCCTATGGCATTTCATAACACTAAACACACTGAGGGATGCAGATCAATATTCATCAGTAAGCACCGTAGAATTTATAACTGATATTCATCTTGCCTGAAAGAAGTTGAAATGCTCTGCCAGAAAGGACTGTCTCAGAAATGAAAATCAGAGAGGAAAAATTTCTGTGAAAGACTGTGGTTTTTAAAAATTCATAATCTGATTAGAAAATGCATTTCTAAGATGACATTGCAAAAGTTATTCTTTTCAATTCTATGCTTTGATATATTTTCAACATAGTAGCTGAGTTAAAACTTGTGGAACTGAAAGTATACCTAGAGATGAAGAGAAAGCAGTAACTGAAGAGGACCTCTGTGTTGCATTTTTATTTGTAAGGAGACAAGCTGTGCTTTTGTTTACAGTGAGGGAATGCAGACAAGGACATCGACTTTCTTTACTATTCCACACTTCCTTTTTGAGTCAGTAATCCAGTCTTTGATGTGGGATGAGTCAGACATCAACAGCAGATTTTACATTTTCTTAGTCTGCTTCTGGGTGCATTACAATGTTATGATTAGCTGAGAGATTAAGTTCTTTTCCAAGTTATAACAGCATGGTTCTGCCTCCTCTTCCCAACACATACTATACCCCACTGAGGGGTGGTTCTAAAAGTGAGCTCAAGAGGCAGTAAAACCAACTCATAAAGAAAAATCACAGATCTGACCACTCACCTTTGGGAACAGGTTCACAAGGGGGATGTTAAATGTGCCACTGCATGGCAATAGGTGAGTTTAGTATCTCCCATCTGCAGGCATGATAAGGAAATGACTGTAAAATCTTCTCCTTTAAATAGTTCTAAGTTCTAGAAATATGTCATTAAATCTGCTTTTCAGGAAAAACATAAGAACTACTTAATGTATCAGTATTTTGGGTATTAAGTAAATCTACAGAAGATGTTTCTTTTAACAGAGAGTGGAGTGATTGTAATGACTGGAATTCTAGGTAGACTGATCTGAAAAAAACTACTAAGTTATTTGAACTTCTTGACAATGGAAATTGTTTTAGTTCAGATTTATTTTCCAGAAAATAGTGGGTTTTTTTGGGGTTTTTTTTGCTACTTTAATTTTAGAAATAGCAACAAGAAAAACAGTAGGATAATGAACTGCTAGAGTGAAACTGGGCCATAAATCAGGGGAATCTGAATGATTAAAAAAAAAAATTGAAAAACATTTCATTTTTTTAATGTCCCTAACTGGTAACATTCTTCATCAAACCTAGTTCACACATTAATTTCAGGAGTTTCAGTTCAAATTCATCTCTTTCTTCTCTTCCTCTATATGGTTAGTTTTGGATAAATGAGAATTGTTGATTACAAACCTCCTACAGCAAAAATGAAAAAAAATAAAAAAAGAGTAATGGGTAAAATGTTTCAAAGGACAGTAATTTATATAAGACATCTGTACATCTGACTCATAGGAAGGAAACCAGTACTAATAAGAAGAAAATTCAGAGAATGAAGAATTTGCTTACTTTTACACAGACTGATTTATGGGACTTTGGCCTTATTTTAATTTTGTATTGATTACAAAGCCTTTGCATAGGTTAATGATAAAGGTTAAAACTCCTTCAATAGTGAAAAGAATTGAAAAGATGGATTTCTTCATTTAAAACAGGCATTATTGGCATGCTGATTCCAGCACCCTGGAGCCTTGAAGTTATAATGAAGATGTCTTATAATGAACATGGATTTAGAAACTATGGCCCAAGAAAGACATAGGAAGAGATCTAATGAAGGTTACTGTGGTTCTCTCTACTTCAGACATAGTTATTTTTGGTTTCTGTCTGGAAAATAAACCTAAGTCTTTTAGACACCTAAGACTTGCTATTTTAGCAATGTAGTTTTAATGTATGTGTTATTTATGGTAAAACTGACCTACAACTTAAAAAAGTACATGTTAGCTATTTCAACAAATGATGTTATCACTTTTTTATTCTTAAGAATGCAAAACAAATGGAAATGTTTTGGTCTATGACACCATTTGTTTGTGTTACATTAACTCATAAAAGCTTTGTTTTCTCAATGGAAATACTGAGTTCATTAATGTATAATGTGAAACAAATGCCACTGTCAACTTTGAAAGAAAACTTTCAAATACTGGTCTAGAGACTTAATGTCTGCTGCTCTTTCAGTTAAAATGACTTGCCAGACTTATGGTAAGATCATTGGCTACACTCTATTTCTTGTGTATACAGGTTCCATAAAATATGCACAGTTAAACATGATATGTTGGATTCATTTCCTAATATATTGTCAACTATGCAGAATTTTCTTAGCTAATACCATTAGGCAGGTTTCTTAATTGGTTTCTAACAATAACAGTAATACTATCCCTTTGTTTGGATGTGAGATTACTTGCATCTTGATAGTCCCTCTACAGTTAAAATTGCTATTTGTGTTGGTTTGTGTATTATTACAATGATTGTTAGGATTTACAAAGTTAAAAAAAATGAGGATTTTAGATAAAATTATTTTGTCCAAATAAATATTACAGAAAATTTCTTGAGTATTTATGCAGTTTGGTTGGTTTCTAAGTGAGCACAATTTCTCTGTTCCACATCACCTTGTGGCATACAGCTCAGGTTCAGCTTTTTGGTACTCAGTGCTCTCCTTGGGATCTTGATACAGGTTGCATGGGCTACTTAGAAGCAGCAATGAAAGCTCAATGACTACATTTAACTGAAAGAAATGACTGGCCAGTTGCAGAGGTGACACTCATGAAGACATTGAAAATTTGTTGCTATGTTTTCTATCACATTATAGAACCTTCCTATGATACTAAGCAAGACTCCAAATTTAAGCGGTTTCATTGGCTATGTCTACATTGTCAAGTAACTTAGCTTGTGAGTTGTCTCCTGGTTTCAGCTCTGCTTACCCACATCACATGGACGTTTGTTCACTCGATGCCTCACGATTTAGCTTTCATATTTTCAGATTCAATATAATTCTGAGCTTCATTTTAGGGGATAGTAAGCTCTCTTCACAGAGTATGCAGACAAAACAATTCCTTCTCTAGCTGGTGACCAAGGAAAAATGATCCAAATCTCAGCCCAAGAGCATAAACAGCAGTGGACTGAAGAGAGAAAAACAAGAAGGATGGGGCTGCATGGGCTAAAGCTGTAATTGGACAATTAACTCCAATATGCTAATGGACCAGAACTTATAGAAGTGTGAGACCCCATGACTGGTCATCCATTTTGGGACCAATT